>JAVJGI010000064.1:18783473-18814946 GCA_035590275.1 Ibycter americanus | reverse complement strand
GGTTACCCAGGATCACAAAGGCTATAGCCATAATGTATTTAAACATATGGCTGCTGCTTGCACCAGCAAGGGCTCCTCCCAGGAACAGGGCATTGTGCCACAGAAGCTGCACATTCCATCCAGAACCTTGGGTAAACATTGCTGCCTTAGCTAAGTACTTTAGGTATAATTTCTTGAGTTGCAATAATGTCTTTGGATGCATATGGCCACAGAGAATTAGTGCCAAAGTCAAAATTAAAAATTAGGATCTCCTTCTTCCAAAATTGTGTTATTGTGTCATTTCTCCAATTTTGCTGTACATATCCATTTTGGTTTTCCCAGCTAAAACATACACAAGAGATAATGACTTGCCAATTCAGACACACACAAAAACTGCGCGTGCATGCAAAAGTGTATTACAGACTGGAGTTAGAAGGAAAGCAAATAGAAATATTCTGTGGTAAAGGGTACATTGAGCTTTAAACTTTGAAACCAAAGAACTGCAAGAAGAGGCAGCTTCATTTAGTAAACATTGTCCAGTTGTTGATGCAAGTTGTTTCAGAGAGAGCTTAAGGAAAAAAAAAGACCATACAAGGAAAAAAGAAGGCATTTGAGCCTTCCAGTCACTGAACCTGCAGTCGGATTTAGTGTTTGGTCACTGCCCTCTCTTCTTTCCCTTGAATACTGTTGCCCCCATGTCAGATTCCCAGGTTTACCACTGCCTGACTCTATCATGTGCAATCTGTATAGATTTCAGGTCTAGAGTCTGAGTTTAAATCTTTATTCCATGCAATGCAAAACATAAAATGTGCAAACAAACTCATAAAAAATGAGTCTTCCAACTAATGTATTCATCAGAGGAAGAATCATAACTATCCAACAATTATTTAATCTCCTAATCCCTGTGAGCAGAAGAGGATAATCCTGGACCCACCAAAGTTGAGTGCAAAAACTCCACTGAGTCAGTTTGCCTCAAGAGCTGTTCTTTTCTGCATGGCTGTATTCTTCAGAGCATCCATTACTTCAAAACATGTGGAAAATCAATATTTTTGTAACTATACAGAATTTATTGCATTGGTGTTATTAAGAACTAGACAAGAATTGGAACTTAAAGGCAAACAATTTTAAAACAGACAAATGGTGCTAATTTTTAACACTGAGGAAAATGAATCAAAATCCTACATGGAGTAATGGTTTCTCCAGCTCTGGAAACCTCCTAGTTGTAATTTGAAAGCAGCTCTGGAAAGTTCTCAGATCAAACAAATATTCAGCTCTGTACTACAATAGTAGGCGAAATTTATCAATGCATCAATACTAAAATACAGATGCTAGTTAGGTAGTCCAGTAATCTCTTCCTGCAAAGGCACCAAGGAATTGCAGAAACAGTTTCAAATTCAAGAAACTGGGAAATACAATGTTCCAGTTTTACCTAGCTACAGAAATATTTCTAAATGGAAAAAATGGCTGAATGCATAACTGCTTATTGGGGAAGACTATTTCTAAAATGCTCCTGGTGGTTAGCTGGTAGCTGTGGGACTTCAAAGCATTCCCACATCTAGACATACTTTTTTTTGTCTGAGTAGGTTGTTGTCATTGACTTCACTGGGCAAAAATTTTAACCTAAATTTTCCAGAGAATAATGTTTCTAACAGCCTTTACTGAAGTGTTTCACAGATGTGAACCATCTCACAAGTAATAAGTATATTACTTACAAGTACAAGTTTATGTGTGATTGTTTTTGGAGGAGACATGACTAACTGCCACACCAAAACCCAAGCAGGGAACAGAGGGGCAAGCAAGTGAGGCTGCTTTGCTTTTAAGGCAAGCCGGGGAATACTGGGGTTATTTCTGCCCACCTAGAAACTTCAAGGGGAACACTTTTATTTAGACTACGAGGTCTTTAGATGGCAAACGTGCAGTGCCCACATCTGTTTACAGAGCATGTCATAATTATGGCTGTTAAAATAATACCACTGGAAAACGTTTCACTGATTCTTTTTTTCTTTTTTTCCCCTGTTTGATTAGTCTTTTACCAGGAAACCTGTAAAACTCTTTGCTTTGATAAATCAGCTCTCCATTGCTTTAGCAAAGCCCTGCCGCCCGGTGCGGAGCCTAGTGAGATGTAGTGAGAAGGGCTGGGTCCTTCACCCAGGCAGCTAGCCTTTGCAGGGTCCCTGCCTCCAGAGTTTCAGTGAAACCTCTGCTGCTGCTATAGGGGGAAATAAAAAAGCCAGACATACCTTCCCTTTCTTATTCTATCTTTAGAAAAGTGTGGAGAACTTGTTGCAGAGAAAACAAACAGTCATTTCCACGAGTCAGCCCCACAGGGTCTGGTGAGACAGCACATCACTCAACATCTCCATACATACAGAGGGTGGAAAAAGTCACATCCTACCTTCAGCTGAGGTAGGATCACTGCACCTACAGAGAAGGAGGTGGCAATAATACTAACTAATGCACTTCACTGTCTCTGAATTTCTCCTTGGCAATAAAAGGGGCTTGATCTTGTAAGATATGAGCAGCACAAGCAGAAATCTGCCATTTCCCTTCCATGCGTTAGCACAGGTAACTTCAAGCAAATTTTTTCTTCCTCCGTGTTTCCAGTCAGGCCAGTCTCACTAGTGCCACCAAGGCACCAGCAGTAAGGTGGGTGGCTTGCAATTGCTGCTGGTTATTTATTTACATACTTTTACATTGATCTGTAAATACATCCGGGAGCACTTGCACCATCTGCCGTACATTTGTCAGTCACTGAATGGAAGGTGGACATCTGGGGATGTCACTGGGTTTTGTTGATTTTCCCCCATTATCGCTAGTTTCCTTTTTAAGCATGATGTGAGCAAAGAGGCTGGCTGACTGTAGTGAAAAGGCGGATGGGCATATGTGACACTACCTCCAAGTCCTCCGGGTCTGTTTTCTACCAAGTTTCCTTCCACTTTGTAGAGCTCAGAGTATGAAAACAGCGTGAAACACAAAAAGATCAACCGTAGTGCTCCTTCGCAGTATGAATGGCAACACTGAACGGTAATATGACAAACTGAAGTACCTCCCATGTGTCCAGGACATCAAAACACCCCAGATTCAGGAAAAGTCACATAATTCAATGTGTTCCCCTTAATTCTGTTTTGGCAGCTACTGCACACCCAACAGACACAGATGGGGAATGCCGAGGCTGCCTGCCTGGGCTCCCAAACCAGAGGCAGGATATTGATAAATACTTCTCAGAAAATACCCTTTTTGTCACAGATTATTTGGCCTTACCTCCCCTTTTCTTGTGTATCTACCATCTGCACACTCACAAATACACAACTTCTCACAGGTATGGTCTCCAGAATCACCAACACTGTATTATCAGATATTCATATTTAAATCCTGAATTTTGGGGCGACTAAAGATA
Source organism: Ibycter americanus (assembly GCA_035590275.1). Taxonomy (NCBI): domain Eukaryota; kingdom Metazoa; phylum Chordata; class Aves; order Falconiformes; family Falconidae; genus Ibycter; species Ibycter americanus. The sequence goes on along the minus strand of JAVJGI010000064.1, from coordinate 18,811,570 downwards.
ATAATAGATTGATTTCAACCTAAAGACTTCTAGCTTATTTAGAGCATATTTGGTTTATGTTTTCAAGATAAGCCTCTTAGTCTGAAAACTAAAATTCAGAGATAGTTATCTGATTCCAGCTACCAGCATACAAGGAAAAAAACCACACTGATATCATGGGAAGTAAAATAATCACTGCCAACTCCCAGCATTTTCTGCTTCAAAGCAGCTTTATGCATCCTGCTTGACAGAAACAGCAAGTGCTGCTACAAGGGCTTCCCTCCCTGTGCTGGGAGAGGTAAGTGCAGACACGAAGCAAAGCTGCTGGAGGCAGGCTCTGATGCACAGGGGACCCTGGCTGTGCTCAGCCCCCCAAATTCTGAGGGCACGTGGCCTTCACCCACCCAAAAAATGGTTTGTTAGGTCTAGAGCAAACTGAGTGCAGCTTCTAAACGTAGCTATGGCTGTGCCTGATCATAAAAATTTGAGCGTGTGAGAGCGGAAAAGTTACTTGGGTGTAGGTAGGTTTGTATAGCACGCATACATGCAAATTTTTAATTTTCCAAGTGGTTTGCCAGATGGCACCATGCTTAGAGATTCTGCCATTAACTTAAAAAATAATTTCCTACGACTCATAGTTCACAAGATACATAAGAAAAAGGCGTGTTTCTTTACCATGATACTTGTCAAGCATTTTTCTGAACAGTGACTAGAAAATAACATAATGTTGATAACACTGCAGTTCAGCGCTTGTTGTAGCAGACATTGCTCAGGGTCACACGCGGCAGACAGTGGAACACTTTGCCTAGCGTGCACTGTACCAAAACACACATTATCCAGGAAGTTCTGTTTGCTTTGGTTTTAGCTCTGCAATAGCACACAAAAAGAATTTCAGAATTAGCTTGTGGCCTATAAGCTTTGCTAGCCATAACAAGTTCATAGATTACTGTAGGCACTGTTCTTGAGCCAGTTGTTATCATTGTGCTCTATAAATACATTAGAATAATCAGAAAGGTTTCAGGGAGTCACTGTGAGAACCATCGGGATCCTCCTCTGGGAGGGAGGGAAGGAAAACCTGTTTGCCCACCTTCCATGGGCTGATGCTACAGCCTGCAGCTCCTGCTGCCACCAGGAAAACAAACTAGGTACAGAGTGATCGCATGTTAATCCAATACTGTAAATGGTATCGCACTCAGTTTTCTTTCAGAATTGTCTCTTGCGTTTCATCTAGGGTAAATGGTCAATATTAGAAAACACACAATTGCAACCAGTTCCCAAGAAATCTAAGAACAGCTTTTATTTTTTATGTTTTTGTAACAGGATTGCAGATATTCCCTTACCTTCAAATTTTAGTTTTCTATTTTCTTTGTGGAATTTTTCTCATCGTTTTTCTGCTCTCAGCCTTGCTGCCTGCAGGGTGCTGGTAGAGATGAGATATACATCTCATCCTGGTGTCGTAAACGAAATGAAAATAAATACTGCTTATCACTGCTCTCAGCCTATTTTCTTTCTCATTCTGTTGCTCCTCAGTGTAATATAGCATTACAGCCATTTCTGCCAGTATGGGAGTCATGAACTGAATTTCCATTCTAAAATGGCTGTGAATTTTAAATTTATCCTATATGTGCACAACAGTTAGGAGAGGGATATTTGTACAATCATCCGCAAGTGTTTGTAATGAATTAGTACCAAAAGAAATTAATCAGCATCACTCCTCTATCTGGATTATATTTGGTAGGACACAGGGTGGGGAAATCACATGGTAGTGAATTTAATGTTTTCATAGGGGTCAGGGTTAGAGAAAGGGGTCATAGTACAAATCCAAAATGCTCAATACTACAGACAGTTTAAAAGCTGTGCTTGATTGGATGTACTGATACTTTAATTCCGTTCTTAAGATTTTTAATTTTCTATTTGAATTGCAAAGTAAGAATACAATAATGGGGGTTTGTTGATAACAGTTTCACAAATGCTGAAGAATGGAAATTTTTTTGTTTGCTCGAGGCAGAATGAGCAGTCCATTCTTTTGCTTGACCTCTGTATATCCGGAGAATATGTAAACATACTGAAACTTTGTTGTGTTCTACAGTGGGGGAATGAAGTGCATCGATTGCTTGCGATTATTAGCTAGAGTCGGATAAGCCTTCTCCTTATTATGCAGATTAGTGAAGCTCTCAGTTCCAACATATTGTACAGATGCAGGAGAGCAGCTGCTCTTACAGATGGCAAGTACACAGCTCCATTAGTATGTATCTATTGTCTGCTCTTGGCCTGCTCAGAGGATGGGTAAAGAGGAATTGTTACACAGTGAAATGTAAAGGAGAACACACACTCTTAAAATCCATACCCAAGAGACTATTTACACAGCAGGGCAGACAGCAATCAAATTAAAAATCTACCCTAAATAAGGACTTTCATATGTCACAATTAAGCCTCTATAGTTTTAAAATATACTAACCATTAAAATCAAGGAATAGAATTCAAATTTCACAACTGAGTGGTATATTAAATAAAAAGAAATCCTGGGAGAGTCACTGCAAATTTGGTCATGTATTTGGTCCATCCAAAGATTTCTTTAACAGAACCTCCCCCCCCAGAAAAACACCTCACTACCCCAAAGAACAAATCCTCACTTATTTTGCATAACATAAAAGACAAAAGCAGAACTGTGCTTCATTTATTAAACTTTTAACTCTCAGAATATAGCATTTCATGCAGTTTTTTGTATTAATGAGAGCTGAAGCAGCTAAATTTAAGTTAGTATGGACAGCATTGATTGTGCATCTATGTCAATTATTCTTTGCGAAAATGCTAAACAGAACATTAGTTAACCATGTGGTAATTTTTAATGTGGTGAACAATTCCTAAGGAAAGCTATAGCTACAGGCTGACTGCTGAAAATAAAGTCTAGTAAAGAACAATTATTTATAACACAGTCTGTGGTTGGATGCACAAATTATGGTTGTACCAGCAGGTTTTATGATATACTTAACATACAGTTTATCTTTATTTCTATTTAGTACAAGATGACTTACAGTGGAAAAGGGTGGTAGGGTACAAGCGGTTACAGTCTCATTCCAATCTAAAAGCCTGGGAAGCCAAAGATGCCTAACCAAGTTCAAGGGAAAGAATATATATATGAATATATATTAAAAAAAAAAAAAAACCAACCAACCCAGACCATCAGCTGCATGTAATATTTGGAAGGTACTTGTCCTTAGTGACAAGCCTTTCACTCAAGGCAATCTCAAAAGATGACTTGCCTATGAGCAAAGTCAATCATGTCTGTTCTTATGATGGGCAGGACCTGGAGATCAGCTGCGCAGTGGCTGGACTACAAGGTGGCCTTGCTGCCCTTCAGTGCTAAGTCTGGAGTTCTCTGTGTTCAAAAAGAAATTACTTGGTTTATTTTGATCATAGATTTTCCAAGTAAAATACTGAAGGGTAAAACCAAAGCAAAGTGCCATTGGCTTTTTTTCCTCCCTTAAGGTGGTACAGTTGCAGGTAGTCATTTTAGTTCATTTTGGCTTGAAGACCTGCAGTCTTCACCCAGCTGCTGCGCAAAGCTGCTGCATTTGCTTGCATCCTTCATCTGAACCTCATCCAGGAAAAAAAAAAAAATCTTTGCTAAAAACATTGAGTAATCATTCTGTTTCAAAAATGTAGCTGAATATTTACAGGAATGTAGAAACATGAACCTAAGATATGAAAATGATAGGGGAAGAAGGCTGTTTTGAGCTGGCCAAGAGCAGAATATTTTTCTCCCAGAAAACCAGAAAGTAGTACAATTTAATTTTTTTAGTGGTCTGAGTTTTTTATGTGAATATAAGTGGCATCAGGCAATCCCAATATACATCCATTCTTCTAAGCTTGATCCCATCAAACTGCACATTCAGGGACAGGTCGTACTACTCCCCTTGAAGTCTTACTTCCTAACTAGCTATACATTTACTTAAGGAAGTTGGAAGTTTTAGTTGATAAGATGAAAATTTTCAGAAAATTCAGTAACAGATCTTTCCTTCTGACAGCAATGATTTTGATTTCTACCTAACAGAAGAAAGTAGCTACACCAGGACACTAGGGTGGCTTTTCTGCTCTATCTGATTACAGGCAGTCCAAAGATATAAGTTGAAAGTATGTCCAGGTGCTCATGCTGTGCGCTCTGAGTCTAAAATAAATTTAAAGCAGTTTTGAGCCTCTGGGCAAGGCAGATATGCAGAGCGCGGATGCCCAGGTCTCTTCAGACAACGAGCTGTGTGAGCATCACCATGTCAAGCAGCATCTCAGGCAGCCCCTATGGGAAACTCCGGTGTCTGGAGATGTATAGATTAGCAGTACATTCAAATTAATCTTGTATCTGGTCTCACAGATTAAATGGATACACTTGAAAGATTTTGTTTTGAATGAGTCTTACAGGATTTGGGCTTAGATGAGAGCAGAATTTTTACTTTCCTCCCAAATGCATCCTGCACATCTGAGTCCGCAGCACGTGGCTCAGTCTGAGGGCGACCGTGCAATCCCATCAGTCCACCTCTTCCTAAAGCTATTGTTTCTATGTTAATCTAGTCAAAAATAAATCCCCAAGTATCAGGAATACTAATTTTGTTCCTATAATTTTGTTTTTGTTATTAATGATAAATAAGGACAATATGAACATCATACAAAGGTAACACATTTTTCGGGGAAAAAAACCCTAAGATGGACTACTTGGCTCCAAATATTTCCTAGGTAATTCATTTTCTTCTTCCCAATTCGTTCAATTTTTTTTAACTTTTGCTGGACTCTTTTTTTTCATGTTACTAGCACATAAAAGTGTGTTTTCTTCACAGCATGTAACCATAAATCCCAGTAAAAAGTCTGGAGACCATTGCTTAACATGAAGAGAACATTCTCCTAACACTTTTCTATTTGGCAGTTTATCTGTAACAAATGTGCAGATTACCTAAAACATATGAAAGAACAATGCACTTGAAATTATGAATACGAGAGTTTTTCAACACTATTTGAGATTAAGATAATTTTCTTGAAACCCACTGTGCCCGAAGAGATATTTGAATTGAATTTCAAGATCAAGTCTCCAGATGCCTTCAATACGAAAAAATTGAGAAAGGCAGAGATCTATCTTTGTTCTGAATTTAGAGTGCTTTAATTCAACCCATCTCTAATCCTAACAAGCAGGACCATGCCCTAATTTCATCTTCCGACACTGTAGCTGGGTTCAGGTTTTAATTTCAGTACTGTACTCCTAATATACCAGAGTCTATACCCACATAGCGAATTTCTAATACTTATGGTCAGGACAGTAATGTTTAAGAATCAGGCAAGCATAGAAGGAGATACACATTTTCATCAGCACAGCACAAAAAGAGGGCCCTGAAAAGTTTGCCATAGTAAAGATGCTAAACACAAGACAAGGTACAAGCAGAATTAGTTGTTATGAGTCTAGGAAATCAGAATTATTTTTCCTGGGTTCTGTTCTAGAACATGGGTTTTGAGATACAAACACTGACACTACACATTTCTGTGGGATGTTTTGTTTGGTTTTTTTTAATCAGCTGTCTTGCCAGGAACAATTTGTGCAAAAAGTAGTCGTCTAGACTCATACCATTTTCTTATCAGGGAGATAGGGTAACACACTGCCAGTGAACAGGTCACACAAAACAAGTGAGATGGAGACATCTTTTGCCAAAATCTCAACTCATCGCTCCGAAATAACAGCTTGTGATAAAGTATTCTTTATCGATTCAAAATAAAAGGCTAATAAAATGGAAGTCTTATAGTCTTATCCCTTAAAAATGAAATCCATAAATAATTTGACATTTATTTTAATAGTAGTGTTAAACATACACATGCATAAATACACTTTCTCACTTTATGTAACAGCTCATAAGACCATGAAAAATACATGGAATATTATTTTGGAAAGATAAAGGGCTTTTCTGGTGTTGCTCAAATAAACAAAAGCAGACAAACCCACTTTGCATTCCTATTTGTAAATCTGGGGATAAGCATAGGCCAACTTCCTGGGGCTTACAGCTTTCCAGAAAAGACCTTCATCTTTGAAAGCCATGCATGAAGCAAAATTTGGTGGCAAGGAGTTTAAGCTTTCTGAATTAAACCTGTTGGATTTTAAGTGTTTGATACATGTGTGTCATCCCACCCCAGTAAAAAAAAATTATAAATACAGCTGCATTTCATTATAAGATTATGTTTTTATAAAAACTAAAGCACTTTCAAACAAACTTTTAACATGGGGAGGTCATGCAATCCAAATGGTCATTATTTTCAGTGTCACATGCAGGTTCTATTCTATGCTGAGGTTGAATGGGCTTTACAAACATCTGTGCTCCACAATGCAAGAAATATATAAATCTTAAAAAGAAAAAACACAGCATACTGTATTTTTTTTTTCCTATTGAACTACTTTATATAGTGAAAAACATATTTAATATGGAAAAAGTTGAGGGAGGAAAAGCATCTTCATCTCCCCATTGGCTGCCTTCAGACAAGAGCTGTTCTTTCAGAGATTATTCTAGCCTGTCTGTTATACTCAGTCAATTAGGGTAAAGTTTCTGGTGTGGTCTTAAATAATTTCAAACATCTATTTGGCATAGAAATTCACTGTGACAGGTATCATAATGGCCAATACTTTAGGGTTCATAGGAAGATGGAAATCTGACCTACATAATACGCTCATCCATTTCTGGCACAATTAGTAGACTTGACTATAAACACTTTTCTCATACTTCAAAGCTTTTCCAAGTTTCAGAATTTTTCCTGTTTCACACTAGAGAAAACTTCTCAAGTTCCACTTTCAAAGGAGACAATCAATTCCTAGGCTTTTCAAAAACTTTGTTACCAGGGGATTCACATGAGATTGAGTAGAATACCACTGAAGATTGTGTGAGGACAAAAATAGTCTCAAAATATCTGAATATATATGTTCTAGACTACTCGCTAGCTGAAAGTAACTTGTTGAGGCTGTGTGTGATGAAGAAAATATGTCCTTCCAGAATGTCTCGGAAGAGCTTTAAGTAGAATTGGTCTGAAAGAATGAGACCTCATTAGAGGTGTGGTCTTCCTGCACAAGGCTCTGGTGCTTCAGCTTTTAGCAGGGCTGGAGACCAAAAAAGACTTCTCTGTCAGTGTAACTCACTTCTGTTGATGGAAACAATTCACATTTGGGAAACAAAAAAAGTACACCTAACAGCTGGGCCAAATTTTTCTACTGAAATTAAAACCTCCTACAGCAATTCAAACAATAGTCCTTATGTACCAAAGGGTGTTGTACTGTGCTTGATTTCTGGTGTAATGTTCCCATTCCACACATATAAGGTGTGAACCTTATATTTCCACAGTTCTTTCCCTGATGAGGTTAGTAAAATAATTTATGCAACGTAAATGAGAAAACAGGAAGGTCAATCAGGGTACATAAACTACAGGAGGGGGTTGCTGGTTTGATTTGGTTTCCTTCCTCCAGACTGCTGTTTAAATCTCTAGATATCAAGAATGCTTGAGAGAGATGGATAACAAACAACAACTGAGCTGAAGTTAGATGCCCTTAAGACTTCAGAATTCCAGTAGTTTAAACAAATTTATTTCAAGACATATCCTTTCTAAATAAATAGACATTTAAAAATAAATTTTACTGTGTCATCAGATGTCTTCAAATATTCCATGTAAAAAAAAAAAAACAAACCACAATTTAAAATTCAGCTGTAGATAATGGAAGGGTTTTTTTCTTTTAAAAAGAATATTAAGAAATTATGACTAAGATGGAAGAACCTAGCCCAGAACAGCCAACACTTAGTAAATTCAGCTAATTTTGTGTTTAAACAGTAATACTTGTAATAATATGATAGTCACAGCTGAAAGAAATCACAAATTATATGAAGCATGTAAATTCTCTGTAGTAGGCTTTGCGTCTTTGATTATTTACCTTTCATCTATGGAACTTAACAGAGAGACTTCTGCTTGGAAAACAAGCTCTTCTAAAGCCTGAAAATTATCATTTTTCAGGGTACCTCCACGATGATTCCATTTTACATCAACCAGAATTTCAAAATTTAAGGAGTAACATGTATGACTAAGCTGAAGCTGGAAATACAAAGTACTTTTCTCTTTGCGTGAGTGATCAGTCCTTGAATGAATAGATAAGTAGTAAAATATCTTCCTTATGAGATAAAAAGTGGCCATTACTGCCTGGAACACTTAGCTGATATGCTTTCTTATGATTCTCACTGTTCCCACTCCTCAGTGTAAAATAGACAATGAAGATGATTCTAAATGGGGAGAGAACTCTTTAAAGCCACAGCTTTCATTCTCAATTTGCTGTAAATATTTTTAAAAAAAAAAGTCTGTGCATGTTATAGTAGATAAACAATATGATTATAGGTGATATATGTGCCCATTCAGCATAACTTAAGTATACGTATTTTTAAAATACTGTAGGAAATTTTTTATGTATTTAGGAGCACAATTCTGGGGCTAGGGCTTGGGGCTGGAACTCAGGAGATGGGAAAGTGAACAAAGCCAGCAAAGTCACTGGCTCTCCTTGCTTCTGCTTCCAGCGATGAGCTGGAAACATCTCTTCCCACCTTGTTTGCTTAGCTCGAACTCTTTGGAACAGGTATTTCACCACAGTATTATGCCACAAACTCTGGGGCCCCTATGTATTTTCCTATTGCAAATAAACAACGCAATATTGAAAATCAGTCATAGCAAGTGGAGGTAATTTGTGCTTGTGCCTACTATGATGCCCTTTTAGCCCGGGTGAGCCTTAGCAGACATGGCTGCAAGCATCAGGCTGCCGAGCAGAAGTCAAGACACTCCCACATGGCATCACCTGCCAAACTGCAAGACCAGAAAGGTCTGTGACACCCTAAAAAGGGAGCTAGTGAACAACAGAAGCCAGTCAGAAGAGAAAAATGAGGAAAATAAGCATTTATGCTCTGGGCCATCTGTATTTGTTGGAATACAAGAGTGGCTTCTACAAGGCACACTCAAGTTGGCTGGGGAGGGATGGACAAGCAGGTAAGGAGGGGGAAGGGGGCACCAGACACCACCCACTGCTCAACTTTCCCTTCCCTTACAGACCTGCCATTCTGCTGTTTTTTCCATGCACCATCTGCCCTCATCCAAGGCACATCCTACACAGGGTAATGCATAGCTGTTGGTCCAATCCTACAAGCAGTGACCTGTCTTCTCCCAAATCTTGCAGGCTCCCTGCATTTTCCTCTCTCTGAATAGAGGGGTTCAGCTCCAGCAAAATTTCCCTTGACAAATAAAGCATTGCTAAGCACAAAACCTTTCTTTCACTCCTCTGTCAGTCAGCTCTGCAGGTTCTCAGCAGTCAGACACCTGAATCCTACAAAAGAAGATGTGCCAGGAGCATGTTCTTTTTCCCAAATACTGTTTTTAAGACATCTGAAACAGCACACCTCTCATCTTGTCACCAGAAGTGAGCTCTCAGCTACTGAGAGCCTGCCTTTTCCCCTAACTTTAGAATATAGGTCATAGAGTAATTTTGAAATATCAAAAGAAAGCTCTGCACAAACATTTCATGCTCCAAACAGTTGAAACGTATCAGATCATTTCAGCAGAAATTTGGTGGTACGGATTCCAAGAGCCAGACCATGTCTAAAGTAGACAGCCGATCAACCTGATCTTGGTGCTGTGTATGTTACTGACTAGAAACATCAGGGATCGGTGACACCTGATTTTACACCTGGGAAAGGAGGTATATACAGATATGGAATGATATACAGATATATACAATGATGTGGCCCTTAACAAGAGGTTGCTCTTGCACTTCCATCAGTATGAGCCTCTACAGAGACTTGCAGCGCTTCCCTGAGCCAGCAGTCACAGATGTTTCTTCTGGGCTTGATAATGAGGCCTCGACTCTCTTTGCATCAATGTGTCTTCTTCAGTCGTGATAGAATTCCTATTGATGTCACACCAATATTAGTGGGGACTGCAGTTGCCTTAGAAATACCCAGAGTAAAGCTGTATCAGGGCCTGACTCTAACTCCTTACCCAATCACACACATACAGATGCTTGGGCAGGAGGGAGGGAAAAGTACAGGCAGAACAGTATCATACAGCATGTATTATCACCATCTCTACGAAAAAGGATTGTCTGACCATTTCAGTGAAAGAGACAATCGCTGATACCAATAGTGTGATAAAACTACTTACAAGACAATGCACTCTGAACAAGTCTCGTCTAACCTCTACCATCAAAAGATTTCTGCTCACTTAGAGTTTTAAGCTTACAAGAATCAAGTATCTCCTAAAATCTAGGGCCATTCCCCTTTTATATAAAGTTTATTTAAAATTCTTCTTGTAAGTAAAGTACTTCCACTTTGCTTGTGTGTGCTTTCCCTGCTCTGTGTTCGCAATGAAGGTCACATTCCCAGTATCCTGAAAACCAGCACAGACAAGTATTTGGCCATTGGAGAATCAGAGGAGCTCCTTCACTTCTTTATCTCACCCCCATATGTAATAATTCTGACTCTCTCATCATACCACATCATGTCTATTTAGCAGGTCAGCAACAGTAGACACCCAAATATTTCAGTGCCCACCATTGTTTGCTTGCTTGTTTTCCCAAAAGAGACAAAGCAGGGGGAAAAGTTATTCGTAGTTGGAGCAAGGTGATTGCTCAGCATATACTCCTCTAAGTACAATATTAGTGACCTTTATACGTGAGTTACTTTAAAATCTTGAAAAACCACACCCAAATTAACTTTTATATTTAGCTCTTGATACAAAGGACTGACAAAGCCCAACTGTGAGATCAGTAATGGCTAGGGTATCATTAGTGTCTTGAAATGACGAAAAAGAATTGATGATTTTGTGAGTATCATGCAAAAAGGAAGAATCCTGTTTGAATTACTCACATAACAGATGTTTGCTAGGATCCACCATGCAGCCTGCATACACAGTTATGCTAATTTGGCACTGTTTCCCTTCAAGTTAGCTCTGAGTCATTAGAGCACGCAGCTAGTAGGTCCTTCTGTCTAACTAATAATTGCCTATTATTGATATTAATTAACATTTTTTGCACCTTCCCTCAGTTTTGACCTAGTATCTGTTGGTAGTCTAATCACAGTGGCCTATTAAAAGTCAAAATACGGAGGCCTATGGCAGTCACGAGCCATTTATCAAAAAGCAAACAAGGCCAATTAAACAGGCAACCAGACAGTTGTCTTGATTTGCCGCTGACTGTTTCTTGATCACCATTATAAATTGCTAATCGGGCAGAAAGTGCTAAGCAGTGCATCTGCAGGGGGTGGTTATTGCTCATTCCCTGCCTGGTGACAGGTGAGGGAGGCTAGTGATGGTCTTATTGATGTGAACTGCCCATCAGTTGGTAGTTATTGTTAAAGTTCATGATGCTACAGCTGATCCTTTCCTGCTGAGAGTCAATCAAATTAATTAGTGCTAGAAATTCTTCTGTATTATTCCAACACAGAAATGCAGAAGGAACATACTGTAATTTAGTTCTAGAGGCACTAGGAAAAAATCTCCATGTATTATAGAGTGGGGGGGATAAAAAAAAAATCAAATATTGCTTCTTCCATTATTTTATAATAAGGGCTGCAGCTAAAGGTTTTTATAGCCACAGATCAAGAGATCATAATAGAAGCATATTGACAGATTTTTTTTCTGCAATACTCCAAGGAACTGGCTGTAGCAGGAAAATATATCAAAACCTTATCATCAGAGCTGAGATCTTCTGTGAAAAATCAATAAAGAGTTATACATGGTTTGAGTTTAAACAGTTCTCTGTAGTCATTTAAACATAGTGCATCTGTGCAGGTTTTTACCTCTGGAGACTGGTGTAGCCTAGCAACTGCAAGGCTTAAACCGATTAACTACAAATGAAGTACTGTACGCCTATCAAAGCAATTGCTCATGGTTGCCTTTGTTGCAGGGGCTGAGCTAATTGAACATGATACAGTATGAAGATAATTAACACCCATGAGTTTGTTAATTGCCTGTTAGCATTACAACACAGTCTCTATGTTTCTTTTTACTTGTCCTTCTGCAGCATCTTCCTCCCTTAGAAGGGTGCAGGACTCATTTAGTTGGCAATGATATCTTATAGTTTATTAACCCTTTTCAAAGGAAAAAAAAATAACCCACATGTAGTAATGAAGCAAATGTATGCTCTTGTCAAACACAAACTCCCACTTAGTCCAAGCAATTTAGAGGGAGAAGAAATTTGGTTTACATAGACTGTACAAAATATGTTTATTTTCAGGGCTAATTTATTTCAAGCAATTTAGCCATTATAAATGCTTTAAAATATCTTTTGTGGGCTGCTTTTATGACTCAGCTGCTCTGCCTTCTAAACTGAACGATAAATGTCTTTTAGGGTTGGAATATTAATTGAAGGCAGCATCTGGTCAGCAGCTGACCTGCCATACTTGTCTTTGTTGACTACCCAGTTAAAACTAACAGCTTATTTGCTTTATTTACCAGCTTCTCCTTCCGTTCTGGGGGTGGAGAACTAAGCTCAATTTTATTTATGCCAAAAGGTAGTGCCAACTAATGTAAAATAAAATTGATTTTCCACAATCTATTAATCTGAAATAGATTTAATCTGAGCAAATTCCTTTTAAATTGGTTATTGTGCTTGGGAAAGTATTTCCTTTATTATACTATCTTCTGAATTTGTGAAGAATGCATATGAAAGCTCATAAAGACAATGTAATGCATGCCATAAAACTATATAGGATGTTTCCTTATAAGGAGGCAATGCTTCAAGCGAAGCAAAATAGACAAAAAGTAGCATTTGGTTGCCATAGGCAAGACTCTGATGTTTAAGCTCTACTTCTCCAACACTGAATGTAAATGCCTTGATTGTATCACAGTTGTTTAGATTTTCTGAAATGATCTTGGGTTTCTGAGCTGTTACTGTCATAGTTAATACTTGCAGAGAAGCTGTTCCCTTGAGGAACACTACTAGTGCCCAATTACAAGTTCCATCATCAATCATAAGTATTATTTATTCAGCAAAATGAATTGCTAATTAATAACTGATGAGCATTATGGCCTTGAAGTCTGTAACACTATTAATTACCTTGGCAATTGGGATTCTGCCAGTGTAGACTACCAAGCACATTTTCTCAACAATTAGTACAGTAAGATTACAAGGTGCATACCTGCTACTGTAACAAGGGAGTGATGATCTCTAAGGCTTTTAGAGAGCCATGTAGTGTCTGCAAAGAATAAACAAGACTACAGCCCTACTGTGCTGGAGTGTGCCCTTAAAATTGTTCAGTGACAAAGAGAAAACTATTTTGTACAGTGTGTCGTCTGGAAGACTTGGCATCGCATCCTAAAATGAGTGCTCCTGCGTGGAAGCAATGTGGTAGCAGTATGCTCAGGGTAATGCTGCTGCCTTGTGCTTGGTACCCCATGGCTGTTTGGCTGGAGCGGCACGCTGTGATTAGTACACTGACCTGCGACTTTAGACCTCCAGCAACTGCTACCTACATGGTCTCATAGTGGTTACACATTAACATCACGGTAAAACTGAATATTTAATGGGAAAAGAAAAACACCATCTATAGAAAAAGCAGCTTTTTTTGGTGACTTTGGTATTCACAATGCTGATGCTAATGTTGCTCTACAAGTTGACGATTTACTCCCAGTCCTCATCCCAGCCATCTTCTGCTTTCTTTTCTACTCCCGTGCCACCTTGCATTTTGAGTGTAAATTCCTTCGGGCAGAGACTGGATTTATATTTGTCTGTAAAGTATCCAGAATATCCATGGAGCTGTACAAACAACTTGAATATTGCCCAATAAACTGCAAAACTAAGATCAGCTCCTGCCACGACACCAAGATTTGTTTTCTGATTGTCAATAAAAAAAGTTAAGCTACTGCAAGAGCTCAGCTAAGCTCCTAGACTATGTGATAGCTGCGCAGAGATAAAGACCAAAATTATTATTGTGGAACACAGAGGACTAATGTGGTACATGCACTATAAAAACACAATTTCCATCTGCAACACAAAAGCAAAACCCTATATGAAAGCCATCATATTTGCATCTGTTTTCTTTAAAGAGCTGAAACAGGCTACAGGATGTTGGAAACGTGTTAAATCTATCTTCCCTGTACCACTTTGATAGCACGCTGGTGGCCAGTCCCCATGGTCATTTTAACTCCCTACCCCAAGGCTAAATTTTGCTTTCATCAAACAATAAAAGCAACAGCAGTTTTTGTACCATGCAGCAAGGAGATGTCTGCCATCCCATCAAAAGGAGGATATTTGCTGCAGTTATCCAGCATGAAGCTGGTAATGTACACTCATAATGGCTAAGTAATCAGCTTTGTTGGAAATCTCAACGTACTGGATGATTTTCAAATAGCAAAGCAAGGGTCTGCTAACTTGGTCTGTTCATCACTGCAACTATCTTTATGGGAAACTTTCCACAGTTTGAGCCTAGATAGTACATTTCTGATTTGTGTATGTGAAGTGAAAAAGAATAAATACATTCTTTCCTGAAAAATTACACAGTGACAGCAATGATCTCTCTGATCTTTGTAAAGAGAAATCTCCTTGTCTGTCATGGATGGCTTACACGTAGACAATTTTATGTGGAAACAGGGATTTGGAGACAGGGGACTTTACCTTTTCTTCCTAAACCCAACAGTTTCTACTGAATGTCAAACTACTTTTTGTCTCTGTATTGGCTAACTGTATAAAAAAAGAGAAAAAAAAGAAATCCTTAGCCTAATGATTCTCTTTAAAAAAAAAAAAAAAAAGATATATGAAAAGTAGGATATGGAGAAAAAGTTTCTTGCTCATGAAAACTGCCTTCATACGAAATACAACATATTACACTTAACTACTAATGTTATCAGTTTTCCTTTTTACCTACTAATTGTAAACTCTGTTTGTATCCATTTTTTTACATTGAGAGATAAAGGGAGGAGAGTGCCCTATGGTCCAGAATAAGACTACCACCTCACAGACCATCGCCATTCCCAACCCAACAATTTGGGAATCAACTGATTTGGAAAGGCTTCGCTAGAGGAAATCTTTGATCATTGCATGTTCATTTTCTTTTGTGCTGCGATGTAAAACAACCCAGGTAAAGAAAAGACAACTTCACTGATACAGGGTATGAACACAACCTGTGCCAGCTTTTGTTCTCTCTACCCAGAACAGTCCTCCACTGCTTTTTTGGCAGGCCTATGCTACCTGACACCCTGATGTATCCTTATATCATGACAGCATATCATAAAACAAAAGTCTGGAAGCAAAACAGCTTTAACAGTATTTGACCATCTGGCTTCATTTGTTTTAACTTGGAATCTGGAGAGGGTGAGGGGCCTTGGCTGTGTTCTCCTGGGACCTCACCCAAACCTGGGGCCACTGCTGTGAAGTTTCCCCAGCTGAGTGTCAGTCCCATCCTGACACACACCATCTCTATGCCTAGAGGTCCTGAGGACTCCCGAATGGGCCAGGTCCCTTCTGCTAGTAGTAGTGTGGCTATCTCATAGAGGAAATTAAATGTGTGTACGTGTGTATGCATATACACACATGTATCTGTTTGTATGTACGTGTATATATTTACATATATGTGTGTGTTTTGGAGTGTGCCACCAACTCCTGAACCACAGCCACGGATGAAGCAGGTGATGAGCAGGAGCGTCGCAGCACACAAACAGCAACCATGTTGCTTTGTTCACTGCACGGAAGCACACGGGATCATTCACTGTAGGGGGACAGGTGCATAGCTTGGGGCAGGGGTGCACTGGAGACACTGGCTCCGTGAGATCCATGGGGTAGGTGTTGCACCAAAGTGTGCTCCATGTGAAACATCACAGGGAGAGCCCCAGCCTTGAGCAACAAAACAAACCGGCCTCCACCAGCTAGCTGGAGGACCAAGGCTCCCTGCACGGACAGCAAAGACCAAACATGCACTCTTCTGCTCCTGAAACAGAGCATTCGCCTTTGCTCTGAAATGCATGAAGGGAACTGCCACAGAGTTGGCTCAGGCAAAGCTGTCCTGAAGCCAAATCACTCTAAAGCATCGTTATCTTTTCAGAAAACTATGTTTGAGCAGTGCCAACGGGAACTATAAGCTTGCTCAAGATACAAAAAGCTGTGATACATTTTAGCCAATAACAAAAAAATATTTTTTTTACTCATTACTAAATGTTGTAGGAATCTAAGTTGACAATGTTTGCTAGGAAATGCTGTACAATACTCTGGGATAATACTACTTGAAAAGATAAGTGGTTTTGCTCTCTCTCCAGTTGTACTTCCTTTGGATAAGGGGAAGGAATCCTTTCAGATGTGGGCTACATTATTTGTAAAGTTTAATCCTGGAAATACCCATGTCCGGGGAAAAAAGCCTGTGTTGAATTTTGCATTTCATTTTGAGAAACTTCTGTAGACAGCTCAAACCCCAGGAAGCGTGTAAAGTTCACAGTCAGAACTGCAGAATAAAGGATCCCATCTTACGAAAAATACCTATTACAAATGCTAAAGCTGATAGAGCTTGTATTTTGTTTCTTTCAATTTCTGGCCAGTGCAGCATGTAAACTAATCATGAGGTGTTCAGATTAGTACCTATTCCATATTTCATAACACTTAAGATATTCTTTTTACTCAGATTTTCTATTCCCTGATTGAAGTCAAAATAAAAAACACAAAGAGCAAAATTGCTTCCCAGTAAAATCACTCATTTGTTCCATTTCATCAAGCTGATATTTGGTCCTCCAGAGACATGAGCATCTCTAGAGAGTTCTTCTAAGAAGTTACCAAGGAAGTTAATGGAAGACTGAAGCTAATGGCACACTCCAGGGAAAAGAAACTGGAAAACTGTGCTCTAAAAAGCAGCATGAGCTGTTTGAGACCTGCGTTGCGGAAGCCTTCAGCTCCCCTGTATGACTAGCAAACACATTTCACTGTGGATTTTCATTCCCTTCTTTAATGAACTTTCTTCTTGCCAAATTCCTCTTCATTTTAAGCTGTCTGTGGCAACATGTTTGTCTGGATTCAACAGTGTGTCTACTTAGCACTGTTTATGATAAAGATCCGGTTTTAAAATAATTTGTATCATATCATAGGCAGTAGGGAAGTTTGCAGTACTAGTCTAATGTACAGGCTCAAAATTATCATTCTTGCCAAAAAAGAACATCAAGTCAAATAGACTTTACGGAAGTGAATTTCCCATTTCCACTTACAGGATTTGTAACTCAGGGGGTTTTATCAGCTCATTTTGATGAATTAAGCACACAAAGCTTTCAGGGAAGAGAGACCACATCTTCCATTGTGCGCAGCAGCAAACCTAGATCAGAATACACCTTTCTGAAAAGAGAACGTGATGTAAACAGCCCACGGTTTGTTGAGCCCTGTACCAAGCCGCTGAAGAGAAAAATTAGGAGACTGTAAAGGAAGTAAGATGGAGTGCTGAATACCCAAAAAATAAGTAAAGCTTATTTTATAACTAAAACTCAGTGTAGAACAATAGCATGTAATGGAGAAAGTGACAAAAGAAATCCAGAACTAACAATTAATTGCACAAAACAGTTACTAAAATAGAAGCACTTTTCTAGGAAGAGGCAGGGTAGAGGAGGGTGGGGAAAATATTTCATAGAGGAATACACAATTCTGAAGGGAACAGAAATAAGATTTTACAAGGCTGTTTGAGTTTATGTCAAACACAAGAACAAAGGAGCATAAACTAAAGCTAAGGGAAGGGTCAGACCCTCAAGGAATTTAGGCAGAATTTCTTTAGATAGGGAGTAGTGAATATATAGAATAAAAGGCAAAGGGCAGCAATAGAGGAAAAAAATACCTCAAAACTATTTCAATGGTTATAAACCAGAACCAGAGCTCTAAAAACAGTAGGAAGCACTATGGAGCAAAATCACTAACAGAGGAAGGAGAGGTAAATGGTCAGATTTGTTTCCTTCAAAGCTTATTTTCTATTTTTCTCCCTCACAAATGCAAGGTGAGTGCTGCAGAAGCCCCACATGACAGAGAAATACACCATCTCATCACCAGCAGGACTTCTGGCCACTCAGACCCTGGTGACTCTGTGTTCTTACTCAAGTACTTGCTTATCCCACCTTTACTGAAAACTGAGGTTCTCAGACCCCCATCAAGCTGCCAGCTATCTCCAAAGCCACCCAAGATCCATCCATGCCTTCTATTTTTCAACATTGATTTTTAAGATATCCCTAAAAAGTCTGTTTCCAGGCAGGTCCTGCAATCTTGACCAGCTGGGAAGCCTGTTTCTCCCTGTTGCTTATTGGGATCCACAGACAAGTTTTTCCTCTGTTGATATCCTGACTCACAGCAGACTCAGAAGATGCAAGTCGCACACAAAATACAAAGGGAGGAGGCAGTAGCATTACTTCTCAAGGAAGACACCAAAGCAGGGATTGAGACTCAGGTTTCACTGCTCCCAGCGGGTGTCTGGCCCACTATTCATGTTTATTCTTGCCACTCTCCAGCCCAAGAAATTTAAGTTCTTCTCTACAAACTTCAGGAGTTTCTACTAGGGAGTGCAAAGTTCCAGCATTCAAACCCCTCCTTCAGTTAGGAACTCTCCTGGAGAACAAGATGCCACCCTGAACCCCTCCTCCAGAAAGGTTTTTAGGGAGACAGGTTCTTACATGCCAAGTAAGCACAATGGACACTGAGCTGTCACAAACCGGGGACACCACCACAGTGCTCGGCACGCCTGAGGAGGAAGGCTTTCCTTCTGCCTGGCTCAAGAACAGCAGCAGCTGTTTCCTGGAAAGTTATTCTGCATCCAAAGCAAAAGGCACACATCTCCAGGGCTGGAGAGGCTGGGGAGCAAGTCAGCCCCACTGGCACTGGGTGCCCAGTCAGCTGAGCTGTGGACATGCCTCGATGGGTACCACTGCAGCAGCACATCACAGGACAGCATGCCCCGCGTCCTGCACAGGGCTCCTACAGCCCACTCAGGGCTGGTTGTGGTGGTGCACTAACATTTAGGTATAAGGCGTGCTGCTGTTCTGGTCCTCACTCCTAATGGGGATTGAGCCCTTCAGACCAAAATCACCATTCCTGTTTACGCACCTCATTGCCACCAATTTCAACAGGGCTGAGTGGTCAAAGCTGCTTTGATGCTCTAGGTTTAAGCAAATTATGCCTGTAAACAATACACATGAAAGAGTAAAACCACTGATAAAGGTGTATACTTCAGTCTCCTGCTTCTGGAGCTTCCCCAGCTGCATGCCTGAAAACATTTTGCCCAGGCTAAACAATCTACAAGCAGCAGTTTGCACTGCTCCCCATGGACAATCACTCAGCAGCCTAATATATTTCAGTAATGATTTTTTCCTAAGATTCAGCTTAAATTTTCTCTTGCTTAATTTCACCCCATCACTCTTAGTTATACCTTTCTGTACTGTCCTAACTATTCTCTCTCCTTTTTTTTTTTTTTTTAGTTCAGGCTCCCTTCAAACCTCTCTGTGTTTCCCATCAATCATCTTCTAGCAAAGTCATAGATATGGCACTTAGCTTTTTTTTTAATCTTTCCTCATCATTTGGCCCCTTCTGTTCTGACTGCTTTGTTGCTCCTCTCAACAAGTTTGTCAATATTTTCGTAATGACGCTTTTTCCAGGATTTCATGCAATATTGAGGTGTGGCCTAAGACTGACATCTACCAAGTCTATTGCCGCTCTTATGTAGCATCCTTATACATAAAAGCCCAGACTGTATCAACTGCCTTTGTTTCTGCCATCACATTCCCAATTCACTACAGACATGTCCAGAGAAGGGCAATGAAGCTGGTAAAGGGTCTAGAAAACAAGTCTTACATGGAACAGCTGAGGGAACTGGGGTTGTTTAACCTGGAGAAGAGGAGACTCAGGGAGCATCTTATTGCTCTCTACAACTACCTGCAAGGAGGTTGTAGGCAGGTGGGGGTTGGTCTCTTCTCCCAGATAACAAGCAACAGGACAAGAGGAAATGGCCTCAAGTTATGCCAAGGGAGGTTGAGATTGGATATTAGGAAAAACTTCTTCACTGAAAGGGTGACTAAGCATTGGAACAGGCTGCCCAGGGAGGTGGTGGAATCATCATCCCTGGAGGTGTTTAAAACATGCATAGACACAGTGCTTAGTGACATGGTTTAGTGGTGGACTTGGCAGTCCTGGGTTAACAGTTGGACTTGATCATCTCAGAGGTCTTTTCCAACCTAAATGATTCTACAATTCTATGACAGAGCACCAGCAATAAATACTGCAGGTTGTAGGACCCAAGTTTCAGGAGGCCCCTGCTTCAGCTGCAATACCAGCTTGCAAAAAAGCCAACACCAAGCCATTTCCAAATGTGATCTTCATCTGCAAGACTGCTGAGAATGTGGTCCCAAACAAAAGCAACAAATGCTTAAGAAAAACAAACACATTGGGTTTGAGCTTTTTTGGAAAATCGTCTGGAGCATCACCCCAGTTGAATTCAATCGGATGGTCCTGAGCAACCTGGTGCACCCCCAAAGACCCTCCAGCTGCAGCACGCAAAGCAGTGACATTTTCACACGGGGAACCTTAGGCAAAAACAAGGGAAGGTCCACTTGAAAAACTTCAGGGGTTGCTGTGGATTTTGTTTTTCACTCAGGAGGCTGCAGCTGGAGTACATAAAGGGCAAACCTGTCATCTGTTAAACAAAAGGCCTAGGGAAAGCCAAGCCAAGTCTCTGAATCACAGCGATGCCAAAATCCCCTGCTCCATAGTGCTCTGGAGACTGCTACCAGCTCACCCACAGCCCGAGCTGTCCTACAAGTACAGGGAGACTACCAGTCCTCTTCTTTATCATAAGGACAAAAAATTGTATTCCCATTAATACAATTTCAATAAAATTACCCCATTTTATGCACTGGGACACAATAAATTATATTTTTCAGTAAGTTCTGACAAATCTCTCTTTATATTGATAACTTCTTTCAGGAATTCATTCCCTGGCACTCTTTTCTCCACAGGTAACTTTAAAAAAAAAATAACATGTTTACCATGTAACGACATAACATGCACTGCATCTCCTGAGAGGTAGTGCTCATATAATGCAACTAAAGAGAAATGAAAAGATAAACTTTAGTGCTTACCACAGTTCAGGCAGTAAAGCGCTAACCCTCTGCTCACCAGGTATTCATGTAACCCATAAGATAGTAACTTCAGAGAGAGATACCACATTCTGTAATTGTTCAGAGAGGAGAAGGGAGAGGGAAGAGGAGCATTTAAGCTCCTTACCCTTAAATTAACCCAGACCTCAATAGTTGCATATGAAATGAGTTAGCAGGTAATCCTGACTCCTCCCTCCAAAAGGAAAAGAAGCAAGTAAGCACCTAGGCATGCTCCTTTCGTGCAGCTTTCAGAGCGACATATAATCATCTCTTTCTTCATATTTTGGTTCTTTCCCAAAGATTTATCCCTCAGAGCCTGATCATCTTAACTAAAATCTCTCCAGATGAATTTGCTATTCACTTCAGTTATGCCTAAGTGATCAAATTCAGATCTATGGACTTGCCTTACTTCATACTGAAAGAAAAAAGAGGTAGTGTGTATTAGCACCAACTTAGTGGAAGACATTATGAAGAAAAATTTCCTTTCACGCCCTTACTTAATTTAGTTTAAGTTTTACCCATATGCAAAGCCCTGGTAAGACAGAGTGTGGGTGTATAGGGACAGTCATGGAGAGTGAATTTCCATGACTAAACTAGTTACTGCTCATTAGCCGAGCAGCATTACTTCTACCTGCTCTTAACCTATAGTAATTACAAAATTGAGCATGTGAGCTTAAACCATTCATTCCAGTTCACTCAAGGGACAGTGCCAGGCCACATAAATTCCTGAGTCACAAGGTATTAAAAACAAAAAGGACTTGGTGAGTGTCCCTTCCTCCAGCCTGCTTGTCATTTGCATTTTTTTGTGCAAATCCCAAGGCAGTTACAAATTTCAGAGATCAGCTATTCTCCTGAAAAATGCTAGGGAAGAAAAGTAACCTGCAGGGAAGTATGGTCAGGGCTGGTACAGAGATGGGACAGCTCAACTAATCTCAACTCGCCAGGAATAATGCAATACTCTGTTGGTATCTCTTTGGATCAAACTTAGATATTGCATGTATAGTTGGTTTGGGTTACAACATGGAAAAGTAAGACCATTTCCATCACAAGCCAAATTTTTAGAACATAGCTGCCACACCAGTTCAAAAATAATGGTCCATCTAAGGCAGCGGCATGGGGTCCCTACCATTTTTAGAGGAAATGCAAGAAGCCCATGGCAGGCAAATAGAATAGATGTACACAGGAGAGATGATTTCCTGGAGCCTCTTGATTATTCGTTTTCTTAGACCCTGAAGCCTGAGAGCTTAGTTCCCCTAAAGCCATGTACACTTTATCTAAGATAACTCAGAAGAGACTATTTAAATGTCTAACTCTTTTTCAAGATTGACCAGCTACTTCACTTGAACTGCATCTCATTGCAACAAGCCTTTTAAGATGAGTTCAAATATCCCTTTTTTTAGGCTGAAATGTGCATTTTATCCATTTAATTGATTGTGCTTTTATTCAGGTGTCAGGAGATGAGGCAAAGTGGTTCTGGATTTACCTTCTCAATAGCATCTGTTACCCACTGTGCCTTTGTCACATCCCTTCTTGTTTATCTTCATCTAAATTAAATAGTACAAATCTTTTCACTCTCTCTTCATTCAGAAGTCTTTTTACATCTCCACAAATTTCCATCATCCCAGTACAAGCTCTGTTATTCCTGCTATTTCCTTTTTGAGTCAGAGTAATGAGAACTGAACACAAAGAAAGGTTTTTATCGTAACATCATTCTAATATTCTCACTGTTATTTCACTCTCCCAACTGATACCTTTCATTTGATTTTTAACCACTGCAAGGCATAGAGGGGACCCATTTGCTGGGCTGTCCAGGGTGATGTCCACATCTCTTTCGGAAGTGGTTACCATGAATTGGGAATCAGTAATGTGATCCAGATCTTCCCTCATAATCCCTGCCATCTCTGCTGATGCCGAGGAGTGCCCCGGAGCCTCTGTTTATTCATTCTGTCAGACCAAAGAAGCTGATTGCATTTACTACTCTCCTAAGGCCAAGCCCCAAGGATTTTATTCCTTATATTAAATCAAACTTGTCCTGAAGGCAGTGGGAGTTTGCCAGAGCACAAAGACTGAGTCAAACTCAGTCCTGCAAACTCAGAGCAGCTCAGACCTTGTTTGTAACGAGCACTGCGGGGCCAGAAGGTCAGAGGAGCGAGAGAAGCTGTAATTGCAGAACATTTATTGTCAAATCATCAGCACGGTGTTTCCATACCTTGCAAATCCTCCTCCCGCAAGCCCTTCACTTCTGTTCTGCTGGTTTTGAAAAGTGAGACTGCAGAAAGCTTTAGAGACAGCAAAGACCCCCCCTGACAGTCCCCTTGGCTGAGCTGGTGAGCAGCACTGCTCCAGCCCCACACACTGACTCAGTAACGCAGCCCAGGCTGGCTTCGTGGGGGTCTCGCTCCTTACCCTAGCATCCTTCACAAGTGCTGTGTTCTGTTTCCCATTACCTAAAATCAGTCACAATTTGCCATTTGTTACCAGGAACCTATGGCTTATTGCATTTGAGCATACAGGCTACCCTTAGCAAGCATTTCTGGCAACTGCACCCTCTCTTCTCTTAGGCTGGTAAGCAGCACACACCTGGCCAGATGTGCTGAGCAGCTGCACAGTCTAGAGGCACCAGAGCAGAGAGCAGGTCATGCTGGCAGGATTTGGCCCCAGAACCAGCCCCACCAGGCTGTCCTCAGCCACAGCAGCAATGAGGACGCAGGGCAGCAGAAGTCAATACCGATAACAATGGTAATGTCCCACTGAGGCACCGGCGTTTGGTACAACTAAAACTGCCTTCCCAGCCAGTGGCAAACCCCCAGATGCAACATCTACAATGAGCCATTGCATTTGTCCATTCAACTTGCCTGGCCCAGAGATCTGCACTGGCATGTGCCGACCACCTTGAATTTGTGAAGAAACACATTTTGAACGACCCATCTGCTCAGTTCCCCTAATTTTATATACTTTTATGTGTATATGGATTTGTACACCAGCTTCTTCTTGTAACCTATGAGAAGCAATAGGATTTTATTGACTATTACAAGAATATATTTGCATGTGTTTATATAGCAGATACTTGTATGCATTGTTAGGCACTGAGCCCCTTTGTCACTACCTGTTATTAAAATAAAATTCAATAATCTGTATCCATCAACTGTAGCCACCATTGACCAACAGGGACTATCTCTCAGTCATCATGCATTGCAAGCATAATGAATGTATTTGTAAAAAATACACAATGGGCATTTCGATGCCTAATACCACTGTCCCTGTGCCATTTGCATTTGTTATTTGTATTCATGAACATTTCCAGACCTAGGCGAGAAAATAAAATATTTATTTTTCTTCAGGAATTTGAGTGAGTTGTCGGACAGTGGATGGCAGGATATCTTCATGATCCAGCCTTTCACATGACAGGCTTGCACAACATCTAATAATAATAACAAAATAAAAAATCTGCACCAAAAGATAAAGAGAAGAAGACAGCACAGGCATCCTGCCACTCTTCTGTTAGGCAAAGCCAAATGGGCTGAAACATGTTGCTGAGTTAGTATTATAACATCACTTTAAAAATCATCTCATATTAGGCCTGGCTTCTGAAAAAGGAAACATGCAAAGGCCAGAAAAAGATAGAAAGCCAATGTTGTGCTTCTCCAGTTTAGGTGCCTTGCTTTTGGGATGGTCTTGTTTTCCTGATGTTTTCATTTGCCTTTTCTTTTGATACACTTATTATTTTGCACAGCCCTGAGGAGAAGACAAAATATCTTCTGAAACAGGATGCCATTGTCAGCTTGACTCGGTGGTGTCTCAGGCCCTAGAAGTACTTAATTCATGCATTTTTTTAACTCCAGTTCAAGCTGATGGTCATGTACTGTGCATAGAAGCTGTAGGGAACTACACTATGCGCAACATGCTACCAAAAAGCAGCATCTATTAAATCAGATGCTTTATGACTTTGTATAATAGAAAAGGACATGAAAGCAATTAAAATATTAACCACAGCAACCCTGGTTGGATTTTGGGCTTAGTACAGAAGAAAATCTCGGCTGAATGACAAACAAAATGCAGGATTAGCCTCAGTTACCAACAAGGTTATCTCACTAACTTTTTATTAGCTTGAGGTACTACTTGGTGCAAATCAGTGTTGTGGGGAATGCTCATGTTGCATAAACAACACACACAAAAACCTGCTTGTCAGCTACACTGCAGAAAACTATCCAAAAGCAGTTCTGTACTTGAGAATTAAAATGATAGGGACAGAGCAATGAATTAGATCTTAACCCAAACGTACAGCACAAGACCACGGTTAGGATGGGGCAGAGGAGACAGATTTCCTCTAGATCTTGGGCACAGGCAGTCTCTGCATCAACTTACCTTCCACCCACCACCCTCAGCTGAGCTTGTTAGAAGCAGCGTAAGGGGTACATCTTGTGAGATACCAAACAGCTAAATTAGACTGAGATTTGGCCTTAAGAAATCAATTGTGAGCACAGATCTATCCTTCCACAAAGTATTTTGACTACTGGCAGGGCTCTAGCAGTACCCTACATGATGTGTAAGCACCAGTATTTCTCTCTTCTCGCTCCCAGATTTGGGCTGTAGCACCCCAAATACAGCAGCAGACAGCAAAGAGTTAAACTCATGTGTGTTATGTGAGATTAAGGTTAAAAATTGTTGAAATGCTAAGAGTTATTTTTTACCAGGTCTTTTCATATTGTGCAAGAAAAGGGGGTTTGGGAAACAACTAAAATAGTTCTGCTAAAAGCTAGCAGAAAAAGGATACAAAATTGAGGTTCAGAGTAATAGGCCCATAAATCTGACATCCAGCGCCCTAGTCTTGCAATGTGATCTGCACCTGCAACGAGACCGATTGATTTCAGCAGGTCCTGTACCTATCCAAGTGCCTGTCACACGTGGCCCCTGGCAGGGCTGGGGCTTGCGCTGCTGCAACAGCACCACAGTGTTGTTTGGAATAGCCTAATCACATACTGCGCTAGAGGGAGTGCATGTTTCCAAAGCACTTTTTGCAAGAAAATATTCCCATGAACCATTTAGATTTCCTATATTTTCATGATGCCTTTGCTGTTGCCTCACTACCAGGCACCATCTATTTATGCACCACACAAAGAACAGGTCTTGCACAAACACAGGAGCTTACTCCTGCCTCTCAACAAAGTTGCCAAAAACTTTCTCTGAAGTTTATTGAATGGCGTTTCTAAACAACATTTACTAGTCATCTGAATAACGGAATCAGAGCACTTGCACAATTGGCTGTTTTGATACTAAAAGAGCAGAGATTATATATTTACATTTTTTCTCACTTTTTGAAATTATGCAAAATACTATGACGAGCTGCAGTTTTCTACTAGCAACAATAGGTGGTGCTATCAATTTCCATAATGGGCCACTATAACTTTAGTGCGAAAGAAAAAATGAGTTAACAGCACGATATTTAAATTTTCAAAAGCTGCAGTATGTTCATCAATAAAGGCTGCAGTTCTTTGTTGTGGCATGTTAGCAAATATTCTCAGCAAGATCTAAAATTAATGTGTCAAAAAAATAGACTCATCACTCCTTTTATTCTCACCAAAGTCTCAGCAATTTTTCAAAGTTTTCATGCCAAACTTGGGCCAGATTTTCAAATGTTTTCAGCATGTTGTGCAACAAACTCTTAAAAATGTTACCAAATTGTCACAGAGGTACTGACATTTGTGTGGACAACCAACTCCATTTGCTGGACAGGAGAGTACTTCACCTTTCATAAGTAAAAATGGGAAGCGCGTAATTTGAAAATATTATGTCCAAATGATAGCAAAAGAAACATTATGCTTCAAATTGACTTTTAAACCCATTTATTTTCAAATATACTTTATAATACCATGTGGATAGACTGTATTCTAAAAGGAAACACCTAAGTGAAGCATTATCCTTGTGGATATATCCAAGCTGCTATTAGAACTGCATCCAGAAAAAACTGGGTGTCAACAGTGCATTTTCCAAAATATAGGCACTTCATGGGTTGAGGAGTTCATTTATAAACCATGCTCTTCTGAAATCATTAACTTTCTGCTATGCTATATATTTACATCTACTGACTTAAATATTCTAAATATAGTAAGCAAGCCATTATGACCTTCTCCTAATTGAACAAGACAGACAAGAGTGCATGTTACAGTACATCTATATCTGGGGGAGAGAGAGAATGTGCACACAGACAGCATGGGTAATGAGATCTTCTCT
Organism: Ibycter americanus; assembly: GCA_035590275.1. Lineage (NCBI taxonomy): Eukaryota > Metazoa > Chordata > Aves > Falconiformes > Falconidae > Ibycter > Ibycter americanus. The sequence goes on along the minus strand of JAVJGI010000064.1, from coordinate 18,784,231 downwards.
GCTATTACAAGCAACCTATGGCTCTGGGGCGCCCGGCTCTCAGGGCTACTTACGGAATTCAAAACCAGCTCAGCTGAGTTTTCCATCAGTCTTTATCTGAGAAGTGACCTGTTATGTCACGACGGCTGGTGCTGTTTCGTTCCTGAGCGTTAGCTAGCTCACAGCAAAGAGTCTGCATCACCCCTCCCAGGCTTTAGCCCTAGCCAAGATGAAAATACTCATTTGGTCAGGCTCAGCTATGACCCAGTTTATGGCCGTTCCTTTGTTCCCAATGCTCAAGTGAAGAGGGTTAATTACTTCCCTTTGTTACAATTAACGATGCTAAACGCCAGGAAAAGGGAAGAGCTAAAGAGCATGAATTACTGTCTCAAGCAACATTTCGGCATTAAAAAAAGCACTCTTCTGGCAAGACAAAAAATTTGAAATTTCCTGTGAGGGAAAAAAAAAATGAGCGTATTGATTTGGAACTGCCATATTTCATCTTGACAGTGCTGCAACCCTTTGTTTTAATACCAGCATTTTATTTCAATTCTTGTCAATTAGAACATTATATGTACATACCATCCTCAATTACATGTTTTAGTACTCCCTAAACAACACGTCCCAACCTTTCTCCCATCAGAAAACATCAGTGAAGTAGGAAACGCTGTGAAATGTTTTGGTGAGGAATAAAAGGATATCTTCCAGTAAAAATGTTTTAGCCATCTCTGGCTTTTTGACTGACACAGTCATTGAGTCTTGCCCTCTTTACTGGAAAG
>JAVJGI010000064.1:18775973-18780973 GCA_035590275.1 Ibycter americanus | reverse complement strand
CTGAAGCTACGAAAATAGAAAAGATGGAAAGATTTCATCTTTTAGGGATTAGAAAACATGGGCAGCTTCAGTTGCGTGTAGCAGAAATACTGGAGCCAGATAAAATCCAGACCGAACATCAAGGATCTAGCTGAAGGTCCAGTGCTTCAAGGAAAGGGCAAAAGCTTTAACTATGCAAAGTATTTAAAGTTGGAGGAGGAATAACATTCATAACATACTTTGAGAAACAATCTAGCCCAGGACTAAATCAGAGATACTCAAAAACGCCTCCTCACAGCCTTCTTATCAACACAAGCCCACATTTACTTTCTGCAATAGGAACTGCAACGGGAATGAAATTAATGAAAAATTGAGAAGTTTGATCAGCACCACAGAGAAGATGGGAGTGAAGGTACTTCAGTGTAACGATTGTAGCTGATCATATATGCCACATTTTGTATCTGTGCTATTTTTTTTTTCTTGTTGTGGGACTTTCTGTTTCCTAGTACACGCTGTATTACTGTCATCTCTATTGCAGTTGATTTAACTCCCAACACATTTGTTACTCAAGGTTGAGGTGAGCAGAAGGGAGATGCCAGTTTGTTTAGGCACTCTCATTGTCTAAGCCCAAACCCAAACCAAGGGGAAACCCCTAGGGGAACAAGCCTTTGGAGTTAACCAAAAGGGCACTCACTCAGCATCAGGCTTACCCACTCACTCCTGAAAAGCAGAGGACTCCCAGATGGTAGGGGGTGGGCTGCCTCTGCTGCGAACAGGGCACAAGTGCTGTGCAACAGGGAAGTCTCTGTGTGTGTCCTTACACTCCCAGCTGACCGCTCTTAAGAGCTAAAGACAGCTCCTGCCATTTCAAGACACTATTTATAAGTACTCCTGCAAAGAGCAGAGGCATGCTAGCGTGGAGCTGGGCACTGGCCAAGCATCGAGAGTCAAAACTGGCACACCTTCCTCGTGGGCGTTTCATGCTACTGAGGCAACACTACACCCGCAGTAGCTGCTGTTGGTAGCTCCCAGCTTCCTCAGATGTGCTCCACCTTGCACAGACAGGCACAGGAGGTCTCCACAGTGCAGAGAAGCCCAAGTCCAGCACAGCTTCAGTTTTGCTGTTACCAGGCTTCAGATATTTTCTTGCTTGTTTTTGTTTAGATGTTTCAACAAAAAGCAGTAATTATGTCATGTGCAAAACAAGAGTCAAGCCCTGCATTTTCCCACTGCAGGATAAGAAACTTGTCTTTGTCCAGTCCAAACACTTTCCCATACCAGAATAGCCATCACAAATACCATGTAATTGTTGACATATGAGGGCTTCTTCCTCTAGTAACTGCATTTCCCAGAGCTTCCTGTGATTTCTTGGCTGAGATACTCTCTGCAGTAACTTTTACACAGATTTTTTTTTTTTTTCTCCTAATAGAAATTTTCCAGCTGACTTGAAACTATGGGCATCAACCACCCTTCTCCAGTCAGATGCTGTCTCCATATATAACCTCGTTGAGAGTATCCAAATAAATTCAAAACTGCCTGTAGAGCATCTAGCAGGGATGGGGTTAACTTTTTTCACAGCAGCCCCTCTGGTGCTGTGTTTTGGATTTGTGGCTAAAACAGCATAACACAGCAATGTTTTGGCTGTTGCTAAACAATACTTGCCCAGTCTCAAGGCTTTCTCTTTCCCACCCTGCTCTCCCAGCAAGTAGGCTAAGGGTGGGCAAGAATAAAACTCCTGGAAAATTTAATCACTTTTGACAGACTATTAGCAAAGGGGACCCACCAAAACCCTCTGCAGATCCTCCACTGCACCGCTCAGCTCTTTAACCATTTCTAGTTCCTCTGCCTGTTACCTGAGCCACCAAGGAGTTAAGTATAGGTCAGACTGTACATAAGAGTTTATAAATACTATTGATAGACACTTTAATAAATTATTCAAGTCTTAGTAGTGGTTTTGGCTACAGAGTTAATACTTCTATTGCTTTTAAGAGCACATACCCCCTGTCTAGTATAATTTTGTCTTAGAGATATCTTATTATCTCTTTCTTAATTATAACTGGAACTTGACTATCAAGTATGGCCAAGTTCCTCCCTGTGATAGAAGAGTGACATGTCCTGCAACAGTCAGTTCAAATCCCAGAGGACAGTCTGCCCCAGCATGAAGTGTTTCCAGGAGAACCACAGACATCCGTATTTGCTATGTTCCCCCTGCCTGGGAGGAAGCAGCCCAAAGACTGGTTGGGGTTATTTCGGTGCCTTGTTCTTTTTTTCCTGTCTGTGTGTCATGTCCCCACACCCCCAACACTTTTTTCATTCAGTAAACCCAGAATCATTCAATTAAGTTCTCTAGAGGCACTCTTGGAACTCCAGCGAGTAACTACTAAAAAACTGTTAACTTACAGTCCTAGCACACTTTCAGCATAGAAGACAGTAAGCAAACAACTGAACAGTGACTCTTCTCTCTTCAAGATCTCCTGGCCTCCTACCTCACATGGAAAAATGACACCCATTGCCCACGGCCAAGGAACTTTTAACTAAGCATTAAAGAAACCATTAACTGTTCTATCAAAAATTCTAAACAAGTCTTTCAATTCATAATTACCTGGACAAACACCACAATAGAACAAGATTTCTGAGGAAATAAATGATGCAATAAAGTCAGGTTCAATAAAATCATGGTGATATCCTTTCATGGCTATACATAATGTCCTTGTTATTAATAAGTTGAAAACTATTGGTAGACAAATCATGTTGTACTGAAGCACTTGAGCTTTTTGCCACAGAGAAACCTGAAATGAATCTTGGGTGGATTAGCAATGCTTAAATTTTTTAGGACTTCAATATTACCATGTCCATTCCTTCTTATATTTGCTGTACAGAAGTATCCATTCAGATTATTCGAACAGTGTCATGATCTCACTACCATGATTATCACCACCATCATTATGTACAACATTGAACATATACAACCATAACACAAAAATTAACCTTTCTAGAATTCTAGCCCCAACCTTGACAAAATCTCCCTACCCAAGACGTTTCTCATTCCATGAAGAGATCCACTCTATTAAATGCTATTAATCTAGTACACCCCAGGTTTTGTTCAGGTATTAAAATAAAATACCAGGTAATAGTCCAGTGCAGTATAAGCTGAGAGAGAAGAGTTTATTAAACCATTGTTTTTGTAAAGGCTGTAAAATAAAAACAAAAGTTTATTTTGGTCCTTATTAAACACATACATGTTTACAAAATACACGCATCTTGTACTCTGTGGATGTATCTCAGAATGTAGCCTGAGATAGAGTCCACTGACTGAGAATCTTCACAAAAATATCATTAAAGGTGGCTTTAACCACCTCTGTGGAGAACAGAAGTCCAAAGCATAACAAGAAGGCCTTGAAGGCATACAGTCCTCAAATGCAGCTGGAAAGCCCACTCCCTCAACAAGCGATGCTTTGGGAGAGGTACAGACACACACTTCCTTGACCAGTCTTGGGCAACGGGGCATTTGTAGAGCCGTGACATCAGATTTTTCAACCCTGCTGCCCAGGGATTTTTTTTCCATCTCAGCTTTTACATTAGTAAAGGAAATTTGAGTGACATCAGCATCCTCGCACTGAAGGTTGCGTTTCTGGAAGCCAAAGGACTCTGAGAAACTTCTCTTCATCCTCAAGCATGCCAGCCTTTGGCAGAACCTGCAGAAAGCAACAGGCAGGCAACACGCTCACGTCCTTTATACCCCCTGACCAAAGGTGCGTCACCCGCGGAAGGCCCCGTAAGCTTGGTTTTCAGTGGGGCGCTAATGAATGGCTCAGGGGGAAATCTCAAGGCTTTAGCCTGGATACACTGTTCAAAAAGGGTAGCTGGACACCCTGCTACCTGCTATCAATGTTGAGTGCTCAGCTGTTTAACACCTTATAAACACATCTGTATTTAGCAGCTCAGCTTTTTGATATTTGATAATTTTGTCCAGCTACCTTCTGAGCTCAGAAGCAAAGATAATGGAGAATCAGCATTAGTTTCTTTGAGGGTAGGCAAAAGAGCAAGATACATTCTTGTACATTTGTTATGCATATTTTTGGGAGTTATACAACTTTAGTTTTGCAAAGCAATTTTCTGAACTTTCACTGACAAACAAATCTGATCTGAAAAATCTTACATCAGCAGGGTTGGTTTGCAGATGTTATTTGCACCATTTATTTATCAAAAATAACTAGAAAATATTTTTAAAACATCATTCCAGACTGTACAAATAGGAATGTGACATGGGCTGTCTGTTTTACTTATACTGTTTTACTGCTTCATATTCTCAGCAAACAGAGAGGCTATTTTCCCCAGGGGTTCAGGAGGGCATACTATTTCATTTCTTCAGAAAATTGTTTCTCTGGATTTCAATCTTTTTAGCTAGATATGACAAAATATAATATCAAGAACACTTATGCTTTTTATCAGCTCTATTTTCAAAGCATAAATAATAGATCAGTATATATTTAAGTCAGGTGACCCAGTCTTATTTCAGAAATCAAATAAGCATTTTGCAATTTTTAAACGATGCTGTACATTTTCACTACAGTATCATTATGCCTTTAAAATGCTTTCAAAAGACCAATTTATAAGCATGGAGCAATTCTGAAGATATTTCACTAGTGTTAATAATACCTCACTCAGGTGGCATTCAATTTTCTGAATCCTTGGGTTAATGAGGCAAATAAATCAAAATTAAATTGGCCTTGGAAAAAAAATTCAAACAAAATTGCATCTATCACATTATACATCCTGAGACTCCTGCAGTACTGTTCACAGTGGCTAACAATACTCCAGCTCTCAGAATCATTACACTTACTTGTAGCACAGTCTGAGATTCTAAAATCAGATAGATCAGACTTCATGACTAGATGAACATAACACCTTATTATAATATATCAGGAGTATTCACAATAAGTTGCTGTCGTGGTTTCAGCTGGGATGGAGTTAATTTTCTTCTTAGTAGTTGGTGCTGTGCTGTGTTTTGGCTGTGATGT
>JAVJGI010000064.1:18722769-18775873 GCA_035590275.1 Ibycter americanus | reverse complement strand
TTTCTTCCTTTGCTTTGCTTGTGCGCGCGCAGCTTTTTGTTTTACCTATTAAATTGTTCTTATCTCAACCCTTGACTGTTACATTCTTTTCCAATCTTCCTCCCCATCTTTCTGGGTGAGGGGAGTGAGCAGGTGGCTGCGCGGTGCTTGGTTGCCAGCCGGGGTTAAACCAGCACAGTTGCACACAATCTTAGTCCAGTACTTTTCGTTACGCGTCAGCTGCCCACCATTTGTTCAATAATCCAACAAACTCCTCCCAGGGGGATTTCACCACTGCAAACCAGTAAGTTTTAAGATAAGCCTTAAAAAGAAAATGCATTCCGCAACCAGGCTGTCATTCACTCTCTCTTTAAAAAAGCCTCAGCAACACACTGACATGGTCAAATAGCTGAAACAATAAAAAACCCTAGCATTTCTGAAAAATAAATACTTCTAGTCATATTGCAGTAGTAGGAATGGGGGGAAAAAATATTACCTTCACTCCTTTCTGTAAAATATGAGAAAAAGGAAATATTTTCCAGGTATTATAAGGGAGTCTACTGCTGGGGAAGACCAGTGTTGTCAGTTCTTTAAAAAATGGTTAATAATATACAATACAGAGAACTAAAGATGCCTAAATTGTTACCAGAAGTAATAAATTCAGTATGAGCAAACAATCATCAAATACTGACACGCAATGACATGGTGGTTGCCATTGTTTTGCTCATTACTTGCAGCCAAGTAACAAATGCACTTCTCTGCCATGGAGTCATCCACCTGCACAAGAGCATCCTTTCACTGTAAGGAATTTCCTACAAACACAGAACCCCAGTGGAAAACGAACTTCCACACCAAGCTGTTGTAACCACCTTCATCTACTAAGTCTGCAGCATAGATTCAAGATATCCACATACACGCTATTTACACTTTTTAATGGAAAACACTGCACAAAAGTAGGCTGAGGGTTTTTTTTCAAAATAAGTTAGTACTATTAACATTTAAATTTAATGAAAGTATACAAAAAAGCTTGAGGGCTTGGGGTTTTTTTTTTATTTTGAAGGAGTTAAGGGCCCAAGTGCCCTTATGTGGCACAGGTTGAAAGCAACATGTTTCTGTCCTGTTTCTTGTTCACACAGTTTCCCAGGTAGCACCTTCCTTGTGGCTTTGCAAAATAGTTTGTATAGCCAAGAGCGTCATTAGGAGTAATTTATGCGATGATCTAATGCATTTCATCTGCTTTTCCTCCCAGACATCAAATACCACCACAGAGAGTCAAGAATTTTCTGTTACTAGAAAAAAAAAAAGTGAGAAATTCTGTTAGAGAGACCCTTCCATGAAACTCGCATTAGAAAAGTTTTTACGTTTATTATCAGTCTAAAACTAGCATGTATGTACAAGGGAGCAATCTCCACAGCCAGGAGTTTGAAAGAGAAAGCTGCTCTAGAGAAAGCACTCATCCTTCTGCTCACAGCAGCTTTCGGAGAGACAGGCTCCACTCAGTCCCCATCCCACAGCAGCCACCTGGGGCAGCTGCTGCCTGTGCCAGGGTCCCAGTATGGCCAAAAGTTACTGAGGACCAGGGGTTCAGATTTTTGACAGCTTAAAAGAAAACCACTCCAGAAGGTATAAATAAAAGAAAGCCATTCCACCTCAGTATAGCACAAAATAAGCATTTTCCCAGCTCCTGAATTAAGTTCAGTGCCTAACTCCAGCACACCAACACTGCTCAGTGCTCGGCCTGCTGAGGAAGCAGGTATTTTAGAAGAACAGGAAGTTCTGCTTCAAGTTCTTCCTTCCAGTTTTGGTTGTGACAGACAGCATTGAGAGAAAGTCACCGTTCAGTGGTTACTCAGTTCCTTGCTCAGCACAACACAGTAATTATACTCCGACTTTCAGTCCACAGAACAGAAACCGCAACTGCTATCAGTCCTCTCAAGGGTTTATGGTCTTTGGCAAGGTGCATTGATTTGTATTTTCATAGCACCTACCAGGTAGTGGTTGTGCACTATCATTATCCAAATAATTTATACCAGGTGAGAAAAAAAGACTTGGAAACTAAACCAAATGCATCTTGATCTGCTTAGGAAAAAGATGAAACATTGCTGGAGAAGCTAAAACAGCCTTTAAAACCAGTATGTGGTGCAGGTCTGAGATGCTTTCATATATTCTGAAAGGCACTTAAAAGCATGTAAACTTGCATCATCATCATGCATATAACCAACTCTTAGGAGTATTATCATGGCAGCAACACAAACACAGTGACATGTCAACCGCTTGCAGGATCAGGCTTTAGCCATAAATCAGAACATGAAACTCAGATTACATTAGAACACAACCAGCCATAAATCAGAACATGAAACTCAGATTACATTAGAACACAACCAAAAGGGTTAAAGAAACTCTCCAAGAAAAAAGTATTGTGAAAGAAGCCAATGGCACAAGACTCCTTTCTATCACTAAACCAACACTAATTTAAAAGCCAAGATTCATTTGAAAACATTCACCTACAAATCAAAAAGTCCCCAAAGATTAATTTCTGCATTTACACTATTTGCAAAATATATTTAACTTAGAGACATCCTTTTTTTCCTGAAATAATTGCTTACAAGATGAGAACTAAAACACAATCTCAAGTGTAGTAAAGGTAATTGCTGCACTTACTGCTCGTGTCATGTTGATGTATTACTATGTATCAAAGGTCACAGTTCTGTACTCATACATTACCAAATTTGAAAGAGCAATATTCAATTCCGACCAACCTTTAAACTGCCCAGAATGTGTGTGAAAATGAATGTCGGGCTAACTTGGGTTTTTAAAAAAATGAACCCATGTTTCAGAAGCTGAGGGGTCAATCAAGCCAGACTGACAGGGTTAGATGTCACTTCTGCACGTCTAATACCCTCTTAGATTATCAATGAGGTGCAGTACACTGATCACAAGCTAAAGCAGCTGTACTAATGAAAATGAAACAGTCTGAAAAAATTAGGTGATACAGGCCTGTGACACAGGGCAGTACCTTGTGGACAATAATGCAGGAATAAGGACATAAATCACCATTTAGATACAATGAAGCCTGTAATACCCACCCTGAAATGTCTATGGAATCACAGACCAAAGTCAGCATCTTCACAACTCGAGTCCCCTCTGAAGCTGCCACACAATTTTCTTATACTGAGTCAAGGCAGGTTTTCCATGCCTCTACTTCAGTGCACACACCAAATTTTGCAGTCGTATGCCAGTCTGACCTTTGAGGGTGGGCAGCGGGCTGTTCATGCCATAAGCCAGGAGTTCTCACAATTGGTTGCAGCACAGATAAATGAGTCTTATCAGAACCTGCTCAACCTTGAAAAACTTTCCTTTCCTACATATGCCAGTCCAGCTGAGGAGGGGGGGACACGTGGGGGGACACTCTCATCCTTGTTTTGGTAACATATTAGGTGCTTTAAAAAAAAAACAACAATCTATGAAATCCAAGTTGATTGAGTACAGCCAGCACAGAATGAACTACTAAACAGAATTATTGTCTCAGAACCATAAATCACTACTATACAAAGAACAACCTGACTCTTATCCCAGCCATCATCATAACCCAGATCAGATGAATATTAAATAGTTTTTTCAGAATCAGTTTTTCCTCAAAAAGTTACACACACAGCAAAGGCAGCATATATTCAAACAAGCTATATAATTTAATTTCATATTCTTTAGAATTTGCTTCATTTGGTAAAATAATAAATTTCAAAAGGGGAGCCCAAGTTTAAATATTTTCTCAATTACAAGCAGAAAAGTGAAGACAGACATTTAACGAAGTCTATTAGACCTTAAGAATTCACATACTAATTAATGTCTTTGCCACTGATTTTAATGGAGTTTCAACTGCAGGTGATGTAACTACTGGTCAAGGCCACAGCTAGGATTAAAATGATACTTCTGATTAAAGACACTATTTATAGTACATAAACACACAACAAGGCTATTACAACAACAAGAACAAAACTATAAATATACAGGATCTGCTGCATAATAAAAGCTCAATATACAAAAACCACAAGTTCAAACGTTCCTTAAGAAATACCAACTTCCACATTTCTTTAAAAACATCATTTATAATGGTTTTCTCAAAAGGAATTTTCTTGGTGTTTTTGTAAAATATTTTTCTTTGTGCTGAACAAGTCAAAATTAAGTTTCCTCAACTGAGTAGAACTCCTTGAAGTGATGCAAGGAATTAGAGGGCAGACCATTTCAGGAGAGCTGGAAGGTCTTTGTTGCTTGAGTTTTCTACAAATCCAGCATCTCTATTTTCATTTAGGCAGCAAAATGGAGAGAGAAAGAGAGAAAGAATTATTATTTCAATATAAGTTATAAATTTAGAGATGAATTTGAATTTACAAATTGAACACCCAAAATTGCCAGATCTCCAGTATCTGCACCCCTTGTTTTCTCCTATATCTGATTATTTCAGGATTTTGCTGCATGTATTTCTCTCTGGCAGTTGCAATCTCCCTTTTGCAAATTATTTTTGTCACACAATAAAAGGAGAATACATGATTTCACAGTGGCAAAGGCCTATGAAGTCCTCCTGAAAAACATTAGTAATGTGAGTAGTGAGAATCCTAGCAGTACTATGCCAGGTACATATAGAGGCAGCCCTGAAGCAGGTTTATTCCCACAGCAACTACAGCAAGAAAGATAACTAGTATTAAGAGAATCAGTCAGGACACTCCCCTCTAAGCAAAAATTAAGTCACGATCAAATAGATTTTATACAACCTTGAAAGGGTTACGTTATGATTCAGTGCTTGAGATTTTGCACTGTTGCCAAGTTAGATAATCTATCAAGAATCTTAGAAGTGTTTGCTTTAATCTCAAAACCCTATGGTTTAGGAGCAAATTATTGTATAATCAATACATTTCATTTTAAAACCTTTCTCTCTATCCTGCCCATCATACACTTCTCTAAGTCTTATTCTTGCTAGAAAAGATTGAATGTGACCGGACAGGACCCCAGAGAGGTTCACAAATCAAAAGCAATGGTGAAGAGAAGTCAAATTCCCTGTGACTCAGAATCTTAAGGGACAAGTCTTTTTTTCTTTTTTTTAAATGCTGAAGAGCATTTAAATAGTTAAATATATAAACAATAATATATAATAATTATTAATATACAATAAATATATAAACAACAGTAATAAATAAAAACAATAGTTCCTATTGTTAAACACTATTGTAACTTCTTCTATTTGTTGTGTAAACAAACCCCTAGTAAAGACCAAGTGCTAAGAAATTCCCACCTACTCAGGATGCCATCCTTTTCCTCTAAAGCGCCAGAATCCAGAGCATGAAGTACACCTTAATTTTAGACTGCCAGATAGAATCTCAACTATGGCACATTTCTGATGGAAGTTTACAGTTTGTCCTGACAGCTTTGGTGCATTACTATGCACTATGCCAACAGCCCAATACTAACCAGTTCCCTAGAAACATTAGCCTTAGAAGAGTCAGGTTGTAATTCCTCACCTTCATCACCCTCCACAAACTTGAGACCTGAAAACTCTGCCTAAAGACCACACCCTGGAAGAGAGGAGCACTGACACAGATCAGTAATTAAGTTTCACAAACTCTCTCTTTTCAGTGAATCAAAGCTTTCTGACAACCAAAAATCTCTTCCACAAACTATCACACAGATCCTGTCATTTAATACATTAAGTGAAAACAGGAAAGGCACACACCATTAGAAAGACATTGGGGACAGCCTATGTCTCCTACTGGCCCTCAAAACTCCATTTTAAACCTAATACCTCCTGCAAGGCTATTTGTCCAAATTATTATGAACATTCAAACTTCCAGTCCGAGTTTATTCATGCAAAATGTACTTTCCTCCTAGCATTTATGCACTTGTATTTGTAGCCTTTTTTAAAATTAGCTTGTATTAGGGATGTGTCTTCTATACAGTCTCCTATATACTGGACAGTTACAGGTTTGCATTTATCCTGTATGCCTCAGATCTCAGCATCTCATGTTTCAATCACTTTCTCAAACAGATAAATGCAAACCTGTCCAGATTTCTGGTATAGTGAGCCTCACATATATTTGTGGTGTATAGGAGACTATATAGAAGACACACCCCTAATATAAACAATGTAGCCAAACCCTACAACATTTTCTGGAAAATTTTTTCAAGCTCTTTTCTTAATCTCTTAAGACCTTGTTCTGACAACAAAACTACTCTCCCTAGCCCCCATGTGCTTCATTGTCCTCTTTTCTTTAAATCCTTCCATTGGTTTCTACTCATGCACCACATTGGGTTCAACCTTCTTGTTCTTGACTTCAGGGCAAACATTTGCACCCCTAGTTATATGCTTTTGATAACCTCCAGGCCAGTCCATAAATAGTCAGTTTCCACATCAACTTTGTTCACCCCTCCTTGTGAGCTTCTGCTTTTCCTGTCAGTAGGCTGAACAGCTTTCTTGAGGCTAACCATCTTCATACCAGGATTCCACTAAATGATCTATTTCTGTCAAAGTGTCCAAGGGTAATGGTATTCTTCTTTAGAATAAGTAAGCATTAGAATTTGAAGTAACATTCCCTCATCTCCCTATTCTGCAGGCTTAGCACAACTTAAATTTGACCAACTGACTCATTTAAATTTATTTTGAACTAGAACACTCATTTGTCTTTTGTGGCAGATTTCACACAGCCCAGATAATTCCTCTCTAGTACATAAACTGCATTTGAATAGAAGGAAATCTCTGAAATTACTCACAATATTTCAGAAGCAATAAAAACATGGCACCACAAGCAATAAAAACATGGCACCACAAGTTTGCCAAGTATTTCCTTACTAGCCCACTCAATTTTGCATCCATTTCATCCAGGCCACAAGAAGAAAGGGGACTTGCATAACATCCCTCAGAAGTGAGATTTTTTCACAGGATCAGGCTTAAGTACTTTGGCAAAAATTAGGATTCAAGTATATACTAGGAAGTTAGAAGACAACAAAACATGGAACCATAGTATTTGGGGGTTTTTTCTGTCCCCTACTTTCTTCCATCTCCTCATCTTTTGAGAGTTGGTCTGCAATTGGATTAAATATCACTGACAACTGCTGTACCTTTTTGCTATATGTACTCCTCCTTCCAAGTTTTTTGGTGTTACAAAGACATGACTAACTGTGGCTAGTGCTGCTCACTGACAGGTATTTTTTGATTTTGATTCAATTCCTGTTGGGACAGGCATCTTTTACTATAGCCACGCTTTCAGTAGACAGAAGCCAAGAAGCAACTGTTGCAGAAACAGAATCCTCTTCTCACATGTGTGTCAGTTCAGGGGCACACATACTTGGCAGGAGTAACACGTGAATGCTTACTGTAAATTGAGGAAAGCCCAGAGTCTATTACTGTCATATGTATCTCCCTGAGGCTGAATTCACTTACAGATTAATTAACCCTCTACCCTCATTTACTATAGTTGCTTTAAAACTCTGAAAAATTAAGAAGTTAAAAATAGATCTTTCTCTGCCAAAATACCAGGACATCCTTAACTTTTTTTTTAAAAGCTTTCTGAAGTAATTAATGGGAACAACTGCTTGGACACTTTTTTTAGTATTGAAGTTTTTCAGGAACACTCTGCCACATGTGCTTAAAACTCACTTATTCCTCCCCTCCTCAAAAATTCTAGGTAGTCTTAGGTCTCAAAGCTACGTTTTCACATCAGGTTGACTGCCTCTACTAGATCCTTCAGAAACATATTAAACAGAAAATATTAATCATTCCTGTGGCATGTTGCTAATGTCACATTTGAGAATATTGGGAGAAACAACTCCCCACCCCATATTAAACACTGAGTCTCCTTTTTCAAAAAAATTCAGATTCCCAACCACCTAAGAAGCACCAGTTTCCTCGACGAAAGCAGGACATCTGAAAATAGACATCTTCCAGGCTAATGAAAAAAATTTTTATATAGCTCCAATATCAACAGATTATCTTCTCAATCAGTTCAACAGATATTATATGCATTACAGCTCAGTGGCTGCTTGTCATGGGAAGGACCTAAAATTACAAAAAGCCTGGCACTTAAAATACAAATTTTTGAAAAGAAAGTAATACATGGGCCTGGAGTAATCTTAACTTCCAAAATGACAACAATTCACACATTCATATCTCATGTGAGGAATCATAACATCAAATTGTACTTGATTTTAGTGCTTATAATGTAAGCAGATCCAACAACTTACGGTACTGAATTACTGAAGTATTCTGTGATAATTTTTTTTCTCCAAAGAAATTACCCTTTGAGCAGATAAATTAGTGAGGTACAAAATGCAATGTAGAGATTAACATCTGAAAGCCTTACAAAATAATGAGTAAGCTTTGGCACATTTCAGGCAAAATTATTTCATTTTTAAAGAAGTTCTGAAATATAAAATACATTCTCTTAAAATATTAAGGAAAGCATTCCCCTATCACTTCGTACCCAGTCCTTGTCTTACAGTATATACATTTGGAAAGGGACTGTTTTCTTTGTATTCCCAACTAAGACAGTCACCCACAAGATGTTTTTACTAATTGTTTACATAAATATAGCCAAACACCTACAAATACTCCTTTAATCACATGTCTACATTCTGTCCGTTAAGACTACTAATTAAAGTATGAATTGCAATTTAGCTAGTGAACAAGAAAAAAAAATTTCCTCGTTTATCTAAATACAGACTAAACTTGATTCTGACTGATTTAACGGTTGAGCTTCTAAACTAACCCCAAAGAATCAGAAAATAAAACATATTTGGCAAAGAAAATTAAACACTGCTGTTCACAATTATTATGTCTCATATAAAGACATGGATACTAAGGTCACTTAGAAATATGTTTTTCTTGTAGAGGGCTTTTGAGCTACTAAGATTGAGCTTTTTGCTGCCTTTATACCGTAAAACCATTTTACTTTTGGACCAAGACTATGGATTAAAAAAATGGTTTTGAAGTTTCTCTGTCCTTCCATATAGTGAGGTACACAGAGAACATGACACAATTTTTAGCAGTACTACTAAATTAATCAAGCTACACTGGGTCAGCATTTATTTCTTAAAAAAGAAATCTGATTTAGGTACCTCAGTTTCAGGCACCAGAAAAATTCTAGTCCAGGTTCCCAACTGTTGTGTTTAACAGGAAATGCATAACAAGTGTCCTTAGCTTCAAAAACTACACAATAAAAAAAGTACCATTTCAGCAATCCAGCAGCAAATATTCATTGTAACAACAAATACTATCAAACAGCCTCTAGGTACAGTTAGAAAAGTCTTTTGGCAAATGCACATGCACTTCACCTACTGGTGATAGGGATCAATTTCTATTCCAGCAAAGCCACCTTAGCTACATATGGACACGCTCCTTCAGAAGTCATATTCCTTCTGAACTTCCACAAAGTAACTGTAGAATAGCTGCATACAGCAGAACAAAAATTATCTTCAGTTTCAGGAATCACAAAGCAAGTACTGCTGCTAGATGTCTTTATTTTCCTTTAACAAAATACACAAAGGCACAAAATTCACTTATATCTTGTCATTATTGTACAGGTATAAATAGTGCTTTGTATTCAAGTACAATCAAGTGCAGAGACTTTCTATATTTTATGTAAACACAAAACAGTTTTGTATGTACGTGCCTCTGGTTCATCTGCAATGCAAATACCAAAGGAGATGCCATTTATCTGAGTGCCATTTAACTGAATTCTGTCAAAAAGACAATGAAAAACAGTAACACCACTGTAATGACACTTCTATATGCTTAAGTCAAATGTCGGATGACACTTTAGCTTGTAAACAACTGTATTTAAAATGTACTCAACTCATTTTAATAGGGAAGCATTAAAAAGTATCTTAAGTTCACTAGACCAGACTTACTAGGTCAGTTGCTGCCAGTAACTGTTCTTTATGTGTGACAGCTAAAAAGATGTCAAATTATAGGTCACCCTTAGCAAACCTTATACTTTGAAATTTTTAAATATGCAAACTGAACAATGGCTACAACTGTTCGACTTCAACCAACTATACATTCTGTGTGTTTAAAGACACATGCTTAATTTACAATACCCACTTTTACACATAACTGACATACTGTGACAGTTGAGGCAGTTTAAGCTCAAGCAAGGTTTTTAAGTTGTACCATTAAAAAAAAGCTCACCTGAATAGTAACAACAGGCATGAACAAAGCTAAAAACTAGCTACAGAAGGCACTTGGGAGTATTTTATTCTGCTTTCATTAAAGATTCTTTACTTTGTTCAGCTGATATAGGTTCTGAAATAGAGTCTTCAGTTGTTGAAATGTTTTCTGTTTCTTCTTTTTCAACTTCTCCAGCTAGCTTATCATTTAGCTGTTCAGGACTTGCAGCTTTACCATCTGTCTCATTTGTCTGAATGATCTGAGCCATGTCTTCTTCAGATTCTGTGAAAAGAAAAATTATGAAGTGACCATTTCCAGAAGTGAAGAGGTAGCTAACATTCTTAAAAAGCAAATGAACCAACATTTTGCAATCTGTCATTGCATGTTACTGCATGAAGCTCTCAACTGCTGAAAGCTATTTTATTTTTCTAATAAGATGGTCATAGGTAAAACGTGTAAAAAAAAAGAAAATACTACAGAAAATAGTTTACATCCCATTATGAAAATATTATGCATTATTTGTGTATGTTCACCTTCAATCTTTCTTAGCTTGTTCATTACGTGAGACAGTCAGAAATAAGACATGATGGTAATTCAGCTTCTTTGTGATTGATAATGGAAGTTGTACCAACTGTATAGCTTCTTCTGTAAGAGTTCAATCCATACACAGTACTCAAACACTCTGTTTGGTGGAAACTACTTTAAACATAAGGAGCCAGATAGCCAGAAAAAAAGAATTAGAACAATCTAGTTTTCAACATTTCAAAACAGCCAAAGTTAGTTACTGCATATTCTCAGACTTCCCACAGGAAACTTAGAAAGGATACAGAAGAGTATCTTTACTCTCAATCTGGGATGGTAGTTTCTTTGATAATAGGCATATTTTGAAGATCAAAAATAGTTATCCTAAGTATACCTCTAATGAAGCGAAGCTAGAATTTACAACAGGATTTCAGTAGCATATGAGAAATAAGAGACAGTCACATTTTGAAGTAAACATAAGCACTGAAAAATTGAACACTAGGTGTTGCACTAAAGGACACAAAGGTACTGTAGCATGATATTATTGATGGCAGTTTATTTATTAGCTAGTATTAGTTAATAGTATACAGCATTAAAGCATACTGTGAAGGCAGTTTGCAAAACTGATGCAAAGTTACAGTTCAAAAATGTTAGCCTTATCAAACATTTGTAATTTCATAGAATCATAAAATGGTTTGGGTTGGAAGGAACTTTAAAGATCACCTAGTTCCAACCCCCTTGCTATAGGTAGGGACACCTTCCACTAGACCGGGTTGCTCAAATCTCCATCCAGCCTGGCCTTGAACGCTTCTCCAGGTATGTGGCATCCACACAACTTCTCTGGGCAGCCTCACCACCCTCACAGCAAAGAATTTCTTCCTTATGTCTAGTATAAATTTACCTTCTTTCAGTTTAAAGCTATTACCCCTTGGTCCTATCACTCCATGCCCTTGTAAAAAAATTCCTCTCCAGCTTTCTTGTAAGTCCCCCCTTGAGGTACTGGAAAGCTGCTGTAAAGTGTCCCCAGAGCCGTCTCTTCTCCAGGCCGAACAACCCCAACTCTCTCAGCCTGTCTTCATAGGAGAGGGGCTGCAGCCCTCTGATCATCTCCATGGCCCTACTCTGGACTCGCTCCAACAGGTCCACGCCCTTCTTACATTGGGGGTCCCACAGCTGAATGCAGTACTCCAGGTGGGAGTCTCATGTGGGGAGTAGAGGGAGAGAATCACCTCCCTTGACCTGCTGGTCATGCTTCTTTTGATGCCACACAGGATTCAGCTGGCTTTCTGGCCTGCACACACACATTGCCACGCCATGTTGAGCTCCTCTTCCACCAACACCCCCAACTCATTCTCCTCAGTGCTGCTCTCAATCCATTCTCTGCCCAGCCCATATTTGTGCTTGGGACTGCCCCGACGCACATGCAGAACCTTGCACGTGGCCTTGTTGAACTTCATGAGGCTTGTATGGGCCCCTCTGCCTCAAGCCTGTCAAGGTCACTCTGGATGGCAATCCCTTCCTTTCAGCATGTCAACTACAATGTACAGCTTGGTGTCATTGGCAAACCTGCTGAGGGTGCACTCAATCCCACTGTACATGTCACCAAAGATGTCAAACAGCACCAGTGGCAATATCAACCCCTGAGGAACACCACTTGTTCATATTTATCAGAACATGTTGGGTGTCTGAAAGTAGTCAGACTGCTTCAGGCTGATATTCACAGAATTCAAACAAGGCTGAAAGTTTTAGAATCATTGCTCTGGCTTCTCAGGTCACAACTGACAAGAGTAGCTGCTGCACACACCCTTGGTCCAGCTGACCTGGTACAACTGCCATCTGTCACCAAGCACTCAAGACCCTTCTTCCTCCACACAGCTCCATCTAGCTAGTACCAGGCTCTACTTCAGACTGCTCAGTGCAACCCAGCTTTTCCATTTCTTCCTCTGACTTGATCTTCCATCTTATCAAGTTTGCAGCTGACTTACCTCCTGATTCAGCTTTCTTTCCTACTTTCTTAATCACAGGCTGCTCAACACCTGCCCTGGCTTCCTGTTCCAAAATTTCTCTGGAGTCATCTGTCAGATGGTCAGTCCTCCCGCTTCCATCCAAGCAAATAATGTTCCCAGTTTCTTTCCAGACTATCCCACTCTCCTACTTTTCAATTTCCATCTTGATCCCATCCCATCCCAGCCTGCGCTCAATCTTTATCTCCCAACTGTCAATTTTCCTTCTGTCTCATCTCTGTGTTTTTTCTTCAACCTCAAATTCTATGAATAAGTTTGTGACTTTTCCTGCTACAATCCCTTCACACTTGAGTTACATTCCTTCTTTATTGCTGCTGTTCAGGCTCAAGTTAAAGAAAAGTATAGGATGTGAGGAAGAAAACTCCATGTCCTCTCAAATCATTTGTAGCACAGCCTAACCATTACTTAGTTGCAGAATTTCAGTCCTGCAGTCCTCAACTGAATGATGCTCAGCACTCTACAGAAGTGACCCGTTCTTAGTCTGATCAAGGTAAAAAGACTATTCATTCAGTCTGATCAGGAGGATGCTGAGCATCTACAATGTGTTTGAGGACAGCCCCAGTGATAATGAGCCACTAACAGAAGCTTCTAATGAAAAGAAGAAAACCAGACCGAGTGCATGTCCTAACTGTCTACATCCAAGTGAACAGGAGAAGGATGCTACTTTCATTTTTATATTGTACTAAAAGGTATGAGACACTGCTTCTCTAACAAAAAAATTGTCAGGTATTAGTATGATTTTTCCCTTCACCCTGTTCTTGATTAAACTTCGTGAAACTCTTGAAACACTCCAGAATATACAGTTAAAACAAGCTTACATGGAAAATTTTGGTGTAGTAATAAAGTCTGACAAAGTTTTAAGGAACCAAAGAGTAGGCCCTTTAAATGAGTAGTCAGGGCAATTGCAGTAAGCGGTGCTACTAACTCCAACTATAAACATGTCCAACCTTTGTTAAACATATACAGTGATTCCATTTTAAATACACAGATTAACAGAAAGCTTGCCTAAAGTCAACTTGATCTCAATATTGCATGATTTAAGTCATTGTAAGAGCAGCAGCTAACAAGAGAAAGTTTCTGACCATAAACTTAGAGATAACAGAAGAAAATTGGTGTCCTTCATGATTAATACTTAATCCATGATTTAACTGAAGAATGTAGCTACACATACATGATCTCAACAGCACACAGCCCTATGCTGGCCTGAGGTAAATTTAAGAGCTGTATCAATTCAACTTCAAACCTGCTCCTGGCTACAGCAATTCCTTTTTTACCCCCCCAACACTCCTGCTTAGCACTTCAAGAGCATATGCACTTCACATTGTAAGTAGTCAGCTACCCCTCTTGCTCCAGAGAATATTTCACTGCATAACCAGTGAAAATTAAGCAATGCAGTATTGTGTTTTAAGTATAAGATATACATCTTATGCAGGAACTCACAAGAAATGGTATAAAATAAGTGCACTAAAATATAGCTACTTGTACTTTCAAGACCTTTGGGCCAACTTTTCATCACTACTGCAGCTCCCCATCAGGGCAGACTTTCATACAATGCCACACGTCTGAAATATCTTTAAGGAACACGTGCTTCACAGTAGTCTGTGTTCATGGCTATTGTGAAGCCTTTGAAAAAGAAGCCCAATAATAGCATTTGATTCCCTGTACCCTTTACATCCTACCAAAAACAAAAGCTATGTTGTTCAGCTAAACTAAACTGTGGTAGACTGGAAACATAATACATTTTTAAACCAGAAGAACTTGCTTCCAAGTCATCAAACTCGAGGTGACTTGACCCATGTCTTGCTTGGGAAAGCACTGAATTCTAGGCATACTAGCCACACTTGCTAAGAGCACAGCAGGCAGAAACTCTCATCTTTGAAAAGAAACAATCGCTTACAGAAAATATAGCAGGCTCCTGCTGTCCTATGAAAGCAAAGTGTATTTAGTAAAAAGGCAAGCCAAATCTCTGAAAGAGAAAATGCCTCTAGTCCTATTAAAAAAAAATCCACACATAAAACCAAAAAGACACCCACACCACTAAACTCAGACCATTCTGACCAGAACAAATACTCAGGCTTATTTCAGCCCTCTGTCCTCAACCAGTTTTATTCCTAGATAAAGTTTCTGCTCCATCTGTAACATTTGCCCAAAGCCAAGCTCTACTTTTGGCAGAACTCATAAATAAGCACGTGCTTGAAACAGCGTTATTTCTGGAGGACAGCATTACTGCGAACCTTTCTGTTGAACAAACCAAGTTTCTGCATCTGCCTTTTATATGGAAGTCCTTTCAAATGCAGTAGCAGTTGCTGTATTCCAAGAATCCTTAAAAGTGACAGAGCATTAAATCACCATAAAATATCTCATCAAGATGGTCAAGGAATTCCATTAAAATCTGGAAACAACACAGGATGCTGTCTCCATGAAGTGCTGACCACCATGGTGAAATCTTAAATTCAAAGACATCTAATAAAGGCCTCCGAACATCAGCACCAGATATTTACCACAAGACAATGAAGCAATCAAATTTTGTTTGAACCTTCAAAACATTGCTAAATGCTAAACCTGAATCAAAACCACAGTGTAACTGTACCAAATATAGGCAGGGCAAAATTAATCAAGTTAAAAGTGGTTCCTGTCAGCTTTTTTAATATGAATCAAACATTAATACTTTTAACAGAAGTACACAAGAGAACTGACTAGCCTTTGATGAAAAATATTCAAGACTGAGCCACTTAAGAAAAAGGTAATAAAAGAACTGAAGTATATTGCTTCATTCTGGTACTACAATTTCCCAAGTTGCTCTGCTGAACAGGGAAGCATGACATTTGTGCCTGTAATCTGCAACAGATTGACAGTTGATGACTCTGTATTTCCAGAGGATTAAAAAAATCCAAGGTTCAGTGCCAACAGCACTTCCCATACCCATTCTTCAGATCTCTTATCCACAGGAGTTGTATGTAACATGCTTGTCACTGCATGAGCACACAACTTGAAAAAGATTCAGTTTCATGCTCTACTCATTAGTAAAAGTAGCTGACTGGTAAAAAAATATTTATAGCACTTCTGTATCACATTAGCTTGCAGTTTCTTTGAGCTATACAGCTATGGTTTAAATGAGTTACATATAAGAGCTGAATCTCCCTGTGCTGTCAACATTGTGGTGAAGTTGGTTTCCTGTTGTTGGTGTTTGTCTACATCTGTAAGTGAAGATATTCTCTATATTCTTGCTATGACATTTCCTATGCCTCTTCTGAAAAATTTCACCATGCTCTTCCTAGCAGGAAGAGATAACTGGGGAACAAACCCCACAGTTGTTTCTTTTGTTGTTTTTAAATAAAGCAGCACATTAGTAAAAGACCACACCAGCAAAACACAAGTAATTTTCAGTGTTAAAAGTGAATTGGTAAAATCACATTTACTGCTATAAAACCATCCTATTTTCATCATTAAATACTTGATAAAACCGTGCTTTCAAGAAAGTAAAAGTCATTTTTCATTCCTACATCTTAAGTGCCTAACAAAAATCTCACACTAATTCTTAAAGTTTTACATTTTTTACAACATCTATAAACTGACTCAGCAGCTCAGACCCATTAAAGGCATAGTTCGATAAACACTTCCCTCAATGATAATACCAGCTTAATTAGCACCCTCCTCTCCCAAAACCTCTAACAACCTGCAGTTACAGATATTACTCAGCAGCCCTTGAAGCACACACCTCCCCAGAGCTGAATATCCATGTTTAAGGGCTTCCCCCTTTGATTCACACAGAGGAAAAAAAGCAGAGTTTTGAAGACCCCAGTGACCCTTTCCTTTCTGTAAGAACCTTTAACTTTAAAAGTAGCCAAGAAGCTACTAACCTACCCTCCACTCAGTGAAAGGATGATCAGATCATTTGAGGGCAAAGACTACATTTCCATCATCTTAAGCACATGCATCTGATCTCAGTCTTACTTTCATGCTAGTAATAGTACTTTTAACAAAGTAAGGGCACACTATAGCACATTAAAAGAAACCAGCTAAGTTTTCCCTATAATGCACAGGCATCAGACCACACCCACAGACGGCTACAGTTAGATATGACTTCCCTACCAATCTCATGCCAGTAAGTAAAGGCCAATGCCATGTTGTACTCCCTGTTAAAGATAATCAAGCAGAAACATTCTCCGTGTTATACACTGACAGTTTCCCACAGTTGGCATGTTTCTAGCCTGAATCTCGAGGCTGTACACTACTCAATGGTTTCCCCCCATGATCCCTGCTTAAACTAACAAAGTCCCATCAGGTACTCGATCGCACATCTAACTGGAGATTCTCTGCTTTGAAATTACAGTTTCTGGAGTTTTTTAAAACACTGCATCTTCCTGTTGGCTGTACACCAGATGCCTACTGTATCTGCAGACTATAAAACGTCTCAGAAGGAACTATGTTAAATTAAAATTGACAATTTGTCTTTGAACTCCCTGAAATTAAACAAGGCAGTTTTACTAGATTTTCCTGCCCTGGAGGAAAACAGCAAAAGGAACAAAGGCAAAAATTCCAACACACCTTAATCAAATGACCTGTTGAACACAGTGAAATTTAACCACTTTGGAACATACTCCCTTCCTAACTATTTCTGTAATTTACTTTTCTACCTGTTTATCAGTAACATTACCATGAAAGGTTTTGTTATGCCATCATTTGCATGAGACATTGCCTAATATGAAGACATTTTAGGGTACAGGACAGAAGACAATAGTATCAACAATCTACACTAGAAGCAGGGACAAGAACAATTGAGGAAATATTACTACACCCACTATGAAGTTAGAATAGACTAGACCTTCATAGTTGGAAGGGACCAATGATCACTGGAGTCCAACTGCCTGACCAATTCAGAGCTGATCAAAAATTAAAGCATGTTAGTGGCACCATCCACATAGCTCCTAAACACTGACAGGCTTGGGGCATCAACCACCTCACTAAGAAGCTTGTTCCAGTGTTTGAGTTCTTCAGTTGTTCTTATTCTGATAAAAAACCTTGTCCAATAGAGCACTACATGACGGGGGGGGATTTCACTACACATTAAAAAAGAGCAGACTTCATGAGATTAGCACATACCTTCTGTCTGTTGAGTCTCCTGGGACTTTCCCTCTATAGGTTTTGGAGGCTCAGTCTCAGCGCGCAGTTCTGTAGACTGCTTTTTTTCAAAACTGAAGTCTGGAAGTCGTGGAGCCTGAGGTCTAGTTTTTCTTGCAGGATTCAGGAAAAAGCAGTAGGCACACCTAAATGCTACACAAAAGCACACTTCATAAGTAGCCTCCCTAATTAATGTCACATTTCACCTTTATTCCTACACTACATTCTGACTGTCCAAAATACTAAAACCAGAGAAATAAATGACTCAGTACCTGAGAGTACCTCTATCAAATTATGCAAGCTGTTCCATATAGCTCCATTTTTAACTTCAGTATATGTTTGCTTCTTAAAAACCTGTTTGCTTGCAGCTCTGCTGCACTTATGAGTACTGCCCACCACTGTGAAAAGATTTGACCACAATGAACAAAATAACACAATTCAACACCACCAGATGTTGCCACACAGTGTTCTTCTATTCTTTCCTACAAAAGAATTAAGCTGGCAGACGATTAGGGTTTTTTCCCCTACTGATGCCACTTTCTTCACCTTTTGAGTAAGGAGATGCTATGGATTCTGCAACGTATGTCTCACTCTGCTTTTCGAGGAACATTCTGCTCCAGTGGTGCTTAATTAAGAAAAGTTAGTTTTGTTCTGGAGAAGTACTGGATACCACTTAATAGTTAAATGCATATTTAGCCCCATCAAGACAAAGGAGTATTTAGCAATTTCTTGCACAGTTGAACTGTGAACTTGAGCTAAGATGACATAGAGACTATATATCTTTGGTTCCACAGGAAACGTTCAGCTTATTCTTACAATGCTGTATACTCACTCAAAATTAAGCAAAACCAAATGAAATAGATTTATCGAAGATTCCCTCATTTCTTAAGCACCAAGCTTACACTTGTGGTAGAAAGCAGGCAAAATAAAACATCTGTGTTCGATAAAGAGCTGTGTCTGTCTTAAGTTATTGTCAGCCATAAATTCACATATAGACCCCTAGGGCTTGTTCCCACTCCTTTTCCGATACCTCCCCAAGATCTTCTTGCCAAAGCAAAATTTTGTTTAAGTTCTGGTAAGAGAGGCACACTTTAATGTCAGATAGTTTCTCAGTATAAAACCCTTCTGAGAACCATTCATAGCCAGTAGCAATTCTCAGGGATGTACTGAAGGAGGCTTATTTCTACTGAATAGTTTTCTACACATAAAATCCTTGGCCTGAAGGTTGCAATAAAGTATTTCTCTAAGTCTTGAAGTAAATCTTAAGATACAGAGTAATAAGTTACCATAAAACTGTTCCCATATGAAGTGTCATTTCACAGTGTCTGTTAAGTACTTAACTGCAACCAAAATGAAGTATGATGCATGTTAGTTATAAAACATAAGCCAACTAATAAGAGTCTACCACAGATTAGCTCTTACCTATGTATTCAAACTCCTCCTTCAAAGCCATACCATTGTGAGAAAAACACTGCTGACATATAAGGGCATACCTAGAAAATATGAATATATAATTACATACCTTTAAGTAATAACACACTGAAATGAGATGCCTTTTACCTTAGATATTGACCAATAGCTTAGATATTTATTCTTAAAACATTTTCCATAGTGAAATTATTATCTTTTAAAGCAAACTAAATCTGTATGTTAAATAATAGTTTTTAAAGTTGGTTTAAACACAGTGAAATATTCTTAGCTGCAATTTAAACCTCAAGGTTCAACATATTTTTAATATCATCATTGTCAGAAAATAACATCCAAATTAAGCAAATTAAGTTTCCATTTCATTAGAATACAGTCAATGTGAAAAGTGACCATGGTTAACATGGAAACTCTGATATGTTTAGACAGTTCTGAAGGCAATCTGAAAGCATTTATAATGATAATAAAGCTGAATTGCTAAGATAAATATTTTTTTTTTTAGTTCAAAATATAATTCACCCACTCAAGCACAGATTTTTCTTTGTGTCACATAGCTAATACCATCTAAAGCAGATATTAATTTTGTCAAAATGTTACCATTTTTCCTACAAAGAGATTTCAGGTGGAGCACTGAGAAAGGACCAGTTCATTATGAAAATTCTGGACAAATCAATTTTAAATTCTTTTGACCTGGACACATCTGGCTTAAAAAAAACAAGGTTAAGAAGCTTCCTGTCTCTTAAGTGCTTGGGTGTCTCCTTTAACAACATTTTACCTGTTCTGAGGACCATCACCAACCAAATATTCAATAACTCTATCCACAACTCCTCTTTCTCGTGGAAGAATAGGCCTTGCTAAAGGAGGGCCTGGAGGATGAAGACCTAAGAAGACAAATTTATTTTCAACTGTATTATTATATGTAATATGGTATTTCCCTGTGCATGCTATTGTAGTAATAACTGCACTACTTAACACACATGGCCATATTTCTTAGTCCATTAGGAAAGCTGTGAGATTTCTAAACCCACAATAGTTGAAAGGTCTCTTCTGCTCCTTTAGTTTATAATTTATTAAATCACTCTACTTTCACACCTTGAATATGTAATTAGATTTATAATTTCTAAAGAACTTAAGGCATTAGCATTTAATAATTACTCACAAATAGATGCTTTTTAAGCAAAGAAAAACTCCTTATTTGAGTTTTCTTCATATACTCTCAACTCTGCATATTCAACACTAAGTCTACACCAATAAATCTGGTAAAATCAATTACAACAGTAGAACTAAAGAGGTTACCAAAGAAGCACCCACTGATTCCTGTGTAATTACCATATGAGCATGCCCTCAGTGTGCATTCAGTCTACACATTACACCTGCCTAGCCATTTGGTATATTGGTAATCCCATGTTTAGTGGAAAGTTGGATACTTTCAGATTTACACTTAGTCAAAGAAGTCAGAAAGCCATTATTAAGATACAATTTTTCATCCCATGTGTTTAACAAACTACCATCAAGAACATCCATTGAGAACAGGTAACAGCAACAGTTAGTACTACCTTTTTCACCTCTGTTCACGCATGACAGTTAGAGTAGACCAGTGGCACAAGCTTGTTTTAAAACTTTGTGGAAAGACATCTGGTCTATTGTACAAAACCACTGCAAGCTGCCTACTTCCATTTATGTAGCTCTTGAGTTCTTATGTCTACCTTCCTTTCCAGCCTTAAAACAGAAGATGCTGGGCATAACGAGCGAAACACGATTTGGTAAGAAACTAAGCCTGAATCATTCAGATGTGACCATTCAGCTAAGCATCTGAAACTTCTTGCCAAGACACGTTTTACACAAGCACACGAGGTATCTAGTTACAGTACTTTCGGATACCAGATAGATAGTTTTGAACACAAGATAATTAAGCAAGCACTTGGGTGGGAGTGGGGGCCACAGAAAATGACATCTGAGTAGGACAATGAACCAGTCCTTTCAGAACTCTAGAACTGGGACAAAATGGTCAGCCTCAAGCCACCTGAAGACAAAATTATGAAACATGACAGATAAGACTGTTTAACCCAACAAAATTACTTGTAATAATACAAAGTCCTGTTCAAGCTCAAGATAGTTAAGAAGGTTAGACAGAAAAAATTCAACTAATATTAGCAGGTTTCATACAGAGATGAGCATATGGTAATCTGAAACCATGCAAGAACTAAGTATATTTAATTTGTAGAAGTAAAATTCTCAAGGTGCAAAAGAGACCAATGTTTTCTCAGGAAAGAGTTCTATTCTATAGCTATTCTCACCATACCCAGTAAAAACAGCTACACAGAAGGCATGGCTTAAAAGAAAGGCTTTTAGTGACCACAGATTCAGCCTTCAATTTGCTGTATGCTTCCAGTATTTTCCTCGGGAAGATGTGTTTCACAGAATCCCCCATAATGCCCAATAAACAAAGAGGACACTGAAGGGTAAGACAAACTAAAGCCACTGTCTGAAGATGCAAAAAGGATTTTTTAAAAAATCTAAATAAAAGCACTACCAAGAGAGTAGAGTTTGTTAGCAAGTTGAATTAATTCAGAAGGACATTTATTGAAAGATACCACGGAAAAAGCAGTGGACTGCAACCTTCTCAGAAGACAGGTTTAGCTTTCCTGCAGCTCCTTAGCTGGGGACAGCACCAGGACATGCAGTCATAGCTTCCAACACAACCAATACTCTTTCATAAACATACACACAGAAGTTAACATGTACCTCTTCAGTAGGTAGACACAGGCAAAGACAACACTGTGAGTCTTACTATTTGATAAACTGATCCAAGATGGGCTTTAAGTTCAAATACAGCAGTAAGTGTAACTGCTAGGAGTTACCATCTCAAGCCTTCTCCCTCTTAATCTTCACAGACTGGAGCAACAAAGGAAAAAGTAACTTACGGCAGAATGTGCTACACTGTGCTAAACCTCAAGCTGAATGCCATGTACAGCTAACCTCCATCCTCTGTAGCAAGTGTCAAAAACATTGTAGGAATCAAAAATTTTCAGTAGTGTCCTTTAAGTTCTACACATAGAATGAGACTAATCTTGCCAGTAAGCTTGCAATATTTCTATCAGCACAGCCTTTTATAACAACTCTCATCAATACTGGATAACTGACCTAAATAGACTGTCTTAATCTTTACAAGTACAATAAAATTTAATCAGAAAATACTGCAATTTACAACCCTTCAATAAGCACAAAAACCTGTCACACTCAACACAAATGTTTTTAAAACAACCCTCATTTTCACAAACAAGAGAACTGAATTCAGGAGATATTAATCAGTGAATGCATTCCCAAGTTACTCCTGTATTCTGTCAACAAACAGGAACCCAGACTAAGAAAACCCTCACAGCAGCAAGGCAGAACAAATTCAGTGCAACAAACTGGACTCAATTTATAGACTCTGAAAAAGCTGTCCGAGGAAGTGTTCAGGCAAAATGCACTTCCTAAAGCTTCACAAGAATTATCAAAGACCCAATACTTCCGTTAAAAAAAGTGAACAGACGATGCCCAACACAGATGTGAAGTAAAGATCTCGAGCACTGATATAATCTGCAATAAAATTAAAACTCTATAGAATAATTTTGTGAATACCTGGCTAACACTCAAGCATGTATTAGCCCTATATTCAAAAGACAAAATTTTCATATGACCTGTATATCACCAATATATGAAAAGTTTCTAGAAGTTAATAAACAAGGTAAAAATTAAATATTTACCCAGAATGAAGCATCACAACACACTCCAAGAACACCTTTAATTACCTGCCTACTAATAACTCCAACCAACCATCTTAGTTCTCATGCTGTTATGGACACCAGTAATTAATATAAACATCAAAAGCAATCATTGTAGAAAGACTGGTCATTTCTGCAAAGCTTGGCAAACCCTCAAGTACCTGCTGGTTATTAATTTTCAAACATATGGGAGCTCTGTGGTAATACACATTAAATTGATTCTACTCTACAAAATATAGTATAATGAAAATGAATTATTAATCTTCTCCGAAGTAGAGATAATTAAGGCTATTCGTATATGTTGCAAGCCATGCACAAACTTAAATGCAATGATATTACTCTTATAGATACTGAATTCACATACTTTTCACTACAGCTACATGACCGAGATTTTATATGCCTGGAAGGTTTGGTGAAATTCAACACATAACAGGGCCTCCACATTAATATGACAAAATAACACATTTGGTCAAAATACCAGTTAGTAGTAGAAAAATAATGTGCCTAGAAAGCACTATCACAAAAACTACATTAAATGTTTTAATTCACAGGCTTGGCAAGTGTCCTTTCAAACAAGTCCATTAATTTTTTTCCTTCTTCCTCTAAACCATTTCTGCAGTAAAGGCTGAATTTCATCCAGCTTATTCAATGTGCCTGAATCTTCCCCTAAGATTAAAACTATCATATAGCTAGTATTATTTTATTATATAGCCAGCTTCTTAAACAAGAAGGAGCATGTGATTTTAAATTCATTAAAGAATTTTCAGTAAGTATGTTTCAGTAAACATTGTTTCCTGGTGCAAGGAGCTGATTTCTAATACTTCAAGATAATCAAAACTTACTAATACTTTGCCTTTACAGTTCACTTCAGGGATAAAAACAAATTTAGCAGTTCCATAATACAGGTAAACAATTACTAACATAGAAAATAAGGCCTAATGGATTCTACAGAGAGGTGAGAGATCAAAACTTTTCTTGGCAAGTTTACTCCACTACACTAGGCAATACAAAGAGGCATTTTAACACTCAGCTGCCCATCATCTTCTATTAACAGACTGGGTGTCAATATGTATGTATAGTCCTACTTATAGACTGTGTCATGGAAATTAAGCAAGGACACAGAGTTTGTAAAACTTAAGTAACTTAAAGTTAAAAATCAGAACACTGGGTAGCAAAAAATATTCTTGACCACTGTACGAAGAGCAAAGAGCTACTCCACATTACAGTGGTGCTCAGAAGATTCTTGGCAAGTTGCATCCCTTCTATTTTCAAGGCAGCACTTCATCTCCTTTCTGGCCTTGTGATCCAACTTGCCAGACATCCTGTAACAAATGAAAGGCCTGGCACTAACCCATACACAGCTTCACCATCCATGAGGAGAATGAGAACAATGCTTCCCACCCAAAACTCTCAAATTATGCTATCCCTTCTATTGGAATTTAGTTCATGTTCTATTTAATAAAGTCCATGCCATCTGAACACTAAGCCAGAAATCAAGGGAAAAGCATTTTCAGGATATGAAACCAAATTTTAAGGAGCACTCATTTCAACCAGATTTCAACCTGTTGCTAAACTTTTGACTCTTGTACCAAAATAACAATACAATTTTAGAAGAATTCAGCTAGCTTAGACAACTCTTCTGGTGTATTTGGTATTTTACACTGTAATCTATGAGTATAGATTGCATGACTACACCTCCTAGAGTAAAAATTTAAGTAAATGTCAAGATGCATGTTAAAAAAATATGTGCAGGGTTTAGTGAGAAACATGAATGTATTCTGAAAGTGTTCTCCTCTGTACCTGATTTATATAAGTGTAGAGCTCTTCTAAACTAAGAACATAAAAAGGTATGCTATATTGTTGACTACAGAATACTGCAAAGTTTTATTGCCATTTAAACAAAGAAGCCATAACAGTTAAATGAGCTCAGGCAATAGGTTTCAGCATCAAAAGGTGCCAGCTGTAAAGAGTTATGGCTAATTGAATATGGAACTCCTGCTTAATCAGATAACTGCTCTGCTATTTCCAAACGAAATGCCATTTCCATACTGTCTGAAAATGGCCTATTTTATTGGTAACCAGAGAAAACAATATAAACTGTAAATAACATTAAGTGCTCTGTTTACCCATTCCAGGCACTGAAGTAGCAGGGGATCCAGGGCGTCTTGGTAAAACATTTGATTGCAAGGATGGTACCACAGTTCTTTCTGAGGGTCCACTCAGAGCTGATGCATCTCTCTGCAGAGTAGGAGATGCTGGAACCAGTGATTTTGGAGAGCCTTGTTTAGAAGTCACAGGCAGGGGTGTAGAAGCATTTCTTTGAGCTGTGGTCCTCTGACGAATTTCTGACAAGAACACATGCATTATAAACAAGAGATTAGTAAAAGTACATTAATATCATTACTCCAATCAGCGAATTACAGAGTCAAACAAAACCAGAAAGGTCTGTAACTAAATATCACCAGCTACCAGGCTGATTGAATTCATGTCATTGAAATAAATCCCACAGAATACTGTATTTTAATAGCAATAATCATTAACTGTTAGATACTTAGAGCAAAATTCTTCTAGAAGAAAATTAACAGATACCTACCTTACCATTCTGTTCTCCAAGGCACAATGCTGGAGATATGAACAACTAGATTCAAACCACAATGTACAGACAGAACTGACCACTGTTTTTACTCCATGATTTAAACA
Source organism: Ibycter americanus (assembly GCA_035590275.1). Classification (NCBI taxonomy): domain Eukaryota; kingdom Metazoa; phylum Chordata; class Aves; order Falconiformes; family Falconidae; genus Ibycter; species Ibycter americanus. Next base: position 18,750,182 of record JAVJGI010000064.1, on the reverse strand, counting down.
TGCTTCCAAGTATTTAGCTTTTCACAGGACCAAAAACTACTCTGTCAACATCTAAAATATCCAGACCAAGCACCCAGTTATTAGAAAATTTTCAGATTGGATAAATTAATCCTAAAGCCAGAAGAAAACATAATGCTTCATTCAGATCACAGTTTCATTCACCTTTTTTCAGCAGTCCTACCGATAAGCCATGTGCTTGGATTGTCACGAAGCCAGAACGGGTTCTGCTGGAACACTGCCTTAACTTTTACCTCTTCCCACTCCACTATTAGAGTTACTATTAAATCACTATTATGAAAAACCTAAGTTTTCTCAGTTCTTCTTACCTGAAACCAGAGTTGTCCTTAACCAATGGGATTATGATCCCAGTAGTATATTAAGGTTTGGATATTATATTATTCATACAAACCTCAAGTTCCAGTATATTTATACACGAGTTTGTTCCCCAAACAAGACAGAAACTGTGCTCATGAACGGCAGACACTATCATCTATTTCTCATCCCATCGATACCTGATCACCTCTAGGGAGCCTTTGAAATACACTATTGCAACAAAGCAAATTGAAATGTAACCCTCACCTTAGGGCTGCAGCCATTAACATGGTTAACAAGTGACAACTTAGCCTCTAAAAGTTACACCCCAAGAATGCCTACACCTAAGGCTATAGCAACCTACAGAGTTAGCTGTCTAGCACCCATATTAGTTTGAACAAGCTTGCTGGTCTTCCTTCACAACAAATGGAAATTAACATTAGAATTGGACTTTAACTTCATCTCCCTAGGTCTCAAGATCAGAGAGGTTTTTCCTGCTGATGTTGTGTCAGGCTGGAAGAGTTTAAATCTTTAGCAGGCAGTTTACAGGTCCACTGGCAACCAGCCATGGGGAGATGGGTGTGCTAAAGTCTGAAGGAACGACCCCTATCCCTGAAAGTACACCACTACTACACTAAGCTTCTATACGAGCCAGAGAAGGCAGGGAGTGTGCTAATTTGCTTACACTAGCTAAAAAAGAGTTGCTATCACTGGAGTACTTAGCCAAACAGAAGTTCTGTTGGAAAATCGCCAACATCTAGTGCCAAGAAATTGCAACATACATAGCTTATGTTCTTGCCTACTTATATGTACAGATAAATAGAATTAATATACACCAGAAGGAAAAAAGACTCTCTGGTATCATCAGGTAGACCAACTACAACTGCACAGTCTTAGTAAAAATCCACCTAGTTCAGTTTCCTACAGAGCAGAACAAATTACTAGTTCTCCCCTTCATGTGCGTGACCACATTACTTCATACAACTTCATCGTCCAAGTTAGATTACCCAATGACTATAAAGATTTTGAATTTTAGCTTTGTTTTAGCAATTAAACTTCGTCCCCTCACTATTTAAACTGTTCAGAATCTGGAAACCAGGATAAATTGGTGAGGCAGTTGCAGAAGTTCCATTAAAAAGTTTCCTTGATAACTTATTTCTATTTTGAAAATTGCTCCTCTGTTCAAAATTTTATTTTAATCAAGAATTCACTTATGAACTTCACCACTGATATTTCTTTGAGAGCTTTTCCTGAGAGACCTTAGTAGTAACCTTGCAAGTCTAACTACACTAGAATAACTGCGCTATCCCCTCCATGACATTTGACAAACAGGCATGACTCATCTACAAACAATATATTGACTCTGCCCTATGATCTATTTATCTATATCTTCAAGTTTGTGTAACAGTTTTCAATCTGCTATGTTTCAAAAAAAAAAAAAAAATCAAGCTAAGGGTATGCAATTTCTCAACTCTTCTAGCTCCACAGATCTTAAAAAAATGAGTGACAAATATGAAGCCTAGACCCACTTGTTCCAAGATCATTTTAAATATCTATAAAAAGACATTTTAATCCACTGCTAAGATTTTCTTCATTCTTTTTCATTATAATGGCTACTTTATTATGGTTTTACACATAAAAATGTCAAAGACCATGACTATAATTTTCACATATGGATGTTACCTCTACATTTTGAAGGTTTTCTTCCTATATCATATGGTTTAAGCATGTCAATTTTGGTTGCTTAACAGCTCTGAGTGTTTCAATAGGTCATGGATATATCCACATGTCTTCTGAGCCCATAATACACTATTCCAAAGCAATTTTCACGCCAGCTGAAAGAGCTTTGCTCCTTTTGCCTGTTCTTTCTGAAAGGTCATTTTTGGCAAACCTCTTTTAAGAACTTTCAATTTTTAAAAAGTTACTTTCACTTTAACAACTCTTTCCCCATATTTTTGCTCCTACAAAGACGTTGAATCCAAGTACTTTACATTCAGTATTAAAAAGATGTGCTTCAGTAGTTTTTAGTCTCATTACAGAGGTAAGAACGCAAGACTCATTGCTAGTTTCCACAAAATGGTATCAGGTTATTCACAAGGCTTTCCCTCCACTTAGAAGTTCATTTGACTTTCACTCTATTCTTATTTCATATTTACGTGAACTTGCCAACACTCTGCTGCTCCCCAAGTAAAAGAAGTTACCAGAAGAATTTACATTATGAGAAAATGAGAAACGCTCTTCTTGCCGAGAGCATTAGCCGATCCACCCCAGTATATCATCTCTTGGAGTGGTTGTAGATGTTACTTAATGACAACACACAAACTTTGAATGATCTCTTTTGCCCGCATCTCTGATACCACCCCCAGGATCCATGAACACATTGTCAGGGACATTATAGAACACAACCCTGCGCAATCATTTTAGCATGACATATGGACCCTGTTGCCCATGAACTCCTCTAATTCCTTTTAAACCTGCTGTCCACTTCCACAATAACAGCCCTAATATTCTTCTGCAGTAACTGGATATTATCTACATCTCAAATTGCCTTATGTTGAGATGCAATGTGTTAATAACAAGCCTCTTCCAAAGTTCAGGTTTCCACAACTAAAGTTCCACAAGTTAGCCAAGTAACATGTCTGTCTGATCTCAATGGTAACACACTACTGCTGACATAGTTTTAATGACATTTTGCAGTTTTCCAAAGTTTTTTCTTCCCTGAATGATTTTTGTGCATCTGCAAACCAACTGTATGAAGACAAAGGACTTAAAAATAGAACTTTTATTCTTCTTTGGACTAGAGTTCAAATTCTGCAGTAACCAGCACTGAACAGTACAGATACATAAGCAGACACATTACCTAACACAGCCACTACTCACAACTGATGATTCAGTATGATCTCTTAAAGAATATTAAGATATTGCAAGTGGTGAGACAGCTGTATTTTTCATGTTTACAAGCAAAACTATTTTATTTCTCCCTCACTTCAAAACTCCTTGATTTTTGTAGAGAAGAATACATCATTTTTAAAGAGCTAAAATACAATGCAGGTCAATATATACTTCACATAACTTGTTGGCTTTAGAGGCAAAGACCAACCAAGAATTCACTTTCTTCCTCCTCATGCCTGTACCCATCCCACAGCCTGCAACCATCTGTTACTGCATTATTTTTAAATCAGGTCATGGAGTGATCTCATTTACAATACAGCCCTGCTAACAGTTGTATTAGCACAACTAATGGAGCAGGTATCAACAACAGGATATTGCTGATAAATATTCCACTGCCAATATATACTTACCCTATTTTTTTCATAGGGCCAAAGTACTATATGCTTATCAACTCTACCCCTCAAAAACATTTCTGAGTAGATAAAATTGCACTTAAGTTTTCAAACTCCTTTCCTTCTGGATTTACAGGTGCTTGCTCTCATATCCCAAACTAAAGACTCATCTGAATCATCTGTTAAAACTACAATTATTTAAGAAGCATGTGTCAAAAATCACAAAAACTGCAGAGCAAGCTAAATATGTATGCGGATTGGGGTACTACCAGTTGTTTTTTCTACGAACCAACTATTATGTAATGCTGATGAAGTCTTTGTACTAATTAGTATGATGTACAAGTTTCCTTTACAACTGGTAAGCCAAAAACACATCAACTAACCTTTCATCAGCTGCCTCATACGCAACATTGTCCAATCTGATTACACATTGGTCATTATTTACCCTCTCTTCAAAAAGGCTCAATTACAGAGCTCAAGATAATGAGCTCTGCTGCCTGGCTAGTTTGCATCCAAAGTGAGCAAAGGGAAGATCAAGGAAGCTTTAATATTAACTTATTTTAATATTAACTTGTTAACAGATATTTTATTATTCCAAATCACTATAATTCTACCACATATCACATACACCACATTACACCACAACCACATTAAGGTGTCATCTAGTTACAGTAAGTTATATACTGCACAGAACAGAAGCTAATATTTGGTTTGGGCAGATATTAGCAATACGCTAGTAGATTTTTAATAGCTAAAAACTGAAATAATTACTGCACATACCAAGAACAGGTTATTTAAAAAATAAGTCTCCACAATTTCACAAGCTAAAGGCAAACAGTGTGTTCCTCCTGAACCATACTGCATCTACAAAATATAACATGGACAAAAAGCAGCACTAATTCTAAGTTCAATGTGTTAGAGAACAAATTGGAAAAAAGAGAAGAAAGGAAGTTTTGCTGTATATGAACAAAATTACGTAGAATCATAGAATCATTTAGGTTGGAAAAAATCCTTAAGATCATTGAATCCAACTAAGACATGATAGCTTACAAAATTTATTTTCCAAAATCCTTTCCAAGGCTAAATTGCACTTTTATTCAGGATAAAGTAAATTGCTTACTTTAATGTGGATGCACCCAAAGAAGCTGAATGATGTTTGAATCAGAGGTGTACTTTACATTTTCTCGGTTGTGTCCTCACTTAAGAGGCCTCTGGTTCACACCACAACATCTCAGAGAACAGCACTTACATTCTTCTCAAATGAAACTAAACATGAAACCAGTTTACAGCTAGCCCTAAGTAAAATCCCCTAAATATATACAGTGTAGGCAAATGCCTCAGCAACAACTCTTTCACTGTACAGATCTATTCCTATTATACCACTTATTAACACAGACCACGGCCTATAGAAATATTTCTGAGCCAGCTGCTAACTCTCTCAGAACCTGTCCCTTATAGTCCTTCTACTAACAGTCAAGTCAAAATCAACACAACACTCTATATGCTGGATCCAACTAACCTGATTTTGACCAACTCAGAACCCTATACCAAAAGCACGCACACTGTGTTTTGTAAACCCAAACATACACAAGACTTGTTAACTAACAGAGACTAAGCAACTCACTTGTCACCATCACTACTTACACAGCCTAGGCAGAGGGGAAGAGAACAATTGTATAACTCCTTGGGAGCTTCAAAAATGAGGTGACGAAAGACACCTCACTGTCTATTTGATTTACAGCTAGTTATCTCTAGATCTCTATATAGAAACATAACATTTCCAGGCAGTTTCATCCCCTGGTCACCATTACTTGCATTCTACAACCAGATCTGTCACCCTGCTTCTGGAATGATTTCTAACATATCTCAAAAGAGAACGATGAACAGAAAGAGTTTAAAAAAAAAAAGACTACCTAAACATCACAGGTATGACAGAAAATTCTTGGCAACCACCCATGAGCTGAGAAAACAAAAGAGTGTCAGAATGGCCCTTCAGCCTTAAAAAACTATGAATACCACGGAAATGGAATGATGGGAGAGACTGGTAAGGAGCAAACTTCAGAAAAAGCTGTTGTGCCCAGGAAGAGATAAAAAAGCTTTACTGCTAACATACTGCACTGCAGCTACCTACTGTCAATGTCAACAAGGATGGTTTAAAAATGTTTTTATGGCAATTTGAAACTATACAAAAAGAACAAAACAGTGGATTTGACCACACAGCTTATGAACACCTTTGTTAATAAATCCAGGTGCTCTGCACACATCAAAACCAGCACTCCAAGAGCAAAAAGTCAGACAAATATAAGTTTGGTCACTCACAAGAATTTGACACAAAGTTGACAGTTTCAATACACGCTGTGAAGCAACAATCTATTTTATGGGAAATTATGCACATCAGATGCTGCAGTTTATTTTGAGCACCTGCCCCTATAGGTCTAAATTGGTTATAACAAGCTAGTACTCTGCAACAGAGCTTTGTAGGTATCTTCAGTATTATAATACAAGGTAGCCTTTATATTGTGTTAATACCAGCATTTTCAGTTTAACTACAGCATATTATACTCAGTTTTAAGAAAAACTTCACAGTAGTTTGTCTGCATATAATTTTTAATTTATAGTCCACATTTTCAATGCAAGCATTCTACTGGGAGAGTGGGGGAGAGATCTTTTCAGTCTTGAAACCTGCGCACACAATATAGAAACAACACTTTCTTGAAACACATGCAAGTTTTTCCTATTATTTTTATTTTATTCAATAGCACCTTTAAATGGAACATCATAAACTGATAAAGAACTGTCTATTCTTTGCACCTACAAAATATCCAGTTTCTGCCCTACCTTTGTGGAATCTCTCCATCCAACATATAAAGGTATTTTAAGCATTGTATTAGGAAAGGTCTAACTAGCCAGAAGTAGAAACAGAATTGACAAGCTAAGTCAACGAACATTACATAAGATTTGAAAGCACCTCAGTATTGCAGAAAAATTGCAAGTATGCCACAAGAAGTGGATTTTCTCCCTGCTTTAGCATCAAGCAGTGTTAAACATTAGAGTGAGTCCAGAGGAGGGCCACAAAGATGATCAGAGAGCTGGAGCCCCTCTCTATGAAGACAGGCTGAGAGAGTTGGGGCTGGTTCAGCCTGGAAAAGAGAAGGCTCTAGGGAGACCTTACTGCAGCCTTCCAGTACCTCAAGGGGAACTACAAGAAAGCTGCAGAGAGGCCTTTTGCAAGGGCATGGAGTGACAGGACAAGGGGTAATGGCTTTAAACTGAAAGAGGGTAGATTTGATTACACATAAGGAAGAAATTCTCTACTGTGAGGGTGGTGAGGCACTGGAACAGGCTGCCCAGAGAAGCCATGAATGCCCCATCCCTGGAAGAGTGTTCAAGGCCAGACTGGAAGGTGCTTTGAGCAACCTGCTCTAGTGGAAGGCGTCCCTGCCCATCGCGAAGGTGGCGGGGGGTGGAACTAGGTGATCGTTAAGGTTCCTTCCAACCCAAACCATGCTATGGTTCTATGGTCCTGCTGTCTAGACAAGCATCAGACTTTAGTAATAGATCTGAAAAATACAGAACAGTAATGGGCATAGTCTAATAAACAGTCTATTAACCCTAAATAAAGGTCAATTGATCTACAAGTTTTATCACACAGAGACTTCTGAAGTGGAAATCGCTATGAAAGATGAGTGTCTATGCTAAAGAGCAGCTGTTTTACAGGGCAATTACCTTGTCCAGGTCTTGGGGTTGCAGATGTTCCAGCAGATGGCAGTTCAGCCTCCTGCCAATTAATTATAAATAACATTATCCAACTGTTTGGCTCCATAGTATCTTTCATATTAAATCAGTATCAATACCAAGATTCTTACCTTTGCACTTGATCCTGGATCAAACCTTTCAAGGATTAATTTAGCAGTCTTGTACGTTTCCTTCTCCATTACTTCCTCAAGCTGGAAACAAAAGGTTCCACACATCAATACAGAATTCTTCAAAGTATTTTCCCCTCATATCCTCCCACTTACAAGCAACTTATTAATGTTACCAAAAGGTGAAGCTCAGTCCAATGAACCAGTAGCATGTTCAGATAACCTGCAGATTTTCTGTACTCAACAGAAATGAAATTTTGCTTTCAAAAATACTTTCTAAACTCTAATGGGTTACTTGTATTTAACAGCTTTATTGCAAGGAAACACCAAATATTGCTAATTGTTTACATATAATGAGGAGAATAATTACATGCACCAACTTCAATAATGGAATGTGCAAAAATCTATCAGCCATCATTATTGGAAGTTATTAGACATGACAAGCGAATGACAGGCAATTCCTTAGATTTATTTCCTCATAGCACTTAATGCTATTAATTTAAGGAAGGTCGTTAGCCAAGTGCTTTACAGAATAAAGTCTCTGTGCCAATTAACTGCTGTCAGCATCGATTTTAGATTATTTATTAGCAGAAGCAATTAGCTTGCTGCAAATGCTGTGAAAACTCACTAACTAGAGAACAGCCATGGAACTTGCTGAAATGACTTTAAAGACTGGATCTCCATCTTTACAGTGATTCAAACTGCTTTTCAGAAGAAAGGGAACATGTTAAGAATTTAAATAAAAAAATTTACTGAGAACTATGCATACTTTAGGGAGTATAATTAAAGCACTTCATTATTACAGCATTTTATTTACAATGCACTCAAGTGGCTTTATAGCTAATACATGGGCTTAATTAAAAAAGTAATCACTAGTAAAGTATCATTTTAGTGGTTAACAGCCAACATCAGAAGAAGCTTAACTTCAACTATCTCCACTTTAAAGTTATGACAAATAGCTAATATGTATAGAAATTATAATGCATTTTACAGTATCTTAAACAGACCTTTTGTCCTAAATATGCTGACTAATGGCCATGTTTAACTAAAAGCGAGGGGTCTGTTTGTTCTTAAGTTTGCTGTTGGCATAAACTGCAAAACTGAAAAGGTCAGTGGTCAAAAAATTAAGTTCTCTCAAACTCATTTATCACTGCTAAAATAACAAATAGTGCAAGTTAACATGACTTTTACGCCATCATTTAGCTAGTGAGAAACCAAAGTTTCAGCCGTTCCACATATACAGACCTTGTAAGTGTTTTACCTTTAGACAGACCTCAGAAGCTAAATAATATTCACTCATTTTAATGGATGCACAGTATCCATTAAACACTCACTCCTACACGCTACCAGAAGTTTAAGGAAGGAATACTATCCAGGCTGTTAATTAAGAACTGTTGAAACAAAAGGGATTGAAAAGGGAAGTAAAAATCAATTTCCTAAACTTGTATTTCAGCAGGACTTTGGAGTTAACCCACTAACTTCGTAAAACAAATGCCACACAGTGCAGTAAGATCAGAATTAAGGGTCTAATAGGAAAAATAAAGTATTTATTGCTTATAAAAGTGAAAACCGTAAGGCAGACCTTTATATGAAGGGGTAAGGTTAGTGAGGTGAAGCTGCTAAGTGGGGAAGTGTTAACAGTCAGTGTCAATATCTGGCCCCCAAATCAAAATAAAAAAAAAAACACTTTACATTATCGAACATTAATGCATGCGATTGTCTTTATAGCCACACAGGAAAATGAGAAATAACATTCTGCAGGACAAAGTGACCTTTCGGAAGAAAAAAAAAAACAGAATGCTCCACCATTACTTGACACTTTCCTTACCTGACATACTTCTTGCTATTCCAATATTAGATAGTACGGTAGTTATTTGTGGATATATAAGTTTTGCAAAAACAGTAACATTATCTTGAAAGGGAAAAATTTAGCTCTCATCACAAGATTCAGATGTCAGTTATTCTTCACATTATATAGTTATTAGATGATTCAACAAGTTATTCTTCATATTTTGAAATTCATATACTGCTTTATAATTCCAGTAAAGCTGAATCTGAACAAGAACGAAGTTTCACAACTAACTACAAATTTCTTGACAATGTATAGAAACTGTCAAGATTTCTACAAGCACACTCACAGTTCTCATGGTTCTACTTCTAGGATATATTTTTCCAAAAATCAATTTAATTTTGGCTGACAATACTAAATAAGGAATCAAACAGGTCAAAGTTTACTTTTTGAACAAATTAGTACAATTACTAGAAGTATAGTTACCAGAAGCAAGTAAGGGCCTAAGTAAAATTTAAATACTATCTCTACATTTGCATAGCAGAAGAAATTGGCTTGTGGACTATCACAGCAAGCTCATTTGTAAATGCAAATCAACATACTGACTTCTGGAGTATTCCTCATCCTGAAGCATAACCTTGGGAAGGTTAGCCTAGTGCTGAGCACTGGCTCGCTAACACAGCAAACTGCTTGACACCTACTGCTCTTTTTCATAATACACTCTTCTTCAAGATCCAAAACTCTTCTTACAAAAACATTTTCTACTTTCTGCCAAGGTCTAATTCATAGTCTATTATTATCAGCCTTAAATACTGAGTAACCAGGATCACAAGTGAAGTCTCTATGAAAGTTAATACCAGCCTAATCATGGATTTTTCAAACTTTTTCATGGAATTAACCACACCTTAATAAAGAAGCATGGTTATATTCCACATTCTCTCCTATGAATAATTGCATGGATGGCCTCCTCTCCAACTGGCAACCAAACAGAATTCCTGTGGCAACACCATCAGTTGCCTATACTGAAAAGTAATACGAGTAATGTATTTTAAGCTTCTTGTAAATGAGATTTAGCAACCGGAAGTCTGAAGTACTGGCACAGTGCAAACTACTTATTTGCCATACTACCGTGTGAGTTCTTAAATTGAATTACTTGGTATGCCAAACCCAACTATGAAGAAGTATTTCTTTAGGTTCACACAAAGCCACAGGATTCATTTCAGTCTATCATGTTAAGATATGACAGTACACATAGCAAAAGTTTCGTTAAAACAGGACATAAATCATTTAAGCCACAATAACCAAGAATACACTAGACAGATCCATGCAAACAGTAGAACAACCAAAGTAACTGTTTTGCGTGAACACTACATGAAAGGAATACCTCACTTGATCGTTCACCAGTAAATACAATTTTTAACCATATTTTGAGCTTCCAGTTGCACATTTGCAGTACCCTAGCATATACTGGGTAGACAAGACTGAGCTTATACACAACCAACTCCTAGCAGAGGTTTTGTCACATACTGAAGGTTATCAAAATATCTACAGTCTTCTACGCCTGGAAGGCTCAAGGTATAAAGTTCATTAAACAGTAGTTATTTTAAATAACAAAATTCATATGCTGCATTTTTTTTTCCATTATTAACATAACACCAAGGCATCCCTGAAATCAGATTCCTTTTTGTCTTGGAAAATTAACAGATGCAACTTCATAAATTCTTACCTGAAATGGCTAGGAAGTCTGTCCAAGTCTAATGTTACATTCAGCCTATTACAACTGAGCAAACTTCAACAAAGTTTAATTCTAACATTAGCAAAGTAATTACTATAGTATGTTCACAACTCTGTCCTCAGGCTAAGAATTATCCCATCTTTAAGACTGCTGCTCCAGGTAAAGTCTCCACTAATTCCTGCTTGCAGCAGATTAATACGAGTCCTGTACCCCTGCTTTAATATGCTTAACCCTCTGAACTTGCTCATCTATACACATTCAGGCTTAAGGGCTGACATCCTCATTAACAGAGAACTCTAAGGCCAAAATTACAGCTACACAGTCACGAACACAACCAGAGCATCCCTTACGATCAAGGAGAGAAAAAAGTTGTAACTTGAAGCAATGTCTTAATTAGAGCTAATGAACATAATCCCTAACCCCAATCCATAAATAAACACTCCACATGTTTTAAAAGACATTCTCTAGGAAAAGTAGTGTAGTCAGTTCTGTGGAAAATAAGTATTACACTAACTGTGAGTCAAAGTAGAGGACAGACAACATTAATAGGCATTCCAGATGAAGTATCTGTGTTTGTCAGATATTTTACCCACATGAATATCCATGTGATTAGGCCACCAAAGACTGAAGCCTTTTGAACAGAACTGAAGTTCTATTCTCACTGCTCAGCCACCAGGGCATTGTATCTAGTAGATGAGGAGCTTACTCCATTTTAGGTACCCTTCAGCTCGTAAGTAATGTCACTAGGGAAAAGGTGGACCACATGCCTGTAAAACACAAGTACTGTAACAATGTAAGATTTTTCCAGCAATGAGGTAGCTGAGCTTCAGTGAAGTGAAAAACCATAGCTGCTGTGGCAGGCTGACAGTGCCTAGACAACAGTCTGCGTTACAAATAAACAGGAAAAACATAATTTACTTATCCCAGATATTTTGAGGATCACAACAAATATCTTGGTAATTAATCCTATTTGCACACTCAGTAGCAAATCAGAATCTAACAGGGAAACAAATCCTCTCCCTCCCCCCTTCCCATTATTTTACTTAGTGAAGGGTTTTGTTCTATTTTACTAAAAAGTAGGTGTTGCTACAGTTATTCGCGGCCACAGATAGTCCAAAGGAAGTTAATCCAAAACAAAATCAAATCTGAGCATTATCAAAGTCAAATTATTACAGAATGCAATTTTTGAGTGTTTTTATCTAAAATACAAATTATATTCTGTCTCATTACTTGCATCCACTTTCAGCATGCTAGGTTTCATGTACGATGATCTAATTTTAATGCTTAATTGAATACCTTTAAATTATGATGAAACTTCCTAGTCAATCTTCTGAGTTAAAACTGTAACACTGCACTTATTCAAGAAGTTGCAGTAAGTCTTCTGTTTCTGGTTCCTTGCTAGGAATCAGGCACTCATATGATCAAGAGATAATCATAGACTTCTTATTCCCCTCAGATTGACAAAATAGCTGAGTCATAGGTTACTGGACTTCCCAGAACTCTGTTTTACTCACCCTATTTAGAAGTTTGTCAGAAGTTTGTCTGACATGCATATATACTAATGGTAATTCATATTTCCAGGTTTAAACTCTCCAGTTATACTATAATTTCTATATTGTTCACAAAGTATTCATGTGGTAGTTTAATTTTTAACTACTGGCTGCTCTTCTACAATATGTTGTTTTGATTTTTTTTGCATATGCAAAATACACATTTACATCTTGTTTCAACTGCATCAATTCTCAAAGTAAAAATCTCCCCCTTATAAACCAGCTTTTTCCTGACTAATCTTTTATTCAATGCCTTTTCTCTAAAGTGCTTTTCACAAAAATTCAGCATTACTAGTTCTTTTAGAATAAATACAAAGATTTACATTACTGAAATGGAAAGCTTTACATTTAAGATTCCAAAAGCTGTTTTTTTCTCTATTGTGCTTTTTCTGTTACAAGAACTTTCCCTCCAAAGCTACCCAATGACTATGTAAATTGGTGATTAACTAATTTCAGTTAAGCAGTTTTCATTAAAAAAAAACGTAGTTGTTATACTTATTTCATTCTCAGAAAATGTAAGCCTCTCCAACCCCTCTTTATCACCTCTCCAAACCAAATAACACTTCCATTTAATAGATTCCTTAATATAAGGATTACCAGATATAAACATTATCAAATCCTTATTACCAAAGGGCAATAACATAATTAAGTTACAGCTTACCATTTTTACAGCTACATTTTTAAAGTGATAAAAAACAGAGAAGATCAGTGAAATCTGTTTCCCCTGTAAAGAACATATAACACCAGACTCCTACCTGACTGCTTTTTAGTAGCTTTGTTCTGGATTTTCTATTAATTTAGCTACCACAGCAAAATCCAGAAGGCATGAGGTGAACACTTTGGGAAACTTGTTAACAATAAAGCCTCATAATACAACCTTTGCAGTTTTTGGGGGGGAGGAGGGGCTGTTTTGTTGGCAGGGGTGTGGTGTTTGGGTTTTGGTGGTGGTAGTTTTTTAAGTTTTGCCTTGCAAGGCAGGAGATGAAGCCAACAACGTAAGTAAACAGAGAACTCCCTTATGGAATGGTTACGTAGAAAGGAAGCAGCTTTCAGTTTTACAAACTTCACAAAGAGTGCAAGTTACCCAAGACTTGGAACCTTTTCCATTCTAAATTTGTCTTACTGAGATTAAGCGCTGATCCAGTTGAAGCAAATGGCTGGCATATACCAGTTTTACACTGTTAACTCATCCACACAGCTCAGAAAATAGATGGCCTCAAGACAACTGATAGGACTGATATATGACACGATAAATTTTTAGAGGAAAGAATGTAATGGAAGAAATATGTAGTACAAAAATAAGATGGAGGAGCATGGGAAATAAGTGCATTTAAGATATAAACAGTAATCTGTTTCTTGATGAAAGAGTGACTCCAGACAAGACGGAAGCCCTTTTTGCTATTTATGAATAAGACATTAAGTAACAGAGTAACTATTGTAGTCGCACTCTATGTTCTTAAATCGGTGCACCATCTAATACTTTTTATGATCCTAAAGCAAAAGTAGTCAGTAATGAGTAGGTTAAAGCATACATTTTCATTTTCTGACAAAACAGAATCACTTTACATAGATCTAGCAACACTAAAACAGTAGGCTTAAGTTAAACTACAAGGAGACAATTTATTCTCATATGCAGTCAATACTTTGTAGCTTTGGGGTAAGGACAACCTTGTGTGCTACTAGAAAATGTACGAAAAAACAGAGGAATGGCAATAGTTTAACTTCCCTTCCTCTGCTCTTCATCTATACATTACAATCAAACTCTACTTGTACAGATGTAAAACCACCTCAGTTGACCATAACAACTAGCTTTTCTTGAAGTTTTACTTACGATTTTCTTCTTTTGAGATTTTAAATCTTCCAGTGCATCATCTAAAAGAAAGACATCATACATTACTTTTCAAATATAAATAAGAGATAATTTCAGCACATTCTAAACATTGACTTCACCCTGTGAGATCAGGAAGAATTATGCACCCACTGCTACCAACCCTACATTAGTAAACTTTCTGTAAAATAACCAAAGTTTTTATGTGAAAGTAAATCATTTTGAATGCTAAACTGCTTATAAATTATAGCCCACTTATCACTTTACAGTTATAACTGCTAAAAAGTTTTATGTACCATTTCCTCATTAAGCAAACCAATTCCATCCAGTGCTCTGCTTTGACCTTTACATTAAAACTGGCACAACAATGGACGAAATACACTTAATCTCATGAGCCAAACTACAGAAAAAAGCTTGAGGTCTAAATATTAATATATCCGAGTACCAGATTTACTGGCTTCAGTATTTCACATAAGCCTCTTAACACACACTAGTTTCAAATGCCAAATCTGAGCTTCAAATCTCAATCTATTTTACCCTTTCAATACTTACGAGCTCAGCAAAAAAACCAGTTTTGTAAGGAAAGCTACCAGAAGGCCATTCGACTACTAAATGTTAAAAGACTGTTAGAACTAGCATGCACAGTGCCTAACCTCTCTAAAAGGAAGGGAAAGAGGAAAGGTCAAATGCATGTGGAATTTTCCTTTAAGTCAATGCTTGCAGCTTGGAACTCAGGGAAAACTCACTGTAATGAACCATTGCCTAATATAGAAGATACTCTCTCAATAAATTCATTTCTACCACCCTCTTCACAGCAAGAGTTTAACAAAGTTTTACTACTTTTTCCTCTTCTCAGCTCTACTGGAGAGGAGCAGCTACCTTCCTTTAAGATATAGGTATTTTTACACATTTTTCAGTTTTCAAAAAAAGAAAAAGCTTCAGAGAACTACAGCAAACAAAATCAAAACCAAACTAACACATACTTTTTTTATATCTTTATTTATAGATATTTAAGTATGCTATACACACTTTTTTATATTACTTCAGGAACACTACTGTTACTTGAAATTAAGGGAACATAATTATTTGAACTTTTCCAGAATGTAGAAACCCATTTTGATAGAATAAACCACTATTAAACGTACAAAATACTAGAACTAGGCATGTACATATTTGAAAGTTTATGCAATGAAAGGGAAACTACAACAATCCCTTATTAGTTAAGATAAAATAGGACATGGAACACAACCATATTTAGCACTGGGCCAGACCACAAAAGATAGTTCCAGGAATAGTGCATCTTCAAATTAATAAGGTACCTCCCCACCAAATTTTACATTTATATTACAACACTGCCTCTCATGTAGCATTACACAGATTAACACCTTGAAATGCACTGCAATGCAGTATGGTATCATGCAGCCAAACAAATAGCACAATACAGTCAGCTGTTAACACTTAAACAGAAGCTGCTTTTGGTACAGAAATGCCTAGAACATCTTCAAGCATAGCCTCCCACAAAGCAATGCAATCAGTTTAAACATGGGCATTTGTTTCTGATCACTTTACCTCCTGTGTTCAACAAGAACCTCACGAAACACCTGCCCCTTCAAACATGGCCAAATAAATGGCAATTACTGCAAAGTACTCTCAAGAAACCAATATATCTAATCCTAATTAAACTGACAGGAAAAAAAGAATTCATACTACAGAAGTCAATACCTGCAAGATACCTCATTTATTTTCCCCACACTTTGGGACTGATCAGCCTAAATCTTCCTCAACAGTTGTTCACCAGCCAGTCTTAAAATGTGACATTCGATAATATCTCTACATCACCTTTCCTAGCGTCTCACCAGGAGTTTTCCTCATTCAGACCATGGCTCCCAAAACTGGTGTATGCTGGTTATCCAGCATAGAGCTTTATGGTATTAAATAACCATCTCAAATGACTCAATGTGTTATATTAACTTAACCCAGAATAAAAGGCTAGCTCTGAGCCACTCAGTTGCCAGTTTGCTATCAGCTACATTTTCTTCTGCTTTACTGCTGTAACTCTTGCACTGCATATTTGATTTCTCTTTTCTAAATAGAGAACTTGTATCTTTCAGGTAAAACACTTTGTTTGCACCTGATCTGTGGAACAATGCACAAGCAATTTCTCTTGGGATGTTCTAACATCTACTAAAACCCATTATACACAGATTCAACAAAAGCGATAGACTTCCTTATATGCTAAAACCAGCAATAAAGACATTTAAGCAAACTAGAAAAACATACGTACATTTTTTTCCTTATTCAGCCATGAAATGCAAATATATATTCACCTTAGAAATGAATCACACAGCACCACAGAGTACATGGACAATTTTATTTCTACATAAAAATGTATGTCCTATGCTTGCATATCAAATGCAAACATTAAGTTTAAGAAAAATTCCAAAAGTGATGTTTAACTCGTAAGCTGTCACAAATTAAATACATCATGTTGTTCTGCAAGTCATAAAACATAGTACAACATTGAGTTTTTCCTGTATTATTGCTCACATCACCATGAGATATTGTTACAGGCTGGACTGCTTTCAAAGAAAGCCTCAAAGGAATTCTAACTACTGCAGATAAGTGCCACAGATGCAGTTTTTAAATTCCACATTAGAATGTATCTGCATGTTCTTTAACCACTTTATATATTTATATTTTAACATCTACATTACTTTTTCGTTTTGTTACATGCCTCCCAATTCTCCTTAGTGCTCAAAACCACATGCTTATCCCTTTTCCTAAGCATGCTTTGGAGAACTTGGGAGAGAAAAATCTATCTTGACAAATTAAACACTTCTGCTATAAATCTCTTCTCTTATACGTAAAGATAGCAGGTTAAGACTGCTGGAATACTTGCAAGATGCAGGTATTAAGGGAAGTACTACTATTGTTTATATTTCCTTTCCTTCACTCCTACTTCTACACTACATTTCATTCCATTACACTTTGAGGCACGCAAAGACAGCAGAAAGTTACCACAGTTTTGTAAATGAAGTGGAAGATTAAGCCGTTTCCTTCCTGTTCTTTCAAGAACTGTGCATTAGAGAAACAGTCTAGCTACTACTACCTATTTCAGCATCAACCAAAGGGCTACTCTTCTCTTCCTGGAAGCCAAATTATCAAAAATATTTACATTTTTAGAGCAAGCATCATGCCCAACTAGTTCCATATTGTAAAAAACAACAAAAAAATACTTACTATTCCTTTCTGTCCTTTTGGAAAAGAAAAAAATGAGCAGTGTTCTTATAAACCAGATTCTTTAAAACAAAAAGAAGAATATTAGTTAAAATATATTACAGTAACCATTTCTGAAGTCGTTTAGCAAACAGAAGACTTACTAGATTTAACTTTGCAAATACAAAAACAGAAGTCTTCAAACAATATTTATACAGAAAACTAAAAATTAAATTAGTATCTCATCAACAAGACATCAACATCGCTCTAAATAAAATCCTCCAGTCTATTAAAATTTAACCAAGTATTACTATAGGTAGAAATACTAAGCAAGCAGCAGCAAATAACATCATCACTTGCTAAAATGTTCAGTGGAAACTTTTTAAAAATCAAGCTATGGGCAGCTAGCTGAAAATTACTTAGTCATCATTTCTTATTTGACAGATTTATGATGCATGTTATCCCGAAAACCAAGCTTACCAGCTAAGGCCCAAAATTAAGACCCAGGAGATTTGTGGGAAGAATTCAATACCAATGAAGACCATGAGGTACAGCTATCGTACAAACGCTCTCCCAAGTAGAGTTAACTGACCTGACTGCTGGCAATTTTAAAGAGCTCTGAATCCACTCAAGTTTCCATAGGGTTTCAGCTGACTCAGCTCAAACAATGGAGCAGTTTATCTGTGCTTAAGATAAACTGATATGACCATTTTACATCTGAAAGGTCTCTCTGCAGTCATCAGGACTTCATTTGTTTTAAAGCTTAGAATTGCTTGTAATTATGAAGTTGACACTTCTCCTGGCAAGTTATTCAATCTAAGCCAAGTGGCAAATCTCATACTTCAAGCCCTTTCAAACATCTTATCCAAAACACTCCCAGTACCAAGCACTACATAATAAAGCTCAAAGCAGCAATCTTTCATTTAAGAAAAAAAATAATTCTTAAAGGCTAGAAAGGTTCTCTGAAAAACAGCTAGCCCAAGAAAGCATATAAGATTTCAATATATCTATATATTGAAGCTATAAGATTTCAAATAGAGTTTCGGCTTAATTCATAAGAACATCTTTTGCATTTATATAATGGCTGCCCAGTTCAAAATGCTTTCAAGTATTAACAACACAACCTGAGTTAGGTAAGAGATAAGACAACTGGAATGTGAGAGTAACTTACCCGTGGTCAGAAAAACAGAGAAAGAAGTTTAACTCTATGCCACATTCAAAGGCATGCTGTAGTAACTACTCTAAGAATACAGGTGGCTTTGCCCACTTAGACAATGCAAGATGTGTCTCTTCATAAAGTATCAAATAAATGTTTTACACGGTTTGAATCACTTGAAAGACTACATTGCACAGGCAAAAGCATTTCTTTTTTTACTGTATGCTTAATAAAGAGTCTTCTACCTAAAGCTGTATATCTATGGCAGGACTTCATGAAATAAAAAACATTTTCTCTTTAAGAACTTTGAGGTGAAAGTTTAATAGCAGACCATTTCAAACCAATTTTACAAAATAAAAACATATTTCTTTGAATATCAGAACATGCAAAACGAAACAATCTAATTCAAATGAAAATCACTTCGAGAAGAACATCCTTCTAACATGCTAATATATTTCTTCAATATACATTTAAAATTAATGACGTTACATATTCCCACACCTTAACTCACACTACCAGCATCAGTAACTTGCTGAGATCCTAAGGGAATGACCTAAGGCAGAAATAAGTTGGTGACTGACTGCAAGCTGGAAAAGGCAGACATATTCCAGTTTGATTAGGGCTGAAAAATCTCTAGAGCTATTACTGGGTGGCACCAGGCATTCAGCATGGAGTCACCTCTTGACCGAGAACAAAGACAAGCTGGCAGTTGCTTGCCATTCATATCTGCCAAAAAGAGCTGAAGGGGAATAGCTTCAGAGAAAAATCAGATAAAACAGTTGTATGTTGTAAGAGAACAACAGTCTAATTCTAAGTGTTAGTAAACTGGTATCTAATTTAGAATTTTATTACAACCTACCTTTCAAAAAAAAAAAAAAAAATTGGAGGACAAACTAGAGACTAAAAACCCAATGTGAAAATTCACACCACAGCACTAGAAGTCACCACCTCCAGTAATACACGTTTTCATTGCTACACTAATCCTAACACACCTAAGTGAAGGGAGGCTGGTAATACTTCTTCTACAGGCTTCCCCTACTAGCATGAGCAAGCCTCACGTGCTAACAACATGGACTTTCAAATCCTTAAGAACAAAATCAATTCATATTGCTGCCAAAGATTACACTGAGCTTTAATTTTTGTATTAATCCTTTCCAGTCAAGATATTGCTGCCCATGTAACTTCTCCACAGGATTCTGTAGCAGCAGCATATTTGTATATTATGCATAGCACAGTATGACTTAGAAAAAGCATCTTCAAGTTGAGGTTTTTTGCAGGTTATGTTATGCTGACCAATACTCCTCAAACTTGCAAAACCTTAAGTATTTACATTTGACTTTGCCTTTCAAGTCTAAAGCTAGGGCACTGATAAGTCATGTTTTCATACAAAGATGCTTTACAAATAGACAGTATCTATGATGTTAATTTCACCAAATTAGTAAATGCACTGTGCTCCCCATCGGTAGGAAAGATGCTCAGTAGGCAGCTTCTCCTCCTTGGTAGTCTGGGGGAAGGGAAGGCAGGAAAGCAAGCAGCAGTTTAGTGAAGTGGGAGCCCATTTTTTTTATTTTTAGAAAAGCAGTTGTCAGAAAATAAAAGCCGCTCATGAGGATCAGCAGCCAAACAGCTCAGTGGAACAAAAGACTACACAATACCCAATGATGTTAGGATATTTTCCGGTTGAAGAAAACAGTCAACAATTTTCCAGAAAAACAGCTAATTACATAAAACTAGTCCTCAACATATTTAGGCTGATGACCTTTCAAGTTCTTCTGTGTTAACAGTCACCTAATATGCAAAAGTAAGTTTCTCCATTCTTGTATTTTTTTCCCAATTTTATACACTGTACACAGGCAACGTACCTTAGGTCACTTTCATATAGTAGTGTTACTTTCCCAAATAGCAGTAGAAATAAAACCCAAGATAATGCTCTTCTGCTTATATTGCAGGTGTCCAGATACAGGTCTGTCTCTAGTTTTAATAATAATTTTAATAAGCCAAGTAACTTCAGATGCTAACATCTTTTAACAGTAAGACTTAGTTCTACACTAAAACCAGACTTATGAGAGACATTTCCTTCAAAGAAAGTGCCTAACTACTTGGATTTATTTCAAAAGAAAAAATTCAGCAAGTTATGACAACTCATGGATTGTCAAAAGTAAACCTAAACCCCTGCCAAGATGTATTTCCCATCTCCTTTTATCAAAAGGACAGCAGTTAGAAAAAAAAAAGACATATTTACTTACATCAATGGAAATGCAAAAAATGGAAGTGTCATAATCAACCTTTCTGTCCATTCATCAGGAAGACAACAGAAATATACAATTAAGCAGGTGATAAGGTAAAGAACTGAAGAGTAGAGAAGCAGCCTTCCAACCCATAGTTTCTGTAGCCTCTGATTTTTTTCTCTAAATTCTTCTAATGTCTGTATTTCCTGTAAATAAATAGGGTTCAACCTTCTTAGTGAAATTAGTGGGTTGTTTTACAAAGCTGCCTTTAAGTGTTTTCTAAAATCAGCCATAGCAATTTGATACTTGATTAGAAATGTCAGGCAGCTTTTTGATAAACAACAATACTTGCACAAAGATAAGTCAGAGCATAAATACATCACACTATTAAGGTTATGATGTGGGCCATTTGCATTGTATTAGTAGTAATGTATTATTGGGAAGAAGTATTACAGATCAGCACTTTTTCCTTTTTGTAATGCACTAGTGTATTTGGGACAAGTGGAAAATGCTAGTATGAATGGCAGTCTTTATGATAACATAAATCACCATGAATCATACTTTGCATACTAAAGCTTTCACCAGGCACCTGTGGAATTTCAAATGCTTTTAATACTTTTCTACTAATATTTAATAAATGCATTTAATACATTTCTACTAACAAATTGCTGAAACCTCTTTGTCATTTCACATTCTTTCATTTCAGTATCTGCCTCACATTAAGAGTGAAAACCTGGACATCTGAATGTTGCTTTTGGCATATTAGTAAGTGATCAAGCAATGCTCTACTATGTAACCATTTTGACTGCATTTCAAGTGACAACAGGAATACTCACACTTTCATTAAAAGGAAAACAAAAAATATCAACAGCATATTTCAAAACAGTTAATTTCCCCATAGAGTACAGACATCTGTCACAAATGCTGGCTAAAAATCACAATTGATTACTGAACCGTCTATTCAGTTATTCTGCCCCTGACCTTATTTACTACTACTACAGTTACAACTCTTACACTTAAGACCATACATCGAAGCTTTTCTAATGAGCCTGATGAATGGAACTTTGCGTTAGTGACATTTTCCGTTACATGGGAGTTTAACCATTAGTTATAATTAAATTGTGTAATCAAGCCAACTTCACATTCATTCTCATTTCGGACTCTCTAAACATTTAAACTGTAGTTTCTCACAATCTGTTATACAGTATGTTTTTTTTGTTAAATGACTAAGTAAGGGGAAAAAAGGTAGTAGTCCATCTGAAACTCAAAATCTGTAGTACATCCAACTTGAATACTTACCAAAATAATGTGAAATTCCATTACAGTATTTTACCTAATGTGAAAGAAATACACAGCCAGCAAAAAAGATGCATATTTCTAAACAAAAAGCAAACAAAACACCAAAAAGTAAATACATACCTTATCAATTTTTTCTAATACTTCTACAGTGGAAGGCTTTGCCTGCTTACAAGAGAAAGAACAAAGATGTTAATCTCACCAAAAAAAAGTCAGTATTTTGAGGATGACTGTACATTAAGAGTTTCCTAACACAGATATATTCTGAACATATTAATGTATTATCAATTTTACATAACGCTAAGGAGCTTTCCTACTTTAATAGTGACAAATAGAAGGGAGTGTAATGAATCACTGTTTTACAGTTGGTATTAACTGAAGGCTCCTTTCCTACACCACAAAAGATTAAAATCTATAATGCATGTACAGCAATAATGGATGTGTGGGTGGGAAGTAAAACAAGGAGAATAGTTAATAAGTAGAGAGAATAGGCAAAACAAAGACAAGTTCTCAGGTTAGGTCTTCCCATATATTAAGCTTTTTGTGACTACTAATTCCACACAAAGACACATGCTCTAAATAAATAAGCAACTGCAAACAAGCATCATCATCTCTAGCAAAATTCCCCTTAGAAGCAACTTTGAATTCACCTTCTAGGAATCTTTCCTTAGTTCTGAGAACTATAAAGCCATTATCTTCCCCCACCCTTCAGGCCACAAATTCAAAAACCATAGCCCACACTGCATGATCATGAAAGTGAGTTTCTTTCTATTACATGAAACTGACATTTCACCTAAACTTTTGCCTTTAAAGGTGTTTTGTACAGGAGGCTCTGAAATCAATTGATAATATGCAAAGGCAAACTCAGACTAACAACTTGCACCTGCCAGAAGAGTAGTTAAAAATCTCATGCCTCTTCCTCAAACTCAGTACACCATTCAATAATATACAAGCCAATAAAAGCAGTTAGGAAGACTTGCATAGGTACACATAGCTACCAAAACATTTGTTAAAACAGATGCAGAATGATATTCTGAATGTATCCATTTTGATCTAAAATAGCCATCAATCTTTCAAGTCACAGATGCTGCTGTATCTATCCCAATGAAGCACCCAAAAAACTATTCAGATTTACAGAAAGAGTTAAAACATTATTTTTGTAAGTTAACCAAACCAGTCCCAGGCCTGGTACTGCAAAGGAAATACAGGACAGCTACACAGTTCCACAGTTTAGGGATCTGGCAGAGAATATTTTTGGTCGCTGTATCTCACTACTGGACTTTAAGTGACATATTAATGGGAAAAGTTCAGCACTAACATTCAACCAGAATTAACAGTCAGCCAACAGGCATTAAGAAACATGTCCTGTGTACTCCCATCTTCCAGACTAAAGATTATTATACTGCTACATGATTTTACTTACCCTCCATCTTGAAATTAATCCACCCATCTTCTGTTGTGGACAAATGTTGGCAGAGCTATCAATCTTCTACAAGAATTCACAGCTAGAAGTGAAGCATTAAGCACTTAGGAGCAATATAACAGCATAGTCCAAGATGCACAAATTTATTCCAATATTTAAAGGAACCAAAATATCACATAAAGCCATTGTCTAGTTATCTACCAATACGTTATTTTAAAATGCAGTCTTCTGTTTCATAGGCCATCTCCTAAGTCAGCTGATCAGCCTTGCTGCGGCCAAACTCATTTTTACTTTGGAAATATTTAACCAAAGGGGAGTCCTTAAAAATAGAGGCACAAAATTACACTACAGTCACCAAAATTCTCCAGCAGAAAAACAATTCTAAAAACTTAAGCAGAATTATTTAAGAAACTGATTTCCAATTATTTCCTCTGCTGCTCATCAGCATCTTTTAATATCCCTTTTCAGCTGTCACTCCAGTCATTCAGCATTAATAGCCTACTATTTGTATGAAAGTTCATCTCCAACAAATATACTTCCTTTTCATGCTCTCATCAACAAGAATATATTGGATAGCACTACTGTTCTTCCTCTGTATGATCAGGTTTAAGTTCAAATAATCAGTTTCAAAGAGATTCCACTTGCTCTGGAAAAGCACTACACTGGCAGGTCTTCCCTGCGCACAACACACTGTGCAGTCACCAGCACGTCAAATGGCCCTAAAGCAATTCCAAAGGTGCAAACAGCACAGCTCACCCTAGGCAAACCTGGAACAGCACTAATTTGATGATTCAGGTACAGGTTCTGGAAACAATAGTGTAGCAACTTTCCATCAGCAGGTAATTGGAATCAACTGACTTTGAATCTTAGGATGGCAGAATTTCTCTCCAGTCACTTAACTTACAATTTTTTACCCAGTGAATGAAAAAGTGATCAGTTCATAGCAACCCCAACAGTAAACTACTGCTCAATCTCAACTAGGGCTCAAACCTTTTTAACTCTGGAATGAAACAGTAAGGCTTATTAAAACAAAGCACTGATCCAGTTAGGCAGAAATGTGAGTGATTATTATCTTGTTTATTAAGTTACCTTTGGCCAAAAAATAAGATAAAGAAACCTAATTTCAATCCAAATTTGCTTCCAAGTTGTCTGAGGCTGTCAGAACAAATTAATGTAATGTAGGATACACACTGCTCACTAGCACAAATGCTACCGTAGTATCGTAACCTCTTCACCTTTTAAGAACGTCAAGGACTTCAGAATCCAGAACTATAGCGCCTATGATTTCAAAAACCAATCCTTAAAGATAAGGAAATCCAAACTTGAAATGCTGCCAAAACCAAGCTAGAACAGATGGACAGATTAGCTCTGCTTCTGCCAAATCACTGGCACAAAGGATTTTTTTACAGAAAAAGCACAATTACCCCTTGGATTCGAGTAAATTCTCAAAATAATCACTACTATAGCAACTCACCTCAATAAAACAGCAGCAATATTTATTTTTCAAATGCTCAATCTAACACGAAGAATTTTATACAATTGTTCACTTTGCAGTTACAGGCAAGTTTTTGCATGACAGGTATTGCAGCAGATACTTTCTTTGCAAATATTTTTACAGAGACAGATAGTATCTTTACTGCAAAACAATACGAAAGCTATGTTAAATAGCCAATCAAGAAGTTTGTAAACCTAGCACAAGGTTCCAAATCTAGTCTGCTTTCTTGCCACTGCTGTTAGGAGAAACAGTAGCTTTCAGCTGTGGACACACAGAGGCAAGGAGATGCTCACGCAGCCTTTTTGTGTGCCATTTTCCTTCAGGCCATGGTTCGAGAACCTCTGCAGCAGAAGTATTAGAAGATCTTTTGGGCATAGGTTATCTGTGAGTCATTGGTGACACTGACCTTTGTCAATAACACATTCACAGTGCTACCTCTACATATGTTTTTTAAACTATCTGGCAGATACGTGGAAGAGAAACAGGTTTGACAAGTGTCACCATGCGCATAATTTTACATGAACTATGATGCTGACAGCCTTTACATATGCTGCTCTGCAAGTCAGTAACACTACCAAAACCCTTCCCCAAAGAGGTATTAGGGGATTGGGGCCACGAGAGTTACGTTTACAGTTTAGTCACCAACTCCTTAGTTAGGAGATGGAGAATTTTCTATGGTTTCTACGGAGTATCTCAGATGTTTTCCTTCCCTCCCTTCTCTTCTTCCTGATATGAAAACTCGAATCGTCTTCAGCTGCTTCAGACTCCCCTGGTTCCTCCTCACCTGCCACTCCACATAGCTACCTCTACTATCCTACTGTTCATAGAAAGAAGACTTCCACAGGTCTCCTTCCTTCCCATGCTCTAACCATCAAATCATTGCTCAGCACTTTTTCCTTCTGAACACTGCATTTCTTTAGTATAGAGCCGTCCTTTCCACTCACTAAGCACTCTGCAATTGGACTTATTTCCACAAACATTATCATTGATTTAATACATGATAGCTGCAATATTTCCTAGCCTTAGGCTTAAAACAGACAACAGAAATATTAAGAAACACTTAATGCATAAGTTTAAGAAAACACTATTACCAATTTTATTACCCGACTCTCAAAAAAAAAATTAATTTTCTGATAGTATCTCCTCTACCCCAAAACTGTGCAATTTAATTAGGAAAAAACAAAGCAAGAGTGCCACAATAAGAGTACTAGAGCAGAAAAAGTTCCACTTTTGAAAGAGGGATGAATCATGCACAATTACAGAAGTCATCCAGCAACCTATTCATCCAGATGGAGAAAATAGTTAGATGATCTCATTACACTTTTATCAGGTCAGTCTCAAATTTCTTCAAGCTTGTTGTGTTGTTGATGGCTTAAGATGAAAAGCTCTCCAAAAAAAAAAAATCAGTCTCCAAAATAAATTTTAATAACTGACATGCTGAAATTCAAGACTGAATAACATCAACACAAGTCATATTAAAAGAAAGAAGTTAGAAAATTGAAATCAAGACTTTGCATACAGACATGTAGACCTTTCTCCTGAAGGAAGGGGGAACATTCTTTACATGAGGTTTTTTGTAAACTTAGTGAACTTCATTTTATGTAAATATTTTCAGATATTTACCGTTACAAAGAACACAAGTTCCACCTTTCAAATTGAATCTCCAGTCCTGCTCACAAAGTTTCCACCGAAAACTCGTGTTCTCCCACAATTCACTGACCTCAGAAACTTCCACACTGACCACACACAGTTTCTCCAGCTACGAGCCCCGTGGACACAGAAGCCAGCAAAACAAACCCAGGAGCATCACCCAGCACCCACTGCCAGCCTGCCCTAGAACCTCTCAGTCAGAACAAGTTACTGCATTTTCTTCAGCTTAAACTTGATTTTAAGCTGCTTCTATCTGGAAGCATCCTACGGGGCTCTGATGCTTTGTAAAGCCTTCATTAAAGAGGCAAATTAGTTCCCTCGGAGACTCCAACGCGATGGAGAGAGGAGCGGGTGGGCCAGGCGCCTCATGTGAAGCCTGTGAGAGCGGCCGCCAGCGGCCCGGGGAGCGGCCCGAGGGCCGGCGGCAGGGATCACCGTCGGCTCCCGGCGCCTGCCTTTCCGGACAGCCGGGAAAACCGCTCGGCTCCGCCGCCCCCTCCCCACAGCCGGCGGCCTCCTCTCCCGAAGCTGCGCCCCAGCCCGCCGCCGCCCCGCTCCCCAGCAGCCGCCCGCGGCGACGCGGGAGAG
>JAVJGI010000064.1:18701609-18722467 GCA_035590275.1 Ibycter americanus | reverse complement strand
GGCGGGCGGCGGCCGAGGGGCGGCGGGCGGTCAGTCGGGTCTGGGCCCGCCCTTGTGGCAGTTCCCGGCAGTGTCTCGCAGCCCGGCGCATCCGGGCCGCGGCACGGTACCCTGGGTGGCTGTGCTGAGCCAAGTCGAAGTGGGCGGGTGTTGGAGGCGGTCACTGCGGTCTCGCCGTCACCGCAGTCCCGCCGCCACCGCGGGCGAGGCTGGGGAGACAGACCCCGTTCTCCAGCGGCTTTCCCTGGCACTGGTTTACAGAAGAGTGTTTTGACACTAAAACCTGGGAACACGAGGGTCGCACTGGCGTGTGAAAGTTTGCCGAAGCTTCTTGGCATATTTATGTTTAGCCTCTGCCAGTGAAGCAGGTGCTGACAAAAAGACTATGCTGGATGTGTTGACTCCAAGACAGGCGCTGGCAGCACCTCAGGGTCACAGAAGACGCCTGCTCTCACTGTCTGCTTCGTCGCAGTGGGCAGCCGTTGAGCTTACTCAGAGAGAAGGAGCGCTCTGTATTTCTTTAATTTACATTGCTGTAATAGCAGTGCCCTCTCTCTTGGTGCTCTACATTTATGAGTTTTCTTAGGTGGCACCCTTTCTTGGCTGACACATATCATCACTTGTCCCATGCCAAGAGGACTGAGGAACAAAGAATTCTTGCTCTGTTTGCACTGTTTCTCACACAAGGCCTTCAGTGCACTGCTCAGGAGTTTTACCACTACAGCTACACAACTGGGAGCATGTACACAGATGTGGAAGAAAGTCCTTCAAATTGCTCTGAAGTAGAAATTCCAGTGCCGAAGCTGTGTACCTTCAGCTGACCCTGACCATGATAACACAGCCTATAAACGCTGGGGGTTTTCCAGTCCTGGTGGATTGATCGTGGCCAGCAGGTAAACACCCACCCAGCCTCCTGCTCACTCCCCCTCAGCGGGATGGGGGAAGAGACTAGGAAGAGCAAAAGTAAGAAAGTTTGTAGGTTGGGTTAAAAGAGAGTTTAGTAAGGGAAGGAAAGGAAAAAAGTGATGCAAGGGAAATAACTCACCACTTCCCACAAGCAGACCAATGCCTAGCCAGTCTTCAAGCAATTGTCTACCCTGGAAGACAAAACCCCCCACCTTCTTATTCTGCTGTGCCAGTTTTATTGCCGAACGTGATATTGTGTGGTATGGAATATCCCTTTGGCCAATTTGAGTCTGCTGTCCTGGCTGTTTTCCCTCCCAGTTTCTTACCCACTCCCTGCCCACTCACTAAAGGTGCAGAGCATGAAAAAGAGAAAGCCCTGACACTGCAAGTACTGTTCAGCAGCAGCCAAAACATTGGTGTGTTATCAGTGCTGTTTTAGCCACAGAATCCAAACCACAGCAGCATATGGACTGCTATGAAGAAAATCAACTCCATTCCAGCCAGACCCCATACATCCATTTTAAAAAGAATTCAAATCCAAACAGAATAGGCCGGGCTTTTAGGGAGGACAAACAAGGTATCCCACCACCTTTCCAGGCAACACAATCAGTTTGAAGTAGTAGAACTGCTGAGTCTTACTATCTGCCAGGCATTCGTTCTTGGTTTTGACATAGGGAAATTAGTCCTTTTAGCTTCTGCCAGTGTTCAGGGTGAATCTTGCTGCAGTACATTATTAGCTAGCTACAGTATCAGCTAAGTAACAACTTCAGCTGCAAACTGTGGTGTAGAGAATGGGCTTCAAGTAAGTGCATTCAAAGCAAAATAATGTCAGTTAATGCAGAGCTACTGACTATGCTAGAAATGCTCTTCTATTGATTGCAGAGGTCACCTACATCTACAGCTTTATTGCCCTCATTGAGACCTAGACAGTTCCTTCCTTTTGAAGTGGAAAAAAACTCAGTGACTGAGCCTCTCCTCTTCAGCTTGTACTCTAGAGCCACATCTACTTAAATCCTTGTAGCAATGACTATCCCTCTGCTGAGAGGATGTCTTCCTTTTCAGTTTCAAGATGAAATATGGCTATAGTCCACTCCTGGTTTTGATAGTTCAAGGTAGTGTGTTGCTGGAGAGAAGCTGATGTAAATCTTATTTTTTAAGCTAACGCATCTAAGTGTACTAACATCTTTTTCCAGTCTAACATAGTATCCACTTAAAACAAACCTAAATAATGATGAGATCATATTTAAAGGCTTTTTGAAATACTGCACCCAATACTGGTGTCTCCAAGAAGCTTCTCCCTTTTTTTTCCCAGAATTGTCATAAACATTTTCAAGTCACCACAAAGCCCAGCCCCGATTCAGGGCTGAACCAGAATTGTGAGGGAGATCCCAGACTCTACTTCTGTCCTCAGACCTTGTTGCAGAACTGGTTTTTATGCTGGCCTCCTCCATGAAGTTCTAATCACTGCTATACAATTATGAATCTATCTAACTGGTAGTTTTTAAAAAGTATTGTTAGCTACCATTATTGAACTTTACATGCAGATAAGTCTCTCAACCATGTGATGTTGTATGATAGCATGCAGCTACCTGTTTGCTTCAGAGCCAAGATCTACGTAAAAGAAGAAATTATGCCCATGTAGCTGGTGACGATAATAAAACTGAGTATAAAACCATAACTTTGAATCAATCAGCTTAAAATTTTCATTAATCTGGTTCAAAACTGCCCCCTACAGAGTATTTAAAACTCTTAAATAAATTCCCTTTGAAATCCTTCATTGTCAGTGGGATTGGTGTTTAACCTGATTCTGTATAACCACTCTAACAGCAGAGTACAACTTCAGAATTTTCCCCAGCATCATAGACAGCACTTAGCAGTTTTGGTCCCTCTATATGCAGAATGCTGAACAATCAGTAATAAACTTCTTTTAAAATGGTTTTGGTCTCACACCCTAAGACTGTTTTGCCTGCAACAAGAGCTTTCCCATGGTAACGTTCGTAACACTCCTATATGTTAGCAATATACATAGCCTACTAATCCAATTTATTTTTCTAAATAAATACATGGGTCTATACATCCTTAGGAAAATGCTATCTGGTTAAGAAAAGCTGAGTGCTGCTAATTTGTATTTACTTAAGGTTTTTTCTTTAGCCTTCCAAAGTATGTTAAGCATTGTCTTAAAGTGAACCCTTATGGACTTCTCTGGCTAGCAAGGCCATGTAGTTTAACTCATTTAGATGCTGGGAAATTTTTGATGCTGAAGCAGAACCATTGTTTACGTTGCACATGGAGATGTGATTGCAGCAAATGAAGGTATCTAGATAGCTTTAAGATCACAAAATCCACTGCCCATACCAATATTGATTATGGTCTGCGTGTGTTGCTATCTCACCAGTTTTTTCACCGCTCTGTTAGTCAATGCAGTTTGCAAATTAGGTGCTGCTGTATGCTGCATTTCTCAGACTAAAACTGGGGTACTGTGCCCCAGTTACTCTGTTTCAATTAGCTGTTCTGTGCTCACTGCTGTACACCACAGGGGATTCCTCAAGAGCACAGCTTTGCTTCAGGCCATTTCCTCATGCCCTGTGGGCACCTCGGTGATTAAAGTAAGACTGAGCTGTTAGGGACACAGTCCAGGCACTCCTTGCTATGGCTCTGCTCTCCACCTGCAAAGCTATTCTACCACCACTGGTGAAATGGAGTTGGTGTCAGCATTTTGGTTGCTGCAGCATCCTTACATCCCATCCTCAGCTGAACATACTGCAGCCAAAGGTGTTAGCATAAGCCAAAACTGAGTCAGGCCAACAATGGATCATGTAGCTTGAGGCCTGAACTTTGTGTCCTCTACATCTTGAACAGAATGAGTGTATGCTGGCATTTCTTAAATGACAAATACATAGTAATTAATACACATTTGTGAATGTCCTGTGTAATTCAACTTTGGTTTAAAAAAAAAAAGTTTATAATATATTTAATAAAGTAATATAGGAACATGTTATTTTTTACCAATGCAAGAAAAATACATATGTAATTAATAACTTCCTTGTGTGCATATCTGTAGTAAAAGTTACATCAAACCTGCACTTCACTCTTAACGGACATGACCGATTGCAATGACTCCAGACTATTTTCTTGTCTTGTTTTGTTGCAGGTTTGTTAGGACTGGGACTGGGAAAACAGCTAGAGAAAAATTTTCAGATTAAAAGGGACTGGTAGAGCTTTCTTAGAGGGAATTGGTGAGCTAGGAAGAGTTGAGGCCTGAAGCCATGAGGCAGATATAAATTGGAAGCTGCAAGAAAGGCTTAAAAATGGATTAACCAAGTAAACTGTACTTAATTTGTGACATTTGAATCATTTCAGACCATACAAAAAAGGTGGCGCTCCCAAAGTGAGTTGACTTCAGTGACATAATTTGGCAAGATGTGCTTTAGAAATGCGCTCTGCAACAACAGCACTGAGGAAGATATCATAGCTTTTATTTAATTATAATATGTAATAGTATATGCTGCTTCTGATGTTCTGATCCAACTGTAATATTTGGAGTGTCAGATCTCTGTATTCTTACAGTTACCTCTAATTCCCTGAGCTTTTTGGTATTCTGTAATGTAGGGCATTTGAATACTCCAGCACTTCCATGAAGTCTTTTGCATCTGACTCTTCCTGATAAATTATTACCTTGGCAAGAAATATATAATCCATCACATCAAAAGATACCATTTCAAGTGCATGGTTCATATAAAAATCTTTTTACCAATTGCATATAATCATCATAAAAAGCCAAGATCAATGTTTGCATTCGGTAAAGTATTCTTGTTGTTATTAAGACCTTTGTTTTTGATTAATAATTACTATCATTATTGCTAACACTATTATTACTGTTACTTCCTATTACTATTGCCATTGCTATCGCTGTCACTGTTGCTGTTACTATTGCTATTGCTATATTAACTACGGCTGTTACTATTACAATAATTACTATTGTTATTACTATTATTATTTTGCTGATTATTGCTCAGTGGCAAAAATTTAAACATTTAAAAGCTTTAAATTAAAAAAAATAATAATCTTAGTATCTTAAACCTTTTGGTTGATACCTTAGAGTGCGAACTTTTCCATACCTGAAAGACCATCGAGTTTTAAAGCAGGAATGGCAGTCTCATCTTCATTTGAGTACTATAAATCTCTGACAGTATGTTTAGGAACATAGTTAAACTTTGGATTATTTTTGTGGCACAATGAATCGGGAAAGTGATTTCTCATAAAACACTGAAATGCATGTGTTTATTCGATCATTAAGATCTTGTGAACAAACAGAAGCAGCCTAGTGTAAAATTGTCACATGAGAAGCAGGAGGATGGTTTGGCTCTATTTGAGATAAGTTATGCTTCAAATCATGTACGAAGTTTTAGAAGCAGTTATTATACAGCAGTTATTATACACATGTAAGTACATTTTCTTCCCTGATGGGCATGATTTCAAGCTTTTGACTCTTTAATGTTTATCATGAATAATATATGTTTATAGTTAGAAAAATTACTGTATAAACAATAACTCAATGTTCTGTAAAAAAACATACTAAATCAATTTTCCCTAGTCTCCAAATGAAAGCATGATTATTCTCAGTGAAAGTAGTTGAGCTGTACTAATACCAGTAAGCTATATTATTTTTGCTTTCTGGAGCAGTTTAGTATTTAAACAAACCAAGGTTCCGATTCAACAGGATTCCTCCTCTAATACACGCATAAGTACATCCTTAAATTTTATTAACATCTATTTCCTTCAAGCTAAATAAAATAAAGAATACTTTCCAATAGCCTTTTTAATATGGTTGTGCCTACTGGGCAAAGTGAGAACTAACCCAACAAAATAAGGGCCAAATTATGAAGTAATTTGAATGAAACTCTTGTTGACCTTAAGAGGATTTTTACTTGATTAAGAATAATGGGATTTGGAACCAAGTAAATGTGATTCAAGGGGCGAATGAGAATGTGCTGTTCTTACTGCAGCAAGCCTTCCTTCTGGGGCACTGCGTGTGTGTGCAGAGCACAGGCAAGTGCGGGAACGGTATCCCATTTCTATTCAACCTGACTGCATTTTAGTGCTTTCTTATTAGTCAAGCTGGAGGGGACAGGCAATGAGAAGGAAAGTTCTAATTAGTACATATGTTTTGCTTTTGATAACTGCTCAAAATGGTAGGTAGAACCTTACCTACAGTAAATGCGTTTCATACATACTCCTGATTATTACAGAGTTTACTTCAATGAAGTATTAAATTTACATATAAAATTGTTTTCAGTGACGTACCAAGAACTGGATCTGCTAATAAGCTTTGTTCTGGTTGGAAACCAAACGGAACCACAGAGTCCCAGAATGCCAGAAATAGGACAATAAATATTTCTGGCACAATTTCAAAGGTGCATAATGCCAGACATAGACATGTAAAAATAATGGCAAGCTCTACAGAGATTATAAAAGAAATAAAATCACAGTTCATAATTCATATAATCATGTTAAATAGTAGGCTTATAAACCAATTCATATAATAAAACCCACATGTAAAAGTACCTGTGATTTCATTCTGTTAAAGATGACAAATATTAGAGCTCCCCTTGAAAGCAAATATATATCTTGCAAGCTGAAGAACAATGAACAGTTGCTTTGTGTTCATGTTTAATGGTATAACCTGTGTTAATCTTTTCGCACATGTGATTTTCAAATAACTTTTCAAAGAATGTGAAATTTGAAAGCGTTCAGAATTTCAGGACATATTTCAGCTACTGAGTACCTTTTACTACAGCTATTACTGCTTGAAGTTTAGATAATTTAGGATCTGAATTTACAGTCCCTTCACATGCAAAACTCCCAGGCATCATGATTTTCTAGTAGTATATAATACTAATAAATGTCTGAAACAGAGCTTGAATTAATTGTATTAGAAGGGTGTCAAAGTATACTCCCTTTCTTAAAATAAAGCTATTTCATTAAATACATACAGAAGATGGACAGAAAGCAGAACTTCTACTGTAATCGTCTGATGACTTCAAATGATAGGACTCAAAGTCATTCCAAGCCTGCTTTGACTACATAGAGGTGTGTAGATAAAATTAATGTCTTGAATTTTAAAAACACATTCAGGAACTGGCATTTTGGAGCAATGAGTTGGGGGTTTATTGCACAGTTTTGGAGTACTCTCCATGTTCCAGTCATAAACTGGCCAATGGACCCATAATCAAGGAGTGAAAAGTAAGGCCAATGATAAAGATGTAGTGAGTCAAAGGTAAACTGCAGATGAGATGTGGGAGGAAGAGAAAAATCTGAAATAAAACTTCAGTTCTTTAGGCAAAATAAACCAGAATTAAATGCATTAGAAAAGGCTCATTTTCCAGCACAAACAGCACATCAAACTGAGTCCTGTTGAAACTAAAGGAGGCTACCAGGAAATAGAAATAGCATGTAGTGAAGTCTAGGAGTTTTGCCTTAGGGGAAAATACATATTTTTGTTAGGTCTGGGTTATTTTATTAAGTAATATACATTTGTCAGTACTAGATCAGTTTGTTCATGCCAGAAAAGCAGAAGAAAGTACTATTATGCTTGTCAGTGACTTAAGTTCTTTATGAAGGATAGTAGTTTTACACATCCATGTAATTATCTTCACTTTAAGACAGGTGGATGCTAATCCCAAATATCTTAACCTAATATACAATGAAAACTTACTTGCTCTCATTTTTTTAGTTGTCTGTCTTTGTAATTTGTCCTTCAAAACATCACAACCTCTCTTCATTTTCACGAAAGTTCTAAGACCATAGTGCACTGAGAAGACCAGTGAAAAACAGCAGTTCGGCACATTGCTAATAGAACAGTGTTGTCTTATTGATGGCCCATCTGCCTTTTGTTGCTTTTCGTATATTTAAGTTGTAAATGGTTTGGTGCTCTGGTTTATGCTTGAATGACTCATGGCTAGCAGATTGGGTCCTGGGATTCCTGGAAGCTTCCACAGTGCAACTATCCATCTCCCTTTCTGTAACATACTAAACTATACCTATCTGCTACGTGTATTGACAAATAATAAGCTTTCCTATTTGACTTGTTTGCTTACTCTTTGATTTACGAAGAAAACTTTCAGAAAGGTTTTGTGGGTTCAGGTGAGATACTGCCACGGGTCTGATTTTCGGAAAGTACTAATTGTCTAACCTTTGAAAATCAAGTCTTTTTAAAATTACTTGAGCTTGGCTCAAGTCTTTTTAAAATGTCAAGAGCAGAGGAATCCATCCATACTTGTTAGGTATTTTTTTAATCTTGACCTATGCATCTTCTATTTTTCTGTTTTTCAGGAGAATAACTTCTGATGTATGCAAATTATTTTCCCTTTTTGTTGTAATATAACTAAAAATTAACAGTAAAAATAAATCATTACATTATTGCTGAGAAAAGTGCAGGCACCGCACATATTTCTAACAATCTATAAATGCATTCCTACAAACTTGTTTATTGGATAAGTCTGGCCATAAATTGGCCAGGACACAGAACTTTATGTGAAAAGAGCAGAACATTGAACAAAAACATTGTAAGTCCATGGTATTAGATTTAAAGTAAAGTAACCACAAACTCCTAAACATGTATCCCAAAACTCACAATCTTTATAATGAAAGGAAAAGACCACATCATATAACTGTCTTAGCCAGGCAATTCGGCATTTAACTTGTTTATTTTTCAGTTAAACAAAATCCAAATATCTCTGGGGAAGACAATGCTAATAACAAACATAACCACATAAGCTTTGTATATGAAATTCAATTTTAGCTTTAGTAGAGCCTGTCAAATTGGAAATTGTAGTAAAAGGCCAATAAACCTTAATCAAATTCTATCACACAGAGAGATTGGGCATTTTGTTTTTACCCAGTTTGCTCCAGAATTTCTGGTCTGATCCTGAATCCTTAAATACTTGCATATTCCTTTGATACTATTCTTAGCTTTGCAAGTAATTTACCATACCTTTTAATAAGGAAATTCTATCTTAATAGAAGAAATCCTGCTTAATGAGCACATTTGAGAAAATGAAGAATATTTGCCTTTTGTTTTTCTGGTGATGTTAAGAATTTTCTTGAGTATGTGATTCCCTACTGGTGGAACTGCTGTTGATTTCCCTAAGAGCAGGAACAGCCTACTCGTGGAATAGCCACCTGCAGTCTGCTGATTTTAAAGCTCTCCTGAAGACACTTCCTCATCATCACTTTCAAAAGTATGTGCATTGACGTCTGTTTATTAAATTAGTTGGTATATATCTAAAATAGTTCTTTGCCTTTTCACACAGTGCTTAGCTGTTTTTATTACAAAGGCATCATATTCCGTTCTTTAACACATGCTTCCCTTAATTTTGAATTTACACCTTCTTTATTCTTTGAGCCTTGCAAGAAATTAGACCCTAATCCTTCATCAGAGTCGAAGTGGGATATTTTAGCTGCATGCTTCCCCAAAACTTTATTAGGGTTCTACACAGTTGTAGAGGTCCACATATAATGCAGGACTGAGACCTGATTCCCTCTGGTAATTGTCACACAAATCTCCTTAACTACTTGGCAATTTTAATCTATTCTACTCTTGCCCTTCACAATTTTTGCGAAGTTGGAAGACAGGGTATGTTTTTTTATTTATCATTGCTGCTGTATTATCTGAGCTGTGCATTGGTGCAGGAGATTGTTCATTAATTTTATAACACCCCTGCCTTCCAAAGTGACAGCTTGTGTTGGGTACCATAGTGGAGAAATCCCACAGATTCTGACTTTTAAGGATGAGTAGACTACATAAAGCATTGAGGGGAGGCAGTTAGAACTGAAAATGTTAAGCATGTCAAAAATGGTAGGCTCATCTGCTCTAAAGTCTTCCTTGGGCATTCAAATGTTTCCTCACTATCTCTTTGCTTTATTGAAAGGCTTTTCAGTTATTAACTTAGATAGCATTACATACATTTTCAAATTTTGAGCTAAAATCTGTCTTCAGATGAACACAACCAGCTCTTTGACTTCAGCAGAATTTTGTGTAAGGACATCTACAAGCTCTATGCTAGAGGACAAGGCTTCTGTCTTGATTGAAATAATGTAAAAAGCCATCATTAAGTTTACAAAAAACACCCTGGGGTAAGAGCTAACACCTTCATTCTTTACTACAAATCTTAAGCAAGATAAAGGGCACTTCACTGATGCTCGTAATTGTGACAGCACTCGTGGCACATATGTAAAATATTTTCATTTCCAAAAGGGTCTGTGTCTTGTCTACTTAAAGATCCACAAACCAACAGTTCCTTAGCTCATATTTCATCTCCCAGAAAGCCATTTCACATACCATAAAAGCAGACAGCAGAACGAGAGGAACAGTGGTGGGAACCTCTCCATCCACAGCCCCAAAACCACACCAGTGCCATTGGACTTATGACACTGATCACCCACTTCGGGCCTGAGCTGGACTCATCCTGCTGTGGTCAGACACTACAAGGGAGACATTCATCCCCAGTACACAGGCAAAACCACACATCTCCATTTCAGAAGTGGATGTGTTATGAGGAGTTGATACCTGATTCATTGTATTTTTTAAATCTTTGTCTTTGAAATGAGAATTCAATGATCCACCCAGCTGCATACAATTAAGAGCAGCAGCTCAGCATAATAGGGTGAGGAACTTTTAATGGGTGTTTAGAGGTTGAAAGTATCAACCTCTCTTTTAAATGAGAGAAGCAGTAGAAGTAATAGTAAGTGCTTAAAGATAACTCAGAATCCAGAGTATCATTAGAAGAGGAAGATCTGTTATCCTTGAAGCTTCAAAATGCCAGGCCCTCAGAAGACCTCTGTGTTCTAGTATCACCAGTAAGGAGACTGAGAAACTACTTTTAAAAATCTTACTCCAAGGAAAATTTTTAAAAAAAGAAGTTGCATTAGCATTTTTTAGCTGCTTGGAAGGTTAAAAACATTCCAGCGAAAGGGTCTAGATTGAGGTATGTGAGGCAAAACCAAATATTTGTCCATAAAATGGCTACACTAGCATAAAGAGAAATACTTAGTAGGCTTAAGGTGGGAATTTAGGGAATAGTATTTTTGCTTTTTTTAACAGGAAATAGTGTTTAGGCATTTTATATAGGGGGTTCTGCATTTGTGAAGGGATAATTTGCTCTAAAATATGTGGGCAACCAGCCTAAATTCTCTAATTGAGTAGTTTGCTTATAACCCCAGGCCATTAGGTGAATGTAAACTATTACAGGCTTAGTAAGAAAATAGTCCCATTAGGATTTTTGTATTTGTATGTGGTTGTGGGTGAGTGTGACTGTTTCCAAAACGATGGATTAATGAAAAGGTCTTTTTTTCTGAGTTTGCAAATACCCGCTTTGAAACACCCAAACTCAAATTAAGTTGAAGATTTCTTTTTTTCTATCAAAAAATACCAGATCAAGGTTTAACTATTAGTTCCAGTGTGAGTTATCTAGGATAAATCACAGGTATGATTGCGATCTTTATAAAATAAATATTTCTACAGAAATACCTAGTTCAGGTTTTGCTCCATATTTCTTAAACTCTCCTTAATTTTAAGTGCCAGCTATTAGTGCAAAAAAAAAGGTCCTCTGTCCTCTGAGAAAACCATGGTCTTTCTGGAAGTCTAAGTATTTAGCCTTCATGTTTTGTACACGTACTTCAATTGCTAATGTGAAGATGTCACACAGGCTGCTTGTAGACTCATATTTCTATGAAGAAGGAGACAATTTTATGTGCAGCTTCTTTTATACTGCTAGTATTAAATCTTGTACTTTTCACTACATAATACATCTCTCAGTTGAATAGTGTATTGCTTTTCCTGTTCCCAGGCAAACTTTAGCTTATCACATATTTTTTTTCACGGCCACTGTATGAACATAATATGGTTAAGATATTAGGAAAAGTAAACATAGCTTTAATTAAAAGTAATGGGAATAAATGACCTACCTATAAACACATTAGAAGTCAGACCTAAATTCACTGATAACTTCCAGGATTCAGCCTCCTTCAACAAAACCTGAGCACCAAGAGTTATGAGAAACTCCAAAGTCTATGAAATGAAAAAAGTCCTGTAATAGCTTTGGTGCAGAAGAAGAGAAAGAAAAAGTACTTGTGTCAATGGTGCCTAAACTCCAAGGGAGAAATGTGACCACAGAGGCAGACAGTTTTCCAGATGAAGTGAAGGAGGGGGGGCAAGTGTCACTCAGCATCCCTTGGTCTCTGGAAAATACCTAGAAAAAGAAGTGCCAGATCTGAAGACTGCCACAGTTTTCATGCGAATTGACAAATTTATCAATATAATAGGTACTGGAAGGATTAAAAGAGAGAATCAGAGGTCAGCATATTTTGCGTCCAGGCCGAGTAAACCTTAAGTAAAATGTTGGAAAAGGAAGCTGCACACTGAAAAAGGGTGGTATTGCAACATACAAATAATCTGGTTGCTCAGGGGATTAGATAATTAAGAAACTATATAAAGGGGATTTATTGAAAATAGAGTGGTCACATGGATTGTTCTGCTTCTCTTATAATGTCAAAAGATAGTAAGTTGGTTTCCCATTATATCAGCAATATAAGGGATTTTGTTAATTAAGTAAAAAAGAGTGAAAAATAGAAGATCCCTATTTTGAGGGTTTAACAAAGTTAAAAGCACTGCAAATCCAATAAAACAAAGCACAAATAAGAAGAATGTGAGCACAGAATAAGCATAGAAATGCAGTCAGGAGGGAGCACTATGTGCGATAGTACGTTGCTCTGGCTATACCTAGAAGATCTGATGTAGATGGAAAGGAAAATCAGTAAAAGTCAAAAATTGAGAATTATAATTTAATAGGTTATCAGGACAACCATTTGAAAGAAAATATGCAGATTTCAGATGTTTTTTTTTTTAAACTTAAACTTCTTGGCATCACAAACAATCCTACTTCAAACTTTCCCTCTCACACACAAAGTCCTCCATAGGCATTCGCATGTCCTCATACTTTCTGTCCCATACTGTCTACACAGAGACTGGGAATTCAACTGAAACATTTTCCCAGGTCTCAGTCCCGTGGCCCGGATCCACATGATTCATTATTACAGCTACAGACAATTGCAATGAAGGGGGAAAGTATATTCAAGCCCCCTCTAAAAACGTATAGATGCAATGCAGTGAGCACATCTGCCATGGGGAGGTGGAGCATGTTCACTGCAGATAGATCTTTAGAGAATTTATTTACTGAGCCCTCGCACATTGCCACTCAAGATGTGTGAAATAAGAGACTTATTTATTGTACAAATTGGAAAAAATCACATCCCTAACCTAAGGACAACTTGTCTGCTAGTCTTAAGTTGTTCATCCAAAAAAAAGCTTTAAGATTGGGGGTTTATATTTTTTACTTTGGGGAAAACAACATATTTTTCATCAATGTAATAGCTTAACTTCTGGTGCAGAAATTTTCAAACATTGGTCAAAGGCAGATACACAAGCATTTGGTGTGAACAGGGTAAGTCTGAATATGAGGGACAATGGACAATGAGGTCTTCTAGGAGGTGTTGGAAACCGTAGCTGTACGGACTACTATTTGCAGTACTTAAAATGAAGATTAAAACTCATATGCAGACAGTTTGATGGCTGCAACTTTGCAGATTCAAGTGTTTTCCTGGAGTCATGAATTAATTTTCAGTTGTTCATTTTTATTTCCTCATCTGCCATCAGGTTCCCGGCAAGCTTAGCCTTCAGCACCATTTTAGGCTCCAGCTTTTGCCGTAGACCAATAGAGCTTGTGCTGTGGGTTGTCTCTCCAGAGGAAATTAGAAACCAGCCCTGAACATGGAATATAAACTGAATATTGAACCCTGAGCATAAAAACAGATGAAAGTTTAACTAACTTCATCAAACACTCTTGAATTTCCTGCAGGACAAAGAGGCTTTGCTGGTAAAGGTTCTCTGCAAGAAGGCTGCTGTTCTGAGGAGTCTGAAATCCTCCTTAAGAGCGCTCACACTCTTCCCAGAAGAAAAAGCAGGCTATGAACACTCAGCATTATGCCTGTGATGGTGTTTCTGAATTCCCCAACCTCTGGTTCTTCCCACCAATCCCACGACCCGAGAAAAACAACCTGTACAATGATACAGAAATGTCTCTGTTTGCACACATGTGACACAAATGTCTTTCTCACTCAGTTTCACTGCCATCATCTTTCCTATTCCTCACCTTGCCATTCAGTTCAGCTGTCTCTAAGATCAGAAGACACTGCAGCCCTGAAAATATGGGACAGGAGGGCGATTTTATAGATGTTTCAATATTGGACAAATTCTCCTTGGCAGCATTCACATCCTTTCTTCTGTTTGCTCTCTTGACTGTGCTACTAGGAATGTTTGCAAAACAGGGAATTTGAAGTAAATATTGCAAAATACCTGCTGCCAGTGAATGTGAGAACATCAGGTTTCATACACAGATACCTGAAAATTTTCTAAGTGACATTAATTGCTCAAGAAGTCTGGATCAAATAGTTATAATCAATCAGCCTTGGAAAGTAAATATTATGAAGCAAAATACAATAGAGGCACTGGAGACTAAATTTTGTCAAGAAAATAAATGGATGTTTATTACCTTCAAAAGTTTTATGAAGGAATTCCAGATGCTGAACACTTCTGAAAATCAGACCACTTCTTACCGTGGAAAGATGGAGTTGGTTGCCTTCAGTTGTTCTAATTGTTCTAATTTGCCCCACAGAATTTTTCAGTCAAGAAATAGCTCAGGACAAGCCAAAACCAAAACAGGTGTCAGCTGTTAATAATTTTTCAGTCTAAGAAGAATTTGGCAAAGTAATGACATGGAAGGGATGAAGATTCATGAACAATTTTTTTTCAATTAATCTTCCATTCTGTTTCTACTGAATTCCAAATTATTTTTCCCCTGTTCAGCTTTTCCATAACCTCACTGGGGATGAACTTCTCTTGTGTCAGTGGAGGAGCCCCCGGAGCAAGGCTGGTTTTGTGAGTCTGTATAGGTAGCTCAGCCTGGCTGTGCAGGAACATGCTCCGTGGTACATACCTGCCTTTTAGCAGCTGTGTCCCATCTGCTACTGTCCATCTGTGA
The DNA here is from genome assembly GCA_035590275.1 of Ibycter americanus. NCBI lineage: Eukaryota > Metazoa > Chordata > Aves > Falconiformes > Falconidae > Ibycter > Ibycter americanus. The sequence goes on along the minus strand of JAVJGI010000064.1, from coordinate 18,707,465 downwards.
TCATGTTCCACTCTTAATCTCTTTTTAGGCCTTCTGACTTTAAATTCTAATGTCATCGCAGCTTTAAACTGTTCTCTGAGATTACGTTTAGAGAACGACGAATTCACAAGAAACTTGATTTTAAAAGTACAGGCTGGACATAAACCTTACCTACTAGGCAGTCGTGTCATGGATACAGGAACTGTATCTAGCTTAGACCCAGGGAAGAAAGCCCCAGGATCAAAGCCAGACTTTGTAGACATATTTAATTATGTATTACTGGTAAAGCAATAAAAGCTTACAATACAGGCTCTATTCACAAAAAGGACATTGTTTTGTCATGTTCTTCTTGTAAATTCCTTATGCATGACTCAAAGTGTCATTTTACATGAGATTCATAAAGACAAATGTCAGTTCTACATGGGTGTACCAATGTGTTACAGAGTTTAATCAAAAGCAAATGTGTATGTTGAAATCTTATGTGTCATTAAGAGCATTTTTGCCCATAAATTGGAACTCCTATTATGGTCAACAGCCTGGGCTCCTATGCAATAAAGCTGCGCTAGGCCTTCTGCATTTCCTGAAAAGTATACCAAACCATTTCAAAATGCAGTTATTAAACACAATGTTCTCTAAGGGAACTATTATCTCAGGGAAGTACTTTGGGAAGAGTCTCCGTACTTTGCATTCGTATTTCCATTACTAGTACTGTCAGAGAAAAAGTCTTGAACAACATATGGCACTAGAGACCATCCTAAGAGAGTTCAGCTTTAGTCTTTATAAGAAAAATAAAGTTAAAGTAGCTGGTAGGTCAGAAACTTCTGCTGAAAAAATTAGGAGGTATGTTATTGCGCAGAGTTGAAGGCCAGCAAAACAAGGATAAGTAGGCATTGAAGTGTTGTGAAGTAGAACACTGACAACATGCTGAACAGTAATTTTTGTAACTATCACAGCAAGGCATCAATGCATCACAGCTGTGTTGGAAAAAATAATAGAAAGCTTGCTTTCAAGTGCTACCTTATGGCAGTAGTAAATGCAAATAAACCAGAATCTTTTAAAATATTAATTACACTAACACTAATGGTCAAAGATGACGTTACAGGAAATAGATATGCTGCGATAATTCCATGTGGCATATTTAATCTCCCAGCCTATTGTGCCTTATAACAATACATCACCTAATTTCAGTTAACAAATAAACTCCCATAAACCAGAATTTACTATTAAAGGGATAAGAGTGAGTAAATAATCATCAGATGAAGATTACCAGGCAAAAATCAGCACCTGAAAGACAAAAGTACCCAAGGCTTGTCTAGATTTTTAATGGATAGTTAGAAAATCTAAAAATACCACACAGACAGCCAGGAAGCAAACTGATAGCATACGTTCAGAAAGAAAAGGCAAACACACATCACTGCTGTTTTGTAAAATGCTTTTTCAAACGTGCTTTCCACATGTATCACTGGCACATGTTGACTCTGCAAATGAAACCTAGAGAACTTCATCTGCTGTGAAAAAGATAATCGGGAAAAATCAACTAGTTTTAAAAGGTTATTAGTATTAATGAACTGCATGTGATTCTTGGAAAGCAAAAGCATTCGGAGGTAGATTCTTAATTCTGGTATACATCTTGGTTGATTCCACTATAAAGTCTTTCATTGCAAAACTGAGTGAAAGTCAGATTCTTGGTTTCCACTTGCTATTTCTGTTCATCTGTCTTTTGATTGCTCAGGGGGATTTGAAATTGAAATTCTCTTCCTCACCAGCTTTCCCACACACAAGCATGTTCTGCTGGGCTGAAATATTTGTCCCACAGGAAAATACCATACTCCCTTTACCCTTCTCCATCCATGTGCATTTCCCCAACTGGTGGAGTGCTTGGCAGGAAATGTAACAGGGAAATATTTTAATTAGGGATAGTGATCTTCTTCCACCCATACAGAGAAAGATCTAAGTTCAGAAGGTTTTTCTTCACTCATGGAGCTGAAGATGTGACCTTGGTCAATAAAATTCCTTACCGCAAATGAAGGGGTGAACTGATCCCTGCATTTACTCACTGAGGACTGTTTCTTGCTTTGTATACAGCTGTTACCAGCAGTAAGTTTTCATATGCAACTTCAGTTTTCAACACTGGGTAACTGAAATTTGGGCTTTTTACTGACCAAAGCTAGAGAGAAGCCAGGACACAGTGCTGCAAATGTCCAAGGCAGCATCCAGGGAGAGCTTGCACTGGGGGCCAGCTGAGTGAGGCTTTCACATGGACCAGGAGGTTGGACAGGTCTGCGAAATGCATCTGCTCTGACTTAAAGCCCTTTACATATGTAGGATAGTTTTGATGTGACTGGGAGTTGTTCCCATTCAAAGTATAAAGCGCCCATTCTGAAGGAAAAGTTAGCACTTGTATTAGATGTCACTGGCACCAATTCTGATTTGTTGACCTTTTCTATGCAGTGTAGGGATAGGTATTCTTGTATCTGCACAAAGCAGTGTTTTCTTTACCTTTCTGTTTAGAAAAAAAATTGCATGCAAATCACATTAGTGAATTTTTTAGTCTCTTTCTTTTCTTTTTCCCTCTAACCTGAGTTAGAATTCAGTTCAGGTATATGTAAATTATACCACAGAAAACTAAATATAGCAACAACCGAGAGAGATTAGATGAGATTGTGTGATGTTTTTGTGAGCTGCAATTAGACAGCCAGCAGCTTCACTTGTAAATACCAGACTTTAAAGGATAAAAGGCCAGTGAATGCTTCCTTCAGTAGAGTGCCTTGGGAAAAAAATACACTTTGTTTGCCAATTGTGCTCGAAAATAATTTCAGATGGCTCATTCCAATTTCATGATATTTTTTACCATTGTATGAATGCAATTTTTTAGGAAATGCTAAGTGGTTTGTTTTTTTCCCTTGAGCTAGAAAGAATTATCAAAATAGTAGCATTCTCCTTGGAGCAAAATTTCCCCTTTAGCGAGGGACTCACCTAGGACTGTGCCATGCTTAGACCTGGTAAAGCTTTATTTTGATGCTTTAAGTTGTGCTTATCCCTTGAGCTAGCATTCTGCAAAGGACTGTATGTAACCGAGGTTCCTATTGACCTCATTAGGCTTTAGCTCAGGTCCTCAGCGAGAGGTGCACCAGCTCTATCATGACTTACTTCTGCTGATACAACACCACAGTGCTCTCTTGAGGGTCCCGGATGGTTCAGTCACTTGCTACAGAGACAGCTTACAGTGGAGGGGATAAGAGCTCCTAAACAAGTGAGGTAAATAAAATTAGTAAATACTAATGTTCAGTCCTATGAAGAGAAATAACACTAACAAATATTCATGTTCAGTCATAATTCTGCCTTGCTACATTTTCTTGTTCTCTAGGTAGTTAAGGGAAACAGATCATGTCATGAACAATGAAACCTCCAACAAGATTTTGCACAAGATGCTGAACATTTTCTTAGCAGTGCATACACCTTGTCCCCTACTTCTTTCTGCTAGGACTATCTGGCAGAAAACAGGTTTAAGATGTTTAACGGGAGAAAGTACAGCCCCCTTGGGATTCAAAAGTTGTTTCTGGTTTTGCTGTGAAATATCTGTCTTTGGCTAGTCACCCAGGGCATGTCACTGTTTTTCCATTTTTCAGATAAGGATAATACAACTTATCTATTTTACATTACTGTCAGAATTTCTGATTTTCCAGAATTAGTTTTGCGTCATTGGCTGAAGAATGGTATAAAATGGGAAGAGATTATTATCCAAAAAATAAAAATCTGCCTTTTCTGCTTACTTCACTGAAATTAGTTCACTTAGGGGGCTTCAGAAGAGTAATACTGTAATTAAAATGTAACAAACAATGCATTTCATAACTTAAACCCTTCATAAGAGAAATGGGAAGAAATAGAGCCATCAAGTTTTTATACAAATGTTTTGATAATATAATAAAATATAACACTTCTGAATTACATTATATAAATTGACAATTATTTGCATATGTGAGAAAGAGCTACTGACTTTTTAAGAAGCAAAAGGAAGGATGATTCTCATACCCAGCTTCACAGGATAACAGAGTTCTTAATTTCCCTGTAATGTTTCGTATTCTTTAAGGATTCTGCTTAATTTGGCTTTCCTGTTCTGCATGGTTATTCTTTTGTGCTGTAGGTGCATCATATGAAGCACAATGTGTCTTCAAAATGGTGAATACTCTGAATTACTCTTCTGACAGAAGCAGTAATCCCCCTAAAAGCTGGAATTGTTCAAAACCTCACAGACAGCCTGGGCAGTCTTTTAGCAACACAACCAGTGCTTTGCTTTTCAACCAGGGAGTCATGAACTCATGTCAGGGCATCTTAGGCGCCTGCTATTTCCATTCTGCTGCATGGAAAAAAATCTTCAGGGACTACTAATGGAAAAGGGGGGGGTTGATGCAGAAATCCTGAGAATTACTAGTTCGATATTAAGGTAAAAGCATTCTAACAAGCCAAATTCAAAATATCAGGCTGTGTCCTTTAAGTTTTTCAAGACTGTGCCAAGGTGAAGCGTGGTGGCCTGTGGTCTTGCTTCAGCTGGCAAGGCAGTTTGATTTGGCCTCTAAAAGTACCAGCTAATGAAAAGGCCAGCCTGTCTTTGGGGGGTGAGGGGGCAGAGACAAAAAAGGTTATGTGGTCCTTTTCAGTACAGTATTGCTGTCTCCTTCCCCAGATTCTCATTTGAATAACAGTGGCTGCTGAAAATGTGTAAATTGTCCACCCTTTTAATGATGGGTTGTATTCTAACATAAATTTTAGGAAATGCAAATTCTAGTCAGAATATGGGAGTATCATTTGAACTTAATTTGACCTTTTTAACAGCCAGGTTTTATAGAGATGAAATTATGAAATGACAGCAAGACATACACATATGATAGACTAGAGGTATCCTGTCAAGCAGTTACAAAACAGAACATTCGTGTCCTTGTGGAGATATGAAGTCTGATACTGAAACAGGGTCAGTCTAAGCTTTACGTAATAAGAGAATGACAAACCTAACCAATAAAATTCCAGACAGACCATGCAATACTAGGTCAAAATAAATACAAATCAGTTTCACTTTCATAAAAGGTCCTATATTACTAGACATATAAAATAGTACTCATTAAGACATCTTTCCGCAAAAGCAAAAAAAAAAAAATGGTAGATGAAGGCTCTTGCAGCAACTATAAACAGGATCATTTTGCACCGCCTGCTAGCCTAGAGCCAAATTTATGTTTGACACTCCTCAATGAGGATAGGGTACTATTTCAGGCCACAACATACCTTTCATTAACCCATTTTTCAGTTATACCTGGTGTATCTACAGCTACAAAGAGCATCTTATTGAAAAGCAATGTATTTGTAACACTGCAGAGCACCCGTACACCATCCTCCAGGCAGGCTGCACCTTTCTGTAAAGCCTTATCATGTCAACTGCTGGTGGCTTTATGCTGCTCTCTTCAACGTTGCTGTCTTCAAAACCAGCTCTGACTGAACTGTTCTGACTGCTTGCCCCAGGACTGAGGATATGCCAACTGGAAACCCAAAGAACAGTGTTTGCAAGAGTGACCAAGCTATGCAGCACCAGCAAGAAACACACTGGAGTTTTATAAGAGTTTAATGGCTTCCCTGCATATCTCTTCTGGGCATCATTAATTTCTCTCATTTACTGTACAGGTAATTCCGTGAATTCTCAGCTGGGGTACTCGGTATCACCCAAATAGTAAATGGGAGCAATTTATAATACACAAAGAGACAGGCCAAGGAGCAGTTATAAATGTATACTAGCAGCACGAGAACCGGGTGGAAGAAACTGTAAACTCATTTCCAACCTGCTTTAATACTGGTTTAACAGTCAGAAGAAAAAAAAACTTTACTATTTAA
>JAVJGI010000064.1:18576548-18590405 GCA_035590275.1 Ibycter americanus | reverse complement strand
ACAGTTTTATTTATGAGGATTCAGGGAACGGTGCCAGCCCCGAGCGCTGCCGCTGCGTTTCGGGCCGGGCCGAGGAGGCAGCGGGCTGGCGCAGCTGGGAGCTACCGGGGACTGCCGCTCTCCCCGGGCAGCGCAGCGAGCAGCTCCGCCAGCTCCCCTGGATCCGCGGGGCGGTGGGTGCATGGCGGGGGGCTGCCCCGAGCTCCCGACCTTCTTCGTATTGCATTTAAAAAGAGAGATCCGCTGGCTCAGACAGAGCTCATGCAGAAGAGGGGGAGAAACCCCGAGAAGGCAGAGCAGAGGAGAGCAGGGAAGACTTCTTCTTACGGGAAGGGGCAGGGACGGCCACTGCTACCAGTATGAGTCCAAGATCCCCTTTTGAAAAAAGTGCCCTTGTCTTCTGTCCTGTCCTTCCAAAATTGCTGCAAGGCTGTTTATGCTTGTATTTATTCCTCATTCGTTCCCATTCCTTTGCTGATGTGGCTGATTTAGTCCAAAATCTGTTCAGTAACTGTGAGGGAAGGTTTTAAAAGAAATAAAGTCATAGGAGGAGCACCTCTTCCCATTCAAACTGCAGGGGTGCTGGGATTTTCCTTGCAGAGGCTCTGGGCTGCCCGGGACTGGGCATCCGCTGGCTCCCAGCACCTCTTGTGTGCCTGGGCAAGGACAAGACAATGTAAAGCCTCTTGGAGCATCCAGGGCCAGGCTCTCAGATCATCCAGCTCTCCCAGACTTGATTGTATCTTACGGTTAAAGAAATGCACCATATTAAATCAGTTCGCAACAAATCTTACCACAAGCAAAACCTCAAAGACCTGTTAAAGTGCAGAAAGATGCCTGGGTTTGACCACAGACCTCTGCCAGCAAAAGACCAAGAGGATTCCTGGATCTTTTACTTGGGGTACTTGTTCAAAAACAGTGACAATGACTGATTACTCCATGCAAGTGCAAAATTTACCAGTGATCCTCACTTCTCACAATTTTGCCTTTCCCAGAGATAAAATTCAGTATCAAAGTGGACAAAGGAGCCAAGTTTAGACTGTTCTCCCACCTGTGACTGGGAAAGCATAACAGCAATGCAGAGAAGAATGACATCTGGATTTACGGGAATGTGATTTTATTTATCTGTGGCACAAAACTACTTTGGACAACTCTCTCTCTGCTCAGGATTTCTGCTGGGTGTTGGACTTTGGGGTGAAGAACACATCGTAGCACCAGGTGAGGTGGATCTCAGGGGATCTGTGAGAGCTGCTGTTTCGAAGCCAGCCCCAGACACCATTCGTTGGTCTTTGTTGGATGCTTCCTGGGCAAAAGGAATGCAGAGAGAAGATGAAGATGGAGGTTTCAAGTCAGCAAGTCTGCAATGTAAGGGATACTTATTCTTTGTAATACCTTCCATTCCCCAAGGCACCCTTCTGCTTACAGGCTTTTTTATGAAGACTTCTCTTCAGCCGACGGACTGGGAAGCCACTGCTGATGGCAGCTTCAGCAGAGGTTGGTGGGAGCCCTGGGAAACAGTGTGCTCCCAAAAGGTGGGCAGGTACATTGGAATGATGCTGTGGCAGCAGGCTTACGGCTGAGCTGGGGCAGGAGGCCTCCTCAATAAGGAGATGGGTGCCCCCCCAGTGAACATCCGAGGGAGGGGACCTGCTAAGACAGAAGTGTTTGGTTACACATCATATCCTGACTGTACCTGGAAAGTACAATAAAGCTAGAGGCTCATGGTTGTGCATGCACACAGAGACATTTTTGTTCTGTATATGGTGTTACGGTTCACGTCCCACTGGCTGGTTCACTTCATAGGTTATCACTGAAAAATTCTCAGGATTGAAGTACTTGTGTGAAACCAGTTGCAACCAAACTACGGGGTTTGCAGTTCTTTAATAAAGTAATGACACCAAACAGGTGTTTACGCTGCAGGGTGATCATTCGTTACAAAATAGGAAATAATATTTCTGCCACTTGTTTTGGAGAAGATGCTATTTAAAGTAGAATAAAGCAAAATCTGGTAAAATTAATGAAAATTCAAGTAAATCAAATCTGTTTTGCAAGCTGAATATTACAGGCAAGTCAACTACTATCCAACCCTTTTCACTGTTTTTAAACTACGTTTTTACCAAGTCTCCTGCTAGTACTCCTTGTTTTTTTAAACAACAAATAAGCATAGACATGTAGCCAGAATAACCCATCTTTCTAAGAGCATATGGTTCACATGTGAACTTTAGAAAACAGCTGTGTTTTCAGTTGTCTCCATATTTGTCACATGTCTATGGGGTTGCCGGTTTGCCAGCCTTTTATTTTCCTAATGATTTTGACATTTGTGCTAGGCACTTCAGGTCAGAGGAATGTTTTCCACACTGCTGGCGTGCTCCTGTGCTACCAACATGGAAAGAAAGATTCTCATTGATTTCAGTGGTGCTGGATCAGGCCATTAAAACACACTAAGTCTTTCATAATGAATGTTTTCATGCTGTATATTTTCCTGTATAAATAAATACATGTGCTGGCCTTGTAGCAGTGCACAGTTCTGTATCCATCAAAATGACACAGCCTGAATATAGAGAGATTTACTTGCAAATTAAGATGAAACCTTACAACTCTTTTATGGCAGTCTGAATCAATTTGCTGCTATGAACACAATTATATACTGTTTTAAGAACCAGTACTTAGTACTAAGTGTAATTTCTGCTCACATGACAGGGCCAGTTTAATAGGATCTTTCTTCTTCATGCACAGTGTTAGCTGTATGAGGATTAGATATTGCTCCTCTGCACCGTTCTGTCAGCAAGATACCCCGAGGAAGGAGCTAATGCAAGTCATGTGCCAATTCCTGAATAATTAAATAAAAATGCCTGTGATATACATGGGTGCACACATGAGACAAATAAATGATAGATAAGGTCTAAGATTCACTCATTTAACATTAATCCCAAGAGTTGTGTCTCACACATGTTCAATTTGATGCCTAGTAGCTGGAATCCAGTTTTAGGTTAGGCAGATAGAGGTAAGAGCACAAGCTGCAGTTCTCACCGCAATCAGAACAAAATATTCCAGACTTACCTCAGTAGATAACCACCACCACATAATTTATCACAAATTATGAAAATACTATTTCCTGGCCTTATTTTCCATCAAACATCATTAGAAACCACAGAAAGACCATTCTATTTCAGTTATATATTAATTTTTGCCTACTGACTATTGCTCAAAGGGCCACAGGCTACAAACGGATATCAACAAAATAACTTTTTTAATGTGTTCCCATTTTGCCTGAAACAGAACAAAAATATTGATTTGGAAGGCTTCTAAGGAGAAGAAAGTTGTAAAATTACTGTGCCTAAGTGGTATATGTGAGTGTAGAGATTTCATATCCTTTGGATAGGTAACTGATAACAGAAAATCACACCTCTTTGAAAACCAAGCTTAGGCAAGAACCCAGGCTTGCGTGGGTATCTGGCTTCCCATGCAGAACTGAATGAGTATGTTATTGCTTGCAAATACAGCACAGGGAATGCTTTGCCAAGGGTCAAACCAGCGACTCTGGTTTATGGTATGAGCTGCATGTACAGGTTTATTTTAAGCATGAAAGAACACAGCAGTAGGCCAGAAAACAAAAATATGCAACCCAATCACCACATTTTAATCTCCTTTTAAAAGTGTGCCATTTCCTCTATTTATTGGTAAAACCTGGAACGGTGGCTTATGCATAAAGCAGTACAGATTATTAGTAGAGAAGAACAGACTATTACCTCTTTTAAGAAAAATCTTTGCAGGCAAAATTACAAAATGGAAAGACCTCCTTGTAGTTCCAAGCACTTGTCTCTAACAGCTAATAAATCATACTTATGATTTGTCCTGCACCACACTGTTAGCCTAAATTCCAAGGAAATCCTGAGAACACTTGCAAATCCCTGATGACCAAGGAGAAAGATGTATGGAGAGAAACCCCAAATAAGACATGGTTGTTACCAGTTTATCATTAAGAGGTGACCGAAGTTTATGGGAAACGCATTCTTTTTCTATTGGCGATATATGGCTACATACAGCTATATGTATATGTGACTCACTTAATCTCAACCATCATTCTTTATGGCTTTTCCTAATGTCTGTGAACTAGAGGAGTCTTTGGCCAGGGAAAGGCACTCTGTTGAAAGAAAGAAAGGTGAACCAAATGACAAATCATTCTGTTCCCTATCGTAACAATGTCTGTTATTCACCTCCCTCCCCAGCCATATCTCAAAAATGCCACCCAAATAATTCTGGGCAATATATAGGAAAAGATACTACCCAGAGCCAAAACTAAGTATTTTAGTTTTATCCAGAAATCATTTGCTGTTCTTGAGCATCAGCCAAGTGAACAAAGTAACCCTCAGCTGTGCAACATGTGAATCTTCCTTGGCTTAAACTTATGCCTGCATAGAGTGCTAAAATCTCAGATAGAGATACAGTCCTGAGAACTATTTGTAAGCAGGACAAGGCTCCCTTTATTATTAGACCACTGGCCCACAAAAAAGCTTTTCATAAACAATTTTGGTTTTCTTGTGTTTTTGTTTCCTCAAAAGGCAACAGCCCCTGGTGATTAGCAGATTGAAAACCAGTGGTTTAAATAAACAAACAAATACATGAACAAATATAGTCAGTTCCTTCTCTACCAGCCTATCAGACTTCCCACCACCTGGAAAATAAATCTTTTTACTACACTTCATCAGAAAGCATAGTGTTACAAATAATAAACCACAAGAATTTTCAGTTTATTCTGAAAACTGAGGCGTTTTTAGCCAGGATGGTGTATCATGCCTTATGAAAATGTTTAACAGGTCTAACTCAAGCAGTCTGGCCCACGGCCCTGGCCCTAGAGTGAGACCCCTACACCCACCAGCATGGGGGACATACCCAACCTGGGTGCTTGTGCCCTTACACAGAGAACAAAGACCTTTGCAATGCATCAATCCATGCTGCTGTGGGTCTGCATGAAATTACACCCATGTGTGTTCAGTGTGTGAATTCAGTGGATCAGGAGAGCTGCTTCTGCTTGGCAAAAGGAACCATTCCTTCTGCCCATACAGCCTATGAAAAACACCCACACCCCTGTAATATGATTTTGGTGATATTAGTATACCAGAAGAACCTGAGAGCTAAGGCTTCCCAGCCATTACTCTTCATCTTAATGGTTGTGCTACACTAAATCTACATTCCTAATGCCCCTTTTTATGTTCCTTTAACAAGTAAGCTAGATTAAACACAATAAAGTTTAGAGTGGTATTTGAAAATAGATAAAAATCTCACTAAATTTTTTAATGACTGCTCAGATCAGATTTTGCCCAGTTACTGTTCAGATAATGGAAACAGTTTCTAATCTTGGCAATCTCTACTATCAGATCCCTATGCTAAGCATAGCTATTGGAATAATTACTTGTAAACCCCACACATTCATGGATTTATAAATTATACCATTTATGTGGAGTGACATTTTCTTCAACATCCCAGTGTATCAAATGCAATTATAATTATCAAACAGTGTTAAAAGCCTATCAATAAAACCTTCTATCTTTCCCTTTAGAAATTTAGCCGAGTGAAAGTGTGGTAGGTACGTGACACCAATGGGTTATCAAACCCATATTCTCATGCTAGAGAGACTAGACCCCAAAACACATTGCACGCAACAGGATGATGTCTTATAATAGGTCCAAGATTTTGTAAAATTTTGTAATTATAACCAGCACTGTGACTTTCATTCTAATGTGAGCAGGCTGACCAAAAAAATGGGACAGGACTGTTGAACACCCTTAATGTCACGTCTCACTTAAGAAATGGACCACCTGGTGCTTCTGGTTGCTTTTCAAAGGTAGTACCAAATCAAATAGATTTGGTAATCTGATTTGGGACTTCACAGGTGTGAATTGTTACAGCAAGAGCCACACGAGAAAAGGACTATCACAACTCTGGGGCTAATAATAAAGGGGGGGTGGCAGGGGGTGTGTGGAAACAGAAGAAAGAAAAAAGCATTACAACCTGTCTGCATGTTGTCAGTGTCATCTATGATGCTGTTTTGTCTGTCACCTGTGATCTAAGGCCTGCAACAGAGCTCACCCACCCTAGAGGCAGATGGCCATGCTTTCAAGAACTGGAAGAACATGGCTCTGGCTTGTTCTTCTGAAGATTTTTTCATATATTTAAAATCCATTGTACTTAATAAAAAGCTGATGGCATGTCTGGGTGTTGTTGGCAGCGGTCACATCCGGAGAGGGACTCCCGGATCTGCTGTCACTGACAGCCTGCAATTTGTTTCCTAAAGCCTTCATCAGCTGCAGGCTAGCCTAAGCCTCACTGGTGGCTGCATGACATACAAGCAGTGCCACCAACTGCTCACATGTGCTGAGTTTGTCAGTCTTAGGGCTTGTTCTGCATTGGTCCTGTCTGCATTCAATGATATTGATAGTTGAGACTGACTGGCCATCTGACTCACCAGTGTAAGTGTTCTGTACCAGAGTTGAGATACATTGGCAAGCCCAGGCATTCATTTTACTAAACACATTTAATTCTGAACATCTGACTAAGAAGGCTTCAGATCCTAACAACATTATTCTTGTAACTTTTCCCAGCCTTCAGGGAATTGAGAGGAGGTAATGGATTGGGGATGTCATGCTTGCACATGGCTGCTAGCTGGACTAGGCTGGAATTTAGCTAGCCTGTGCTCTCTGTACACTCATGGAAGCTGAATCTGGCTCATGTGGCTCAAAATATTTCTCAATCAGGCATTCCTATTCTATGTCTCAGTGTTCAAAAGGCTTCAAAGTGCATATTCTTTGCAAAATGTCCTGAAATCATTGCTGCACTACTTTTTATTTCTGGCTGCTTTGTCCCAAAAAAGACTAAAGGAGACACCTGGTGCTTTTCTCACATCCTTCTACTGGTGCCAGGAAAAGGATCAATCGGATCTGCCACATCTCCTTATAAATCTCAGGAGGCACCCAGCCTCACCAACTCATACCCACTACTAAAAAGACAGTATGTTTTTAATCTATACACACTCAAGTTATTTCAGTCAGCATAATTTTTCTCCTTACCACAGTTGTACCCTGGGGAGAAACGATGTCAAGTATGAACTTCTACAGCTGTAATGAAGATAATGGCAAAGCTTTTCTTGTTCCTTTTATGGAACAAGGCAATGATTTTAGATGGAGTAGATTCAACCTCTGAAGTTTCTGCTATGTTGTATCTAGTGAATCAGTTCTCAGTCTCCCTTAAAAATATAGCAGGCTACTCTTGTACAGTCAGGCTATATGTTTAAATTGGAAGTGTTGACAAAAAACCTAAAGAAAAGCTTCTCATTTACGAGATGTGGGGGAAACGATTCAGAAAATAGAAAGTCACTTCTATGTAAGCTTTTCAAAAAAGGTTTCCCATTTGGAGGCAAAAAGTTTATAAAAGGTCATTCAGCTCTCCAGTGTTTAGCTGTAAAAACAGAAAAGTCGGTATAAACAATGCATTGCTTCTCTGAGGACCAAGTACTCAGGTAGAACCAGTCATGGCTCTTCTGCTGAAGTGAGATGGACAGCATGAAAAGCCCCAAGAGCTAAGCCCCATCCCAGCTCAGCAGAGACAGCACTCATGTGAGATCAACAAAGTTCATATCCCTGCTCCAGCTTGTTGGTCTCCTCCCTAGAGCACTCCCCAGGGATATGGAGGTTGAATGGGATGGTTTGGACTCCGTGAATTCTCTACCAAACTTTCTTCTTAGGTGTTAAAATTTTCTGTTGGGCTTTCATGTTGCAAGAGAGCCCTACACATATGACTGATGAGGGTCTTTTGTAGGTGGGTCTTGCTCTTTCTCTCCTTGTGAGATCTTTTAAAGGGGTTTTGGTTTTATCCCAGTGTGGAATAGCAACACATTTTTAATCTCAAAAATCTTTTGGGACAAGGAAACCAATTCCTGCCCAGCTCTACAATTAATCACAGCACATCCCTCTTACAGTGTGCTACAGATAAATAATTCATTACAGCTGCCTCTTCCCTCCATGCTGGGTATGCAGTTGTGATCATTTCTACAGGAAGAAGGAGAAAGTTAATTCTTTCTATGCCAGCCTCCAGAGAAGGATTTAGATCCTCTCACAAGGAGCTTTGATGAATTAATAAACCTCCTCAGTATTTACCACACTTGTCCAGAAACCAAGTTCAATCGCAGCTCCTTAATTTTCCAGATAACATCTTTAGAGTTTGAGAAGACTTGCCTAACCAGTGCCTACAGTCAAACTGTGAACAATTATTCTTACTTTCATTAACAAGATGGATCAGGATTTTGCTGCAGTATGAGCTATACAAATACCAGGATGAACCTTTACAGCCATTGCTACTGCAAGTTGGAGTCACGATTGCTGCTTTGACATTTGTGCCATTTTGACAATGCAGCCCTGATCCATGCTTTAAAAAAATATTTGCTGGTGTCTGGTCAGTTAGGGATTATAAAAAGATAGACATGTATGGAAGCAGTCTGTTAACACAGCTTGGATCCACGGGAGCCAAAAGTAGAGTCAGTTTGGCAGGGAGGGTAGAGGAAGACAGTGCAGACCTGTGCGGTAGCATGAGCAGGGCAACCAGGGCAAAGTCCTGTTGAAGCCGTTATCTCCCTTCTGGGAGCTCCCCCTTGCAGGTCCCTCTGATCTGAGATTTTGTTTAAAAGCCAAATCCTGGTCCCATATAGCATAAACTATGTGAGATCTGTTGCTCTAAATCCACCACCTGTGTGGAGAAACATGCTCCACATGCAGCTGAGACACTGCCAGGGTCCTGGGGGCATTGATGGGCCTGACCAGCCCCACCTGGGACTCCCCTCACACCCTGCCCATCAGCCCAGGGAGTCTATTTAAAGCTCAGCCCAGGGCAATTGCCCTCTTTGCCTAGCTATGGTTCTTGCTTGGTTGGACCCTCACCCATGAGTTGATGTCCCTGACCTCATGGAGGTGCGTGATGCCCTGGGCTGAGAGCAGTGGGATGGGCTGTGGCTGTAGAAGCCCTGCCAGCCTGCTGAGCTTCCCCCATGAAAATTAAGTAAAGCTGGGAAGAACAAGATCTGACTTCAATATCTTAGCTATTTCAGAGCATGGGGAAAGCTTCCTCAGCAGCTGCTGTGAATAACAGGGATATGCAAGAGCCTGGGGGCTGGCAATGCCTCCAGTGAGTAAAACAGTGCAGTTGGGATTTCTGCACAACTACTTTGATGCCTGCTCAGGGCAGCTGCAAGGACAACAGATGTGCTAAAACAGACTTGGCACCCCTGAAAATCTGACCCTGCTGCATAAAAGAAGGCAGGAAAGGAGGTGAGAAAGGGAGGAGAAAATGATTCATCTAATGGCTTTCATACACAGCTTGAGATCCCCTGTTTGCTTTCAGAAATGCTGTTCTTGTGCCTCTTAAAACTCTATGAAAACTCTTTCTATCCTCATGTGGGTTGTTGGAAACGCATCAGCATTAATTGATTTGTCAATTACGTACGCAGTACCTTCCATAAGTGCAAAGTAGTTAGTGTTAATACTCTGACTATTGCATTTTTACAGAAGCATGTTCCTAGAAATCATACCTTACCTTGTTTACACAACTATTAGAACAAAATTTGTATCTGCCCAATTATGTAAATAAGAGAATACTATCAGCAACATGCAATTAATTTTATCATTGTAAGATATGCATGAACTGCCAAAAAAAAAAATCTTCATTTCTTACTCCGTCATGGATACTACCACAGGACATACATGCAAGCTTCCCAAGGAAGTGCATAGGAGGAAGTCTGGCTTTAGGTTTGAGTTCAGGTTCCCATATAAAATGGTACCTCCTTAGTAAACTCACAGGACTGTTTGTGTAACTGAAAAACATGCAACTTGGCTCATACTTGGGCAATTTTGGCACCACTCCTCACACTGAAGAACAGTGGATTGCATGAAATGGCTGATAGGCAAACACTTGCATTAAAGATATACCAAATGCCCTGTGAGATCCATTTGATTACACTAGTCCAGATCCATCTGTTTCTGTTGCTCTGTGTGCTTTGCCAGACTGTTTAGTGTACAGAGAACCTCTGGCATGAAGTCATGCTAAAAACACCCTCCTGCTGCTGCCTGGCACTGGATGTGCTGGCAGGGAAGGATTTACTCAAGTCTTCCTTCATTGCAGAGATTCCCAGCAGCCATAATAGCTTTTTAAAGACACTGACAGGCAGCATAGTGCAAAGCAGCCCCCAGGATGCCCTAAGTTACACCAGAGGGGCTGCCTGGCCACGGGCCAGGTGAGGAGAAGGCGATTCAGTGCTGGTTTGTTTGCCGTCTCTTGCTACTGCTTGGCCTATTCTCAAACACCAGCCGTACCACACAAGCAGTCTTCAGAGGTTTCACTCATCAGCGAAATTTCCACACAGTTCTCTTTCAGAGAGAACCATTCCTAATTGAATCAATGACTGGCAGCACTCCTGTGCCTTGGAAAGGCCTGGCTTCTTAGAGACCTGCTCCATGGAAATGGAAAGCAGTGGTGTGGGCAGAGGTCCCCAGCCATGTGCTGAGAAAGTGCTCTGCTGTGTGGCCCCAGCCAGTTGTCTTGGGATGAAGAAAGGTCATACTGCAATACAGAACAACTCTGCAGTGTCCTCTTTCACCTTCATGAACTTAAGAACTGCAAGTGATACCTAGCAGAACTGAAATTTGGAGACTCTAATTCAAATGCCTCCGCTTTCTGGTGATTTGTTTAATCTTACATCCTGTCGTACACTTGGCCAGCTAGACTGTAATTCCAATGGCCAGCAATAGTGGATGTGTTTAAAAGCAAACAGCTTAAAAAAATGCAGGAGACCAAAAGTCTGTCATTGCCATCTTCCAATTCCTCCTGTAAAAATATTCCTAACAATTCTACCTGCAAAGGACTTACACTGCAGGTATAATATGCACTATTGATAGCCATACATTTTATTAAATATTTACATGGAACAAAAGAATACAAACTAAACATACATGTTAAGAGTTGTCTAAATAATATTAAGGGAACTAATAAGAACAGTCTTCTTTTTTATTTTCCTAGGCAAAAGATTAATCCTATTCAAATTCCATTCTATTTAAAATGGAGCGCATGTATATATGGCCTAGTCCTGTTTCCCCAGCGGACAGTTTAACCCTAGCAATTAATACCTTACCTGGTAAAGGCAGTCCATGTGGAGAGACGCACTATGAGAAAACTACTCCATCTTTTGGGCACACCTGTGTAAAGTAAGACTCTTATTAACAAGTAATGGTTCTGCTAGATCCATTCCGGTTGATTTTCTGAAATGCAAAGCCCAAGGGACAAACTAGTTTTCCAGAGGTCCTTTCCAACCCTGACCATTCTGTGATTCTGTAATTCTGCCTTTTGGTTTCCCTTGAAATCCTATCTGAAAGTGCATCCTTCTTTCAGCACTGAAATCAGAGGCATTAGTACCTTGGGATCTGCTGTTAAGCCTTTAAAATCTGTGAAAGCTGGGGAGCTTTCCATGGCATGGAGTAAGTATTATCAGAAAGAAGTTTGTTAATGGTGTGACCAGCTGAAGAAACGATTCGCATGCAGGCCCTGCAGGAAGCCAGGCTCACAAGACCGATGCCTTTCCTCAAAAAGCCAGAGGAGGCGAGAGGCATATTGAATAAAGGTAAAGGTGGTGATGGAGTCGGTTTCATTATTACTATCTATCATCACTGCAGGTCTCCCTGGAGAATTTCCTACAAGATACTCTGCTAAAACAGTCATTTTAGTGGGAGCAGGAAGGAGGACTGGGAATGCGGAGAGAAAAACCACTGCTCTGATCTCCTGTCCCAGAGAAGGGAGCCTAAGCATCTGTGTCCTGCCACATGCTGGAGGCATGGGCTGAGCACCATTCAGTTTTCATCCTGTTTTGGCTAATTGTTTGGATTTGTTCATAGATTTCTGCTGGTGTGTGTTTGTTGATACTTGCTGGATTACTTCCCGATTTCTGTTCCCTGACTTAGTTTGTATCGTCCACCTCCATTTCTGGAGATGAGCTCTTTGTATCAAACTGAGCTCTACAGAGAAACCTTCCTCTTTAATTGGGTCCTAATATTGTGCATTTGGCCTTGCTCACACCTAGTTCATGCTCAGCCTTATCAGGGCAACTTTTGCACCATGTTTTGTGTTTTTAGCTTTCTAAATACTGTTGGTGATGAAAGGACTCAAATAGGACGCACCATCTTAATTTAGACTGTTATAATCTTCTAATACAAAGCCACGTAACTACTCAAGACTGCTCAGAGTTTCTGTAATTCAGTGCTATTCAACTTACAACTGTAACTAGAAATGTAGCTTTCAACAGCATTAAAAAATAATCAGTCCGCTTCCACATCACTGTTTTCAGTCCTCAGTCCATTGTTCCAATGTATTTACTGGCTCTTCTGCTTTTGCTTCTGCTCTGACAGCGTGCTTCACTACCGTGTGAAGAACATATTTAGTAATGACGCTTAGTGATTCAACAGTGTCACCAGAGGACTTCCACATACTTTGCAAACATTAATACATTTCTGTATTTGTTCCGTATCTTCTAGTACTTGTAAGATCTTACAAGACTGAAATATCATTGTGTTATCTGTCCTTCACAGTAGAATAAGTCTATTTGATAAAATGAGATATTCTTAGTTCTCACTAAAGTGTGGCTAGATAAATGAGGATCAAGAGGCACTGTAGAATAATGGAACATATCCACTATCTTCTCTGCAATCTACATATTGGATGTATAATTTAATTTTATGGCATTTTTCCAAACTTTGGATAGTCTTTATATTATAGAATTAAGAAATTAATGCTTGTTTAAAGGCAAGGTGTACATCTCAAAACGCAGCATTTGTCTTGTGGAATCTTAATGTGGGATGAGGAAAAGGCAGCTGTACCCTTTACTGAGTCCCTTTAGTTGTAACTTATTGTCCCCAAGACACTTGAGGAAGCATTTTGGTACCAGGATGTTGAAAAGAAGATACTCAGTATGGTCAGTAAAGCAAGCACCTAAGATTCTCAGAACAGCCTTGTGTCAGACTCAGATCATTTAATGCCCACCTTGTCTCCCTTCCTCTGTGATTTGTGTTTTAAAGGTCAGACAATTAACGGCCCAGCGGGTACACTGTTCTGAACCGATCCAGGGGAGCGCTGTGTTCCAGAGCCGTACAGCCAGCACCAGCTCTTCTGTTCATGTTTGTATCAGGGAAGAATTCTGGCTCCCGATCAGCGTGGCAGTTTCAGGTGGTTAGAGGCTGGCCTTTTTTCAGCTTTCAGGCTCTAAACCATATTTAGCCATTTCTGTTAGCGTCAGAGAACTAACGGATGAAACCCTCGCATGTGTCAGAACTCCGCACAGACGAGTGGCAGAGGAACTGAAGAAGGCTTGAGTCACCTTGCTGGGGAGACCCTAGAGCTCGTGACAACATTCCAATAGCTCTTTCTACACTGAATTAACAAAAAACCAAACACGCCCTCCCACCAACCCACAGAGAACCCTGCTGGGACTCTTCCAAAAGAAAGAAAAGTAGTCTAACTTGCATCTTTCAGCTCCTTACGACGCTGCCTCTACACGACGCGTGGGGCACGCTAAGCTGACCCGCCATCACCAGCAGGTTCCCTGTGACTGGGGACTCTCGGAGCCGCAGCAGCTGAGATGCTTCGTCCCGCGGCTGCTCCCCGCGGGGCCGCACACGCGTCACGCACCAGCACGCGAGCGCTGCCGGCCGCCTGCAGGGCGCATTCCGTGCGCGCGCATTTCGTTTTGCTACCGGAATAAAGCTGCAGCGCCCGCGGTGCCGCGGGGGCCCCTGCACGGCGGAAGGCTCCGGCAGCGAGCCCGGGGCT
>JAVJGI010000064.1:18558933-18575706 GCA_035590275.1 Ibycter americanus | reverse complement strand
CGCTTGGCCCGCCCGGCGCTGCCGGCCGAAGGCGGGTCTCGCTGCGCGGCTCCCCGCGGAGCACAGGTTCCCCCGGCCCCCTCCTCTGCGGGGTCCCTAGGCCCTAGCTGGGCCAGAGCGCCTGTTTACTTTGGTTTCATAACTTCTTTGTCGTTAAAACAATTCATTTTCCCTCAGTCGTCCAAAAAACTGCGTCGTATTTGTAACTTCAGCAGCTGGAGTTGAGTCCCGCGCTGCGGGAGCGCTCGGCGGGCGCCGGCCTCTCCCCGCTCCCCACGGGTGCCTGTGGCGGTTCCTCTGTTGCTCTTGGGAAGCTGAGAAATGTAACGGCACCTTCGCTACTTGTTAGTGCTCTTGTGATCTGCTGCAGCTGGGCCGTGTGAACTGGACGTGAGCCTTGTCATAAAAGAGAAATGTGTGTCACGGTGGAGTTATTTAGCAAAAAAATTACATTAATCTGCTCTGAAGGAAAAAAACCAAACCAACCCTTGCACCTCAGAGAGTTCCTTGCTAGGAAGTTCAAAATATATTTCGTATTCTGCACACTGAAAATCAGTGCGTTGCCTAGTTTCTTCTTACTTGTTATGCTCTGTTACAGTTTTCTTGCAGCTATGCAAGCTCACAAGCCATAAAGACTGCAAGGAAACAGCATTTTAATTGCTACTGACCTGTTAAGGAGCAAGGTGGTGTTTTGTCCTAGAAGCTGGGTCTTCTGCCGCTTGGTAGAGGCCCCAGCATAACAGTCTGAGTTGGATTCTCTACTATGAATGCAGAGTTTGCAGAGCAGGCTTGCCCCTGACTGGTGGGTAAAGTGAAGGTGGTGGATCTTGAATCTGTGTGTGTAGAGGTACCCATAGTCAAGCTTGAAAGTTGTGCTGGGCTCTTGGGTTGGCATTCATTAGTTCATAGACGTTAGCACAAGCCGTGCTTACGTTCTAAGAGCCAGAGCCCTGGATCCTCAGGATGTGGAGAATACAGTCATGGTCAGCATTGTTTTAATGCCATTTACTAGCCTTTAGTATATTTTACTTACATTGTGAAACACAAGGATAATGATATATGTGAGTAGGTGTTGATTCTGCTGTGTTCCTCTGCTCTGTGACCTTTATGAATATTCTAGAGTGACAGCTTGCTGATACTTTCTTCTGGCATTACAAATACAAACTCAAAACTCTACTGTATGTAGGCATCTCATTGTTTTCTTATTGAAAGTGCTGGTTTTTTCCACAACAACTTCCTGCTAAATAAGCAGATTGTTGTGGAATACAGCAATGACAGATCCAAATTAAGTATAGTGTAAGGAAAAAGCATGTTTGAAAAACTGGAAACAAGAAGAAAAAGTTCTGCAACTGGCTCTTTCCCTCCTTGCTGAAGCATTCTTCCTCTGTTCCTGGAGAGATTCTTGCCTCCCCTTCAGGGTAGTTGCACGCTGCTTATAATACTCAGACTAATGTGTTAACAATTGTACTGTTAAGGTGGTGCTTTCAGGGCATGAGAGCTGCTCAAGTAGTTTTGGACCCTTCTACAATTTAATAAGCTTAAAACAGTAGCACCACATCTTTCACTTGTCAGTCACAGGTTAAGCAATGCTCATTTTCTTTCTATAGGTAAAGTAATATGTAGGCATCTAACAGAAAATTACTGGCAAGACTTTTTTTTTTTGCAGAGCAGGAATGGTTGGTGCTTATTTTATTAATCTTGTACTTCTGCTGGGTATGCAGCTATTTACTGTGACTCAAGGTGCAGTACAAATCCTTGTTGCAGACCTGTCCACTGAATCATTCTTTAAAACAAAATTATGACATTGCCTTTGCTTTCCTGAAAGCGAATCAGTGGCAAAAGCAGTTATCTGCCTTGAAAATAAAAAATACATTTGCCAATGAGTTGTGGCCTTCCTAGCTTGTCTGTATTATGTACCAGACATATGACTGCAGAATCATTCAATCTGTTGATATGGAAGTTTTTTCTAGTGGGAAAAAGAAAAAAAGTTATCTGGGATCTTGGCCAATACCCACCACGTTTCTGGACTTCCTGAGACATTGCACAAACACAGAGAATATTTCATTCTAGTACCAAGAAGATGTAAATATCCTGCAAATGTAAGAATATTTGTGAGGAAGAGAAATGATGTATCTGTGAGGAAAAAATACCACTTAACAATGACACTTGTTTTAATAGCATCTTGTCTCCATATCTGTGGTTGTGAATACTGCCTTTCTGTTATGTATGGATGGAAATGTAAGAATGATTGAGGATTTTTTCTGTGTCCATAAAAATAAAATTTGACTGGCTTGTCATCAAGGGTCCTGTTCATGAGGATGGTCGCTTTGTCATGGCAGTTGCAATGAATTACCACTGCTCTAACATGTTACAGCCATAAAGCAGGGGTCTTTGCACGCCGGTGTTTAAACACAATCATCCCAGCATAGGTTGTTTTCTAGAAGTGTTTTAAAAGCTTAAGGGAGGGTTTTAGTAGAGAAGAGGATCATAACTTTCTTCTACACACTGACTTGCTTGTGTATGTGTTAGAAAACTCCTATTCTGCACCTTATGCATTCACTTCTGATGTCCCTGTTCACTGTCTTGACACAAACTGAAACACAGAAAATACCATCTGAACATAAGAAAAACTTTTTTTACTGTGAGGATGGTTTAATGCTGGAGCAGGTTGCTCAGAGCAGTTGTAGAGTCTCCCTCCTTGGGGATGCTCAGTACCAAACTGGAAATGGGCCTGGGCAACCTGCTGCAGCTGACCCTGGACCTCCAGAAGTGCCTTCCAACCTCAGCTGTTCTGTGGGACCACCAGTTGCTCAGCCTGCTTGCACTGCTGCAGTAGTTCTGCACCCTCTGTGCTACACGCATTCACCTGAACATCCTGAGCATAGCCTGCTGCTGTAATGCATTAATGATTAAGTACAAAATGATGACTAAATCACCTCTGTAGAGTAAACCACTTGCTTTAGTGCCATTCAACTGTTTGCTTATTCAGAAATATAAAGAGGTTGATGCTGTGTCTCAAGGTATAATAAACAAATACTTCCATAGCTTCATGAATGGCAAGGATGTTGTCACATTTTAAAGCATCTGTTTCTGAACTGCAGAAAATATTAATTGGATAATATGGTAGAGAATTTGTTTAGAGTAGCTCAGCATCAATCACGTATTAACGGGGTAGGAAATGAGTGTTTATACTGTAAGAAGAATTAGAGTGCCAGCTTTCAAGTGGTCCAGAACATTAATCTTTCTAACTCTAGTAGTTTTGAGAAGCTGACTACTCAAATCATCTATAAAAGATTGTTGAAAAGGTGTTTAATTGATCACTAAATTACTCACTATGCTTATCCATACACACCCCCCACCCCCAGCCCCACCTTAGTTTTAGATCAGTGATCAAAAGAGAGAAAATAATATCCTTGTTTGTCCTTTGATCTCTGGAAAATTACTTCTGTTTATTGCTGTTGAGTTACGTCCAAGGGTCTCAGGCTAGTTTTAATACTAAGGGAAATGAATGCAGTTTGAAAAACAGATGCCCTCTGCCTTTAGATATTTTACATTCTTAGTGAGTCTACCTCCAGTGTGACATGCCAGAGCACAAATAAATCTCCGATGTGCATGTTTAATGTATTGAGACAAGCTGCAGTTTGGCTGAGAACAAATACATTGGGAATGAAATCTGGCCACCTGAATTGTTCCTGCATATAAAGACATAAAATTTAAACGGAGTATGCATTTTGTGCATCAAAATGTGCATAGGTAAATGTTAACATTTCCTGCGCGTGTAAGGTGAAAAAACATATTCTTGCTTAATAACAGGTTGTCTGCAGCACAGATTGTTTAAGCCTTCTGCAGAGGTGCTTGTAGTCAAAACCAGGCAATTTGAAAATACCAAATTTGTCAGGCTTTATGATTTTATCTTACAGTGTTCTTTTACATGTGTTTTGTTTTTTGGTAATGAAACTAAAAGGAATCCCTTTAACTCTTGTTCAGTTCCAATAAAGAAGTCTCTTACGCTGCTCTTGCCAATTTATGCTCAGACACGTATGTTTTATGACTTGATTTGAACCAATCCTTTGAGTGGATTGCCTATCTAATCTTTTTTAAGGTCAGGGGAAAAAATGACTTTCACAATTATTATAGTACAGTACACATTTCATTTTGAGATATTGTTATTTTTTGTTTTTAAGAAGCAATATAATTACAGTTTATAATAGAGTATGCTTCTATAGTTGTTTCTGGCTCCATTAAGACTAAGCAATCTTTCTCTAATCAGCATTTTATTGTTACATGTTTTCTGCTAAAGTAATGTTATCTTTTCTCATGCCAGAAATGAGATTGCTCTAGAAATAACAGTAACAGAATTAGTAAATGAAAAGTAACACGTATTTCGCTATTGTCCAGTTTGATTTCAAAGTGAGCTTTCATCCGTTGTAGAATGCTTCGAATATGAGTGCTGCTTAGGAGCCTAACTGTTCAGCTCACAAGAGGTCATAGAAGAACGACTTTGGAGAGAAACCAGGTTTCTCTTGTCTTTCTCACTCCTTTTTTCTCTCTGGTCCTTGGATGTTCTATTCTCTGACTGTCCTCAGGCACTAGCCTGGTCTCTTCCTGTAGGTTTGTACCCTATGAGCCACTCCCTTTTCAAAACAAGAATGAGTGAAAGAGCTTGGTTGCTGTCCTTTGCTCTAAGTGAACGGGTGTCACATGTTGCTGCGCTGCTGGGCATTTTCAGCTGTCTCTTGAAAGTGAGTGAGAAACTGCAGATGCATGCAAGTCATGGAGAGGACAGGGAGAAAGTCCGCACCAGGTTCTGAAATTATTATTTTTTTTAAATTCTGCTCTTTAGTTATTGAGAAGGCGACATATATGTCACAAATGTGGATGTTTTAATACAAAATGGAAGAAGTTACATGTAGTAGTAAATGCATAGGAAGGATTGGAAACATCAAAGGAAAAAATTACAATGGTGCTCCAAAGAACAGAGGAAAAATTGATACCGGTCTCATTTGTGGGTGAAAAAGCCCAACCAAAAAAAATGGAATGTGCATACTGAATTGGAAAGGAAAAATGTTGAGAGATGGGAATTTTTAACAGTTCTGCCTTCTAGCCGTTGTATAATAAAATTGAAGCCAATTTAATGCTTGCATCCCTAGCAAGAACTTTCATAGTCCAACTGCATGTTTTTTGGGGGTGGGGTTTGTATTTGAATGCCATATTGGAGAAACTCTGGAGGCATTGGGTGTGTTCACTGAAAGCCTTAGAAAAGAAATGAGGAAGGCTGTGAGGATATGATTAAAGAGAACAGGATAACATTTTCAGATTTTGAAGTAGGGAGTCTGCAGTGTTTCCCAGAGGTGAGGAAGAGCCTGAGAGGTGCTATTGCAAATACCATTGTCTGTTTTGGGATGACTTAAAGACTGTGAGCCCTAAAGCAGCATCTTTCCCCTTGCTAGTGGGAGTGCTTGGCTGGCTGACTGCATCAATGCTAACTGTTTGTGCTTTTACCCTGCAGAGCTCTCCTGCCTAGAGATCTCAGCTCTTCTTGCCCCTTTTCAAGACTCTGGCACAGAGTCTATGTTGTCATCACTTTGTAACTCCTGGTACTACTGCGCTCAGGGCTGTGGGCGAGACAGGAAAGAGACAACGAAGGGGAGCCTTACTGAAAGTCCAGAGGGACTAGGGCTGGGTGAGCAGGAATTCTGTGTGTGGGGAGCAGCTTTTGGAGCAGCTGTGGGGTACTGAGGTCGTGTCTGGCTGGACAGATGTGTAGGATCTCTGTTGTGGATCAGAGTAGGGGTGCTGTGGATGAGAAAGCAGGGAGCTCCTTGGAGCATTTTGCAGAAGTGGTGTTCAGACTACCTACCAAGTGTCCTTAGGGGAGAAGGAGTTCAGACTACCACAGAGAAGAGGGGATCTGAATCTAAGAGAGCTTTCAGAGGACTGATTTAAAGTATACAAATGTAGATAACATGGCTAAGAAACATCCCGGTTCAGTAAGGGACTTAAGGCATTCATGAGTATCACACCTCCACTGTCCTACTCTTCACAGCTCCTGTGTTTCACTTCTTGAGTCAGGGCCAAAGAGGGGCAAGGGACTTAAGTAGCACAAAGGGAAGGTATTGATTTAGAGATCTATAAAAAGCTATAATTAAGGATTACAGAGCTTCTTTGAGATGGAGCATTTATGCTGAATATCAGGAATAAGTAAAATAGCTCCAGCTTGTCAGGACTTTATAAATAAATCTTTTGAGATCTTTTAGCTGGCACAGTCTCTTAATTTTTCTGAAGAAATCCAGATGTTGATTTAGGAACAACTTTTATTTATGGATTTGATTTTGTTGAGATTTCTTGGCCGCCTCTGCTGACGGGAGGCGTGGTTCTGCAAGTGCGGAGTTGCTGAGTGATCTCTCTCCTGTGGCCTCCCCTAGTAATGAGAGTGCTGAGCACCCTGGAGGATTGAACTGCAGATGTGTATGCTCTGGAAAGTCAACTCAAAGACAGTAACAGAATTGGACTAATGCTTAAATACATGCAATTAATAGCTTTCTTGGAGGGTGAAGAAGCAGATTGTGTCATGCTAAATGGCTGCTGCAGTAATGTCACACGCTGACTGTCTTAGTGGTGCAGCCACAGGAAACTCAAGTTTGAGAATTGTTGCTGAGATTGAGTCTTTATGATGACAGTCTCCTTGATCAATAATTACTGAACAGTCATGATTTACCTGAATTGTAATAGCTCTGTGTAGGAGGCCTGGGATGGATTTAAGCAAATGATGTAATTATTTGATACATGATTTAATGCATGCGGTTTAACTTGTGTGAAAGTCGGTTTTCATTTGGCAAGGTACTATGAAACACTTTTTGGTCCTTTGTCAGCAGAGCCAGGGAGTTGCTGATGTTTTCATTTTTTCTTGGCCCTTGTTAGTTTACAGGATCAGACCAATTACATGAAATTGATCTGTACTCAGTGTGGGTGGGTTGAACTGGTGGTGGGTCTTAAGACAGCTAATTCACAACTTTCTCATACTTCCTTTATTGATCACCATTAATGTATGAGATATATATTTTTAACTGCTTTGGTTCCAAAGTGGCTGCAGCTTCACTGTATTAATCAAAATATACCCCTCCACTTATTTTCTGTAATAAGGTTATAGAAACATATAAATTCTTGGCATTTTCTTTTTAAGTAGTATATTGCTACTTGAAAATATGGCCAATTTGTATTATGAAAAGAGAATGAAGTGATTGTCTGCTTCTTTTTGATGCATCTTAATGTCAAGTGGTGAATAATTCTCTTTCCTTCTGGAGTCTGTGCAATAGCTTTCTGTGTGGTTTTCTTTGGGTTACTACATCTAGAACATAGTGAGCAGCAGGTCCCCCCATAGCACCAGTCTTGGGAAACCGGAAAAGGTAACTGTTCGTGCTGATGGTTATGATGTTTGCTGCGTAATGTTTGGAGACTGGTGTATAGCGTTGGATGTGAATGTTGCCCAGATGTAAGACTAAATTTCTTTTTGGTGTTTACTTTTGTGAGAAAACAGTTTTGAGGTATCTCATTATAACTTAATCAAATTTGTACCTAGGGAGGGGCTAAAGGAAACTGTGGAAATAATGTGTAAGGTAATCTCTCCAGCTGTAATATTGCAATACTGTGATTCAAATTAATGCCAACTTTTTTTTGGTGTTGAATAGAGGATATCTTGCCTCTTGGCTGTTTTAACAGGCCTTGTAATGCCGTGTGAACCAAACTGGTAAATACAGATGTTTTAGCTTTCCTCCTTTTTATGCAAGTTTAATATAAAAGTGTTTAAGAGGAATATAACAGAAAGGAAACTGATCCATGCAAATGTGGTGACTTTAGAGAAAGAGTAGTCTTTATTTCTTATACAATCCATAAACTTCTTAACATTTCAGGAAGTTGCTCTGAGAAGATCAGATGTTCATTAGCTAGATCCTAGGCTCATCTACGCAACATCACAGAGTGAACTGCATGGAAGAGATTGTTAGTTGACTGAGTACTACGTTCACAGAAGCAGGAAGAAGATACAAAAGGAAAATTGCTAGCATACTGAGAATTAAGTAAATTTTAGTTCATAGGAGATTTGGGGCAGAAATTGTCTTGATTTACTTCTCACTGTATAGTTTTCACTATTTGAGAAATAATCAACAGGATAGTAGCATTCGGTGTTAATGCTGTAGTCTTGATTTTTATTAGGTATAGGCTAGTTTTATAACAGGAAACTATTTCTATCTGCATTGTCTTTCAGAAATGATCTTGCCCCACGAAAATTCTATGGTATTACTAATAACTGGCAACAACCTAATTTCAAGATGAAAAATTTCAAGTTGAAAAAAACTTCTAGCCTGTTGATAACTTAATTTCCTGTGCGGGAGGGAACATCTTGATGCCTGGATCCAGAGGTCTGCAGTGTTTGCTGTGGCTGATATTCAAGAATGCTGCAGCTTGACAACAAATGTGTGAAATGAGTGGCAGACTAGCAGGACAAATCACACCACATACCGTACTGCTTGAAACTGGCTAGTCATACTAGACGGCTGAAATGGCTACGTTGTTGTTCAGCATATTACATGATTTAACATGCAGAGTATTTTGTGTCTTCTCATTTCCATAGTCAGAGTCTCATTTTTTGAAGTAACAGAATTAAAGGTGTAACTGTAAACCATTATTTCATTATGTCTCTTTCATCATTGTGAAGGTGGATGAAAATGTCTGTTTCCTCTATCTGTCCAGGCAGCACTGACACAGGATGAATGGTTTCCCAGTAGCGTAGAGTGTAGGAGTTGAAAATGAGTTTTGTACATGTATAAAGAAACTCTGAACAGCCTGGACAAGGAAAATTTTGTGGGGCTGGGCACTGTAGAGCACCTTGGGAATGTGGTACTTGCTCTTGTGTAGACTTCACTGGAGGAGTGTTATTGCAGCCTCTCATTCTTTGGATTAAAATTCAGCACTGTACAAGTATAGTATGTCCTGTTTTGAGAGCATTAGTTGGAGCTGAGATGTGCACAGGCCTCAGGTAAGCTCCTGATCCCCTGCTGGTAGTGGGGTCCAGTGCTCTTGAGTATCTCTTCTTACAACATATGTGCATTCTTCTCTCTTGCTGTCCCAAAAGTATTTTGGTGGATAAAGTCTTATTATTGAAATCACAGTCTGAAACATCTGGAAACGTTGAAATCAAAATGCTAGTTGAGTATCTGTTTCTGGCCCTAATGTTGCTCAAGTAAAACATTTCACCACAAAATCTGAAGAATGCATCTAATGCAATACGTTTTTAGTGGCAAAGAATTTTACGTGACTGTCATGACTTATTCTGTGTTTTGGAAGTTTTTTACTGAGAGCAGAAATTACATATTTTCTAAGTCATTCTCTGACATGACAGGTGAGGAGTCTAGGAATCTGTTTTAATGTATAGTTACAAACCTGAGTAATTAAAATTCCACTGGGAACATGCAACACACCAGTTCACAGAATTTTCTTCTAGAAGTCTAACTTGACACCTGAGAACCCTGTTAACACTTTGAAATTGCATTTTCTATGCTAAACTGTTAATAAATGAAACTTTGACTAACAAACACGTTGAGCTTAGTGAAATTTTCATGCATTTTTAGTCATCCACAAAACCAAAGAAGATTTTATGTAGGTGATCTACTTGCTGTTTGACTTCTCTGGTGTGATATACTGCATCTGCTGAACTCTCAGCTCCTAGGATAACAAGGTTTGTGAAGTAATGCTTTCTGTGTCCATCCCACTTTAATTCTCACTTCCCAGTAACTTTTGAACTCAGACTCACTTGAGACAAATGTTACAGGGAGGACTGAGCCTGCAGATGGTTGCTTCCTATAACTGGCTTTAAAGCAAGCAGTTTGGTAGAGGAGAAGCAGGGAGAGACAATAGTATGAGGTTTGCTTGTCCTGAACAAACAGCAGACCATCCACATGAAAGACTAAACGTTTGAATTTGTTGAGCATGGGAAAAGTTTCAGTAGGGTGGGAAAACAACTTTCACTAAAGACTGCAAGCCTGAGAGACAGACCCATTGAAAACCACACAATAGTAATTCCTCTGATTATGAAGGCAGAAGGAAGAACCAAATAGTTCCTAATTCTTAAGATATGTAGAGAAGCTCTTCCTGTAAGGCATACTTCCAGGCAGTTATTTAATCCTGTGAGCAGCTAATGATATAAATGTCTGTTGCGTAGGTTCTAACGCATAAATGTGATTCTGTGTTGAACGCTTCTGAAACTGAGTTGACATCACATCTGTTAATTTTCTCTTTATATACCTAGCGCCACAGTAGCTGTGGTTAGCAGGGAAACTAACATCTACAGACCAGAAGATTATAGTTGCCGAAGGATAAACTGGATTTGACTTCATTAGTGCACAAATGATAAGTTTGTGAGGAGTTATTATAGCATTAATCAACTTGATGGATTGGAAATATGACAGAACTGAAGCAGCGTGTAATATTAGTGCCTATTATTCTACAAATTATGTCTTCACCTACATTCATAAAGCGAGAGTCATTGCCGTACATTAAAGATGTTACACACTTCCTCCTCTTGTGGAGGCGTGTGACATCCCTTCAGCGATTCCTCTTCTTCTCTTCCTCCAGCAGGATTCTGATCTCCCTTAGCTGCATGTTTTCACCTTGTAGCCAATTGAAGGTGGCTTGGGAGCTGATATTTGAGTTTAGCTTGCACTTTACGAACTTGGACCTCTCATGTAGCAGTGTGTATTTAAACTTCTTGCTCCATCAGAAAAAAATATTTAATACTCTAAACATCTTGGAAGAAAGTGAGTGAGTAGAAATTGGAAGATACGAGACAGTGAATGAATGTTTAATTCTTTGATTTCCAGAGGATTACACAGGCTTTGTGTATTTACCTCTGGTGCTGTTGAATGTGATTGGCTGCATGCAATTCTGAATGCATGCTGCAGAATATTTGTTTTCTGGGATATGAGTAACAATACATGGATCTTAACATGAAGTTGATTGTTTTAAAATCCAGTCCGTACAGTGACAGCAAAATCAATTGTCTGGTCTATGTAAAAAGGACTGGAGGCTTTGGTTCAAGGCTTGTGAGCATGTGTCCACCTTGTCGAAACATAGTCAGAATTGTGACCCCTCTGGAGACTGTCAGGTGCCAAGTGCAGGGGCTATTATTCATTCATTTTCGTAGAACTGCTGAAATTCAGAGTTTTAAGTTGTACTGATAACAAAGGCTGAGATTTTCATATGGCTGTTTGACAAGTAAAAGAAATTAGGACAAAAGACATATATTAGTACACAACTAAACTATGAATGAGTGAATGCAAAGATTTTAAACTACCCTTGTCCTTTCCATCCCTCAAGTTGGGCGTGTGCTCTAGTGTACTAAGACTGTGTGATAAAGACTTAATATCATGACTAACGAAATTAGGATCAGCAGATAATAGTTTATGAAAATCTGTATGTGATCAGTAGAATGTGGAAGGAAAATACAAGCTAAGGGCAAACAAGTTACAAAAACCCACTACTCGTGTTTTAGTTTATAGCATGGATATGGCGTGCCTTATCAGCAGTGTAGTTTTGGGTTCTATGTGCCAAGAAGCTGTTACATGTATACATATATCTCTGTGGCTGCATATAGCTTAGTGCCAAGATCAGACTGGAATTATTAGTGTTTGAATTTCTTGAAATACACTGAGCATTTTGTTGGAAGATGAAAGTTCACTTGATTTTTGTAGGCCTGAAATACTTCAGCCACGTTCTTGTGTAAAAATAGGCCATTTCCAGTTGGGCTGGAATCCAAGAATTCAATATAAATCTGACATTTCAGTCTGAAGAGGCTCAGGCAAAAATTTTCAGTAGAAATGGGCCCATGCAATTTGAAGTTCTATGTACTGTTCTGGACATGTGAAAAGGATGTTTTCACTGGTTGGCTGGAATATTTATGAGATCAGTGTACCTTTGTGACTTAGTTACTTCTGTAAGTATCTCAGTCTAGCACTGCTAAGTTTACTGAAATATAGTAATAACATTCTTAATTTCCTCATTTCATTTGGTCTTCCAAGACTTCAGTGGACCTGAAGAAATGTATGTTAGATAAATTATTTTAAACAGTTAAGGCTGTAGTACCGCAGACACTATCTTAGTCTCTTTTTATTTAAAGAAGTAAATGTACTTCCACCTCAAGAATTTTTACTCCAGGGCAAAACTTTAATGGAGGGGTGTAAAACCAATAACTGCTACAATAAAACATAAAACATTTTTTCATGACACTTAAATGTGATTAGTTGCTTTCTCATGCCCATACTAGTATAGCTTTGGTAGGCT
This sequence comes from Ibycter americanus, assembly GCA_035590275.1. NCBI lineage: Eukaryota > Metazoa > Chordata > Aves > Falconiformes > Falconidae > Ibycter > Ibycter americanus. The sequence goes on along the minus strand of JAVJGI010000064.1, from coordinate 18,563,373 downwards.
CTCTGCCTCAATGTTAGAGGCAGTGACCTTTGCAAAACTGTGTACAGTGTTAGAAGCTTTACAGTTCTGTGTGACTTCCATAGAAGTTAATATTTCATGAGTATCCAAAAAGAATGATAGTTAGACATTTGTGCTTTCTTTCCCTTTGAGTTCTGAGGGCAAAGACACAAAGAATGACCTTACGAAGCCAGTGACATCTTTCTGTTTGAACTGCACACAGTTATTTATAGACATTATTGCTTAAAAAAAGGTTATGAGGGCATTAATTTTGTTTACAAATAGCTAGTTTGGGTAGAACGCAAGTTTTGAATTGGTATTTTAAAATAGGTTTTTAATCAGACATTAACAAGGAATGTAAGGGAGACGAAACAATGTGGTGACCTGTTATCTTAATGCTACCATTAACAGTAAATCAGTACTGATTACTATTTTTGCCTTCCCATAAATTCAGGTGGTGTATGATTGATTAAGTGCAACGGTTCTTAATGGAAGATGTGATTGTCTTTTATTTTCTTGCTTTTTTTCCAACAACTGTTCAACTGTTTTGAACAACTGATGATGCAGTTTTTTTAATACATATTGACATTCCCATTTTAGGGTTGACCAGTACATCATTTAAAGGAATAGGTAGTCCCAGTTGTCCTGGTGCATAGGTTTCTGACATGCCCAAGCACCTGGCTTTGTGGTATTGTATAGGACCAGTGAGGACGCAACTTTAAAAGGCAGAAGACGCTTCCGTTTCCCCAAAGCATTGCTCACACTTGGTTTGGAAGTTTGTGCCTCTCTCCTCTGTGTCTTGTTCTGTTCTTTCCAGAATTCTTTGTTTAGTACCTTAATAAATAGTTGATCTTGAGAGTGGCCAGAATTGTGATGGGGATGTGCACAAGGATGTTTTTATGGTGGAGATAAAATAGCTGCTTCAGCTGCTTGAGAATTACAGGGCCATTCTGTAACGTAGCTTGAATTTTAGCTTTTCTTGCATCATTAAATTTTGGGACTTAGTTTTCTGCTCTGTGTTGTCCCTCTGTGAGCAGGAGAGAGGTACGGGAGAAGAGAGTGACAGTGGGACATTTTTAGGACAGGTTAAATCTTGCATCAGCATCCTTGCAGTTTGAGTTCCTGCTCTAGGTAACGTTCGCGTTCAGTTAGCATCTGCAAGCACATTGTTGTTTGGCTTGCTTAATTAATTCCTCTTCTTTCCACAGCTGCAGAGCCTTGGCCTGAAAATGCTGCATTGTATCAGCAACTGAAGGGTGGGTACACTGTTTTTTGCAATTAATAATTACTTTATTTTTAGAAAACGCATTAAATATGCTCTAAGATAATTAACTGCAAGGAAGCACAGAAACTGTTAAAAGACTCCTTTGTGTTGTTTGTCTGGTCAGAGGTTTTAGTTACGCTTGCATCTGCCAATATAAACCAGCTATTCATGGCCTATAAGGTCCTTGGTTTATTATTGACTCATTATATTGGCTGCTGTAGGCAGTGTAAAATGATGTGGTTGCAGGCACAGTTGGCAGATTTACTGCACCAATAGCTGAGGCAGCAGATTTTTGAAGTCTTGTGGTAAAGTGGGCTCTCGGTAAAAAGGAACTGTTAAAATGTATAGGCTAGGATGGTTCAGGCTCCCTTTAGCAGCTCTTCATATATCATCAGATCACATTATGGCCCCCATTTGGGGCTCAGCAGCCTGCTACAGTTGTCAGAAGACTGCAAAGTAATGAAGACTAATAGGTAGCAGCCCTAGTCTTCTAAGCATGGAATTTTTATTGCAGTGAACTTGTCATCTTTCTTTTGTGTGACAGACCTAGACACAGTGTGCAATATTAACTGCAAGCCACTTTTATAGGTTTCTGAATGCTTTTACTTTTTAGCCAGAGGAATTATGAAGATGTGGGTTTATTTAACTTTGATTAGAAGAAGAGTAATTGGCATAAAACTCAAGCATTTGGTTTTTAGTTGTGAGCATTTCTTATTGTACATTGGTGGTAATATATGATAAGTGCAATTGCATTTGCAGGAGAAATATTCCTGGTATTCTTTTTTTTCCCTCCTCTTTCTTTTTTTAATATTCATATCACAGGTTTTCTAGTCCAGCTGCATAATAATAATATATGTGCTCCTTGTTTTATGCATCAGAAATGCAATCTAGAATGGCTTACAATTACAGGTCAGTAGCTAAATGGACACTGTTTTTTGTAATTGTGTTTTTTGTTTGTCTTTCAACAGAGGAACAAATTTTGCTTTCTGATAATGCATCTTCCCTTGCTGTTCAGGTAAAATGTCATCTTTTCTAAACTAAAGATGTTAATTCCATTTTATTTTTTGAATGTTTATCTAGCTTAAGTAACAGTATTTAGTGAAATGAATAAGTTAAGAATTATTTCTGTCAAAATCAATGACTTATTTCCTGCATCTGATGTACTTTACATTGTCATTGAAGTGCCAGAGCCTTAAGGACATCTGCGAGTCCTCTTTAGAGTGCTGCTGCTTGTACTCGTATTTATATTGGTCTATATTTGTACAGTATCTGCTTATCTACCTGCTCTGGGAACTGTGCATGGTTCCTATCTTTTGTCACTTGGTATGGTAGTTTGTCTGGTAACATCTTGCATGATACTTGCTGGTTATTTAATTCTCGAAGCCAATAGTGCCCCAAACTTGAGGCATATTTGCTTCATGCTGTGGGCATCAAATCTCTGTATGTCTCTGATAAGTTTTCTCAATTTCATTATGTGTACAGAGTTGAGATTCAATGTGGTTTTTAGAAATAGTCCATATAATTGACAAACCTGCATCTCTAATTGACTTAAAAGCACCTCTGTGGCTGTGAAGTCTGCATAAATGCCATTAACCTGTTAGGTTCAGTAACCCCAAATCTCGAGGGGATGTTTTCCCCATTAGCAGAGAGGGCCTGGCTGTCAGAAGTGGTGGTGAGCAGGATGTTTGTAAGGTTGCTGTTCTTCAGAGTAACGGCTGCTGCTTTGTGTAGTAGGGAGTTGCACTGTTCTCCTGTTTCTTGCTTTTTGTGTGTGGTCCAGCTCAGAGCAGCTAGAGCAAGCAGTCTTTGAGGGCTATCCAAAAAGGTCACATCTTGTTTAGTTGAAGTGGGACACTTGGAAACTGTAACTGACATGATCGGTAAAAAGGTTAAGATTATTTAATCATGGTAACTACTTTCAGGATCTCTTAACTTTTTTCCTTCCAGTCTGGCAATCTAGGAAGTACCTCTAAGAGTAAATTCTATCACAGCAAGAAGACACTCTTATCTTTTCCTGGAAAGAGGAGTCATCTTTGATACACCAAATAAATGGGGCAGTGTCTGTTTGTTTGGGCAGTGTGTTTTATATTGTGCCTCACAGTTAATGCAAAGAAGTGCTTTTGTTGCTCACTTGATTTCAGTGTTCCTTTTTACTCCAGAAACTGTATTCTTTTGTGGCTCTCATGAGTTTTCTTACCATCTAACAATACGTGTAGGTGTGGCTTGTATTTAAAACACAGAAAAAAGCATCAACATAACCCTAAAACTTCCTTTTCTAATGCATCATTTTGCTTTACTGTTTCCAGTCTGTTGTTATCCTACATGTGTCACTTAGATGATAAATTAACTATAATATATTAAAAATGCTTGTTTTTCTTCAATATTCTCTAGCTGGACAACTGATAGTAGCCATGACTATAAATATGGCTCTGGTAGATATCTGATCCTAAACTTTATAGAACAATTTTGTATTGGGGAATCATATCTATTTTGAAGAATCTCTGTAACATGGTTTTGACTGCGAAAGAATAGCTATCCTTGGTGTCTTTGATCCATTTTGAAATGTTACTAGGATCTGTAGTTATATATTACTAGCTTAGTGATCATAAAGCTTTAAATATACTGATGTGTTTTGTGTAAGGAAATTGCTGAATTCCTCTGGTTTAGAATTTCCTTTTTATTCTAATGAGTGCCTGTTTATCTTTTTACTGGGTATCTTTTTGCTGGGGAGGGTGTGTGTGTGTTTTGGGGATGTGTGTGTGTCTTTTCCTGAGGAAGAAATGGGAATGGGGGATAGGAGGAGAAATAGGAGCTAGTACCTGGGACTTTTCCCCCACTGTTGCCATTCCTTTTTCCCCTGTTACTAATTTGGGGCATACAGATAGCATCAGAGCAGATACATACCTTATTAATGGTTTGTTGAACATCCATGTGGTGAAAAAAGCATCAGAGTTTTGAGTCCTCTGATCAAAAGAGCGTGTGGAACATCAAATCTTTAAGCAACATGGTTCACAACAAGACTCTAAATGTGCTGCAGCTGGTCTTTCAGATCTTTCTCAGAATCTCCTTGCAGCACCTCTTCATAATGCTGTTCTGGGGTAGCTCTCAGAGGATGTATATGCAGATAGCTACATATAAAATAAAGAATAAAATCTGATGTCATAATAAATAATTAGTTA
>JAVJGI010000064.1:18443564-18548328 GCA_035590275.1 Ibycter americanus | reverse complement strand
CACCTCCCCCAGGTTGTTCACTTAAAGGAAAAGTCAGTGAAAGCCTCAGTTTGCTCTCACCAGAATGTTGTGTTTCATTTTGATAATGATCCTTCTCTTTTCATTACTAGCAGTCTTTCGCTGCCTATAAATGCAGCTGTAATTTGGGGACACACAGACATTGACCAGCTGGACTGAAGTGTCTGTTGACTTATTGCCACAGATTATTTTGGATTTCAGATTACTTTTTCTTTTCTTTCCTTTCCTTTTTTTTGACTCAGATTTTGAGATAGTGGCATAAGCACACTCCATGCTACCTTTCTTCAAAACACAGCAGCTGCTAAGCCACGTACCATCGTTTTCTTGCCATAAAACTTTACCGAGAATGGCACTAGTTTGGGCAAAGTCCAGTGTCACATCAGTGTCATACCATCACCTATCCCTAAAAGGTTCTCGGAAAAAGAAACCATACACCAAGCCACTCCTAGGACCAGTACTTTGGCCCATGTCTTCCAGCCTCTTGCTGTAAAGCTAAAAGTCTGGTATTTCTGCAGAACTTTGGGAGCCTAAGTTCCAGATCCCAAGGAAGAAGTGCAAAAAACCAAGTCTCTGAAGGCTTCCACCATCCTCGCTATAGAGCTGTCCAACAGCCTGGCATTTCAAAACAGCTGCTGAACAACAAATCACAAGCAGAACACATGCAGACCCAACCTTCAACACCACATTGTGAACTACATTCTCAGTTTTTGAAATACCATAGTTCTTCCCTGAGCCAAAAAATTACCTGAGATGAAGGGACAGGGATGGAAAGACAGCTCCTTTTCCCTTGATCTTGCTCTTCACCTTCAAAATCCTCTGTAGTTTCTTCAGAAGTGAATCTCTTTTTCTGCTGCACGTTTACTTCTGATTTTAATGACTCCATATTACTTTTTCCCCTCCCTTGGCCTTTTTTCATTCTACTACCTTAAAAGAAAAATAAAAGGGTTCTTTTGGAATGCAACTTTTACAGTGAAATCCCGACCACAATAGAAATCTAAATCTGCACTGAAGCAGAACACCGAGCAAAAAGCATGAGAAATAGCAGTTGTGCACGTGCTGTTTCAAGAACACAGTTTTCATTTCCTGCTTACAGAAGTAAAAAGTATGTTTTAGAATGAAACAGATGCTTGAGGGGCAAATTTGGAGGAAAACAATAAATATGTGGCAAAGGATATTCTGGATTGACTGTATCAGTGTCACTGACAATTTCATTTACACAATAGGAGCTGATCAAGTAAACCACATGGTCCAAGGACAACTTTTACCACAGACCTTCTGTGTAAGTATCACCTCGGATGACCAGTTTATACACGCAAACATCAATTAGGACACGGCAAAATCAGGGTATGCCCACTTGCCCAGTCACCCACATCACAGCTGATTATTTCATCAGCCCGTAACCAACAGAAAGACAGCGAATGTTGTGCCTCTCGTTGGAAAGCTTCACATCCCAGAAAACCCTAAGATCTCTGTACTGAAGTAGTATTTCTGGATATACAGCTGGGAGACAGCCAGGGCCATTGTCCTGGTTTTGTTATAACTCCATCTGCTGCAAAACACATTCAGAAGGAAGATACTTGATGCCATTTTGCAAGACTTCAAAAACTCTGCCCCTTCAAAAAATAGTGATGTGCCAGAGTCATGTATACGAAGCAAGGAATGTTTCCAAATTTTAACGTCTGACTTCAAAACCACAAATCAGTGTTACCTTTCCAGTAGGAAGACAGACAGGAAAAAAAAAAGGAAAAGAAAAAAGGGCATCCTTTTAGTTCTGCTCTCTACCTTTCTACCTTGCCATCCAATACCACCTTAAAAAGATGCAAACCATATCACAATTTTAAGGAAATATTTTAGATTTGCAGAAGAGATTGGTTGTTTTATTAAAGCAGCCCATCCTAAAGTAGAATCATTATCTCACGTGATTTTTTAAATAGCTCCAGTAGTGTTCATATGTATCCCTAGCTCCCTCAAGGTCAGACCTTCAACAGCACACACATGTCCCTTGCCCACACAGCTCCAACTCTCTACAGCTACCTGATGAAAACGTTCAGCCTTTGAAACAAACATTATATACACATATATAATGAAAATTACAGTACTTGTGGAGAAAAAACAAACAAACAAAACCCCCCACTCTACACACATACACACACTCCAGAAAAACCCCTCCAAATGCAAGAAAGCAATCACACTAGTGCAGGACTTAACACAGTCAGCAGAGGTCCTCTGGTACATGCAATTTTTTACATCTGAGGGAATAAGTCAGCAGGGAACAGTCTAGATTTGGAAAGGGGAAGAAAGGGGGGGAATTTAAAAAAAAAGAAAAAGCAAAAAAAAGTAAAGTTTCTTTTGCTTCTTCTAATTTTCTCAAAATTAGCTTTTGAGGAAAGGAATAGGCAGGGTAATCAATGGCATATGACAGATGTCTTTAAAGCCACAATTGCCCAGGTCAATCTATCCAGACACCTGTATTTACTATAGGAGGTAAGAAGCAATTGGTCAGGCACTGCATGAAACACTTCTGCAGGCCTGCTTGGGCATCAAGAGCCAAACCTCTCCATTACACCACCTCAGCAGAAATAGGAGGTGGAAAGAGAGACATTAAAAAATTAGCTGTTGGACAGAGAGGAGCGGACACGCACACACCTGCCACAGTTCATACACTGAAGACAGACTAACAAAGGAAACTCAGCAGTTAGCACCTAAACCACCTCACCACAGAACAGCAAGCAGGGTGGGGCACGCCATCTTCAGTACAGAGAAAGACAGAAATGCTGGGGGAGTATTAATGTATGTGGCCATCATCCTCTTGTTTCTTTAGTCCTCCAGTTCCAATGGCAAAAGTCATCAGAGCAATAAGTGCCTTGCCGTAAGTTTGTCAGAGAACGTCTAATGGCAGTTTTAGAAGACTTTACAAGCTCCCAGGACCAAAGCCAGACATGCTAGCAAATTTTCTTGGGATTGCGCCAATGTGGCACCCTTGTGTCTCCCGTTGATAGTAACTAAACACAGTATTCTGCTGCTGCTACCGCTGAAACACAGCAGCAGCAGTTTATCGTACATTCAGCAGTTTCCTTTTGTGCAAAGAACAAGAGGGAATGCAATACTATTTTAGCCTCATATTGGTAAGAAACTACTATGCTGTGATGAATTACTCCTCCTAGGAAGTAACTTTGGACTAAATGATCAAGTTTGATTCAGTCACAGCTCAAAAACTAACACACACCACCACCCAAAAACTCCCACCTTTAACACCTGTGAAATTAGAAGAATCTAAATTTAGAAGGGCAATACATGAGTGACTTAAATGTATGTGGAGAAGGCTTGGAATTAAAGGTACAGAAACTACCTAGAATTTACATAGTAAACAAAACAGGCGAATTTATAGGAAGGAGCTCCCAACATCAGATATGCAGCTGTCCAAAGAGAGTATGTTATCTGGCATTGAAAACAAACAAACAAACAAAAAACAACAACAAAAAAAAACACCAAAAAAAACCCAGAAAGAAACCCAACTGATGAGAAAGAGCTCTGTCACACCCATCGGACAGATGACAAAGGAGACAGAAGTCAGTCTCTGTTGGCTGCCAGGCATAGAGCATGGAAAGAGAAGTAACAAATTAATACTTCCTACCACCACCATTATAATTAAAGAAAATTGTATCAAAGCACATAAATATATATTGGTATGCAAACGTACTGCACTGCAAACCTACCTCTTTCCATTACAGGCTCAGAAATCCCCTGAATCAGGAGATCTCTTTCCAGCATCCAAGATGGAAGCACTCTCTTTCTTTGAATAGATTTTGACTGTTTGCTTTCATTATCATCAGAAAGAGGAACCTGAAAAAACATTTACTGTTTAGCACCTTTTCCCAATTACAAAAGGTGGGGGGGAATAGATCACAAGTTTATACCAGTTATGCCCTTCAAATGCAGCCTGGATAACCACCTACTTTTTGGATGGTGTCCGTTGCCTGAAATGTCTTCCCCATGCCCCCACGCCCCCAGTTCCTACTCCCTCAGAGAAAACAACATCTATAGAAACCTTCATGCAGTAAAAAAACCTCCTTAGACCTTTGGAGTAAATATCTAAAAGGCTACAAACTGAAAGTTTCATAGAAGAGCTTTACCAGCACCTTGCTATAGTTTCCACATATAGAGGTAAGACAAACAGCAGGTTTAACAAACAAATGCCTATTTGTCAAAAAAAACCCCCACCAAACAAACAAACAAAAAAACCCCAGAAAAGTCTTGTTACCATTCTTTCAACTCATTTCTCCAGAAAGGAACCACACTCTAAATCTTGGCGGCAAAACCAATGCAAACACACCAAAGTTATGTTCAATAAATATTTATTTACTGAAAGTAATGCTATCAGTTTGAATCTTTACTTACTAAAAGGTAAGTGTCCATCCCAGGGATCTCAGCTACAGTAAAGGCTGACATTTCATTTGTTATATGTAGTTATTATTTACTGTACAATGATGTCGACCAATGCATCCCTACTAACTGGATAACACAACAGAAGATCTAAGAAAAATCCCGCTGGCTCCATACACTATTTATCAGACTCTCTGAAAGCCATTTGACTTGGCAACATTTAAAAAAAGCAGAAGATGGTTGATTTGAAAACTCTGTTTTGCTGGACAGCATGCTGGCTGCCAGAGAAAAACTGGAGGGTTGGTTGTTTATCTGTGCGTTTGTAATGGATCTTGACAACACAGCTCCATCACAGCTGTACGATTCAAATGAAACAGGTTGCTAGTACGCAATAAACAGATACTACTTACAGCCAGCACAAGGTATCTACAGCGCAACTACAGGCTCTCCAGATATAAATTTCAGAGGCTTTTAGGCTGGCTGGAAGAACAGTTATTCATTCCCCTGGACCTTCACAAGTACTTACAGGGCAGTAACTGATACAGACCACAGACCAGAACTGGACTTTGTTCTGTAGTCCTGAATTCAACTACAATATTGTTAGTTCAAAACATTCCCGTAGCAATAGAATTTTTTTTTATATTCGAGAGAACCAATTACTGCAGCGTAATTATCATAAACACAAATACACAATTGAAACGTATTTATATACTTGTATAGCATGCCATCCCAATCAATAAAACAACAGATATTTTAAGTTCACAATTTTGACTGTCATAATTCTCAGGAAAAATAAAAAAAACCACGCAACACCTTTTTAATTTTCAACACATGCTTACAAACATTAAATTTAATTAAAAAATTAAGCACTCACCAAACATCTGGAAGGAGCATCATTTTTTCTCATTTTTGCGGCTCCCTGTATCTCAGAGTTGGAACACGCTGCTTCTATTAACAATGGACTACAAGACATCTCAACAGGATGAGCAGTTCGTGCTTCTTCTGTACCAGCCCCCTGATTTTTTTCTAAGAAAGCAAAATCATTTTTAGCTAGTCAAACTCATCACAATGTAAACATGTACTTTTTATTCAAAGACAAAAGTTGGTCTGAATGCCATTAATTTGCCGTTAGCGCACTTCTACACTGAACACAACATACTCTTGCATCAACTTATAGAGGAAGTAAACACGCCTTCCTTTCTGCCTTTAACTGAAAGTATTGTGAACGAAAGATTACCCAGTCACTGCTGACCACTACTGTAGCGTTCTGGTGTTTAAGCACGTAATTGATGCTAGTCACTGCCGTGACAAAACGCTGAGAAAGCTGAAATTATGGCTTAGGATTTGCTTTGTTGTAAAGCTATGCACCTTCCCAAAATGTAATTCTATATGAGAAGTCAGGTAATGTCAAGATATGGTTTTCAGGATCAGACACGCAATGAATCCAGCACTTCTTGGCAAGTTCTCACTCACGAAAGGCTGCAAGCCTGCAGCTCTGCGGTGACACCACCCACCCAGGCGCTGGGTTTAAAAGCCTCAGAGCCCCTGTCCGAACTGCTTTTCAGTCATGAAACTGCACCAAAACTGCACCTGTTTTTCTTTCAACACCCTGCCCTTCCACTAGCCAGTTCACTAGCAGGAAGAATGAGGGGATGGGGGGGGGAAGGGGCGGATGGGAAGTCTGGTTGGTGCTGTATCACCGCACAGCACCACCGGGGAGCCCCTGCCGCCCCCCCTCAGCCTCCTGCGTTACAGGGAAGGCCCTGGCTGACCCGCCGAGCTGCTCATCGCATCGTGATGAGAAACCCAGCGGCCAGGCCCTGTCCCCCCCCGCCCCAGCCCCTGGCCCTATTCTGAAGAACTGCAACTGCTCTAGTATTATTGCATGAGAATCCTAGGTGCTGGAGGAGATCCAGGTTATAGCGTACAATAGTCACCCTGTTCATTCTTTGGCAGTACATTTTTTTTCCAGAGGAGAAAAGAGTGGGAAATCTAATGCTGTTCTTTGGAATTACAAGTATCTTTGCAAGGTATGACAGGCTGTGCTCAGTTAAATGTCTTGTTTCTAGTTTTGCTGTTACTGTCTTGTTTACCATTTTTAGGTGAATTTTCACAGGGGCTTGGAATTCAGTTGGCCCCTTTCAGTCCCTTTTTAAGTTGATCAGTCAAATTTATAATGTTAGCAATAATCTCTGATGTACTAGAATAAGCATGGGCCCTTGATCTTTCAGATTGCTCAGCTTTTGATGCTGTGTCTTTGAAGGGGTGTTGATATCTTCATGAATCTCAGCAGAACTGCACTGGGGTGGTTTCAGCCTTCAGCCTTTTGCCCTTCACTCGAAAAGCACTCAGAGGAGCTAAGCTCACTCCCTTTTGCTGGTTTCTCTGACAGGAAAAGTAAGGGTTTACTTGCCTGCTCAAATTATATATGTGAGGTACCCAAAGGGAAATGAGATGCTCTGAGCTAAATAATCAGTGTTTCACTGCATCTTTTATCAGAGTTGGAAGCCATGACAGTCTGATACCATCTGCACACCAAATGTGTTGGTTCTTGACATTCTACATGAATCGTCAAAAAGGGAACAAATCCTCCCTTGATCACTGGGCTGAAGTGTTAAATGAGATAGAGACTCACAAAAATTGCTGCTTTGTCCTGTATTCTCTCTGTATTATTTCTTTGATCTGTGCCAATTTCAACTATTTTGGTAATATTTCATGCCACTTACTATCTAACATCAGTTATTGTCTAAAATCTAATTTAGCTAGCTGAATGCATCAGAAAATTTTTTTGAGGTTTTCTGGCAGTGGATATTTATAAGAATGCATTGGTCATGATCCTTGTCCATCTCTTTTTCTAAAAGAAACCATAATTTCCATAAGTATGAAATGCATTCACTGTGCTTGAAAAGTCAAAAGCACTTATGTTGCTAACACTTAATAATTTCCAAAGCTTTTCAGTTACATCAACGGAGGAATGTAAGTACTCTCATAGCGATGCAAATTGTAAGGCTTATTTCTTCGTTTAAGCCCTCATAGTTTGGGATAGTACTGTCTCTTTTTATCAGTTGACATGTATTTTTCAGTCAACTTGAAGGCTCTCCAGTTGACCATTAGTTTAAGGTGAATCAAGAAATGGATACTGGCCTACTTCTCTAGGTAATGAATAGTTCAGCAATGTAGATCCAGTAAGGATTAAATGTCTCTCATTTTATGGGGCTTTGCTTCACTCTCCTGCAGAACAATATTTAAAGAGCACTTAAAACTGAATAGGTCATGCTTTGGATGCAAATTACAGCTCAACATATTGGTCTTTTAATTCCCTGGGTGTCTGTCTTTTTAAAGATGTAATAGTGGTTTTAAATTTTTTATTTTTATTTTTTATTTTTAGGTTTATGGTATGGCATTAAATGGTTTTTGTCTTCACCTCTTTCACTGTTCTGTTTTCTTTTGGTTTTGTGTTTCATTACTATTACATCACTAATCTTAAAGCCAATCCTAAATACAGACAAAGACTGAAGTGTAATAGTTGTTAACACGTGGATGCTGAAGGGATAGCTGGAACAGGCCTTGTAAGGCTGCTGGAGAGGTAGCTCCAGTGGTCAGTGTTTCTGAACCTCACAGGAGGACTGCTGGGGTGAATGCAGAACCAGATGGATTTGCCCAATTTTAGTCTTGAATCACTCTTCGGTTTCCCAAGCTAGGTCATCTGAAAAACAATCAGAACTGAAGATGAGTATTCCAAGGAAGTTTTCTCAGGTTTTTGGTTTGGTGTTTACTTTAGGGTCATCTTTTAAAATTTTTAAAAAATTACTATAACCTCACTGAGGGTAGACTGACTTATTTCTAAGTTTACTAGAATCTGTGCTTTATTATGCAGAGTAGCAAATATTTCTGTTTAGTTAATATTTGTTCCCACATTAGAGCTCAATTCTGGCTCAACCTTCTCTCTCCTCTTTTCTCTTAGAAATGCAAAAAAGGCACGTGGACCCCGCGTGTCTGCATTTCCGAGATGCCAAAATGGCAATGTATTCTCAATCCCCTTTGAGCTAGGCCAGAGACTGAGGTAGAATTTCCCTGCCAAATGTAATAAAGGTTGATATTCTTTGATCTATGGATGTTTATTAAGAAGGAGAGAGAGAAAGGTCAGATTCAGATTTTTGATGGAAACTTGGCTGAACTCTTTGCACTGAAAAGATTTTATTTATAGTTCAGCCTCTATGCTGAGGACTTTTTCACAGTCACGAGCTGTTTTTGGTAGAAACCTTGTACTGTGTAGGAGCCAATGTATGATATGATGTACAGTAGGCAGTAATTTGCTGAAGCAACTCATGTAACTGAAGTGTTCTGTGCCAGTGTGTCTCATTTTTGACATGCTGATATGAAAAAGTAAAAATAGTTCTCTGATTCACCTCCTTTTGCTTAAACGTGTCTCTGTACTTAAAAGCTTTTCAGTTATTCATGTGTTGCCCTAACTGCAGTGCTGTTCAGACTTTTTTCTTCTGAACTTGCAGTAAGAATAGTACATGGCAGTTATAAAAATAATTTCTAGCTTAATGCAGAATTGCAGAGTTAATTTAGTTCATTTAGGAAGCCTAGACCAAATGAAACTTCACATATTTTTTGAGATGAATTTAACCAACTACAGATTAAGTAATTGTCGTGGTTTAACCCTAGCTGGTAACTTAAGTACAACGCAGCTGCTCACTCACCACCCCACCCCACCCCTACCCCTCCTCGGAGGGATGGGGAGGAGAATCAGAAAGGAATGTAAAACTCGAAGGTTGAGATAAGAACAATTTAATAATTGAAATAAAACAAAATTAAGGACAATAATAATAATAACAACAACAATTATAATGAAAAGGAGGGAGAAGGGAGAGAAATGAAGTCCAAAGGGAAGGGAGAAAACAAGTGATGCATGATACAGTTGCTCATCACCTGCTGACCAATGCCCAGCCAGTCCCCGAGCAGTGATCTGCAGGCCCCAGCCAACCCCACCCCCCCCAGTTTATATACTGAGCATGACGTCCCATGGTATGGAATATCCCTTTGGCTAGTTTGGGTCAGTTATCCTGGCTGTGTCCCCTCCCAGTTTCCCATGGCCCTCTCGCTGGGAGGGCCTGAGAAACTGAAAAGTCCTTGACTTGGTATAAACATTACCTAGTAATGACTAAAAACATCACTGTGTTATCAACACTGTCTCACACCAAATCCAAAACACAGCACTGTACCAGCTACTAAGAAGAAAATTAACTCTTATGCCAGCTGAAACCAGGACAGTAGTATGGTAGAAGTTCACTCCACTCCTCCCACCCAAAGATGAAATTCTTTGGAGCTGTTGTTTGATGCCATCAGCTCCCCTGCAGCTCAGTGCTGTTGAGATGATGTTAGCTACTGGTAGAGATTTCAGAAGAACAATGTCGGTGTACCAGTTGAATTAGAGTGTATGTTTTTGGTGGGTTAGATTGTGCCCAGTGGTGGCATAGGAGCATGTATTTAATATAAACCAAAGTCTCCGTCTTCTTCACTATTTCCAAAGAAGTTGCATATGAAGCCCCAGTTTGGGCAGAAGATATGCATATAACAGTAGCTGGAACAGCCTGGACTTTACTAGGTCCTGCAGAGCCAGCAGGCAAAGGAAGAGATCTTGGGCTGAGACAGACTAGTGCCTTAAATTCGTGTTTAAGAATTAGTTCTTTGGGTATTCTTACTGTTTGTGTGAAGTTTGAGATGCTAAGACAGCAAGAGCCTCAATTTTTGGTTGACTAAGGGGTGCACAGACTTAGAAAGTGGGGTCGTGTCAAATGTGGCCAGTACCTTGTATCACCTTTGGTTGATAGTTGCATGCTTAAGCAGTAATAGAGGTTTCAGTTGGGATGAAATACTCTAGATACCAATTTATTGCTAAACAGGGCAGCAGCTGCAGTATTTGGCTCATGCTGACCATGACTAGTACGCTCTATCTCTGTCTGCATGTGCATGTATAGTAATTGGCTTCCAAGCAGTGCTTTAAGTTAAGAGTTAGGCTAAGGACATCAAAAGGTGTTAGAAACCAGGTTTCTGGTGGATTTTGCAGAGCCTCCATAGTTTTGAGGCAGCCTCTTGTCAGCCATAATCAATGTCTTGTGTAGCAGCTTGGGAGCATAGTTTCTTGCTTTAAATTGAGATTTGCATTTAAGTCATCTAAACCTACAAGAGCCAAATGTTGTAACGGCTTGTGCAGTTCTTGAATTTGGTTGGAAAAGGACCAAAGCTTTTGGCTTTTTTTCCCTGGATTGGGTTAGTGTTTGAGAATAAAGGATTTGGAAGAGCACAGGAGAGAGGAAAGTGAGGGCTGTTTGGGTTATTTTGTTTTTTTTTGCTTGATGGATACGGCATAAACCACAAAGTTAGGAACAGGACTGATGCCAGCGTTAGTTCATGTCTCATGGTCTCATTTAGTGCAGATGTGAGTAATCTCAAGGTTAAGGTTTAGGTTACTTTGATGTCTATGATTATGGTCTGAGCATCTAAAGCTGTGAGAGTGCAGTTTACTGCCAGATCCTGCAATCTGAAGAGCTAGGAGGAAGCTCATGTAGAAAGTGCCATGTTACAGCAGCATTTTTCTTCATGGTGGTAACCTTCTTGGTGTATGTTTTTTTCACCTCAAGCCACTGTGGATAAATAGGTATAATTCTGGAATCTGGAATTGTGACCTGTCTAATTGCAAAGACAAAAAGAATGGTAGGACTTAGCAGAGTGGTGAGAGGCTCTAGAGATGAAGAGGTACTTTACTGGCCATGTTCTGTCCAAATTACAAGTATTTTTCTTGATATTTTGGTATTTCAACAGAAGCACACTAAGGATTTTGTGGTGATGGTAGGTGCTGGCAAAATTGGTATCCTACTGAGAATGCTTTGAATCTAAGGTTCAGATAGAAACAGTAAATCGGTCACTTACACTCTCCATGATTCACATAAATTAAACATAATAAGTACTTCCTCCCAAAGCAGACTTGTGCTCTAACAGTATCATAGAGCAAAACTTCTGGCAGCTATTGTAAATATAATGTAGGAAGGTATTGTAGGTGTTCACCATGTTACACCACATGAACTTGGTTAGCCAGCTTTAGCCAGAAGAAGCAAGTACTATGATTTTCTGGAGGGGCAAAATGTCACTTAATTTTGTACAGCCACAGCACTAATTGTTGTGTCTGTCAGATACTGCTTCTTTGCTTATCTTGAAAAAACAGTAAAAATAGATGTAATTCCAGTCAATGACTGGATGATAAAACAGTTGTCTTAAGGAAGTTAAAAAACCCCTTGTTTTTCTTTTACCTACACTTCTTTCTTCCTAAAAGCAGTATGCAAGGAACTATACTTCATAAGCGTGTACTAGGAACTGCTAAAACATAGTCAAATGCATAGAGAATACTACATTTGTTTGTCACTGGTCTATTAATGCTTTTTAAATGTGACTCTTTGTTTCCAGGCCTTTTTGCAAATGTGCAATCTGCCAGTCCGGGTGGTTTGCAGGGCAAATGCCGAGTACATGTCCCCATCTGGTAAGTGTGGCCTTCATTAAGATTACTACGTTATACCTCCATTTTGATACCATGGCAACTACGCCTTGTCTTGCTGATAACAGTCGGTCAGTGCTACCGTGTGTAGGTTGCCTTCCCCCTTCCTCTCCAGTGCAGTTTCTCCTCTGCAAACAGTTAAAACAAAAGCAAAGTAACACTGACACGATGTGTAACTGTGCCTGTGAATGCAGTACCTATACAAAGCATTCAGACAGTTCAGATGCCTGGTAGAAACCTTTTCTCAAATGCCTGAGAGCGGTTGTGTCCTGAAACAGAAAGACGTGTTTGCAAAAGTGGCTTTATTCTGTGTCCAGGGAGTGTTCCTGTGAATGCTGTTATATTTTCCCATTGCTGGGGTGAGACGACACTGGAGAAAGATTATCTTTTGTTACCCTGTCTGGGATATGATTGCCAGGATGTTGATACAGGAGAAGACTGAAGGATGCATTGTCACTGTTAAGGGTGACAGAGGATTTAAATCTTCCTCTGATCCATGAGTCTGGAAAAAAATCCAAACCCACCAACAATAAATAAAGTATTAGAAGGGTACACAGCCTGCCTTTTGCTGGAAATGACTGGTTGCCTAAAAATGTCCAGAGGCCAGCTTCAGGAGGCTAACTAAAACTCAGAGATAATTGCTGAATGCAGGGCACAGAATTCTGGCAGTCCTTTCACACTGTCCCAGATGTTTGTTTTGTGAGGAGGTGCTTGTTTACTGATTACCTGGCTCTGGCTGATGGCTGCCACGTGGAAGTGCTTGTCAGTATATGTCTGCCAGCTGCATGGGTGCTGCTGCTGCTACTACTGATATTTTGGTCAAAGCAGTGGAATTAAGCTGTTTTTAAAAAAACAGTTGCCTGGCAGCAGCAAAAAACCAGCAAAATATGGAGGTATATATATTATTCTTTAGTAAATAAAGTAGCTTTGAAATGCTGAATTCATGCACAGAGGAGCATCTTGTGTGTGCAGGAGCAGGACTGGTGACAGCGCATGCTTTCACTTTTCTGCCACTCACACCCCATGTCCACACTTTCTGGCATCTGATGTAATTGGGTTTGAACACTTCCTTCTGCTGAAAACAAGGAGCATGAGAGGGAAAATGATACTGCTTCAATTTAAATGTAGGTAGAAATACATGTATTATTTTTGCCCTTAAACCTGAGTCCTTACTATTTTTATTCACTTGCCACATTTTCTTTCTTTATATTGGTTCTTTAATGGTAATTCAAACAAGGTTGCCATTTAGTCCCTTCTCCCTCCCCTCCACCCTCTGTCTCACAGCAGCAGACAAAGATCTGCATCTCATCTTTTTGGGGGAAGGTTATTTATCTCATAGTTGTCGTAATGATGAAACCCATTCTGAGGGAGTCAGAAGCATGATACCAAAGAATTGTCTTGGTATGTGAAGTACAGTCTGACTGAAACCACTGAATTCTGCAGCACAGAGAGGACTGTGTTTCCTTCTGCAACCTGCAGTGTGTGGATGCAGATGAAGCCTTTGTTGGTATGGTACACTTCATTTATTACCCTTAGGCCGATGAGCCAGTGAGAAGTGAATCAGTGTTTGAGCTAGGCCAAACAGTAGGTATTTTGTGTTTCAGTGAAAAGAGTGAATGTATTGCTAATAACATATTTGGAGTCAGGCAGGTACTGATCTTGCTCTTTGTACTGCCTATTGAGAGCAGAGTTTGCCCACAGCGAGAGGTGGGAAGGTAAAAGGGTGCAGTGCCCCACTGCACTGGGCAGGCTCGTTTACTGCCTTTGGGCTTGAGGACATTTTCCGTAATACAAAACATCCAGCATTTATCGCTGGTTTATGGATTATTTCAATCATGTAGATAATCCTAAATGATTTAGTCTTAAATGTAAGGTTGGTGTTTATCAGTTGCATTTGGATGAAGATTTGCAGAGCAAGCAACCTGGTTAGGGTAGATTGGAGCAGAGTCCTCAGCTTCACATGTTGACAGCTGGGAAAAGGGGCATACGGCAACTTCTGTCATGCTTCATGGCATGCTGTGTGTCACAGGGCTTCCTCTTGTACCCCTGCCTGCCTTAAAGCTTTGGCTTGGTTCTGTGTGTAAGAAAAGTTACCAACCAGAGAAGGACTATCTGTTTTTAGCCCTGCTCCATGCTGGACTGTCAGGGCTCAGCTTCATAGACTGAATGTTGAGCCTTCCTAGTATTACCCATTTTTGCTTCCATGATGGTGAAGAAGCTCCTTCCTCTGCCTGGCCCTCCAGATCGAGAAGCTGTGAGTCTCATACTGAGAACCATTTCCTGACCCCAGGACCACGGAGGCTTGAAAATGCCAGCTCACAACTAGAGAGTAAAGACTGGGGCAGCCAACAGGAGCCGGCTGGCCCAGTCATTGGAAATCTAAAGGACTGGAGGAGGGAGAGTCAAGACCTTGCCTTGCTGAGTGTGCATTTGTACTTCCCCCTGCTTGCTTTCCTGGGCATAGTGCCACATCTCCCATCATCCTTACAGCAGCCCTTTCCCTGCCAGTGGGATAGGAGGGAGGATGGGAACATGTGTCGTAAAACTAGCCAAGGGCTCTGTCTGCTTTCCTGGGATTTCCCAGCTGTACTTCAGAGATACATTGAATTCTTTCCGGCAAACCAAAATCCATTATTAAAATACAAGTCGATAGATCTCACTCAGTAACTTTGAAATACACAATTGCAAGTATTGCATGTAGAAAAGGTTCAGGAGGACGAAGATCAGGAGGAAGATGTTTGTTATTACAGACATTAGCTAGGTGAGCTATGTATGTTAGAGCTTTACCTGTGCTCATTTGAAAAAAAAACCAACCACAAATGCGATATTTAATTGCATTGAAAATTGTAAATGATGTTTTACAGGTATAAAAAGCTCTAACTAAAATAAGTTTCTCATTTTACAGGCAAAGTTCCTTTTATTCACGTGGGAAATCAAGTAGTATCTGAACTTGGACCCATAGTCCAGTTTGTAAAAGCCAAGGTAATAGTACATTGTTTTCATAAATTGGTGAATAGCATATTAATCCTGCTTAGCATTGTACTGATTTGGTGTGCTCTTCTGGAATGTTACTTTATTTGTTAAAACAGTGTAGAAATCTAGTGCCGTTCTAAAGAAGAGATATCCTGGCATAGAAGTTTGTTGAGGTGGAGATGTTTTTCTTTGTCATCTACTCAAATTCTGGAAGTAAATTCTATGCAGAATAGCTGCATACCAGTGTTGGTTTCTGAGAATGTTTTTCTACATGCCCTGTCTCAGGGTCTCAGAGCTCTTAAACCCAGAACTGACTGGTTTAAATCCTGAAGCGTCAGATACTGTTCTAATTTGCTTTTGCCTCCCCCACCCACCCAACCCTTCCCTACATTTTAAAGAATTCTGTCTTTTCACTGGGCAGTTGATAAGGCTGTATCATAGAGGTACACTAATCTGGGGGCTGTGTGCTCAAACTGTATTAATCTATAACTGGTAATAGTCTATATTTCTTGTAGATTAGCTATGTTACGTTACAATTATTTATTTTTAATTCTAAAGTATACTGTATGTAAAAATTGCCTATGTAATTTGTTATTGAACTATGTAAGAGATCAGGGTCTGAGCCAAAGCTCATTGACTTCAGAGGTCCTTGGGTCAGGCATTGCTGAATATTCCAATATTCTTTCTTACACGTGTGTCTTTTTCTTTTTTTTCTTCCCTCCCCCGCCCCCCCCCCCTGCCCTTTAGGGCCATTCTCTCAGTGATGGGTTGGATGAAGTCCAAAAAGCTGAGATGAAAGCCTACATGGAATTAGTCAATAATATGCTCTTGACAGCAGAGGTACAGCAAACTGTAGTAACTCCACACACTTACATAAGTGACTATAGGCAAGAAAGCTTGAGGATGTTTCTCTGTATTGGAAATGCTGCTTATTCTTAGGTGAAGTCATCAACTTTTGTGGTGAAAGGCAGCAGGAATAAATTCTCTGTACCCTATAGATTGCTTGCTGAAATGCTCCTGTAGACACAAGCTGCATGTATGATTCCCCAAACTGAAATGTGGCATGTATTTGTAGATGTAACCAACTGGGAAATGCCAGTGGTTCCTGGGATCCTACCCCAACCCACAGCTGGCCAGGCATCCTGCTGTCACCTTCTACAGCGTGTGTGCTCACATGCCTAGTGGGAGGCTGGGGTCCTCTGCGGTTTGTGTCTGTGGCCAGTTAATGTGATGCCATCCCAGCATGGGAACAGTGTTGGAAATGCTGGTGAGCTGCAGGTGGCTGAGCAGCTGAGGGCTGGTAACCTGTGCACGGAGTTGTGTGCAGCGTGGGCAATGGGAGTGGGCTTTTGGTCTCAGCTTGGTCCTGGTGCTGGCGAAGTAAGGGCTAGCAGCTGAGCTTTTGCCTTCCAGTTCTAATTTCTTTTCTACATTCAGAGGTTTAACAGAAGGAATGAAATAGAAATTTAACCTAATATAGAAAAGAAAATTCTAATAGTGAGCAATGATTGTCTCTGTATTCTTCTTTATTAGGAAGTTTTAGTAAGTGTTCTTTCTGTTCCTAGCTCTATCTCCAATGGTGTGATGATGTTACAGTAGAGGAGGTGAGTGGTTCTGCAGCATTTATCTTAATTAAAATTTAATGAGAAAACACTTTCGCTCACAATTGCAAGTCCCTACTCATAAATGAAACATTGAGGTTTATACCGTTAATGATACGGTCTTTTCACTTTAATTTCGCTTGCATATACATTTTAGGGAAGTTGTGTCATTACTGGAGTTAGCTGACTGCAGAACAGATACGGGTTTTCTGTGTGTTTCTGGAGTAATAGATTTAAATGGTTATGCCTCAAACTATAAATTCTGTGCAAATAATTACAGCATGTCATACAACTCCCTTTCTCTTTTACAGCTCCCTTTCTGATAGAAGTATTTGAATATTAGCTATTTTATGCATAGAGGTATCTGTATTTTCTTATATGATAACACAGTACCTTTCTGTTTCTAAACAAAGATTACTCACCCGAGGTATGGCTCTCCTTACCCATGGCCTCTTAATCGCATTTTGTCATATCAGAAGCAGTGGGAGGTAAGGCGAAAGATGAAAGCCATTGGATGGGCTGGAAAGACGCTTGAACAGGTCAGTATGAAAAGTGAAGCTTTTTTAGCCTGTTTTATTTTTTCTTTATTTTTTAAAGGCTTTGAAGAGTAACACTTTCTTGAAACAGATGTAGTAAAAATATATATTCTGTACTTAAAACATTATCTGGAGTCAGATATTTGCCTTCATCAGCAATAAATCTTAAATTATGTGCAACCCGATGGGGTGGGAGTAAGGATGTTTTACCATGAGTCTACATTTCTGGTGATGTTAGTTTAGGCAGTAATCCTGAAAATAGGTTTTAAGTAATGGCCCCCACTTCTGTATGGTGTGGGGCACGCTTTGCAGGATTGTGGCTTCCATTGTCAGAGATGTAAAAAAAAAAATCAAAAAAGCAAAGTAGTTTTGAGGTGTAACTTACTACATTTCATTAAGCTGAGTTATAAATGTTATGGGAAGCACTTAATCAGAATTGCCTTACATCAAATGTTAGATTAAATAACTCTTAGCTACCTACCTCCTGTGTAGGTTTGGTGACTGACTTTAACAGCTTTTGATGTTCCAGCATTGTATGTACTGTGTTCCCACTGTCAGTGCAGATAGACTAAGGAGGTTATTTTTTGCAGTGTTGGTATTTCCCCTGACAATACCAATCTTTTATCTCTTGTGTGTTTTGATAGGTGCTTGAAGATGTAGATCAGTGTTGTCAGGCTCTCTCCCAGAGATTAGGAACACAACCATATTTCTTCAATAAGCAGTAAGTTACTCTTTACTGAAATACTACATCCAGGAATGTGAGATATAGATATATGGGAAACTCCTGATTTATTTTAATGCTGCATGATTAGTTGCAGAAATAAAAATGTGTGACTGGAATATAAACATGAAATTTCAGAAATAAGTAATTAAAGGTTTTAAAAGGAAAGTTTCTCTAAGTTTCTGGTGTTTATGATTTAGTTTTACTTCTACTTTTCTTCTCTACAGTGTCTACTACAACCTATGTAGGGTACAAATGTACACCTTTATACAGTTAGTGTTTGATTAAAAATTATACATTTAGAGCTCTACTTGTATTTCTTGGGTAATATTCTTTAATAGGTACAGGGGAGTGAATGTATGTCATACCATCCTGACCAGGACAGCTTGTCTTGCCCTTCTTAACACCAGGGGCAGTTCTGAATGAACTGAGTTAATGTGAGGGTGCCTGTGAGTTGTGAGAACTGGGGAAGAAGCTAGCCTTGTGTCAGCAAAGTGTCAGTTGCAAAGTGAAAACTAGGATTCACATTCCCAGGGGAGAAAAAAGGAACAGTCTGGCCTTCATGGGATGTCTTCCGCTCTCACCAGTTTATTCCAATTGCAAAATGCTTTTTTTTCTCCTTTGTTTTTTTCCACCAATATTTTAAAAATGTTACAGATTTAAATAACATCACATCAGCTTCCTCTTGTCTCCTGTGCATAGAGCAGACTAGAAATGCTCAGGTCTGGACTTCAGTTAACTACATCTGGACAGGGAGATGTCTTCAAAAGGCAGCATACGGTCTTGGTTACTTTTCTGCGTGTTTTTGCCCTTAATCTTTTCCAAGTTGGGTGGGTAATGTAAATTGAGTGGATACAGAAATACGCATTATAGAAGACAAGTTTGAATTGCATCTTCTCAAATCATTCTTAAACATAGTATAACCTAGATAAAACATAGTTTTATGCTTTTTTCCCCCTTTCCTCTTATTTTGTGTGAGGTAATAGCTGAGGGTCTTATTCTTCTGCAGATGTATATATAAAAAAACAACAGACACAAAAGACATGATAAACACTTGCCCTTGTTAGAGAAGTAAGAGGTAGAGTATGGTTTGATACTGGATCAATAACTGCCGGATCTGGGAAGTGTTATTTCCACGTTTCCAGGCTACCAAAAGCAAAGAAAGATCCCATACTGAGAACTAGCAGTGTGCTTGTATACTGTATACACAGTTTTCATGCATCTGGTAAGTTCAGTGTTGTCTGGTTTCTTCCCAGTTCTTTGATTGTGTGGCTCCCTAAAAATTATTCAGGACAGCAGCATTTTTCTTGATTAGAACTTGCCTTCCAAAATACCTGTTCTTTTTTCTGTTTGTTTTTACAGACCAACTGAATTAGATGCTCTGGTATTTGGACATCTGTTCACAATCCTTACTACTCAGCTAACCACTGATGAACTTTCTGAAAAAGTGAAAAACTACAGTAATCTCACAGCCTTTTGTCGGCGAATAGAGCAGCAGTACTTTGAGGGTCACGATAAAGACAGCTCTACAACTGTTGCAGCCCGATCTGCTAAGAGGTCCTTACTGAGATAAGTGTGTTGTTTGGTGGTTGAGGTGGATTGCATTTCAGTTTTGGGCTTTGTTATTCAATTAATTGATTTCTGAGAATGGAAATGTGTGTTAGCTTTTTGAAACTGCCAAATCATTGTGGAGCAAGAAAAAACTCTAAATGCAGTTTTTGTGTTGTAGAATATACTGTGCACGTTTAACCTGAAACAACTGTATGGGCACTTCAGTTTTAATAGCCTGTATGCCACTTACTCTAAAGTGACCTTGGACAAATATTGTATCTGGATTAAAAAAATAAAATACTTTAAAAAGTCTCTCTCTGGTCTTTCTAAATGCCTTTGTAAGTTTTATGTCTATGTAGTTAATGTCTGGGAATTGTCTGTCATTACTTCTTATGTGTCCTACCTCTGCTTTTATTTCTTGTTCACCTTTGGGTTTTGAATTTACATTTTTTCCTTCCTATGATTTCCCTGTTTTAATCCTCACTTTGTCTTGCTTTTTAAGAAATGAATTTGCTAGGTGGCTGTCTCACTGTTTCCACTTCCAGTATGTTAATGTTGCTTCTGAACTTTGATGTACTGGCTGGGGTGGTTCTTGTAGCAGAAGGACTTGATATGAGCCTGTGGCTGGCACGCCTTGGTCCTTCTGCCTCTGTATTATCCTATGGTACATGTAGACACAATATACTACAGCAGTAAACAAATATTGTGGTATGCCCAAAACCCTGGCAACGTGGAGCTTTTCAAGGGAGAGTTCCAGTGTGTAGGCAAGGACTCAATTTCACTAGTATTTCTTCGAACACATTAAATGTTCTGCTTTGTCAGTTGTACTTGACACTCTTCCAAAAGCACCAACAACTCCGTGAGTGTGCTGGTGGCAAAAACAGTCATGTGCACTTAGGAAGTCCTGGGCTCAACTGGGAGCCAGCTCAGGCTGTTTGACTTAGTTGGAACCATTTTGTTTTCTTACTATGAAATGTTTTCTTTTGACTGTACTCCTCAGTGTCAAAATACTTAATGGCTTGAACTGGTTATGCAATGGTCATGAGATTTTTGGCTGCCATTTCTTTCTCTCTTAAAAACTGAACAGAAAACAGCTATGTACCTTGGACGGGCTGGTCGCCCTCCACTCTGTGGCTCATGAACCACTACTGCTTACTCATTCCTACTCCCGGGGACCACTCTTTGTCAGCTTGACTGCAAAATGGAGCTGAATTTTTACTGCCTGCTTCTTGATACAGGAGTCTTATGCACATAAGTATCAATGTGTAAGGGGGTCTTGGCCTTCTAGCAAATCGCTCTTTCCCAGGAGAGGAAAGTTAACCTTATCCTGCATTTCAGTCTTAAAATTCTACGTGTGCATGTTGAATATCTTTTCAAACTAAAACCCATCAACTCTTGACTGCTTAGTGACTATTTCTGCTATCAAAGCGGTTGGTGGCCAAGAACCCAGGTATTTCTTTTAAACCTGCTCTTCTGCATTACTGCAACTTCTGGGAAAACTGGAAGAGAAGTTGTTGTGGGGTTTTTCTTAATATGCACTCCAAACTATGATATACACTACTTTGAGAGAAAAACACTCTCTAATGGTCTCTAAAACTAGCAGTGTCACAGTTATGGGGAAATCCCGTGTGAAAACTGAAGTATCTTAATCCAGAGCAATTAAACTTGCCTTTTACCTCCTGCTATTTACAGAGCACCATTCACGAGTAAAGATTTTAACCTAGCTTCTGTGGTTTCGGCAGTTCTTCTACCAGCTGACTGAACTACAGGAGTAATTTACTTAATGGATTTCCACACCTGCCTATGCACAGGCATTAACTTACACGCAACTTACACGCAGTCCAAAAATGTGCAAGTGGGTGTGTATTCCTCTTTCCAGAGCTGCAGAGGCCATCAGCCACCTTGTAACCAAATTTTAGCAATTACTTTGAAACAGCACTGAAAAACTGTGGTTTTCTATTTTGGCAAGGTTTCTGTGAGGCAGTGCAAGCACTGGTAATACGACACTTAGAATGCTGAAAGCTAGTTATTGCAAATCTTGTGTGGTAACATAGAGCAAGCTTTATAACTTCAGAGGATTAGAAAACCCCCAACTAGGGTAGCCACATGCATTAACCCACTTTGAATGTCTGATCTAGAAAATGTACTCAAATGCTGTGGAAGTGGTTTGGCAAAAGATACTGATCTGTTACAAAGTTTGTGTAAATCCACTTGAGCTACTCAGACTGCACTTAAAGATAGGGAGACAAGCTAATTAGACAAGAGTTTTCAATATTGAAGTGAGAGGACAAGGAGAGACTGAGCTCTGGAAGCTAAACCGAATAGTTTCTGAAAGTTTAACCACCCCTTGTTCCTTGTGTGTGGCTTTGATAACTTAATTAGTAAAACAAAATTTAAATGGGAAAAAGCATTCCTTCCTTCCTTGACTGAAGAGCATACTTTCTATATGGCATCGTTTGTAGTTCAGGCTGCACCTCATTCTAGGTGATATCTAAACTTAAAACCACAAGGAAAACAGCTCTGCTACCAGGGTTAAAAATAGCTATTAAAATCCTAGACAAAGGACATACTTTGTACTTCATAAATACAAGAAACCATTTTGCTTTTTAAAATGACATCGCTAGCATGACTAGTGCTACAGAGCAGACTGAGCTGGGCACTGAGGACCAAAGTTTGTGAGCCATGCTTTACCTCTGGGAAGCTGCAATCCTATAAAGGACACTGAGGCTGAAAGGACATAGGTACTATTACTCCTGACATGCTTTGCACAGTTAAAAAATGAAAAGTTGAAACATGACCAGCCATGAAACCAGTTAAGGTTGAAAAAAACCAAAACCAACCCAAATCCAGTAACTTCTCTATCAAGGGGGTTGAGCAGGTAAACCAACCTGCCTTATCCAAGGCCAAGTAAAGAGGGCTTGCTGTTGGTCTGAGTGGCCCTCTAGTAGGACAAGGCTGTGCAAGTGCAGTCTGTGAGGATTTTACTCTTGGGTTCTGTGTTTTTCTAGAAGATCTCCCATGACTGAAGCACAACTGCTGCACCAGAGGCAGGAATCAGGCTGGGAAGACCTATGGTCTTATTTCATGTAGCAGGACAGTGTGGATGATGATTTTCTTTCCTAGCTTTTCAAGCTCAAAAATCCCAAGCTCTCAGCGGCTATTTTCGGTGACAAAAGCAGGCAACTGGAACTTCTGAAGTTTCCCAAAATTAAGACATAAATTAGATTTCTAACAGAAAGAATGTCAGGAGCAGCTGCTCCATGGCTTAACATACATTCTCTGAATATGCCCCACTAGGGGACTCAACCAAAGCAAAGTCATAAAAGCACTCGTAACTACAAGTGAATAGATGCTAGAGTCTGAACAATGTATAAATCACCCACGGTGGTTTGCTTCTCCCAATCTTTTTGTTCCACGAATTAATAGCTTCTTACAGAGATGCTCACATTGAGCTAAATGCTAGCTGGAAGGTAGAAGGCACTTGCCTTGCCTGATGGAGTTCAAACAATTGGGAAAGTCCCGGTGAAAATAGGACTGCTACTCCACTACTAAGATGCTTCTGTGCGATTGTGGGTGGGACTAATTTTGCTCAGTGCAGACACCTGGTTGTGTCCTTGCTGGATTTTGGTGTCTGCTGCTATCAGAAATGTGTCATGCCAATTCCAGATGTTATGGAGGTCTCATTTGCTTGACCAGCACAGCATTGTATGCATAGCTAAACTGTGGATCTCATGTACCCTGCACCACTGCACATACAGCATGGGAAATGGAGCAACCACCCTGCTCCACCACAGGCTGTAGCAAACCAGCTCGTGATTCAAAGGCAGCCAGGATTTCAGCCACAGGCTAATTAATAGTATTGGATTATTGTTTCCAGCTGATGGCCCTTCCTGAGTCCCTGGTTTTCCCGTCCCTCTCTGAAGAAAGCTCTCCTTGACTGGGGAGTCTCTGATGCTACATTTTATGATTTTGTGATGACATTTCAAGACAGACTTTACGGGAAAGAGCTTCAGTGGTAGCAGCTTTTGCTAGGATCTACCACTCTTCACATACCAGTTTGTAAAAATTACAGTCTTGAGTGGTGTTAATGAGATATTAATCTGCTATTTTCTCTGCCTTTTGTTTTATTTCCCCTCCTCCCCAAGGAAAGAAAAACAACCTGGCAATCTCCTGCTTCTCAAATGTACTTAAAGCTCAGTGTTGTGGAAAAAAAGAGCCTAGCACAGCCCCACACATGGAGAATGTTGCTGAGCTGTACTTAATGATGCCTCTTAGGATCAGCTGTGCTGCTAAAAAACACTTCATTTCCTGTGGCTTGCTTTCTTTCCAAGCAGAGTGCAGCTCCAATGGCTCTCACAACAATTAGCACCCACTTGTTCTGCAGGTTTGAAGTTTTTTGCATTAGTCAGGTTGAGAAATTCATGGTATTAATCATGACTGAAGTTGTTATTTATCACCTGCTGGGTGAGAAATAATAATTTTGGCACTACTGGGGCAGCAGGCCAGAAGTACCAAATTAAGTAAAACATCTAAACACTAGCAAGGATCATTTCTCTGATTAATGAATTGTTACAAAGAAAAAGTGCTACTCGTTATCTGATCTTAGGATAAAAGTAGGAGTTGGAAGTAGAAAGCATTAGCAAAGTCAGGCTATACCCTGATGTAGTTTGAAACTTTCCTGGCTGATCTCTCTTCTGCCATTCACTAACTGCTAACATGCACTCGTCTGTGTCATAGGTCTGCAATACTTGGCACACATGCCCAGTGCCAAATTTGTAAAAAAGTAGCATTTGGCAGGGAGCTCAAGGCCCATTGTATAATCGCCTCAAAAGAAATGTTGAAATGACTTTAACATTCTAGAGCTTGTCTAGGCTGGAAGGTTTTGCCACAGGGACAGTTAAAACACCATTGTGTGATGGCAGTAACAGGGGTGCAGGAACCAAACTCAGCGACATCAATAGAATTAAGTTTACACCCAGGTAATTGTATCCATACTGGGGCCGTTAGTCACCTATGGCATTAAAAGAGCCCACAGATTCCAGCTGCCCAATTGGAAGTATTTCATATGCAAATACAAAAAGGGTTGGCCTACACAGAAGTGGTTATGGGGAAGTGAGGACTGTGTGTGCTGTTACAACCCTGAGCTACCAAGTCACTGTGATATACCATGTCCTCTCCCTGCAAAACCATTGCGGGGAGCTGAGGAGCAGATCACGTAGCAATGTCCACAGAAATGCTATTTTCTAGGTTCATAAATGAGGTTTAATACTGATTGTTAGCCTTGAATATGATCAAAGAACTTAGCCCAGGAGAGAAGTGCCACCACTGAAAGCAAGCAGAAACTGTGGGTACAATTTTGTTTGCTTGTTGAGGCTTACAAGAAAAAAGAAAAATAGAGTTTGAGAGACCCTTTTTGACTCCAATTAATTCATTTGCTGGAAAGACGGCACAGGCTTTTTCCACAGAGAACATCAACCACTCCCATGTATTGCTGCAGACTTCAAATTTGGTACAAGTTGAGGTGAAACACTTCTCACTGTTGACACAGATGGACTGCCATGGACTGCCCCTGCTGACATCTGTGGCAGCCAAAGCAATGCCTGTCTACCCAAACCAGTGTGCCCAGAGGCTGACTTGACATAGGAAGCTGACATGAGAGGTCACCATGAACTTACATCTCTCATATTTGGCTTAATATTAACAGTAATGCAGTTTGTCAATAATGACATTTTTGTAAGCAAGCTTTACATCATATAAATGTTCTCTCAACTAGATCCTTTTTTTTTTTTTTTTTTAACCTAAAAGTTTATTCTGCATTTAAGAAGAAAATTAGAGATCTTGAGGATGTAGGGCATGCACTGCTCAAATCACCAGTCTTCCAGGGCTTGTGACCTCAGTTCAGCGATAAAGATTTGAAGTAAGAATGAAAAAGATGATTGTTCATAGAAAATAAAAGCAGCAGGAAAGGGCTTGCAAACAGAAGACCATCTTCCTAGTCTAAGCAGGCAGCCATCAGAAGGTATCCAAATGAACTTTGTTGCAGGCGCTGTGGGGAGGAACCAGCACAGCTTAGCCATGACAAATCCAATAGAGTTGGAAAGAAGACCAGCCGTCACCCAGCTGGTCTGATCAAACTACGGCATGACCCAGTGTCCAGAGCATCATCTTCTTCTTCCAAGTTTGTCTTCTCTCAGCATGAATTTGCACTTTATACTGCTTCTTCCTGCCAAAGATTTGTCAGCAGGAATGCCATCTCCCTAGTCACACATCTCAGGTTGCCTCTGTTATCCTCTCATGGCTGGTGACATCTCTCCTCCCTCTACTTTCAGCTACAAAGTACAGTTTTGACTTTGAAGCTATCTGTTGCTGGTCACACCATTCTCTCACTGCCGAGATCAACCGTTTTGTCACTGATGCACAGGATTACTGCCTGAGATTATCTTGTGAAAATTATCCCTTATCTCTCAGATGTTATCACTTGGACTGTTAGATTAAGAGCTGCCCACTTCCTTTTCTTGTCAAGACAATAAAAATTTCCCTTTAGGTCCAGTGCTCTTTCTAGCTTCATTCCTGTAAATCCCTCTCTAAAATTCCTTTGCAGTTTTTGTCGGCTTCTTCCCTCAGAAGTGCGTAGCATCTTGATCTACGATGCCTCCTAGCCAAGAAGTATTTAGCTGAGATTACTGACTATCTCCAATCTCTTTCATTTGCAGATTTAAGTCTGTGTTGTGGTATGTTTAGAGAGCCAGTTGATGAAGATCAATAGTTCGGTGGCATTATGGGAAGGGTATGGTTTTTTCTACTTAAACTTATTTCCAGCATATTTTGTTGTAGGTTATAATGTTTTGTGAAAGGCAGGTAGGTTTCTGCATGTGTGTGTAAAGATCACAGATCTGACTGTGACTTGTGTATTATATGCAAGTGTGGGTGCAAAGGTCTTGCTCTTATGCCAAAGCACACTTGTAGCAAAGCCTAAAAACACTGCTGTGGAAAACACTGCCCATCATCTGATGGAAATGCTTTTGACACACAGAGGACAGCTCCTGCAGACCTGTTTTGATGGAAGTGCTTTCATTTGGTTCAGCGCATCTTCCTGGGGCCTGTCCTGCTGTCCCTTATCCCTGACATCCTTTTGTGATCCCCCTGCCTTTGCAGCTGCTTCTTCAGGGTCTTGCTGCACTAGGAAAAAAAAGGGGCTCACCTTTAGGAAAGGTTTTCACACCTGTGGACTGCAGTCCTCCTTCTGCTTTGAAAGAGATTCCTTGTGCCAATAAAATCACTTTAGTGCAAACAGAGAAACTAGCATGCTTTCTAGGATTTGTTTAGGCAGAGAGAAGCATCCTGCAAGCATACCACCTTCTGCTCCGTGTATCTATAGTGAGTCCAAACGCTACTGCGTCAGGAAACACATTAAGTTTCCATGAACTAGGATGCCTAAAATCTGCTTTTCTATCTCACTAATTTTTGAAGTTTGACAAAACCCAACATTGGAAAAATGGAAAGTAAGATGAAAAGTCATTTGGATAATGCAGTTCTCAAATTTATTTGGCATCTCTTATTGTAATACCAAAAATTACCAATGTAATAATAAACTGTGATTTACTGAGAAGCAGGCTGAGAAAAGCTTGGAATGGCAAGGAGTAGATTCCTCACTCCTGAGGGGTTAAAGTGCAAAATGTTTAAATGAGGCTTCCAAGAGAAAAAAATGGTAGCAATAAGAGAATGGAGTTCCCTTTCAATCCCTAAATCAGCTCAGTGAGTTTCTTGGTATATCATCCTCCTCACTGCAGTGAATTGTGGCCATCTCTCGCACCGAAGCCAACAGAAGTTGTTTGATGCATACCATTTGAAACGTCACTGATCTGCAATCAAACAAGTGATTTCTAGCCAAAGATTACAAAATACTTGGCAAACTTAGCCAAGTGGATGAGTCAGACAGAAAAACCTGCCTGACAGAAGAGTAAGTCAAGCCACAGCAGTTGCAAGTAATTTGTCCCAAATGTGAGCAGGGCAAAATTTAGAGCAGGAGGCTGGTTTCCCAGCCCCACGCGCCAACGACTGCACTGCACTCTTTGCTGCTTTTTTAACCACAATGGCCTCTGAAAATCACTCTTCAAAGGCATTTCTTGGTAGTAATAAATGAATGATCAAAACCTAAACAAAGAACCCAGCAGCTGAGATGATGCAACTTAACAAATAGAAATGACTAAGATTGCCTTGTCCTCTGCTTATTTCCAAAAGAATAAAGCCCAGGTAATTCATAAAGCCTTCCCCCTTCTTCTCTCCTTTAAAGCCCCTTGGGAGTCACCCAGGAGACAGCACCACTTTGCTCAGCTTCCCCATCTTTAAAATACATTCATTCCAGTTTTCAAATTGCTATTTTGTAGTGCTAAATCTCTACCCACACTAATTTCTCCAGGTCAGAATCTGACCCTGATTTGAACAAAATCTGGAGTCAAATATTCACACCAGAATGCTTTTGCCTTGCTGCATGTCAGATGCCATCTCCCTGCAAATGTTTCACACACCTTGGAGTGCAGCTTGTGGAACTGATGAGGTGAAGAGCACTGCAGAGCAGCTCTGTGCTGGTAATCACAGGACTGAAGAAACACATACATCATCTGCCACATAGGTTGGCATTTCAAGTAAAAAACCTTCACAATGTGTAAGATGTTGGACAAATGATGGCCATATGCATGTTTGTCTCTGCACAGATGTCTTTGCATTCTCAGCTAGGAAAAAGCTGAGGTAGGCTTTTTTTGCCGACAGTTTAATATTAGTGACACAGTTTATGTCCTCTGCAAAAACAATAATGGGGGATAAGGTGACATAAATTATTTGCAAATCGTTTGACATATGCAGGGCATTGTCCTTGCAATAATCACTATCAGTCTGTCAGTTTAAGATATGAACCGTGCCACTGCTATTTTATATCATTGTGTTAAGCTTTCACATGTTGTAATTTTACAGATTTGTTCTTTGGAGAACACTGCAACACAAATCAAATTGTATTATGTTTAGTCATATGCTGTGCAGAGTACCTCCCTGCAATTAGGGGCGGGGGGAGATGAGGAGCAAACAAACAGTCCTAGATAAAGGGCAGCTCCTCAAAAGTTAGGATATTTCCCAGATACCATTACTCAACTTTCATGGTCATTATTCAAGGCAAGAGGAATTATTTAAATTCATGCTAACATCACTTGCTGGCTGTATGAACAAAGTGAGCGCTGGAAAGCACCATACTGACAGACCAGTTTAAAACACCCTTGTCTGTTTTTTTCCTCCCTAACAGTCAGGCACAACATTTGATTCTTATGAATAATGTGGGTTTTCCTAAAGTAAATATACTGATTTCTTTTCAACTCACAAAAGATCCCTTCAAGACCAGTAGGGCCTGTAGCATTAACTCTACCTTCCATAGACATGCAGAGTGGCTCTGGAATAGCAATGAACTCAGCATTGTCTCTTACTCCAGGCAAATTAATTCCTGTGGTATAGTCTAAAAAAGACCTAAAGTCAACAGCTTATTTTTAGGTGGTTTTTTTTTTTTTTTTTTTTTAAATTTGAACCACAGATTACTGTGGGACTCATTCACAAGTGTATTCTAAGTGTATGCAGTGCCAGATACCTTATACTAACTGTTTGAGAAACATATTAGTATATAAGTGTGCTTAATTGGTAAAGGAGTCAGTAGGAAATACTGTAATATACATTCTGGAGTATCACATTTCAGTGACTTTTTACTATATTTTGAATAGCGAAACATGATTTGTTTTCCCCTGGGAAAGTTCCCTGCATTCAGTTGTCAGCAGAGCAGAATCTTTCTGCTTCCAGTGAGCCCTTAAACTAGAAAGATTTATTGCACTTACACCCTTGAACGAACATATCTTTTTCTTTGAAGGCAGCCATTATCACCATCCCATTTTATATCTTTTCTGATAAGTGCAGGCAGTAAAGCAGATAAACTCCTTGCATACCAATTAAAGACACATGCACACTAAGACAGTGTATACTATCAGAGATGCTCAGAGTAATATTCTTCCTAGCACAGTAGATATATCTAAGGAGTTTGACTTTTATTATTCTCAGCTTTACACCTCTGACATTTCTAAACCATGGAGGAAATTAATGAATTCTCACCCAAGACTCCATTGTCTAATCTTGCCCCAGTGCTCATGAATTATGGAAAATGACAGATCAGCTGATGACGTACAACAGGCTATTTTAAAACCACCCTTTTTCACAAAACCTGGGCCATGAAAGGCTCACCACTGTATTTCATGCAGTCACCTGACAAAATATTGGTCTCATGTTAATCAATACCTTAAATAACTGCCTCGTTTCCTCGCATCCAAGATGTTGTGATGATTTTTATGCACAAAAGGTATGAAAGCCAAACCTCTGAACCTCAGGAAGCCTCTTTTCTTACTCTCAGGTAGGATACCAAAGTACAGTCCTAACTCTTGGCAACTTGCCTTGGATTCTTCCATTTTGAGATCTCCACAGACTAAACAAGAGCTCAGTAACATTTTAAGGTTCTTAAGTGCAACATCCTTCACCTACCTGTATAACTGCTGCTACTGTTTCTTCCTAGTGCCTTTTCCCAAGCAGACAAAGGGCCTTTGCTCATCCTGAATGGCGAGACCAAGAGGATTTGTATGAGAAGGCCCTCCCAGGTGAGATCATTGCCACAACTAGGCTGTAACAACCGAGAGCCATATTAGCAGCTGCAAGCCCTTTGGCTAGGACGTCCCCCACACCCTCTCTGTCCCAGTTAGCATGCAAATTCACTGGGGTAGGAGCCACTCTGTAGTGTTTCTTTCCAAACAAATAAAAGCCCCTGAGCTTTATCAAAGGCAGATTATGTCAGCAATGCCAGCTTGCTTGGAGGAGCTGTTTGGGCAGCCCTGCTGGGCTGGATGGCCATCAGGCTGTTTGGGTTGCCCTGCTCTCCTCCCACAGCTGCAAACTGCAGCTCTGGGCTACTCCCAGATCACCACACGCCCAAGGAGCCCCACACACTCAGCTCCTTTTTCCTTCTGTGCTTCAATGTAAAATAAATTAGTGTATTTACTCATGACGTTATTGTCAGGTGGAAAATTAGCTGTCTGCAGTATTATCTGTGAACTTATTTTTACCTCTCCAAGAATCTCACCCAGGGTGTTTCCTGAAGTACAGCATCTGAGCACATCAATGACTTCCTTATGCATGGTGTCTCAGCCACCAGTTTTCTGTCAGGGTTCCCTTTAGACAAGAAACTATGGAAAGCAATACATCTCATTCAAAACATCTGAAAGAGCTGAAGATAGAGAATGCACTAATCAGTAATTAATACAAATAAAAGAAACACTCTTTCATGTAGGTGGTAATAATAACAACACTCTGGAGTTTGTTCTAATCCATCTTTTTGTCAAATGAAGCACCAGGGAATTTGTGTGCAACAATCAGAGTATTTTAAGAGTCTCTGCTTTGATTTGCAATAAGGGGTTTAGTCCTGTGTTTTCAAACTGATAAGCTAGCCTTTAATATGGAGAGGAATTCTGCTATACTTTTATACCCAGCTTACAAGTCAATTTTCCAAATTAACAAGCCCTCTTTTCACTTTATAAAGAAATTGCAAAAGCATGACAACATCCCATTGCACAAACCCTGATAGCTCCCTTTCTTCCATATTAAACCACTGAGAGCAGCTGGAATAAGGGGCTTCTACCCTTCCTCTCCAGAGAAACAGCATCTTCCAGAACATCAGACAATCCCGAAATCCTTTAAATAGCCCTGTATTTGTTATATTTAGTGACAATTACACAAGTGACTTCCTGACTGCAAATATGATTCATTACTCTGCAGCAGAAGTAATACCTCTAATAGACTATGCATTGAGTTGACCCAAAATAGCTGCTGAAGAATAGTTGTTCCTGAACTACTCCATGGGCAGATTTTTTAAATGATTATAACCATATATAAGAAGAACAGATTATCCTGCCATGTAATTATTTAGCACTACCCCTAAATCTTTATATAAACTAAATTTCAAATGTGGACAACAATAAGCAATGTTTAATAAAGAGTTTTTAGAAACAATTTGTCTGGAACTTGCTGGGAGGTTATAAACCCTATTTTAAATTAAACAATTTGCATTCAATATTTAGTCAGCCTTGAGCTTCACTATTATCAACACTCAAAGTTAAAAAAAAAAAAAAAGACAAGAAAAAGAGAGAGTAATTTTTTCTTGTAAGTAAAGGGAGTAGAAATTGAGTATTTCCAAACCAGCTAGACCTAAGGACACAGCTCCAGTTCCCTCCCCACTCTGGAATAACACAGACAACCCCACTGAGAACAGCACTACCCCAGGGCCTGCAAGTCCATCTTTGACAGGACCGTGCTGCCCTGCTCTTGATTTTGATGCCTGCACAGTGCTAAGCAGTAGGGTTTCACTGCATAAACAAATTAGGAAGCCTGGAAATGATCTGAAAAGATTATCATGTGTCCACTTCCCTGCTGCAGAGCCTTACACCACGACACAGCCCTATTTCACTTGTGCGCTGTCCCTGTCCTAGAAAGGGATTGCTCACAGACCTGCACTTCACATCTTCAGGTCATCCTCAGTGTTCAAAGCAAACCTCAGCACTGCTGTGTGCCATGCCGGTTCTGTCTCACTGACGCAGGGCTCCTCAGCACAACTCCTTCCTAAATTCACAGCTGCAGACTGAGGCAGGCAGCAGGGCCGCAGGTGCCCCCTGCCAAGGGGATTTTTGACATAGCCAGATCCATGCCCTCACTCCCAGGGCAGGCAGCAAGTAAAGAAAGACTAGGGGAAAACTGGAATATCACCCCCTCCCTCTCACTGACACCAACCGCAGTTTATCCGTGAACTTCAGAGAGGCCAAAATTTCATCTGTATTTTTCAGGATTTCTGCAGGCAAGGCAGCTAAGTATGCTCAAGGGGAAACCCAACCCTATCAGCTTTCAAAAGAAGCCACAGAAATACTCCATCGCCTTTATATTGATGATACTAAACACACAAGCAGTAATCTTATTTCGGCTCCTTTTTTATTCCTTTTCACAGCAGCCACTCGGCATAACCTTCCAGACAACAGCTGCTGCCCAAGAGGAAGGCTGGGAGGCCTGAGCTGTGCTCGATATGAAATTATCCAGGTGGGTGCTCTCAGCTCAGCTTTAAAATTTTTATTGTTTTTCCAGCTTCCTGTCCAAGTGTTCTGCTTGCTCCCTTGATTACAGCAATGGCAATTTAAACTAAAACTCACAACATGCCATGGTTGATGCTACTGCTGAAAAACCTCACTGATGAGGTCTCAGAGTAATCCCAGTGTCCCAGCTTACTGTGCATCTCTCTGTTCTAGCTTGTAAAACAGCATTCTAAAATGCTGGTATGTAATCTAAAAAACATCATAAGTAATAATTAAACATTAAATCAGATTAATTCCAGGCCTGTTTGCCCTTGATAATAATATTAATTCTCTACAGACGAAAGTAAGACAATTGTGTGAAAACAAAGCACAAATAAAGTCCATAAAATACAGAGGAAATATTTCCAATATTAGTTTTGTAACATGGAGTATTCGTTTTGTAATATGGTGGTGACATAAAATATGCAGCAGCAACAAACAGAGGAAATTTGATGGACTGCCAAAGCTGTTTCTCCTTAAAATGCACATTGCTCTCAGTTAAGCCTGGCACTGAGACAAGACTGCCTACACAGGCATTTTCAAAGGGCTCTTTCAAGGCTGACGTGCCACTTTCAGCTCCGACATGGAATCAGAATTACAGCTGAGGAATCAAATGAAAATCCAACCAGGCTGTGTGGGACTGCCTCAGAGAGGAGGGCTACAAGAGCTATATTTGCAGCCTCACAGGGTGTTCCCATGCTTGCTATCTCCATATCAAAAGTGCTCTGTTTATAGACAGCAATTTGTTGGTGCCAGGCAGTGATGGGCATGTGATATGAGGGTGGTGAGGCACTAGAACAGGTTGCCCAGAGAGGTTGTGGATGCCCCATCCCTGGAAGCATTCAAAGCCAGGTTGGATGGGGCTTTGAGCATCCTGGTCGAGTGGAAGGTGTCCCTGCGCATGGCAGGGGGGTTGGAACTAGATGATCTTTAAGGTCCCTTCCAACCCAAACCATTCTATGATTCTATGATATATGGCTGTTGGCAAAATGAGTCTGTCCATGGGTTATCACCAGCTCCAATTAAATAAAGACACAGGCTACTGAGTTAGGGTCCCTTTCATTGGAGCTGAGAGGACAGCAATCTCCACAAGAGCCTCAGAGGAGGACAGATTCATTTGACTGATTGCATGATGTCTGAATTAATGGTCAGGAAAAGAGCTATTATTGTGCCCTTGCTGGTAGGCTGCTTCAGAGAGCTTTTGCTGTGCTATCTGCTTGAGTGTGGAAGCAAAAGCAACACACTCCTCAACACGCAACCAGCAAGCCAGGAGCCTGGCTGATGTGGTAAGCCTTTTCTGGATCAATTTTACAAGGCTGAGTGTCTGATACATAATGAATGTTCAATAAGCTCAAATACAAATACTTCGCAAGGAGCAGGCTGTTAGTCAAACCAATGTTGCTCTAACTTTTAAAACAGTTTTCTTGTTTTATTGACAATGCGGGTGGCAGAGACAAAGCAAAGCAGGGCACAGTATAAACCACAGCACCAAGCAACTTTGGCTCCTGGTCTTCTTTGTGTCTGGTTTCTGGGGCTGGGAAAAACTCAGTAATTAAATCCTTGTAGCTAAGCTGGAGATGCTGGGAGCAAAGGGGTGGGGAGTAATTGCTATCAAATATCAATGGCCCAGCATGTGTTTGACAGGTGGGAAAACCTGGTTCAAGCCCTTGGTGTTGGGGGGGACATTTTTTTTTGAGTGGGCTTAATTCTTCAGAAAACACTGTTGTGCTGTTCTTGGTGCATGTAAGAAACCTGGCTTCTCTCAGGATTTCAGTAACCTTACAAAACTGGAGCAAGTTTCAGAGCTAAAATTAAATTCACAAGCTGTAGCAGGCTTGCAAGCTGGAACAAACTTGCAAGCAACAACCTGCTTCCAACATCACATTTGAATGCTCTTCAAGATCACAACAGACTTCTGGCTAAATGGAATTAACTCCAGACTAGAAACTGCTCTATGCGGCTCACATCATCTCTCACCAGGTGGTGCTGGATTAACCTGTAGAGGAACTTCAGTGTGACCCTCTAATACAAGTGAGACTCCTCAGTCTGCCCCCACTCCAAGTGCAGTATCTAGGTTTGCTTCTGTGGCAGATTCTTCTGCTTTTGCGAGACTTCCACTATTAAGTGAAAATCTCAGAAAAGACAAACTAAGGCAACAAAAATGACAAGCCAGCCTGGTCCTGGTTTCCAATTTGTTACTCTCTTTGGGAGCCAATAGACAATTTGAATATAAATAAATTACAAACCTCCATTAAGCCACCTGGCAGTGACCTCCTTGGGCCTTTGGCTCTAGCTGAGCATATTGCTGAGTACCAGCACTGCTGCGTTGCCCCTGGAGGTGGTGCAGCACCGGAGCAGGTCATCCAGGGAGGTTATCAAATCTTCATCCGTGGAGGTCTTGAGACTTGACTACACAAAGCCATGGCTGGCCTGATCTGGAGATTGCAATAGTCCTGATCTGAGCTGGGAGCTGGACTAGAAACCCCAGTGGTTGCCTCCTGCCAACAGCTCTGAGGTTGTGACTCTCTGTTGGTCCTTCTTTGCTTCAGCTATCTGGAAATTTAGAAGGCAAACTTTTTGGTCATGCATGTCTTAAGAAATTCTCCCTAGGGTAGACATGGACTTCCACATTTCCCCAGGAAGAAACATGGCTACTTAGCCAACAAAAGAAACCCCTCACTGAGATCTTGTTTTCAGGAGTTCAGACAATAGCCTTTGTCAGTGAATATGTGACAGCTGATACAAACAAGTACACTGAGGAACTTAATCATATCATATTTCTGTGTGATCAAGATAACCTATATTAAACTGTTAACAGTCATTTAAATATTTAAACCAGTAGATCATACAAAGAAAAAGGAAAGATTAAGTTTAATCATGTGGCTCAGTTCTATTGAATATATCTGTGAAGTGGTATTTCTGGTTATTTGTGAGTGGAAAAGCATTTACTTACTAAATTATTTCTCACTTATAGTCATCATAGGTTTAGGACTCAGTGATTTGTATTGCCAAAACCATCAGATAATCTGTCCAGCCGTGTAACATGCAGAGAATCTCAACTGCCAAACATTTTCTCAAGCCCATGGGATGCATCTTGCTGTTATGGATCATTGCAATTGCAGAAATGGTACCTGTGTATATAACTTTAAAGTAATTGCTTTGTTTATATTTAAGGGAATGCAAGTAAACTTGCTGAGGTACTTCTTGGATATCAATTCATATTTGGCAAAACATTCAAAGTACACTTTAAAAAACTTCCTTTAACTTCCATGGAAGTTACTTACACACTTAAAATTAAGCACA
Organism: Ibycter americanus; assembly: GCA_035590275.1. Classification (NCBI taxonomy): domain Eukaryota; kingdom Metazoa; phylum Chordata; class Aves; order Falconiformes; family Falconidae; genus Ibycter; species Ibycter americanus. Next base: position 18,512,497 of record JAVJGI010000064.1, on the reverse strand, counting down.
CCCTACAGTGCTCCACTAGTTAAAGATGATACATATACACAAGTTTGAGCACTATTTATATGGGATTAAACCATAAACAGTACGCTGTCTTGTTCCTCAGTTTTGAGAATAAAAATTAAAAATCCCCAAACTATTGTAACAAAAAATTTTCTTTATTAAAAGATACACTTTTCTAAATAATTTATAGCTTGTATAAAATGCAGTTGCACCACAGGGTCTGGGCCCCACGGCCCATGTGCAAAAGATGCTCGCTTGTGTCCTGGAGATGATGCTTTGCCAGGTGCCATGAGGGACTAGTGGAGTGGCATCTGCAGAGATTGCATTGCTAAACACTGCTGAATCTCCAAGCTCACACAAACTGAGTTTCTTTACTGGTTTACTGTGGAGGGTTTTTTTTACCTTGCTTTTGTTGGAGGCTTTGCTGAGTGTGGTAGATTTTTTTCACAAGAATACAAAGAAACAGAGTAGCAGAATAGCAGGACAAGTATCCCACCAACTTTCCTGTGACAACACATGGAAAAGTTTTTCAACACGTTTAATTTTTTTTAATAGGAGCAAATAAACTTATTTTTCTCTCAACTTGCTATAAGAAATGGTTAAACATTTTTATTTGATTAAGAAAATAATTTTGAGCCACAGCAAATCTCAGCTGTTCTGATTAAGATTTTAGAGAGCAATAAACAATTCAAACCATGGTCTTGTAATTACAGATGCGAGCTGATTTTAATCATGCTAACACCTGTATGAGAAAAGCAGAAATATGATGATATATCATTCTGTGTATTAGAAACAGTACAAAAATGCTCTAATTTCACTACATTCATTTCTGCAACGTCCCTTCTTATGAATTTTCTAAAAGAGCCCAGAATTATTTAAAAAAACGAGAAAATATTTAGTAAGAAGCTTCCTCCTTTTTTATAGTCTGCCTTTACTGAGACTCACTGAGCACTCCTGAGATACTTATTCACGAGCCACAGTTATTCAAATCAGCTTAAGGATAGTATGTGTGCACATGCATGTTTGTACACAGATTCAGGCAATATATGAGTTCATATTGCTGTAATAAACTGGAATAGCAAGAAGAAAACACAGTGAGAAATACTTCAGAAGAAAGAGGTAAATAGGGAGGAATTACAGAAATGTGCTACAAAAGATATTTTGCCTTTATTCACTTAATGCTGATTCATTCTCATTAAATGGTAAATTCAGCTTTGCCATCACTACTCAACACCAGTATGGTATTACAGCTAAATGCTACTTCACCAGTAATCTGTTATTATAAAATGAACTGTTATATTTGAATATTCAAATATTTATATGGGAATAAGTGCATATTGATTTGGCTTTTCCATAAACACAAATGTCTTTCTAGCAAGCAGGGACACCATGTTACAGTGAAGAAATATTTAAAACTATTTATTTACAGCATTTATTGTAGTGGCTTCTGGAAAAAAAGATTACATATTTAAACTGTCAGCATTAGGACATGGAATTTTTTTCCTCTGTGCCAATTTAGAAATCTTTTTTCCCTTTTTTTATATGTCATGGCTCCAGGGCTCTTCACAACAGGGCTCTGCAAAGTCAGAAACAAATCATCACTTTCAGTCAGCATGTTCGGAGGTCTTATTCCTATTAACTCTGGCTTAAGAACAAGGTCCAATTCCAGAGCTGCGTTTTGATCATCTTTCTCTTTCAGCTGGTGGTCAAAGACCATCTGAGACTCCCTACAATCACCATATACTCCCTGATTTAGACTGTTAATTTTCATAACGATACAGAGCTGGTGCTGATCCTCCTTTCATTCCCAGACACTCTTACTACATGCTCCCCTGGCTACAAAAAATTTCATGCATACTTTAAAGCAATCTGGGGCTGATTTATTCAGTGCACCTGCACGAGGCTTGAGGGAACATACTGCACCGCCCATCCCCTCCCAGGCACACGCATTCCCTCTCAGACTTCTTGGTCATGACCCTGTCTCCTTCTCCCTCAGCCCTGCATTGCATATCTGAAATGTTTTGCAGAGAAACATGTCCAAAGGATGTTGGTTAAGCAGTGGAGAGATGGGGCCAGGATGCATGTGCTGGGTCTGGTAAAATCTGTTGCCGTTTGTGTTGGCTGTCCCCTTGGTGTGCTTTCCTGGCCTGGGCACCATGCAAAGAGGGCGTGAAAGAGCCTTATGACTTTCACAGCACATCAGAAGATAGATATTGTGATATGTCTTCAGGGAGGAGGTACGGAAATGGCAAAATGGGGAAAAGCAAGAATATGGCAGTTGTTACAGTTCCCTGAAATGGAAGCTGCTCTTTCCATGATACCACCAAAGAAGTAAAAGTGCCCTGGAAATCTTACAGGTCCAGCATCTGGCTCTTAGTGCAATCTTCCTTTCCTTCATTAGGACTTCTGTCTGTTTGGATGAGTCAGAGAGCAAGTCCCCTTGAGTTACACAGTAAGCCAGATAAAATGAGAGACCAACAGTCTCCCTGTACAGATAGCACTTCAGCTAAGGTACACATGCACAAGGTCAGTGCTCCAACCAAGGAAGCTAGCAGATCTGTCAAGCCTTCTTTGGACAACCTGTCTGAGGATTAATCATATGAATGTTTGCTCCATGAGGTTCTGTGTACTTCAGGCACTATTTTCTCCTCCAACTCTTTACACAAGGAAACACTGCTTTCCTAGGATTCAGGGGTCAAGTTTGGTCCCCTTTTGACCCTTTCAATTTGCCTGCTGCTGCTAAGCTAAATGGTGGTGTGAGGTAATTTATTTGGGATCAGGGTTAAAGCGTTAATGAGAACACCACATTTCTCTGAAGCTCAGCAGAACTAAGAGCAGCATTCTCAGCTGAGAGAAGAAAAGAAATCCTCAGCACATACTGGAGCCAAGAAGCATATGGAGCCATTTTAGCCCATGGTTGCATAGCTTCTTCTCAGGTTTCAATGAAGTAAATCTGAAGGGCAGTTTGAATCCTAATATATGTGCAGGAAGTCGATGCATTCAGGATTACTATAAAAGTAGGCTAATTGGAGCCCTTCTCCAGCGAGGTGCTGAGAGCCGTTGGCTCTACTTGGAGTTAAGAGGACTGGTATGTTTAGCACTGTGAAGGATTAGGCTTCTAAATGTTCCTACTGCTGATAGCACTTTTGCTAGGAGGATTGATTTGACAAGGGTAGCGATGTATGGCCGTTAAATTGTTTGCAGATTTGACCTATCTGTCCATAATAAGAAATAATATCTGAAGTGCCATAACTCTGTCAAACATTTCAAAGAAATACTTGTTTAAAGATCGAATGCATTATGTAATCTCATAATGTCAGATTAGGACGTAAAACTATGGAACATGACACAGAGCAGCATTACAAGACATACTGTGTCAGAAATTTTATAAACAATTTCTTCTGGACCTCTCACATGTTATCAGTTTGAGTAGTGACTATGATGCATTTCAAATTTCTGCTGGCAGCTGGATACAAAATGACGTGGCAAAAAAGTGACTGGAAGTATCACCCAGGGGCTCTTGAAAAAGCATTTTTCCATAGCAAAACTGTACAGACCTGCAGATTTTGTCCTGGTGTGAGGGAACCTATGGGGAGAATGGGAAACGAGAAAGGACAGCAGAACAATCAAAACTAAGGAAAGTAACAGAGCCTAGTCCTGTGTGTTATTAAACTGAATCACAGTTCCCAGTTGACAGCCCCAAAATAATTAATAACATAGTAAATATAAAAATCTGTTACCTATAGCCAGCACAAGGGCTTAGAGTTACCCAGTGCTTATGCCTACAATTCCATAAGCATCATTTTTCTCCATATGGATTTATTTTTATTACATGTTATTTGCCTGAGTATGAGACTACCTAGGCAAGATAAATATCTTTTACCTTGGAAGGATCTATCTGATTTCTTTTAAGTATATAGCACTTTGGAATTTGGGGAAATAGAAAAGCAAAATAAATTCCCACCAACTAAATCTAAAATCAAGACAGGTTCAAAAAAACAGAGCTGAGAGGAGAAAAGGAAATAAACCAGCAATGAAATAAACAGTGATCATTTTTTATGAGACTCATAATAAAGAAAAATTATTTTAACTTTCCTTAAGTGACAACTAGTGGAAAAATAGGAAGCAGCTAAAAAAGTAGCATCAAGCCTGCTAGGCTAGTGAACATCAGCTGGAGTTGCCTTTTCTGTGATTTTCCTTTTATGTTTAATCTTCATCATTTTTATGACCTTATTCAATTCAAAGTATGTATAAATGTATATATGTATAAAAAAGTATATATAAATGTCATATGCAGCATTTTTGTGAATTGAAATTTAATCAAGCAGAAGCATATGGTGGACACCTTCAGCAACATCTGCCTTGGCCAGTGCAGAATAACAGAGCCCATGAATCAGTGCTGTGAATGCAAAGGTCATGATTTTCACTCCCATGCCCCACCTCCACCAGCCTGCACCACTGGCAGCAGCAGAGGGGTTAAAATGAAGCTATACCAGGGTGTGGACCAGCTCCCACTCAGCTCCTGTTTTTCCCTCTGCAAAGCAGTGTGTGGTGAAGGGACTGCAGCCCTACAAAAGTCTTAGGAATTGAGAGCTCAGGCCTGTCAAAGCAGCACTAGTGCTCTCCGGGATGTGCCACGTGTGCTTGGAGGAGCCTGGAATGCAGCAGGGAAGGAGTGCCCCAGATATTGCCTCTCTGGCCTTGCCATGATGCTGTGCCTTGGGCAAAGGGTGACACAAGGATGCCAAGATACGACTCTGATGGGGACCATCTGAGCAGACTCTGGGTTTTGGTCTTGCTTGCCTGGGCACAGCAAATGCCAAGCTGGTCCTGCACCCCAGGAGCCAAAGTTTTAGGGAGAAATGCACAAGTGCTCCTCTGCCTGGTACAGTGGGTTTCAGATGAGTTTGTCTCCCTTTGTGAGCCATGTGGACACACGCAGCATGAGTACACAATGAGTGGAGGAGCCAGGGCCCCTCTGCGCTTCTCTACTCTTAGCATGAGTTGTGCCCCATGCTGCCCTTGCCCCCTCAGGCTGTCAAGCCTGCACTGTTGCTCTTTGCACAGGTAGCACCTTGCAGGTTGAACTTTGCTTCTGCCCCAGGACAAACTGCAGACAACTTCTCCTGAGATGGCAAGCAGGCTACAAGCCTGGGACCTAGACTTCTCTCAAGAGACAGGTGATCCCCTCCATCTTTCCCTGTCCACATCTCTCTGTGCAGGAATCGTGCACAGCAGGGCTGTCTGGAAGCTGGGACTGAACTATGTTGAGCAGCATTAGCCTTGATAGCAATCCCTGCAGTGTGTACCACTCACCAGAAACATCAGTGCTCGGTGACGACTCCCCATGGATGGCTGCTCTCTGAAACCTCTCAGTTAGCCAGCACCTCTGCATTAGTGGATGCTAACTGGGTCAGTATTATTTTGCATTTGATGTAATAATGCTTTGTTCCCTCCTTTTTCTTGCTAATAAGTTGCTGCTTCCTTACATCCCTTCTGGTCAGCCCTGTCTGTCAAATGACATGTCTGTCAAAATATACATTATTCAAAAATGGACCTGTTGCCAGCTCTGTGAGGCTGGGGGATGGGTTCATGTATCATATCACTCTTCCCTTCCATACATCTCAATTTCCTGCTTTCTGCATGATTAATGCACATTTGCTTCCCTCTACATAGACAGCAAAGAATGAATTATGCTGCTTCATTACATTAACTGGTAACGTCTTTCCATACCTATATATGCTAATAACTGCTTTCTTAAGCCTTATGTTTGTAAATGAACTAGATAGAAAGAGTAAATACAGAATAATGGCATGTTATGTTCCTCTAATGTAACAGAAATCAGAGGGGGACAAGAAGGTGTAGGTGTTTCTCTTACTAGAGTTTAGTAGGTTTTCAGAATTTTAAAGTCATGACTGCCCTTGTAACACCTACATTTGATCTTTGATGTTGAGCTTCAGTAGTTTTACTAAATTCAAGGAATAGAAGATAGTCCTTTTCTGCATTTGATAGAAAATGGATACAAGTGACTGAAAATAACTAACACACACACACATTAGAAACATAGACTACAGATACTGTTCACATACTGAGTGGTTAATCTCTGCCTAAACTTAATACTAAATAAACCAAGTGAATATTGGCACTCTCAGACAAACCCCAGTATTGCGTCTGGAAATAACAATATTATGCAGACTTGAACATATTAGTAGCTTGAAAACAGAGAGCAATAGCAGATGCTATAAAATACACAGAATCAATCCTGCTTGGACATTTATTGCATTAATACTATTTTCAATTTATTTAGCAGCAAAGTGCTTTTATTACTGACTACTATGTATGAGTGAGAATATGTGTGGGTGTGGGTGCTGTACACACAAACGTGCATGTTAGCTGCTCTGCCTGGCATAAAAAAATCCTGAAGAGGACAGCAATGAAATGTTTTAACAACACCTAACAGCATCATACAATATGCCATAAAGACACAACACAAGAGGATACTGATGCCACAGATCCACCCATAGTTTAGATACAGTGATAAAAACATTAACCAAACAGAATTTGATTAGAAAATCAGCACTACCAGCTTATCCTTTAGAAATGCCATGGGATCTTTAACCAAACGCCAAGAAACCAGCTGTTGTTTGCTGTTTGCCTTTTTTTCCCCCTTTTACTTCACAGAGCCTCCAGAAGCTTATGTAGAAAGAAAATCAATTAAATAAAAACGGACAATGATGAAGAAGTCAAGAGAGCAATTTTAAAATCAATACACTGCTTCAAAAGAAGCCCACAAGGTGGTTGCAGAATATGGAACAGAAGCCTGACATACCAAGCAGACACAATGTTAAGAAGCAAAGGAAGATCCCACAATAATTTCATATTTATCAGAAAGGATGGCATGGAAAGATCTGTAGTAACCCGAGGTTGTGCTGTTACAAGCACATCAAACCAACCCCTTATTGCCTATCCGGACTCCTAGCGCATAGCTAGTGAAGTTTCAGATACGAGGCCGTGTCTCTAAGTGGACAATGTTTGGGTCTGAAGAATCCAAAACTTTAAGTGAGCCAAGAATAAGCTTTTGTAGTAGCAAACATCTGCACAAATATCACCAATTTCTGCTCTAAGTACAAGACATAATTCTTCAATTTTCAAATAAACACATGCCATGTACTTTTTAAAAAATACAACAATTAACAATAAAACTCTACCAAAGCAAAATGTTCCATTATGCATGCAATATTCTCCCCAAGGAGGGAACTGAAGAAAGGACAAACCACATGTGAAATGTTAGTCATGTTGTTTGACGCAATTTTGTGTGGTTCTCAGATAGTGTGGTAAGGACAGTTCAAGAGTTTATATGGACTAGTGGAGAAATCAAGGAAAAAACCCCACTGTCAAACAAATGAGCTTCATCTTAATGCTTGCTTATGAGCTGATATGGGCAACGTTATGAAACCATCACAGATAAAAGTCACCTAAATTGTCATAAAGTATGGTGATCTCAAACTATTTCACAGGAAACATGATTGGCAGAAAAGGGTCTTAAAATAGTGAATAGTGAATTGCTACAGTTAGCTGAGTTTTAGTGCTGCTCCTAAAATTGCAAACTGCAAAACTCAGCCCAGAAAATTTCTTGACCTTTTTTGCTGTGTCAAAATTAAGGCAGAATTAAAAAAGAGTCAAGTAGACAGGCAGAGTAGTGAGTAAAAAATTCTTAGCCATATTCACTTTTCACTTCAAAACCATTTCTGTTTTATTGCAAGTCCATGATTCTGAAAACATAGTTAAAAAAGATGACTTTAAAGAAATTCAACTTTTTTGTGTGCAAAACATCTGTGTAGTGACATACCATGACGAGCATGAGGCATGCAGAAACAACTCAGAGCAACTGGCACTTCTGTCAACACGGTACCGAAAACACTGATGTCACTTAGTATTTGTGGTAAGCCCCAAGTATTCCTCTTGCAACAGAACATTTGTTGTCTACTTCCTATGGAATTTCTGAGCTGGAATCAGGTCCAGCTATATCATATTCTATTTCTTCCCTTACACAAGGGTTTTTTTTTTAATTCTTCAGTATCAAATGCACACAAGTTCACATCTGAACTTGAAGGTTTGGAGGTCTTACCTCTCCCTGAAAACAGCCTTTGTCGGCTTTTCTTTCAGCTGTTATTATTTGCAGGTTTCTCATCCATGTTCATGCTGATGAAACAAAACAATGTTGTCATGCCTTCACTTCAACCAATACAGTATTTTCATTAATTTTAGTCACAAAAAAATTGTAATGAATTTTTTAATTAAATTCTTATTTGTCTAAGGTGTGCTTATAGATCATTAACACTGTCACTATGCTTTTAGAAGCTGACATGACCAGCATCATGTATTTTTCCATAGGTATTGGCCAAATTCTGTAGTCATGGCAGAGGCGGCATCAGTGATACTGTACCTCTGGCTCTCCTGCGGTTAACATCCTAGGATCCTCAGGGATTATCATAATAAAAACAGTGGCAGTGGGTGAAGGACAAACCTACAGTCTGTTTTCTGTCACTGCTAACCTGAGGTCGAGGTACTGTTCAGGCCTGCGTTGGTTGCTTCCAGACCAGGAAAAGCTGGTATAAGAACCTAGTCCAAGAACAAAACTGGGAAACTGGGAAAAAAATTTTCTTTGAGTGGTGTTTGTGCAATGCCTAGCTTGTGTTCAGAGGAGGTACATGTTACTGGGTAGGCATCAGTAAGTGTGTAAAACTGGCAGCATCACTACTACGAGAACTTAAAAAGACAGTCTACTTCCTCCACAGCAGTTGCACACTGAACAGTGACTTATTGCTACTGCTGCTTGTAAAAGCACACAGGGCTCATGGTAACAGCCAGTGCTGCTGCCTGGCACACGGCTCCTCCCTGTGTTCTGCGCAGAGATCCGCACTGCTTTCTATGGGGACACGGTACAGGGTAATCAAGCAGCTGATTTGTCATATACTGCCTGTTTTGAAATAAAGACTAGTAACACAGGGCCCATGCCGTATGAAGACCCAGGTGAGTATCTGCAAAGATTGTGTCTCTGCTTTGAAGAGCTGACCATCCAGGAAAAAACTGTCTCATAGGCCTGGAGATAATACAAAACTTACAGAACACACCGAGTTGCAATTTATCTCCACACACCAGCTCCGCTTTCTAACTCAAATTAATTTTAACCCACCAAAGTTTCTATTCTAGCAATGAGCTCTGCCACAATGAGCCCATAGGCATATGTGAGGCAAAGCTGCGGCTGCTCTTTGGGATACTCTTTTGTCTATAACTTTGTTAGGTATCACACATTTGGAAGTATAATGATTATATCAGATACAACTTCATAAGGTACTAGAAGTCTTTACTAGATGCTTGTCAGCTTAAGTCCTATCAGGACTTAAGCTCACCACACTAAATCCCCAGAAATATTTTCCATAAAATAGAACGCTTTCTGGAGTTAATTTTGTATAAATTCGTCTTTTTTATAAGCTGCTATCTGATTTATCAGGAATGAACATCAGAGCTGACGATAGTGAGCTGCTTGTGCCAGCAATGGTGTCTGGGATCAGCAAACTCACACTAGCAGAAACACACAGAATTTCAAAAAGTAAAAAATCCCCAAAGACAAAATAAGTGTCACATTTCAACATTTACATTTAAAAATGTATGTTTCAGATATTTGAAACTAATATTCCCTGGCCCTTTGCATATGCATCTAAGAGTTGTATACAGGAAACCTGGAAAAGCAACAGAAGTAACCAGAACAAATTAATAATCCCCTCCTTCAGCAAATTAGACTTCACTCTGCTAAATTAGTTGACCTTCAAAGTTTGCCCCAGGGGAATCATGTAAAATTGGAGGGTTTAACTGAAGAAACAAAGATGAAAATGGGGATGAGGAATGCAGGGTGGCTAGTGGAGTGGATGGGCCCAGAAAGGTTTGTTTAGTTACTTTAAAAAAAGTTCATTGAAAGGGGGAACTACATCACCTCTGCATAAAGGTACGTTTTGTCATGACTTATTTACTTAAAGGGACTTATTTACCTCATTAAAAATGTGTGTAGAGAGGAGAAGGAAATATTCTTCACAACCCATCACAAACTGTGCTGCACCAGCTCAGACATGGAACCAAAAGAGAAGGCAGTACAGAAAGATGCTGGTTTTTTTCAGATGGTCCAAGTCGAGGTAGAGAGCGAGCATTACTCGGTTAACACAAACAATCTTCAGAGTGGACGTTATTTCAAACCACCCCAGACACATGAACTGAGATGAGGTGGATATCTAAGAAATGTAGCTCAGCTCCAGAGCATCATCTCTCTAGTATTTCAAACACACTGGATTTCTGTCACAATGAACTCTTACAGTGGAACATCTAATAAGAAAAGAACAAGTAGAAAAGGCAAATGATTGTGTGGCTACTTTAAAAAAAATTCTTGTCAAACATGGAGTGTTAACCCTTATGCTCGAGTTTACCTGTTCCTGCAGACTTACTGTCTTATCCCCTTACCAGAAATGATTCAGTGTCACACCACACAGACTCTTCTGAGGACAAACATGTATTTTTGCTTATTTTGTAGGCTTCATTAATGGTGGTTATTGCTACACAATTTTCTAAAATCTGTGATACGGGCTACCTGTATGATGGTTGATGATGATAATTGTATGAGTAGACAGAGATGTGTTAAAAAGACTCCCCAGGTTTCTCAAACTGTGGAAGTATATAGTTAGTCTGGACTACGAGGAAGACTTGGACACATCTTCTTGACACAGCCATAACTTTGCTAACTGTTACAGGCAGATTCTGACTGGTATGGTTCTTGCAAGAAGGTGATCTGACCAGTATCTGAAAACACTTACATGCCAGTTGCCTTGATGGAGAGCAGGAAGCGTAACCTTTGACCAGAGAAGTAGTAACAGTGTAAGCTTTTATAAAACAAAACCTAGAGGAATTAGTGTCCTGTATCAGTCACAAAGTTCATTTAGGGCTCTCTATAAATCTCACTGAAGCATTTAATGAAATGATCACCTTCCTGTGTGATTTGAAACGGATGTAAAAGTTTTACACTGACAATGAGGATGTTTAAACTCCCAGAGGACTAGGGCTAGAACCAAAAGAGTATATGACACTGAGTGGCAGGCTTTCACAGGCTCTGACCTGGTACCTTGAACCCGTATGCAGGACTTCAATGTCTGGAAGAGCAATTGAGAATCAGCCACCTACAGATGGGATCTCCAGCATCGGCATGCTGAGTAGGGGCCACTTACCTCCAATCACTTGGAAACACTGAGGAGAGCAGGCTTATATGGTCTTTTAAAAAAAATACATAGATGTTTCCATTTTGTGTGTCTTTTTGTTTTTAACACTCCCCACATATATCACAGTTCACAGGTCAGATTTTTCTGGCATGTAGAAAGTTTAGATTCAGTTCTGTCTACCCCTTCCTCATCTGACTGATTCAAAATCTATCTGCATGTAGAAAGTTTAGATTCAGTTCTGTCTACCCCTTCCTCATCTGACTGATTCAAAATCTATCTGCTCCATTTCCAGCAGAGTCTCTCCAAGGAGCATCAGAGAAGGACTCCATCCTAACAATGCTGCGATATCCTCGCTGGCTACTAGAGCGAATGGAAGTAACTGGTCTTTTTTCCCCACTGTACATACTGGCACCAGGCACCGCTATCTCATTAAAAAATCATCTTGCAGGTTCAGGTCCATAAATATTAGTAAATAAGGGATGGACCAACAAACACGTTGTAAGTTGGCTTCCATTAACTAAATGAAAATGGCTTATTCTAATAAGGTGTTTGATGTCAGCTAGGTTGTTTCTTTCTTCATTTGAGGAAGACTACTGGACCTATTTTCTATCTAACTTTCATAATTATAGTTAATTTTAATTGTGATTTTCTATTTAATGTGCTTTTATCATGATTTTTTAATTACCATATCTGAGTTCCCCTAACATGAAGCTTTTTTATGACCTTGCTGAAAATTTCTTCCTGATGTCAGAACCCCTGTGCAAGCAAGTGTTACATGCTTTGGCAGTGATAGAATTATTCTTTCATAGTCTATAGAAGCTCTTAAGCTACCTTCATCCCCATAGCATCTAAACTCCATTGAGTAGCACATTAACTGACAAGACTAACATCCATCATCTTTGCTTCATTCTCCTCTCTTGAGGAAGTGTGTATTACGTAGGGGAGTGTATGGTTTGGGTGGAGTTTTCACTGTGCTTTATTTTTAAATGTCCATGCTGCTAGGTGTGTATCTCAGAAAAATTCTCCCCTTGGAGAGCATGGAGCAGAGGCTGTGGAGAAGTTTCTAAAGGTCTTTCACTCCTGCTGTTATTTATGCTTGTGTCTCCAGTCAGTCTCTGTCTTGTCCAGAAATGAGATTTATCATGACAAATGATTTAGTCCAAGTGTTAAAAAAAAAAAAAAAAAGAGATCCTTTATTAGAGCATTTTATACTGATGAAGTCTCTTGTATCTATAGCTGAAAGAGCTTTCCAAACTAAGGATTTTTTTTATATGGGCTCCCAAGTATGCAGTAACACTAGTAGCTAGAACCATTACTCCTTACGTACATAGCTACCAATAAAAAGACATTCAGTTTAATTTTTGCCAGTGAGTAAAGGCTGATGATTGTTATTAAAGACCATCCTTAACTTTATGGTTTACTTGTTGAGATTGGTATTCTAGGAATGTGTCTAGGATAAGGGGATCCTAATACTGATGATAATGGAGTATTCTAGTGTGAGGGTACTTAACCTTGGAGAGCTGGACAGTTACTCTGCTATTAAGAGATGTCATGAAATCAAAATATGATTGCAGATTGATGTCTTGGCAGTGTTACCATGTTAACATCAAAACACTGTATAGGTACCACTCCCTTACTATGCTTTAGAGATGGATAAGGAAAGCAGTATTACTATTCATCCAGGACATGATTACCCTGTGATTGTATCTCTTCACCTCACTCACAGTCTTACTTCTGTGGCACTCCTTCTCAGTCTTGGCTCACTGCTGCTCCTCCTCAGGGAGAGGAGCTGCCAAGTCCTCTGGCACCATCAGTTACCCTTGTAGCAAGACAGCATCATATTAAACAGGAAACAGACCCACTTCAGCATGCCATAAAATACGTAGAACATAAAATGCTCCTGGACCACAGGAGTTCTCATCTAATCTAATATGGTCAGTGTTAGTCACAGTCCAGTGAAATACCAACTTACGGAATTTTGTTACCAGTTGTGGTGAATTTATAAAGCTTCAGTTCTCAAACTCCGGTGATATCTTGAAGAACAGAGATAAATTTTAGCCTCATGAAAACAGGATTCAAGTATATAAGGCATCGAAAACATATAAAGAGAACCCAATATATTTTACTTTAAAGGAAATGTCATTGTCTGGGGAGGGCTAGAGTTGTGATTTTTGAACTCTCAGGTTTGATACTGCTGATGTTGCCAAATATGAAATAGCCCTTGCTGACAGATCTATGAGGAAAACTTGAACTCTGGGCAATTGCCATACCTCCCAATTATCCCTGCTTTGTTTTGAGCAGGTCAGTTTTCCTCTTCCTATTTTGCAAGAAATCCCCATTAATTATTCCCCTTACTCTTGCCACGAAGCCACTTATACCATTTCCTGTTGGATTTCACCCTCCACCTCCTGCGCAATCAGCAAAGAGTTTTTATTCGTGCTCCAATTTCTTCCCACTGCTGCTGTTCTTCTCTCTCCCAGCTCCTTACCTTTCTTCTGCTGTCTGAATTTTCTTCATCCCCTCACTCTTGATGTTAGCCCTCCTCTAGCACCTTCTGCACTCTCCCTCTCCCATCACACCCCTCCATTTTGTTTCCCCATCAGCAGAAATCAAACTGACCAACGTCCTCGTCCCTTGCTGGTATTTCAGAGCTCCAGAGCCAGATCAATTTTGCAGTGCTGCTAGCAGAGGCAGGGGAGAGGGGGGACACAGCTGCCAAAGGGGAGGGAGCAGGGAGGCAGCACAAAGGGCAGAGTGAGGAGGCAGGCAGAGTGAGGTTGCATGGCGAGTGGGAACATAGCTCTGACACGAAGGGAGAAGCACGGCTCCATCTGTCAATCACCATGCTGCATCTCCCCACTGCAAAGGCTGTGAGTAAAAGGCAGTGAGTGCTGTGAGGGGATACATGTGGCTGAAAAGCCTACGTGCCTGTGGAGACTGCACAGGCAGATCTCCGTGAATTCTCATCAAGAGCAGGGAACGACTGTAGGATTTTGCCTAGAGAGGACTTCTGGAAGGAACTGAAACATGGGTCTATTTTGAGCCCTGATCAACATTTCAGGTCCACAAAACACAAACTGCTCCCAGGTCTGGGGAGTGCACAGTGGCTGATTCCTTTGCCCATGAACACAGTATTCTAACTTGCTACTTTGCAAATGTTGGGATATCCTGAAGATGAAAGCAACAATCTACACTACATCTAGAGTCTTGTAATTAGCATTTGGCACCAGAGCAACCAATAAAAAAGCCATGACTTTCCTGTGGGCAACTATTTACTAGAAGTTTGACGTAACCCTTGCATATTACTGTCCCAATAATCCAAAGAAAACAAACATAGAAATGCTTTTAACTTCCCATGAATTGTGATGGTGGAGTTCACTGTTACCCTCCTGTGTTTTGAGGCTCTTCTAGTAGGGTCTGTTCATTCTGACCCTGGAGATCACTGCCATGAGTGTACTTCCAAACCTCCCCCTTTCTTTTTGTAAAAAGATCACATTGTGCTGAACAGCCTTGGTATGCAGCAGCAAAAATACACATTCCTGAGAATGAATGTCATGTGTGCCGCTGTGGGGAATATTGACTGGGTATTTCACTGGCATGAAAACCCTGTACTGTAGCTTACCATATCAAAGGCCGTACACCTCATAGATCCCACAGTCTGTTGTCAGTTTGTACACTGACTCGCCTACACCAACTGCTATGTTGTTTCATCTCCATTCAGTATGATGCTGAGGTGTCATTCACAACCACACACACAGTCTTCCCACCACTCCATTCAAGTAACGTGCCTACTGGACCACTATATCAACGACACATCAGGAAGAAGATCTGGAAAATGAAAATGAGTCAAAGGAGGCAACAAAATGCTGCCATTTATATCTTTGTTCCACTAGATACACACAAAACTGAAACACAGCAGCCTTAATAGAGAGGAGGGGAAATGCATTCTGGCCAATACCAAATTAATCTGCAGCTCTTGGTGTTGCAGAAGTCACACAGTACATTCCATGATAATTCTGAATAGGAGGCGCTGGGAAATTTGCATTCAATGAGTTATGATATATATTCAGCTTACATATTATTTTCTGTGGAATTCTCTGTCTGTAGGGAATCCAACCATTAAAACATCAGAATCGATTATTCATATAGGCAAATCCCAGCAAATAACCTAAATTCCTCTTAAACTAGCTTTGAGCTTGGAAGTTGCTTGACTGGTCTTTCTGGAGACCAGCACACAACCATTATGGCCAAGATCAGTCCTATTTTCTGTGAGTAATCCTTCAGAATTGAACCCTGGAATGAGCAAGGCAACCTGTTATGGTGCTTCTGGACCAGTACAGGAAGGAAAAACTACAGATTCCTTTAGATATTTCCACATATTTCTAAATAGGAAACACTCCCTCCTACCTGGAAAGTCTGCAAGAACCAGGAGGAGTTGACACAGGTCTTGCACTCTCTCCATTCTAGCTACTGTCAGTATAAGCAGTTTTTTTGCCTAACTCACATCCTTGTATGACCTTCCTATGTGTGGATGAAAAAAGCGCCTCAATTGCATGGGAAAATTTGCAGAAATATTATGCTCTGAATGGCTGTTTTAACACAGTATAAAAGTCTAGATGACATGACGGGGTGTAAACTTTCTCTTTGTAGAAAAACAATAGACTACTTACTGTTTGTAGAAAATCTGGTAACTTTTAAGGATAGTTATCTTGGTACAGCCATATTATAGAAATCTTACATCTATTTTTGCACCCAAGTGATTCTATTGTCCATGCAGATTACAAAGTTTACATTAACTTTAAAAAGGACCCCCCCCCCCCCCCCAACTTTGAACATACAGAGGAGTCTGAAACGATCAACGTGTTTTCTGTCACAGGCTCTTCTCTTTATCAAATCCTATTATGTCCCACTATTGGGACATCATAAATACTAGGGAGAATTTCCTACTAGGCAGACTGATACATATGGTCATCTGTCTTCAGCTGGATGTAAGACACAACAGAGTTTCTTCAGTATCATTGTAGTGAAATTACACTCCTGCTTTGCCCCACAAGCAGTATGCTGTTACCCCAAGGCACAGAGGGGACCTAACCACTAACTTACATTTGAACAGATATAATTCTCTTTTCTGGTTGAAACCTACAGTCTCGGGGAAGCAAGTCACCCTCTGCAGACAGAAATGCAGCACTGCACTAACTGGAAATTCGTAGCCACTAGTAAACAGCATCTTTTGCAACATGCAAATGTGCAATTGTCGCAATGTGTCAGCACTGGAACGTCTCTACAGGGATACAGTACAACTGCACAAAGGAAGAGATCCCTGACACAATTTAAAGATCATACAAAATATCACGTCAACCTACAACACCCAGACTATCAAATAGATATTTTAAGATGAAGTCTTGAATTCTGATTATGTTTGCAATGTTGACGGGATTGCTCTCACTGCAGAGCCCTGTTCTGCTTTGACTGGAAAAACATTTCAGGCCCAATTCATCCTCACAGTCTCTAGCAAAATTAACGTAACAGATACAGCCTGTTCTTGGCCTCTATTTTTTCCATCCTTGCTTTAAAAAATACACTGTATTTTAGAGGTAGCTACTTCCTCTATAACACATAGTTTGACAATGAAAACATCATTAATCTGTAGTATAGAGACAGATAGATCTTTGACAAAACACCTTGTAAATGGCTCTAACAGAGTAATATTGACTGATTCTGTCAATACTTAGTTAAGGAATTTGTTGCAATATCACAGAATCATAGAACAGTTTAGGTTGGAGGGGACCTCTGGGATGTCATCTGATCCAGCCTCGTGCTCAAAACAAGTCCAACTAGATGGGGCTGCTCAGGACCTTGTCCAGTCAAGTTCTGACTGTCTGCAAGGATGAAGACTTTACTTCTCTGGGGCCCTGCTCCAGTGTTTTAAAAACCCTCACAGTAAATTCTTTTTTCTTACATCTAATAAAAATTTGCCATGTCACAACTTGCATTTGTTGCCTTTTGTTATATCACGGTGTACCTCCAAGTCGTCTGTCTTCTCCACAGCCTCTGATCATTGTAGAAAGCAATAAGATCTCTCTGCTTTCTTTTCTTAAGGCTAAATAAGCCCACTTCGCTCAGCCTGCTTGTATGTCAGGTGCTGTAGAGGCCATCTTAGTGGCCTCTGCTGAACTTGTTAAAGTATACCAACATCCCTTTTATGTCAAAAAGCCCCAAACAGGAGACAATACCCCAGATATGGTGGGAATAATTGCTGCCCTTGTCCACATGGCTACAATCTCGCTATTATGGTACAGTAAGCTGTTGTGGCCTTGTCAGAACACTGCTGTCTCCTTTTCAGCTTCTTGTCTACTGGGACCTACAGGTCTTTTTCTGCAACACTGCTTCCACTGTCCAGTCTGTATGGTTCTACGGGATTACTTTGCCTCAGCTACAAGACACTGCACTTGCTTTCACTGAAACCCATGAGGTCCCTTGTCAACCCATTGCTTCAGCCTGTCAAGGTCCCCCAGAATAGCACCCCTGCCCTCCAGCACATTGACTGCTCCCCACAACTTTGTGTTGTGCCCAAACTTGCAGATCATGCCCTCCGTCCAATTGTCTGGGCTGTTAATAAAGACGTTGAATGTTCTGGCCCCAGTGACAGTCTCCGAGGGACGCCACAAGGAACCACCTGCTAACTGGATTTTGCACCTCTAAACACCACCATTTGAGCCTGGTGGGTCAGCCAATTTTCCTCTTGCCTTAACATTCACTTATCCAGGGCAAATCTACCAGTTTACCTACAAGGATACTATGGGAGACTTTGACACAGGCCTTACTGAAGTCAAGGTAAACAACACCCACTAATCTCCCCACACTCACGTAGCCAGTCATCTTATCAGGTCAGTCAGACTTCCTGCAAATCAGAATGACTGTTGTGCTTTGAAAAGGTTGCCCTTGAAGATAAAATATTACTGTAAGTTATATATATATATATATGTATTTTATAACACTGCTTAAAAGTGTACACTTTCATCTATCATATTTGAACAATTCAGAATGGGAAGGCATACCCTAAGGAAGGTTTGCTTGGTGCTAGGTATTTGATTGGTGTACCGGTTTCTCATTCAGGAAACAGAGACATGGCACAAACAAAATCAATGCAAGCTTGTCACCAAAAAACCCGCAGATTCATATTGTCTTGGGTAAAGGCCATTTTTTTTGAGGACATTTCAGCAACATTGCAGATGCTGACAGCCACCTGGAAAACAGAATGGTTGTATAAGCTTTGAGCAACATGAATTGCAACAGGAATGAATTGCAAATCCTCAGCTTTTTCCCACAAAACGGGGACTACACAGGTAAGATTAGTTGAATGACAGGCAGTGTATGCTACTTCCAAATGCAGCTTTTTTTTAATCCTGCTGTCTCATGTGAATTACCCATAAGGTCTTTCAGAAGCCTGGCTTTTCACTTGTGCTGAGATCTCATAATTACAAAGCAGATATTGGCCTGGATGTAACTTTTTGGGCAATCATTTTTATACAAACATGTTTATATGGTGTTACAAAGAGACTCCCATGAAAGACAGATGTTTAGGAAGTGATTAGTGATCAGTGTAAAAAAGCAGTTAAAGCATTTGGGCTACTCTACCCCACCTAGGAATCACCTGTTGTTTTATTAGAAGAGAGTGGCGTAAAAGAATTTGATAATTCTGTCATGAACTACATTATTTCTCATTGTGATAAAAATCATAGACTGCTTCAGAAATGCCTGTGTGAATCTGGGCACTAACTACACTCTGAACAATTTCCCTTTTGGCAGGACTGTGCCTCTGATGAGCTCCTGGCCACCAGGGGAAGAGCTGCAGAGCTAGTCCCCTGCAGCACATCCAGCTGATCCATGGGTTAAAGTGGGATAGCCTATGGAAGCCCTGTCTGAAAGCTAGACTTCCAGTTGCTAACAGAGTACAGATACTTTGGAGTACTTTAGATATGTACTCTGCATATAATAAATAAAACATGAAGCATACTACACTAGCTCCAATTAGGAGCAGCAGCACACTTCTGTGAAACGGAACTACATTACCATATAAACCCATGTGAATTTTCAGAAGTATCCAAGAAAGACTTCTCCAAATATTTGCAGACAAACCAAAGGGGAGACTAAACAACAGAGGGTGAAAGTAGTAAAATTATGTTTCTCCACTTTTCTTCCTAGAGCACGAAAGGTTGAGAAAGATCTGCAGCTGTGATTACATGTAGAAGAAAATTCCAACAGTGTGGTAAATTATTAATTAATATTGATGCACTATCAATCAGCACAGTGCATTTATGGAGTATTCAAAGTTAGAGAGAGAGGCTAATTAGCAGCCTAGAGGGAAGGCCATTTGAGAAAGCATGGCAGAAACTTTGGCTTAGATTTACAGTGGTACTTATTTGCAGATTTTATGGGCGGCATTGAATCTGTGTATTCAGTGGTTTCATAAAGTTACTTACTAGGTACTTGATAGTGAAAAAGTAAATCTGAATGGATATAATATGTTTTTCCAGATTAGATGTAATGGAAATGCATGCACTGGACATGGAGAGGAGCTTCCTCAGACCAATCCATCGCAACAGTTCCAGAATTGCTCATCTGATGTAAGAAAATCTATAGTTAAGTTATTTTGCCAAGTAAATATTGAATTTCTTTTCACCCCAATAAAACATATTTCTCTTTCTGGGCAATATAAAAATACATCTACTATGACAGTTAAAAGACTATAGTAATTTTGGATATTATGTGAACAGAGATCCACACTCATACCAATTTTCTCCTGACATAACATCTATTGTACAGCAACATAGATTAATTAAAACAGTTCCAGGAGTTTTTCTACAGCATTTACAGTATTGAGATTAATCTTTATGGTTATTGAAAACTGTAACTTTTGAGAATATTTAGAATGGTAGTGTCTAAATTTCAAAATTGCATTTTTGGAGTGAGAAGACATGGCCACCGATGAAATTTTTCTTATGATGACATAATTTCAAGCAATAAATCAACCATTTGTTGTTCTTGTTAAAACAATGTCTGATGACAGCCACTTTTATGGGGTGGTTTGATTCATATGGTTTCCAAGCTGGTCGCCAAAATCAACCTTCCTCCTTTTCTTTAGCATTGCTATAAGGGTTAATGCCTGCATTATGCAGGTTCATTCACATTTCCTATTCAATCTCATTGAGAAGTTAAAAAAAAAAAAGTAGATTTGAAATTGTAATTCAGATTTCATTTTAAACTGCTTATCTCTGTTCGCCTTCTGATTAAACATAATTTTTTTGGAACCAAAATGTCACATTATCTTTATGACCACGCTCTCCATCAAAGCAGTAAAAGCCTGAAGGTTTACTGCAAAAAGGGTTCCCCTTACTGGTGACTCAGTGTACTACAGCGCTCAAATCCCCAATATGGTTTTAAACCTCTAAAATGATTTAACCCGAAGCAGCTGCTCGTTTTATGTCTTGATTTGAGGACCCCTCACACAGTCTTTCTTCAAGGCTTATGCATATGTTTAGCAAACATGCCAAATCATCAATAAATACCGGCTACTGGTTACTGGATTTGCAAGTGTCCTTATATTTGGATACTTTCCGATAGGAAGGACATATCTGTGCATGTGTATAAGTGCATAAGCAAACATTATGTGCTAAGATACCAATCACAGTACTTACAGCTATAATACATATACATTACAGTTATATAGGACGTTTGGAAGATTTTATTGGCATTTATGTAGAGCGGCACAAAAATGAGACCGTGAGAATTGTGTAAGTCATCCCACAAGTACTGCTCAAACCATTATCCCCTGCTAGTATGCACAGAGGATACAGAAACCTCATGGCTTCAGAGAGAGGGTGCCTGCAAGTGCAGAGAAGGTCAACACTGCAGCAGTGCATTTTCACACCATCACGCAGACCCCCACAGGGCAGAGCTCAGGAGATGGAGCTGTACAGCTAATCCTTCAACAGTGTCTATCCATTACTTAAAACAGTTCTACCAAAAATGAGCAGCATAAGTTTTTAAGTCCTGATAGCTCAGTATTTCCCATGGCTAGTCACAGTCTACCTTGCCAGAATCAGGAATATCCTATTCCTGTCTTTTAAAAAGGCCAGAAGAAACACTCTTCTGCTTTCCATTTGGAACATTGGAAGTAATGTTCCTCCATTTCCCATAGCATGCAACTAGGAACTTTACATTGAAATTTCTTCTGCTGGTATGGACACATCTATGATACACACAGAACATAAACTGGGAAGGTCTGCATTTGTACTTCCGCACACTAAAGGTAAAGAAGTAACCTTAACCTGGAAGGCTCGATCAAATACAGCTGCTGCAGTCAGGTCAGGGGCTTAGAAGACATCCAAGGTGCCCAGGCTAGCCAGGCTCCTCTGTTGGGTACTTCTTACCATCACAGGGTTAGGCTCAGCTCTGACAGCGTTGGGGGCTATGCTGCAGCATAAGATGAAGTATGCTTACCACCCATCAGCGCTGAAGGGCAAAGCTAGAGCCTCTCCCATGTTTCCTGTCACATAGATTGTTTGCATATGCCCCTATACTTATTCCCTGCTACACAGGCAGATGCACTTTCACAGGCTGTCAGAAAGCTGGCTTGGCCCAGAAGGCTCCTTCTTCCCCTACAAGTGCTCCCCTGTGGCTGGGGTACAAACAGCTTGTCTTACATGTGTTCTCCTGAATCATTGCTGGACTGCAAAAAGCAATCAAAAAATCCCAGATCATAGCCCTTCTCTATCCCCTCCATACAGTTCACACACAGGTACATGCCTCAATGCAGGCACAAGTCAACTGCCATCACCTTCCCAAGACAACAAGTTCCCAGTATAGAAAGAAAAAAAAATAATTGAAAAAGTGTAGCAGGGATGAGCATGCTACAGCTCAAATCATTGGCATCACAGCTAAGGTTGGTCCTTGCTAAGCAGTGAACAGCTGTTTTGATCCTGATGACAGCCCATGTCACAGCCCAGTCAAGGCCACAAGGGTTCCTGGGACTCAACTGTCACATCAGGCAAAGCTAGACAGACCTGGGCAACCCCTGCTGCCAGGACATCCCCTGATCAATAATCACTGCTGCCATGGCTCATTTTGTAATAACCCTTGCTGTGGTAGGATTCTCCCTTTTAAGTACCACATCCAAGTTTTACAACTCAGCTGTGGAGGTTGGGTTCAGAGGTGGCATTTTTTAAATGATTTCCATTTTGAGTGGAGAAAAGACATTCCACAATGCCGACGTTTGGAGTATGTTTTCATTCTCATGCACCAGGGGAAGATTCAGTGAGTATAGTAAGCTGGGATTCAGAAAATACATGAACTTCTCAGTTACACAACATTCAAAATCACATTCTTATAGGAAGTTACTAAACTATAGATTCCTGCCCTTTTTGAGGACTTCTTCTTCTTTGTATGAGGTAGCAGCAGCACGGGAAATCCACACTGAGTTTCTAACCAATTCAGAGGCTAAAAGCTGTGAAAGCAAGTCAGAATACTGGAATGCTGCTATGAAATAAAACAAAGCACATCAGCCTGATGTTTCATTTTCAGTAGTCATTACTGTCATCACTTTTTTGCCTGTGTTTTCAGGCAAAAAGATGAAACTTCTAACATTTCTTAAGTATCTCATATCCTCTACTCCAAGCACTAATCTAAGTGAAAGTGCTGAAAGCTGACATGGGAATCTCCTGACAAGAGAATCAAGCTCCACTGAAGTAATTTTAAATTTAAAGCTGAAAAATCTTAAATGATGGTTGGTAGAAAACCTTAAAGTGTTACTGTGCTCCGGCTTGCTTTCAAAGGAAAGAGAATCTATCCTATAAATGGCCAAGCCTCTGAAGCATCTGTCAGGCCAGGATATACATTGTAACTAATTTAGGCATCTACTTTTGATGATGCCTTTTTGGGCTGTTGTAGGAAGCAGCATGCACTAATAGTCATGTATGCCATTTTTGGCAGTAGGCCTGTTTCCTTAATTAAAGTAATTTCATTTGTACAATCAATAAACACACATTTCCTTCCTAAATATATCTTGAAAAAATGTTAATTTAGATGAAGAGTAATATAGTATTTGGTCATGCTATAATAATATTAAATCAATATTTGAAGGAGATCAGGGAACATCTTCGAGAATATCAATATCTTCACTAATGGATTAATAGTTTGTCACATACAATGACTTAAAGAAAATATCAATATTTAAGCCATATTAGAACAACTAGCATGAAAGATCTGGGTTAAGGCTGCTTGTTTTGGTCCCAAATCCAAAAATCCCTAAATACATAAAAGCAGAATGACATAAATTAAGTTCATCTTGGTACTTAGGATTTCCTGACTTTAGGTCAGCTTCTTAACATTGTTTGAAGATTATTTATGCCTTAAACAATTTGGTGTGGTTTTTTTTTGTTGCTGTTTTTGTTTTTTGGTTTGTTTTTTTTTTTTTTAAATAATACTTTTAAGATTTAAATTTCTTACTTTCACACTTAACTAAGAAGTTTCATTACAGGTTTGAACACCAAGACAGAATTCCTTTTGAGAACCACTGAATTTCAGGTTAGACCCTTCCATTCTAATCCAAAGAGCACTTCGCTCTAAGCAAAGGGGCATGTTAGCTTGCTACTATTTACCTTTCCTGACACCATTGAAGCCTCTCCACTGTGCCATGAAGCAACCAAGGCCTGTGTATTTGGGGCAGGGGGCAGCTACCCAGAGCAACCAGTCTGCTATCTCAGGATGGGTGGGTGGATAGAGTTGCTCTCTAAACCATTCCACCTCTATTCTACCACCATCTCTGTCAGAGGTGATTTCCTGCCTCCCCACCCAGGAAAGCCATGTATCTGTTCACCTCTGAGATCTGAAGCCATAAAAACCAGCCTGCTGATGCTGCGTTTTGCCTGCAGCTCTGCCTTTCACTCCTCCATTGCAGAGAAGCTGTGGTCTTTAACCACAGCAGCCATGGTGGTTGTGGGGACAGGCTTGCCAGGACTGGGAGGCAAGGGGAAGAGAAGGGTTCCTGAATGGGAGAGAAACTCCAACCCCAAAACTTTAGCCTCAAACTGCTGTGAGGTGATGAGCAGTACCAGTGCAGAATAATACCCTTGCATAATGAAATCTCTTCCTGCCTTCTCCACTTTCATTGAGTGGACACAGACACAACAAAGCCTGAGGTAAAGCGGGCATCATGCTGTCTCTCCTTGCCTAGTCCTTGCCATCTCCATTTCCCTCTGCACACACATGCTGTAAACTCCCTGCACCTTGAGTTATCTTCTTGCTGTGTGTTTGCATAGTTTCAAATCCTGTGGTGGCAGTGGCTGTGGGACTGGATCATGGGGAACTTTTCAGAACTAAATTGCAATGATTACAAAATATCTGATCCTGCTGAGTGATGCTTGGATGCTCTCACCTGAAAGGTGAGAGTGCAAATTGTTACAGGGATAGGGCTACTCAAGAGAGCTGTGCTAGAGCAGGAGATAATGTATGACTCAGGGCAGCAGAAGCACAACAGATGTCCACAGCATTTATTCTGTTGATAAAAGCCAAAGTTCATCATGCATCTGTGCTCTAATTCTGTGATAACCAAGAAGTGTGAATGGAGAGATCCTGACAATCACTTTCAGCATGTTCCTGAACTCAAAAGGATAATGATGGGTTTCCAAAGCACGTTGCTGTATTAAGGAAGGAGAATAAAGCATGCTCAGCATTAGAGAGTCCCAGTTACCTGAATAATGGACATTAATCACACAACAGGACACACTTTTTCAAGCTGTAAGATAATACTTCTTTCTAAGACAAATTCCCTAATTTCACATACATCTTGGGATTTACTGCGAATTGACCGTTACACGTGCATTCCAAGGGACAGAGTATTTTTGGTTTCATGGCCTAGAAAACAGATGAAAAACAAAACTATAATTTGGAGGCCAATGTTGTGTCCAAATTAAATAGGAACTTAGGCTGCTCCAGCATCTTGTTAACTTAGCTCTGTGTTGCATAATCTATCAGCCATCTGACAGATGATTTGTGAGATTATATTTGTGAGAGCAGCCTCCCTCAAACCACTGCACTTACTTGCAGGAATAACTGCCTATCAGTGGGAGAGAAAAGCAAAATCCAGTTTTTGATGTATAGAAAAGCAATTTGGCAAAATACTTTTCAACAAAAGGCCTCTCTGCATTGAAGCATCTCTTTTTCCAACTGCACTCTGTATGATCTCAGCTAGTTAATTTTCTTTTATTGTTTTTGGTTGTCTGGTGGGGGTTTTTTTGTTTGTTTTTGTTTGTTTTTTTTTAAATTGGTGTTGGAGGGGGGAAGGCATTACAAGGCTGGGCAGCTCTTTCTTGCCCTGACTGGAGGGGTCAACTCCCAGAATAAGACTCTAGACATGGAGGCTTCACCCAGTGTGAGTAGCTGGCCTCCTTTTGAGAGTCACTCATCAGTAGTTTCATAAATAGACAGAGTTGGTAAATAGTCATGGATAAGCAGCAAAGTTCTTGTGCTGCGCTGTAGATTTATTGCATTTTTGGCTGACTACAGAAAACACCCGATTTTAGAGTGTTTATAGGAAGCTATCAGAATTTCTTGTTGTGTATATTTTACATTTATCTGGAAATTAATATAGTCCACAGTGTGTATAAATTTCACAGACTTATAGCTGGCAAATACATAGCACATGCTCTTGAGAAATACTGTAAAAGCCTCCCAAGGTTTGTTTCTTCCCCATCCAAAATCTGCATTGAATGAAGCATCTGGTTGCCATTCTTAATTACCTGCAAAATGGCTCAGAAAAGACCCATTTCTCATTTCCGAAAAGACCGCTTAATTCTATCTGTGTGGTACTGCAATGTGAGCATAAATTACCCATTCTCTTCCCACTTATATTATTGTAAGTCAAGTGACTTTAGTGCAACTAATCCTGATTTACATCAGTGTAAGGCAGGAGAGACATAAGGGCTCTAAATTTCCTCAGTGTTTGTTTTCATACAGTATTTTCTCCTTCTGATGGTTATCCATTAGCCTATAAATCTTAGTAGTCCTAAACTCATACAGCTCATTAATTTTGAAGTAGTTTGGCCTATTTTTAGCAATATACTTGAGCCAACTCTGGCAGTCATATTTCCTGATCCCATTTCCTGATCCCATGAGAAGGTGCCAGTCTGAGGAATTTAGTCTCAGCTTTATAGCCATGCAGGACCATCCCTGTAAACTGCCCTGATGTCTGACTGTGCATGTCTTACGGGTGCCCTAGGACTTGCTCAGCAGAGTGTAATACTTGAATACTTACGTACACTACTACTGTAACTTCTGTCATTAACCAAAGGTACCAACTCAAAATCTCAGTTTTTAGTGTGTGCAAACATGGACACCAGTGATGGTAATGGTACCTACAAATATTCCCAAGGGAAATAATGAACGCCATAGGTTTCTGAGGTACTCATCCCCTTTGACACTACTCTCTAGATAACATTTTGACACCTGCTAAGCAGAACAGACATCAGATTGAATAAGTAGCAACAACGTTAATCAATTGCGATTAAGTTAAGAGATCATTCAATATACTACAGAGAGAAAACGGAACCTTAGGACTTTGCATCCACGCTGTATCTTAGGAATCAAGTAACATACTCATGAAACAAAACATTAGAAGCATGATATTATCAGAATGATCCTTCCCTGCCTCACCAAACCTTTAAGCTATGACTTGTTCAAGGGTTTTAGAAAGCTGATAATCCTCTCTTCAGTCATTACAGGGCACTGTGCTTGCACCCAATAGTTCTTCATTAAAGAGTGGTATAACTAGAGATTTAATGGTTTAAAAATACTTGTTGCTTCAATCACTTAAACACCTCTGTTTAGTCTTCCCATGCATATGAACCTCCCTAAAGAGACAATTGCTGGAAATAACTTTATTCTTGTATAGGAAACTGAAATTATTGCACAGCGAAACATCAACCTAACATCCACCTGCTTATAAATTCCTAAATTACATAGTAATTTTTATTTACACAGATTATGTGGTTTTTCCACATGAATGACTTTAATTTTACAGAGCATTCTTAGACCTGTATTACTTCAGCCTTCCCAAATGCTAAGATACAATTCCTATACGAAGGAATTCACTACATTGTTCTGCTATCAGCACACCATCACTGAAATTAGACAGAATTATTCCCTTTATACAGTGAAGCATGAGAAATCAGGTGACTTGTCTCAAATCATACACCAAGCAGTAGTGCAGTTAGGAATGGATTTTGGATTTCTTCATTCCCCATTCTTTGAACACAAGCAGCATAGCATGATAAGGACACATGCTTTAGTGATGTAACCTTTCCATTCTATTTTACTAACAAAAATAATTGTTTGTTTTGTCTTTGTGTAGGGTTGCTATTGAATGATGTCTGCTGCATTTCCACTCCAGAGACACCTGCCTATCACCTAGTATGATAGGAAATGAAGACTGTACTTACAATTTACGAAGTGCTTTGGGGCTTCTGTGGACCAGAGGTACCTTGGAAATACAAAGTATTTCATAACTTTAACTGAACAGCTTAGCTTCAGAGTTGTTTCTCTGTAAGTAACAAATTAGCATTTCCTCTTCTAGTTGCTGTCTTTTGGTCTCTGCTATCTTTACAGTGAATTTGCAGCTGTCAAAATGAATAATATGCAGCATCAATTTAAACCCTGCTTTTCCATAAGTTCAGTGTAATAGTTTCACTTTGTCTCGATTCTGTTGATTGCTATTAAATTCTAGATTGTTTTAAATTCCTTGAGACCATCTTGGAAGTATCAATTATAAACTGTAGGCATTTATTAGAATTCAGCTTGAGATAAAGCACTCTCATTTGGCTGGAAAACATTTCTTTCTGTTCTTTGCACTTAATACAGAAGAGGTCATGGAAATATAATTTGCCATTTAAGAAATAGAGTGTTTAAAGAAGAAACGTTATAAATTATTGTAGAGATTAAAAAAGAAAGGAAAGAGCCTTCATAAAGAGCATGGATGGAGGTGAAGAACCACACAGAACTTGCTTTTTGTCCATCTACACAGTTCATGATTGGTGAAGGTCATTGGAAGAGAAGTGATTTGAAAACATGAAGCTCAGAAGTAACACAACTCTCCCCATTCAAAAGTAAACTTGCCTCTGACTTGGAAATAGAAAATGAAATAATCAATTCTTGCAGTCAAAAGATTTCTAGAATAATATGGCTTACAACACACTCCCTAAGAAAGTTGTTATTTCTGCATGACTAGATGTTCTAGTGGATCAGACCTATATATGCTGTTTGACAGTAAAGTTCTGCATGCTCCCACCGCTTTTTGTTCTTTTAACAAGTATTTATTATTCCAAATGTTTGTTGATACTCAGAATAAATACCAACATCCATAGTTTTTCCTCCACTGAACACAGCTGACATGCAGGCACTTTTCACAGCCCCAGCCATTTATAAAATACTTGTATAAAAAATATCCTTGTACCTGTTTTGCAAAAAAATAAAATGCTTATATCACAGAGATCAATATTAGAAATTGACTGAGAAAACAATGCCTAGGAATAGATTAGGGTTGGTCTAGAGCTTAAAACTGAGACTGCCGTTAAAATTCAGACTGGATGATACTGAAATCTTCTTGGCCGGTCTTTTGCACTTTTGTTCAAGAGCATGGACAATCTCTTAAGATCATCTGGAGGGTGTTTATAGCGTGCTTGAGAAATATATTCAGTTTTTTATATCTTGTTACTTTACATATTCTCTATCTACAAACCATCCAATATGTGAATTTTCATCTGACTTGTATAAGTATTAAACAACCATTATTTAGGCCAGATGAAGATATTCAGTCTTTTCTTTTTAATCTACACCCTGCTTTTAAAACCTTCTTTGACTTTTTACACTTAAATCTAAACATCCTATTTTCTATTAATTATTCCAACTGAAGTAATCACTAATGTTGATATACTGATTACTAAGTCTTGATTAAATCTCAAATGGGAACCAAATTGCTACCAAATGTGTACTGGTTTCCTTTTTTAATTTTTCTTTCAAGGACGCTGACAATTTCAACCAGAAAGATTTGCTAAAAGTTCCTTACTGCTAACAGAGTTTTGAGTTTCTTACTTCCCTGATCTGGAGCCATACCATTTATTTCCTCCAGACCAATAAAATAGGAAGGGTACAGCCTTGGCTCCTGGCCAGCTTCACCTTGGCCTTGATTCTAATGTTGCTGGTGAAACTGCATTATATATGTGGACAGTTATTTGTGCTTGAAATTACATGTCTAAATTATCAGGTACATTCACTGATGTAACCTTTGGCATAGCTGCAATCCCAGCATGAATCAGTCATCCTTAATATGATTAAAATGCACGTACCCGAACATTGATTCTTAATACCTAGTATTGTTTCCAAATAAACAATGCACTCAGTAGGGAAAGAGAATAGGAAAATTTCATGCCAATGAGCTATGTGAATTTAAAGAAATGCATAAACATGAGATTTAATTAAACTGGGGAAAAAAGTGGCAAAAGATTATTACACTTTCAGAGCCATAAAGCCCATGAAATGAAATGGGTAACATGTAAATAATATACAATTATAGGCATAAATAAGGGGAGATGGAGAGTGGGAGAATGACAGAGAAGAATGTAGAATATAATCTTTTGCATAAAGCATTACATAAGCATCTCTGCTCCAGTTTTAATCTTTCCCTTCCTGTTATCAATTGTCTCTTAGTTGCTTTTCCTACTGTTTTTTCATTTCATCTCAGTTTGACAATTCTTTTTCCTCTTTCCATTCTTATGTTTTTAACCTGTAGCCCCTGACTACAGGCACATTAAGTCTAGCGTAGCATCTATCTTATTTTTTTTTACATAATTTCTGTTTAACAAAGTCTTTCAGAAAACTAGCATTGAGATTCCTTATTTTGAGAACAATAAGCTGATCTGATCTAGCAGAAGACTTGTGGAGCGGCTATTTCATTATTAAACTGAGCCAACTACCTTAGATGAAAGTGGCTAAGTAAAAATAGATGATTCATAAATAACTGTGCACGCACACAATTAAAATCTGGGGCTTCCTGCAGTGATGGTATTTATTGTTCTCAAATCTAAGCATTCATACAAAGGCTAGTGAATCCAGGAAACTGAGCTTAAAACGTCATTTTAGTTTTGTCCACTTTTTTTGCCAGACACAAGCTTGAATTCTGTTTGGAGCCTTTGTGCATGGTGGCAACAGGCAACTGCCTTCCCTTTTTGCTTTTCAGCTCTCCCTCCTCACCCCAGCACAGGAAGTAATGAAGCAATTGGGTGGAAATGAACTAGAGTGCACAGAGTAGGAGGGTTTCCTGGAGAGACAGGGAAAAGACAGAGGCTGGGGTTTCTACTTCACTTCCTAGTACAAAACCACTGCAAAATCCCTCACCTCTTTTTGAAGCGGGAAACTAACCTGTGCTCTGCCTGCCACTAGTGCTCAGCCTTAGCCCAACCTCAGCACCTTCAAGATGCCGCCTGCTCTTGTGCTTGAGCTTATCTAGGACTAGTGACCTCCTCTCACCAGGACTGAGGCCATGCCTGGTTGCAGCAAATGTCAGAACATTTATGCTACTTATGTTCCCCACAATGCTGATGGGGAAGATGGAAAAATTGCATGTCATCAGGACCATTCAGCCATAGAAGAAGTGTGCTGCTTTATTCAGTGCTCAGAAATCCAGATTTACACTGACGTCAGAACTGCAGTGAATCCCAGCACGCTACTGGAAGCTGTGAGGGCTTATATAGCCTCCTGACTCACAGGAGCCAGACTGCTCCCCTGGACTCCGCTGGGCACAGACACAACCGGGGAAGCAGAGCAGAAGCCTCCTTCCAGGGCTCCTGGCATCTGTACCCCACTGCCAGGTCAGATAAAGCTTTATGCCACTGGGAATACTTTGTGGGTAAAAGTTGGGTTTATTGGGCTGACATGACACAGGCGGCTCTGTTTTCCATAGAAAAGACAGCAACTGGAAACTGAGCAGAGTATTACACAGAACTGTAATGACTATGTACACTATGCAACATTCATCATTCCTATTGAAGACTGACTGGGACCATAATAAATACATGACTATTTGATATATGTCCTCAAAAAGGTCATCCAGAAGCATATCCTGGGAAGCCCCTCCTGGCATGAAGTGCAAGACCAGCCAAATTGTTTTAACTTGCCAGTATATTTTTAGAGTTAATTTAAAACATTTTGTCATGTATATTCTCTTTTAAAGAATGATACATCACCACTGACAGTCAGTGCATGCTGTTTTCATAGCCTAGCTTTCATAAATATTATGAACAAATATCACAGTGGTATTGTTATAATGAATTACAGTGATGTGTTTCTTGAGAGCTCGCCAGTGACTGGTTTATATCCTCCATGATGTTAGTGTCATAAGAAACGTGGCACAAATCTTTTCCCAAGGTTCAGCAGTATCTTTAGGCCAATAATGCTATGCACTTTTTTCTTTTTTAAACACTTTCCTCTAAACATTGATGTATAGGCTTTTAAAATTTCATTTTAATATGGTCAATGATCTAACAAAACTTATTATGTTTGAAGTTCCTTTACTGTAATCTGGAAATAATTTTCATCTGACTCTCCCCAACAGCCAAACATAATAAAATATGTATAAGCCAAATAATGTTACACAGAGGCTCTCAGGACTACATGAGGTTCTCATACAGTCATGGAGTCTTGCAGTATCAAAGTTACAGGGTACTGCAGTACAAGTAGAAAAGGAAGCACTGAGCTCTTCCCATCGACTAGTAGCTTATCTGGGAGGGAAAGAACACTTAGCAGTGCTGCAGAGAACCCTCATCAGGTTCCTGTTTGCACACCTGTCCATTAGAGGCTGGGGACAGGCTTTGATCTTTCCCTGGCGGGGGGCTTGCTCCCAGTCATTGTGCACTAGGACTGGTGCCTTGCCAGCCCCCAACAACCTTCCCAGATGGACCGCTTCCTTCAGGAATGATGTGCCAGGAGGCACTCTTAGAAAGACATGGCTGGATGAATGTGAAATTCATTTTTGTAAGATCTAGGGTGGGGTGTGTGGGGGAAATATCATATGTTTACCAGCTGCTTGTCTTGAGTTAGGCTTGTAGTTGGAGCCATTAAAAAAGATAGGATTTTAAACTTTTTTCTTTTTTGTGGTTTTTAATCTAGCCTACCCTGTGAGAACAATAGTTTATTTAACTCCAGCTGTGTTCCACCCCATTCATTTCAATAATGTTTGGTCTACTGAACATACAGAATTAAGTACCTGTGTGTTCTGAAGTGGCATAGATATTTTGTCTTAGGCTCTCAGAAGAAGTTCTGTACAAAAATATACTAAGAGGAAATTATATGCAAATATATACCTGGCCATGGCTGAGATGGCAACATTTGCTAACAGATACACTGCAAAGTATGGTAAGCATTTTTTTAACATACAGAATAAGATATAATAACAACTACCCTTGCAATTTTGCTACTCTACCTAACACATTAAATGTTGCCTTCACAATAGTAACCCATCCATAAGAAATTCTAAGTGCCCTGACTCTTGCAGTATCACAAGGAGTTTTGGATTTCATGATGCTCCTTTTGCTTCCAACACAAAGATATTTCTCTCATTAAAAAACCAAAAACTCAACCCCCCAAAAAATGAAACCCAAGCAAGAAAATTTCCAGAATGATAAGGAGACCAAAAGTAGTAAGTAAAAACAAAAAAAATCTTTGCCTAAAAGAAGGCAAAAACCCCTAAGGGGCCCAGAGGTGCATTTTTTTAATTTGACAGGCATTTAGAAGTGTAATTGATGGGGCAGTTAACATGGCTTTTGATCAACACAGTTTATATGCAATAGCAATGTCACATCTATAACATGCCAAAAATCATGCTAATATGTATTCCATGAAAACACAGCTACTTCATAAAATAGGAGAAAAAGGATCCTGTATGTTAATAAATGTATTAAAAGTTTCAAGTCTGAAGTGCTATATTGTTATTTCAGATTATTTCTACAAATAAACACAAGGAAGACATTTTCAAAAGCTTCCTCTTTGTTGCATTAGGCTATCCTATCTTTGCTACAAATACAATAAACCAAATTGTCTACAATTCAGGTTTACAGTGGAAACCAATCACCTCCCACACCAGGGAGAGGGAAGACCAGGTTATTTATCAAAAATCACTAATGCCTAAAGCCATAGGTCACTTTTCAACCCAAATCATAATAGCTTTTCCTTTCAACTACAAATTCCAGTGTAGACGTGCTTTATGATACCTTTTGAAATGCCTTTTTGCCTAAGGTGTGCTTCAGTGTCAGCTACCCTCATCTGAGGCTTCTTCATATAAACCCAGAGCCACCTGCCTTTCACAGGCAGTACAAAAGCCTGAAACAGGCAGAAGAGTTCCTCAACATGTGATTTTTTTGCAAGCTGGTGTTCACCGACTACCTTTCTGGCACCTACAGCACTTATGAGTAAAATATACATATATACACACACATGTGATTTGGCGTTATTTTACTATAGTAACCAATATTTACAGGGTAAGTTTGATGCATAATGAAGCAGAGGAACAAAGAGACACAGACACAACTAAGTGTGGTATTCTGTTCTGCATTTGTAGGGTGTGGTAGGCTCCAGAAAAATGTATAGAAAGACAGTTGTTGGCACAAGGATCTTACAGTCTAGCTCTGTCGTCAAGCCAGACATGCTGTAACTTGATAACCCCCCCGACAATGTTAACTGGTTGCCTTATGTTATACAAGAACTTTGAGCACACCATAGTGAAAATTAATCTTGGTATACCTGTAGCCCTCTGAGACAGCTTGCTACTAATTACAAAGCTTACATTTATTACAGGTGCATGGGGTCACCATTGACATTTCAGCTTTTAATGGCCTTTCTTCAAGTACACATGACAGCACAGCATGTTTCTGTTATTTAGCGCCATGCAGGTCTCAAACCAACAGTGGAGCCAATCATCAGCCAGTAGTGACAAATTCACTAGCTGCATTTAAAGTTCCTACTATATCTTAAAAATCGCTGTAGACAAAAGCATCAGAAGTGATTACTGAGTTGTCCTTTACCAAATGACTTCAAAAAGTTAAAAACTGGTACCACGCTACCTGCTACATGGCAGCAGTTCGAGGTGACTTAAGTTTGAGTAACTGGAAGGCTGTGCATTTCCCTCAACCCCGCAAAGCAGAGCTGAGGTACACTCACAAGACACAGCACAAACTCCCTCTGCCCTAATTTTCTTCCCTCTCCTATAGATAAAGGACTATAATCTCCAGGAGCTGTCAGTCTTGCAATTTGCATGAACATTAATTTCCCAGAAAGATAGCAATTCTAGCTTAGAGTGGGTCATCACTCCAGGCTACATACCAGTTAAAATAAATATCTATTGAAAAAAGAAGCTCTCAGCTACCAGCACGTGATAGCCATAAATATTAATTTATGAATCATGACTAACTTGGAAAATATGAATAAAGATGAAAGTAGTGAAAACAGTGACTGAAAATTTTATGACTGAACATGCTGAATTTGATGAGTTGTGATTAATGGGGGTCATGTTTTGTTCCTTGTAAATACTTAAGTAATTGCTGTAAATCCATGAAAATATTCACAGAAAGTGAAAGGTTTTAGCACAAACATCAACCCACACAGGAAATGTGTAATGCGTTACTATAGAGCTGTTCAAAACCTAAGTTCTTTACAGCCTGTGATATTACAATCAGTTTTCCCTTCAGTTTCTGGCATCATTGTCCATTTCTTCCCCCAAACATGATCACAAAACATCCCTGTGGCAAACACAGCTCCAGCTATGTTAAATTATTAAAAAAACATGCACACATTATTGGGTAGTTTGAATTTTTACTTTTAAAAAAGTGTAATCACTATGTTCGTGGATCTAGTAACATCACTAATGTATCAGCTAAAAAAAGCTGGGGCCAAAATGAGGACATGTCAAAGAGGCAGATCTAGAAAATAGCCTTCAGTGCTTGAACAGTGATACAAAGGTCTGCACTGTTTCATTTGGTTAGAGAAAGCAGGAGACAACTTAAGAGACCCACTTTTGTCATAGAGAAATCTCTATGCTGTCACACTCAAAACATAATCAAACAGTCTGCAGGGGGGAGAAATGAAAGGTCCTGTTTGGTCTGTCTGTAGAGCCTGATGACTGTTTCTCTGCCCCTGCCACCCACCAAGCTGCCCACCAGCCTGTTGGTCCTCAGTCAGGAAAACTCCTCACATGGCTTGTTGTAGATCCCATGAAAAGTATACCTGTTTAGGCTTACAATGTTTCCCTTTTCAAAGCAGAAAAGTTTCTTTAATTCTAACCTCCTGCCACCTTACCTAAAGAACCCTCATAGGTTCTTCAGACAAACTTTACAGTTGAAGTGTTTCAACTCTCTCTCCAGGATCAGACATCTTATCCAGGGCCCCAGTGCTGATTTAACATCCTCCCAGAAGTCCACAGTTGAGTTATTCAAACTTAAAATGTCACATGACTGCTGCTAAAAACTGAAGATGCAGCAAGATGTATTTATCAAAGTCATTTCCGTATTTGATGAATACTGCTGAGCTGTGCAAGCAAGATTATCAAACTGTATCTGCCTTAAGTTAAAAGTATCAGCCAGCAAATGCCAGACACAGGGTATACGAATGTTTTTCGTTGCTGCATATTTACTCAATCAGCTCTGCAGACAGGAGCATAAAGGACCCACAGGGAATATCTTTCAGCTGTCAGGCAAAACTTGGGTTGGTTTACTGAAGCACCGAAGGTATTTATGTTCTTGAAAGCCCATTTGTCTGTGGACACTCTCCTCTAATGAAAAGCTGAAACATTTGCATTGCTTTTACATCTCTTCAGAGGTTTTGTGTTTTTTGCTTCCAGTACAGCTAATGACATAAGTTTTCAACGTAAATAAAAAAATTCTTGTTTACAATGAAAATACATTTTCATTCTAACTGAGTTTGTCTTTTTCTTCTCCCAAAGCAGAACGTCCAACTTTATTCCTTGACTTTTTTCTTCATCTGCCTTGAAAAGACTTGCCAAAACTTTACCAAAAATTCTCCTTTCCATACTGAAAACAAGGACAGTTTCCCTTTTTTCTTGTTCTTTGAACCATCTTTTTAAGAACACTTCCCTCCTCAGTATCCTTTGACAGTGGTGAATCCCTGCTTTCCTGCAGAGATCCCTTGAATATGTGTTTCCTTCAAGCCTGCTATTGCTGCTGCTTGCACCAGCCAGGACAGGCTGGCTAGTAACTAACTTAATGTCCCCGAGTCAGGGACTCTAGCAACACTGTCAGCCAGGAGTCTGGGTTAATTGGAAGGTATTGCCCAAGGCTAATGCCTGGCAATCTGGGCATAAGCCTCTCTTGTAAGTGCAAACATAAACTAGTATTATTACCTGGTGGTGTTGCAATATTAGTTGAACTGAGAAGCTTATACAGGATGCTTATGAAATTAATGACTGTAAAATTAATCTTCATTTTAATCATGAAACTGATACAAGGATTCAGTGTTGTCTTCTTAATCCACAGTGTAAGTCTTTGTCACTGGGTCCTCTCATGCTCAGGATGCTTCTGCACCAGAAGGGAACTGTCAAAGATAGGAAGAGTTAACTAGAACTAGGAGACTATTTTTTCAGGCACAGATACCTGGGCTTCTGATGTCCAAGAAGACACCATGCTAATGTCTGTGAGGTGAGAAGGTAGGAATTTTCAAAAAATACCCAGGTTGCAGGGGAAAAGCCTATAGTCACTGTCCAGTTTGGTACTGTGATATAAATGGGTTGTTGTGAAGGTTAAAAATCAGACTGCTGAAAAGGAGCTGGGCAGGACTTCCACAGTAATATCCTCTAAAAAGTCATGTACAAGGCCCAAAAGACAAGAGAGCCAGACGGCCATGGCATGGAGGAGATGATGCTGTAAGGCAGTGGGAATTTAGCTACACTGGGAACCAGGGAGCTCTTTGGAACAGGTGAAACCTGTGCAGAACACATAGGCTGTCTGTTCATTGTAAAAACCAGCACATAGCTATGGAACACTAAAACAGTCATTGAGAAGCATCAAACCTAGAAACAGGGAACAAGCCAACAGGGGCAGAAGCACTCAGTTCAGACTGAGACAACCTATGAAGTGGTCATAACTGAAGTGCAATGCATTTCTGAAAGAGTCAGGAGGAAAGTAAGCAGCATGTTCTCAGTGAATAGGGAAGGTAAATTAGACTGCCTACCATGCCAGCTGAATTGCACAGGCAACAGTCAGCAATGGTGTAAGGCAAATACTTGGAAGTACTTCTACATTAATGCTAGAAGCCTAAAAAGTTAGAGGGGGAGCTGAAATGCTTGGCACCAAATGACAGTCCTGATTCAACAGGTTTCTTGGAGTGTGAGGGGAAGGAGGATAGCTAATGCAATGTGGTATTACCTACTTGATAGGAATGATGGAATAGGACGCACAGGTCAGGGAGAGGCACTGTATGTGAAGGATATTATACAGTGACACAGCATAAAAATATTACGGGGAAAAAAGAAGCACAATGGAATCCTTGTGGGTGAAAAGCATAGATGTTAAAAATAGCATAGCTGTGCCACCAACCCTCCGATTAGAGCCATGCCAGAACCACTGGCTCAGGAAAAGCTTCGTGAAATTTGAGAAGCTGCAGATTTAGGTCAAGTACAAATTCAAAGAGACTACAATTAACCTCACCAGACTGAGTTAAAGCCTCATTAAGATATAGAAATCTAATTTTTTGGACACACAAACGCTTGCTACTTAAAAGAAACATATTGGAGTTGGTCTCAGCTGGTGCACAGGACAACAGCTATTAATGGGAGAGGTGTTCTGCATTAGTGATCATCATGCGCTACTGCTTAAGACTAGAAAAAGAAGGCTAAATAAATCTAGTTCATAGCTATTCAATTTCAAGAAAAATGTTAAAAACATTAGCAATTATGAAAGAGGTAAAACCACCTCTTCTCCAAAAACTCTGAAAGGGTTAGTTCAAAAGCCAAGAAGTCTACAGAAAGCCTGATGGCCATGAAATACACCATTCTAGATGTTTAGGTAATGTGTGTGATGAAGACAAAGAAGAAAACAAAGCAGTCCAAACACCCTCTGCATGGATGGCTCAATAGGAAAGTAAAGGAAACTTTCAAAGGCAGAGGATCAGCTTTAAAAAACCAAAACAAAACAAAAACTCAAAACAGAAAGCTTTCTGAAGTGAGGACAGAAAAATCCCATAAAATAAAGCAGCTCAAATGTAAAAAGAAAATAAAGAGGGCTAAAAAAAGAATTTGAAGAGTGACTTGCAAATGATGCCCAAACTGATGGTAAAACATTCTTTGAGCACATCAAAAGCAGGTAGCTATCTTGTGATTACTGGGACCAGTTGATGACAAAAAGGATGATAATGCCACCACAGATGCTCAGTGAACTATTTGTTTCCAACCTTACTGCTGAGGTCCTTCAGAAGATTCTCATGCTTGACATACTTGTTGTAGAACATAGGTAAGAGGTTTTTTTTTTATTTTGTATGAAGTTAAATCTTCTGTATTTTCATTACAAAATAATGAAATTAATTTTTAAAGTAAAAGCATCAAGGGGACAGAGCAGCTATCTTGTCTGTGTAGGGTCTCCTACACTACATAGTCTAGGACCCTTCCATTGAGATGGGAAAGCTAAAAAGGAGATATGATCACAGTTTGCAGTATCAGAAAAAAGTGAATAGCTGAATGCAAGCAGGATCAAACAGAATGAAATCCTGCAATACTAGAAAAAGTAGTAGAGGACTCTATGAAACTAATAGAAGTGATTTAATTCAGACGAAAGTACTTTCCATAGTGAGCAGTGAACCTCTGGAACTTGGTGCTACAGGAGGCTGCTGAGGTGGACAGTATCAACAGTTTCAACTGCAAATGAGACAAATTCATGGGAAATGGGCCCATGAACACGAAAAAGACTATGCAGGTATACAGCATCTAACATCCCTAATGCACCAACTGTGATGCTGAGAGAGTATCAGAACAGACCATGGAAGTGGCCAAGTTTACATACCATCCTGAAACAGTCTCTCCTGCTGCTTCTGCTGGAGACAGCAGCAGGCTAGAGCCATCATTGGTTTCATGCAGTCAGGCATGTTCTTACAAACTTTTGCCCAGCTTCTGCGTATTGGCTTGTGTTACGTGGCCTTTTTAATTTCTCAGCTGAACAGCCCATCCCATAACAAGCTGTGTCATTCTTACAGTTTCCAATAGATTGCCATTGCTTCTGCAACCTGGGTACAGATATTCTTCGGTGGCTGAATGTATGACAGAAGTCTGCATGATTCATGAGTGAATATCCAAAACCAAAAGTGATATATACCATTGCATAGCAGCAGTTACAGAGAAAAAAAATCTTGGCATATTGCAGATTTAATTCTTGATATAAAATACTTGTGTTTTTAATAAAGGGTCTAGAAACTTAATTGGGAAACATGTTCAGAAAACTATATTAGTATTGATTAACCAGGACATTGCAGCAGTAAGTATCCTAGTGAGACCTATTCTAAGAGTAGTAAAAAATGTAAAGGAAGAAGTGGGGAACATGGGATCACAGTTAAAAGGAAGAAATTTACTCTTCTGTAGAGTAATTTCTGCATCTTCTGATCTACAGTGTTGCAAAGCATACAACCACAGTAAGAATTACTGAAAAGATGAACACTCTATCCCAAAAGAATTGTAAATTACAGCACATTAACAGAAGTCACTTGGATAGGGTCATTAGCACAAAAAGTAATGCAACAAGCAGCAGCACCCCCACTATCCTTCACTAACAATCAGAGGAAACACAAACAGATTCCTCAGCACACATGTACCAGACTCCCATCTGGAATATCCTGTATTTCCTTTCTCCTCAGAGTTTGACAAAAAGGTGATAACAGATACTACAAATCATCAGCACAAGCTCACTTATTGGCTTGATGGAAATTCTGAGCAAAAAGATGTTGACAACAGTATCCCAGCCATCTCCTTTTCTGATTTGTTGGTGCAGTGCAACATACAATCATCAGAGAGAGAGTTTTACAACTACTGCAATAGTGTTTTCTATTTATAACTATTGGAATGTGAATTTACGGTCTGTGAAAGGCTTTAGAGTTCTGACTGACAGCCGGGGAGTCTTATTTCATAAACACTATATGATTTCATAAGCAAGAAATCATGAAGCTGATTCTAAGAAATGAACCTACAGAAAGTATTTTTTAATCTGAAGACAACCATGCTAATAAGTCTGAGGTTATCCTCTTCGTGTTGTTATGCACAGATGCACATGTGTTGCTGTACAGAAACACAGCAAGTTGCAGAATATACAAACTCCTTGAAGGGAGAAAAAAGCAGCGTGCTGGGGAGACAGCTGAATCAGAAACTCACCATAAGAAATAAATGACTTTTCAAAGGAAGCATAATACATGCTTTTACTGAGGACCGTTTATTAGGGACTAACACATCGTTTGTTTTGAGTGCAGCTTTGGAAAAAAAATTGCAAGAGCCATTATGGTTAAATTTGAAGATTAAATTACTAGTTTGGAATTTTCAAAACATTCTGTGCTAGTTTAACCTTGCTTCCCTAAAGTCAAGAACATGTTTTTCCAATGATTTTAATCGGAAAGGAACCGAAGCAAGTGAAGCAATTCCAAAAGTTCTGGCATGGAGGTACTTCAGCTTTCCTCTTTACAGGAGTATTAGTTACATTTTTACATGGCTATCTAGACAATCCAGGCTGTAAAAGCTGGCCGAAGAAAGAGTTCTTATTAGCCCAATACAATAGGTCTAGGAGTTCAATCAAACTTTTAAATATTTTGTTGAATTAACTTCATATGAGAATTTAGTGACAGGTCATATCTTTTTAAATGCAAAAGCTATTGACAGAATTACATTGTTCCACTTCAGAAGCTCTCAATGAACATTACAATAGTGCCGAAGTTTATACTTGTACAGGCTTTCCAAGTGCCTTAAAACATTAATAGTTTTAGTCAAAAACATCCCTGTGAAGTGGGCTATACTCATGATTGCCCCCACCCCCTGCCTTTTTCTTTTTTTTTAAATACAGATAAGGAAGATAAAATACAGAGGCTGTAGCAAAGAACCACCTATGTAGCCAATACAGTCACACTACATGGAAATTAGTGGCTTCAGGCCATTCTCCTGCAGAGAAAAGGAAAAGCTGGGGAATTGCTGGCGAGGAAAATATTGACCAGTGCAGTTACTTGCTAGAAGATACTTTCCTGCCTGAAAACCCACAGGTTTCAGGAGGCTGGAAGCTGCACAGTAAGCCAGCCAAGTAATCACTACAGTATTGAGTGAGGAGAGGAAAGTAATCAGTCCTTAAAGGCAGGAAAGGTCTGAAACAAGCTGGACACTTGGGGGGAGGGGGGGAGAAAAAAAAAAAAAAGGTGAGCATGAAATAGCCAGAGTCTGGCCCCCTTTTACCAAGGCAGGGTGAGATTCACCTAATTTCAACTAACAGTTACAGGAGTCCGTCTGAGCTGGCTCCCCGTCTTCCCTTTAGCACTAATGGAGAGATCAAGACACTGCCAGGGTGCCCCTAGTTCATCCCTCCATTTCAGAACACATTCCAGGACAATAAACTTCAGGCAGCTGAAGCTGATGACACGAAACCATCTTGTGAGTGTCAGCTAATAATTAGTTTAAGATGGGGCAAATTTTCAATGAGTGATAGATCTTCAGCTAGCTCTACCCAGGACTGCATGTGGTCCCAGATTGCAGAGCATTGTACAACCTGTAGCTGCATTGCACTAACATGCAGTCCTGGCTATGACTGCAATTTCTAGTTTTGTCCCATCTGCACAGAACCTAATTTAGTGGACAACTAACTAGTGGCTGTGATTTGGGCTCTCATGCACCACAGCAATTGATAAAATATGTTTTATGAAGTGCATACAGATCCAGAGTTAGAAATTTTGAAAGGACATTAAAAAGCTGCATTACTACAATTAGATTTAGCTGCTTAAGTGAATGGCTGAAAAAGTTCAGTACTTGGTGTCACCAGATGTAACCTGTCCTTGAATTTGCATAGACAAACTCTTCTTCCTCCCTTTAAATTTCTTCATGTATATGTCCTTAGAATATGAATGTCCACAACTATTCATAACCATTTGAACATACTATAGCTTCCTCACCTTTAACTTTACACCTTTAGCTGCAGAAGTCAGTAACTGTGATGACACAACTTTAAAAGTATTATATTTGTTTTCCCAGAGGACACTGCTACAATTTGCAATTTGAACAGTTTCCAAAATAGCAAACAAAAATTACATCTGTCAGCAGTGGGAACAGATCTTACATCTACTTCTTAGGCACAGCTTCCTTTTGATATTATGAAGATGGAAGGGCTTGCTTTCTCAGCAGCAGTTTAGAAATGTCATCTAGAAGTTTCAGAAAGATAACCCTTAGAGGTACTACATCCCATACCTTAAAAAGAAATCTGTTTTAAAAATCATCCCTGACCTACACTTCTCCCTCTGGGCACACTACAAACCAGGCTAACATCTGCACATCTGTTCTTCATACCTGAGTGTCTCTCAAATGAAGAAATACAGAAAACAAACTACTGTCTAAATCAACAAGATTGTATTACACTTTGTGGTTCCCATTAACTTAAAGCAATGACAAACTCTTGAAAATGAAACCCTATAATTAATCATACGCATTTAACTTTCTTTATGTAAAATTACAATTAAGAACCACCTAAATGCAATTGATTGGTACAAAAATTTGGAAATTTATTCAGACTGTGATTTGTGCAAGTCTAGCTTGGAAAATGTGCAAGTAAGTGATACTCAAAATGGCTGCTACTGTACAATAGTAGCACAATTTTCTTTCCA
Source organism: Ibycter americanus (assembly GCA_035590275.1). Taxonomy (NCBI): domain Eukaryota; kingdom Metazoa; phylum Chordata; class Aves; order Falconiformes; family Falconidae; genus Ibycter; species Ibycter americanus. Next base: position 18,469,304 of record JAVJGI010000064.1, on the reverse strand, counting down.
GCTATTTCAAGCAACCTATTCTGCTGCCCAGTCTACATCTGAACACCTTTGTCCTACAAAGGTCCTTTACCTTCTGTCTTTTTGATCCCCTAGATGCCCAGCCCTCCTTCTAACTTAGTATCTTGAAAATATGTCAGTTCATTTGCTATGTTTAACTGTATCCAGGTTTCACTGTTACTACTGGGGTTTTTTTTTGGTTTTTTTTTTTTTCTTTCTTTTCACCTACAATGATATGCTATCTATAACAAGGTCACAAAAGCTTCTGCAAAAACGGTCTAATGATATTTATTAGGGTATGAGATTTCACACAAACATAATTGACAGGGCCAATATGCAATAAATATGTTCTTCCAGCTGTTGCTAGATGTGATCACCACTAAAGTATGAAGGAAAGTAGAGGAAGAAGAATTCTAAAAAACAACCCAGAATAAATAATATTTCATAAAGGAACTAAATGCATAGTAAGCACTGGAGTTGTCCGTGCTGAACCTACTCACATTTAGTGGTGGGTCATTGCTCCTACCTCTCAGTGATATCAATACATTCCTCTCTGGCCACACAAGCATCACTTTAAATTGGGAAAGGCAATGTATTTCACAGCCTTTCAAAAACCTATCTGGAAGCAGAGGTTTGATGAAATTTTCTGGTGCCAGCTTGCTTGTGGAAGAGAGAGAAGACAAATACTTTGTCTAACTAAGATAATATCATAACATTATATCAAGCCAAAATGTTTCATACTAGAAATCAAGCATCTCCTTCAAACTTTTTACACAGACTAACACATCCAAAGGCATCCAAGCACTGTTTGCTTATCCCTGCATAGCTCTGCCTGCAAACCAACGGTTTTGTACCTACTGATCCCAGTACATGGATGGCATAAGTAACATGGGCTACTGGGGTCTGCCCTAAAAGTAATAAACAACAGCAAGAAAAGTATTAGGACCTATTGTGATAACTTGGTTCAGAGTCAAAAGACAGAAAGAGCAGCCATCACAATCTACACATGAATTATTCACACATCATCTGTGGAAAATTGGAACTGGAATATTTCAGTCTGAAGACCTTCTGATTTCAAAGCACAGTATATTTTCAGTATATTGTTGAATTGGATTCTCAGCAAGATAAATGCTAATGTTTAGCTATCACCAGGAACAAAAGGTTTTTTGAAGTATCTTTCATTCCAGTTCCCCAAACTTTGCAGTTACAACATATAACCACACCAACCCTGATACAAAAAGTTTACATTAGATAGTAATGGAACAGATTTATGTCTTAACTCAAACTAGAGATGCTTCTCCTGAAAAATACATGAAACACACCCAGAGCTATACTGCCTTTCTCACTCACGTTAATTGGGACTTTCTTCATCACTACAAATGCACAGGAACACAAGCTACCATTTAACTCTGCTTTTGCAACTTAATTCCTATCATTTCCTGAGACTGTCCACCATAAAACAATTACATGAACCATTTCTGTTTGATGTTAGCTAGCTCTAGAAGTACCTCGTATAAAACCAAACTCTTAACACATCAGACTTAAGATTAATGTACAGTGAGTTTTTTTGGCATGACATTCTTTCCACAGACAGATCAAATAAGATGGCAATATTGCTCTGCACGTGTTTGGTGTGCTCCTAGCAGCTAGAGGCACAGGAGAAAACAAGCCCTCCAGACACCACTGCATACTTCCTAGAACAGCGTTTCCCTTTAGTTTGAATATTGGTCCAAACCACCTACTGCCTGCACACAGATGAACAGTGGAACAACACAAAATACCAGCGCAACAGTTAACAAAAGGGATAGGAAGTGTCCTCTCCAGTCAAGCCAAATATATAAATTCACCAGTCAACACCACATTAAGTATTAAAAAAAATAAATCAAAAAAAAAAATCACTTGAACTTTGACTTCCTTTCAACACACTTAATGATGCTGTTTACAGTATACAGTATTTTAGCATGTTACCAGGTTTTAATACAATAAATGTGCCTAGCTACTGTTGTAGTACTCAGTGTTTAACCCTATGACACCCCTGGCCCAGTGCACATGACTGCTGCCAACAGAATGCACGCTCAGGGAGTTTAAATCTCAGCAGCAAACATGCCTGAATGTTTCCTCTCTCAGTACTGCAAATGCTTGCAATAAATTACTTACAAAATATAGGCCTGATTCACCACTGCATTACAGCATTTGTACACAGCTGACTTCAACAGTTACACTAGTGTAAAAGAGAAGTAGGGGAGGGGCGAAGCAAGCCCTGCGTGCAGATAATTAACCATCTTTTTCGTTGAAACATAATATACTTTCTCCATAAACTGGCAACAGAACCAATCAGTGTACACATTTCATTTCAAATACAAAGTAATTTTAGGAGCTAGCATTATTGTACCATTTGAAATATTCTCTGTTCTCATCAAATGATTCCCCCTGTAATTGATGTCATAAAGAATATCTGTGTTAAGCTGTCTTCATTTCCACAGTTTTCAATCCTTATGATGATCAATTATTTATACACAGACTAGATGAAAGGCAAGATTGTAATGACTCCAAGAGATTTAAGAGTGATATAATAAATCTTGAAAGCAGAACTCAAGTGGGTGATGGTAACAAAAGCCAGTACTGGACGATCAAATTTTACTATTTTTAGAAGTTCCCCTTCTCCTCCTCACAAAAAAAGATCACCAAAGCAGCATCTCCTCATGCAGCCCTTCTCCTTTTGTGCTAGCAATAGACCTTCTGCTTCCCTGTGAGATCCCTACCACCCTCACCCCTTCCAGATTATTCTTCTTCAAAAAGGAAAGGCATGTGTTTCTTGCTGTCCTTATCAGCCCAACCATTTTACTTGCCAGGATGATCTCACTGAGTGGCAGGGGAAATTCCTTGATCTAATTTTTAAAGTACATTAACACACCTTTATCACACTAATGATGACTCAGGGCTTCAAAGTTTACATTTGTATCCAAACTTTCCAAAAACATCTGGTTGCCTTTGGTTCAAGGCCACAATAAACATAAGCATTGTCACCAGTAAGTATCCATGTCATATGTAACTTAAAAAGGACATACAATTCTTCATATGACTCTCATCAGACTTGAAAAAGAAGTCTGGCAAAAAGGACTTGGATAAATCAAAGATTAGAACCCGTGCTCCCATCTGCCTCCTTTTTTCCACAATTCTCTAAATAAAAGATTCAACAGCTAAGGGTCACCAGTCTGTTTTCTGTGATCACACTGAGCCATCAGATACGTCTAAGCATGTGGGTTCTGGCCAGCTTCCAAGTGTAGCTTCCAGCCACAATTAGGGACACACATCCCTATTAATTGTTCAAACAGACCTACACCAAAGGATATCTTTTGGATTTCACTCAAAACATAATAAAGACATTGTCCTAGTCTTCTTCGTGCTTGCAGTAATTCTTTGTAGTAACTTGGACACATGCATTAGGTATTAAAGTATATAATATAAGTGTATGTTGCAACACTGACCAATAATTTGTGCAACCAATTTTGGAGAACTGTAAAGAACTTATTTTTCAAAGTTGCTCTTCATTGCATGAACTCCAAGCTCAGTTCAAAGGTCTTCAGCTGGGACAACAAAAACAAAGGATCAGTATTTTTTCAGAGTTAAAAATCTGTGCTTAAGTATAGGGTGAATTCCAAAGCCTCTAAGCAATACAAAAATTCTCACTAGCACTTTATTTCAACAAGCACTTCAGAGTTTCATTACTTATATTAAAAAGACGTACAGTAAGTACACCTTGCAACATGATCTTACATTTTTAGAGTGTACTAAAGAAAATGTTTCCTATAGTGGTAGACAAATGATGTGATTAACAGATTACATATTCTAGGACCAAGTTTTACAGTTAAAAAATGGCAGTTTTCCTCAATTAAGACTCACAAAATATGGTCCTAATTGATTTGTATAACAATAAATGTGGCCATGGTTACAATTAGTGCCAAAGTCTTTTGCGAATTTATTTCTCTTTCTGTCCTTTGGGATTTCTCCTTCTCCTAATACACTTGCAAGAAACAATAACTCTTGAAAACGTCTGCACGGAGTTAATTCTCAACGATAAAGCAATCCAGTCCAGAAAGCAGCTAAGATTGAGCTTATGTCAACAGGTAGAATTTACAGTCCCACAAAAAGAAATGTTTAACAGTCAACTATTTAGCTGCAATAAATCAGACTTTCACTATGTTCTTCTTATCACTGTGATCTATAGATGAAAAGCAGTATATAGTAGCTAATTATTAATTTTATTTATTACCACAGGCAGGATTTTCTAGTAGTATTCTGTTCCTTAATGTGAAACTAGGGATCAGAACTTTATGATGACCTGAAGCTGATTTCTTAACAGTTTCGATTTCCTGCTCTTCATAGTCACCATAAATCTTGTTTTCCTCCTCAAAACTTCAGATGTTTCTAACTTCTTATCTATCAGCCTCTAAAGTGCTTCCAGACTCCCACAAATGTTTTAGCAGACTCCGCAGGCTTCCCTGCCACTCTGCTAAATGTCAGGCCATATATCTCTTTTGGGGGAGTTCCCCACTGAAGAAGCCATACCATGCACAAAACATGTAAGCAGGGAGGACCCAGAGGTAACCCCGTCTCGGCTGTGTTTAAAGTCTGAACCCATGCTGTCATCCTAACTTGCCTAGCATACAAACTGACTGGACAAGCCTGTGCTTAAGCTCACCAGGCCAAAGCAAGAGACAAGCTTCAGCAATTCTTCTGTGTGCCTGCAATCCCAAGGTCAGGCAAGGCTATGATGGCCCACCAACTATTCTATCATGCTTTGTAATGGCATCGTACGACCGATCTCAACATGGAAATGTGAAACCCGGATCACGGACCACATCATGCTTTATCCAAAACTTTGATAGCAGAGATGTCATCACATAGGCACTGGTAAGTTTCCAGCCTTAAAACTGGTTGTCTTAAAAAAGGAGGAGGGTGGGGACTGAGGAAGGAGAGCAGAGAAACTGGAGAGGGGGGTGGCAAGGAAGGAAAAGGAACCTGCAAAGACACACTTCATCACAACTTAAGCATTTGAGAACTATAATCTTAATGAAATACTTTGCATTTGCCCTACCTATGTTCTTTACAAATCACAGCCACTAGAACAGGTAATACAACAGACACTTTCCTGTTCAATATGACTTTGACACTTGGTTGAATCCCTTGGCAGTGTTCTCAAGCAGCAAAACCAGGACTCTTTCCCAGCTCCACTGTAAGCTGTCAGGAAGTGTCACACTTCTAGGGAAAGCACAGGGCAAAGTCAGAAGGAAAGGAAAGGGGATTTACAATGCTTACATAGCTGTTAGAGCTGCTTCTGTAATACAAAATGCTAACAGCAGTGCAGCTCAGCAAAGCCATTCTTTTGCCCAAAAGTAATCTTAAAAAAAAGCCATGTAATAAAGGATATCCTGGTACTGAAAAACAAGCAGCATAACATGGAAGGACAGTGTGGAATGGAATAAGAAATCTTATATGACACACTGGCTCCTCATGTGAAAAATGGTCTAAGATGCCATTCATTACTTTGGTCTGCAGTTCTTAAAGAATACAAAGTGAATATATAAAAGGCTTCTCTCCTTCAATAGCATTATCCTTTCCTGTGTTGTGGTATATTTGATTAATGTCTAGCAACCTAAGGGATAAGATGCCACATTTGCATTGCATGAAACATGAAATGACACATGACTCACTGTCATGTTTCCTGATGGTGCTTTCATGTTCAATTATGTTGCTTTTTAAGCCATTTGTTTTGCTTCTGCTGTTTGCATGGGCATCATGTGAATAGTTCAGTATTTGGGTCATGTGGCTTTGGTCACATGTGGTAAAGTTTATAGTATTTTATACATTTTTCTATAAATAGGTGCTGAGAATATCCTGCCCCATCTCTGCATTTGACTCCTAGATGCAGCATTTACAGATGAAACTCCCTTGTGTGAAGCAGAGCTGAATGTTTACAGATGTGTTTGACAGAGCTAGCTTTTCTGCTAAAAAACTCTTTCCAAATCGTGTTTTTCTTACTAAAATGAGGGAGAGTTCATAAAATGGGAATCCATGTTTGATGGGAAACATGCTGCTAAGAAATACCATCATGTTGTGAAACATAGGAAAAAAATGTGAAGAACAGTTGTATGATGTCATTGGAGGACCGTTTTTTCCGCTAATTTTGTAGAGGGAAACAAATCAGCTGCAACTCTGTTTATCTTCCCCCAAATCTAGGGTACCCTGTCTCAGTTGGATGCTTTACTGATGTGCAAGAATAACTGACTATTTTCCTCAAGGAAAACTGCATGCTCTTTTACGGGCTTTTTGAAAAATTTTTTTGAAGTGACCAGTCTGTTCTATCTTCTGCAGTGCCTGCAGTTGCCGGGGCTTCTTCCTCTCTGTCCCATTTGCAACCCCAGGCAATGGGAGTCTGCTGGGAAGTGCAGGAATGAAACAGCGTTCTCTGGATTCCTTCTCTCCCCACACACCCTAACGTGGCTCTTCACTGTGGATGTAATGTGTTGCACTGACAGTTATAAAATTACCCTTCTGATTCTGATTATTTTTCCAGACAGATATCACTAGGTTGCTTTGTTATATTTGGACGTGTTCTTCTTATTATTTACTAATTCACATTTCTCAAGGGCAAGGCCTGCCTAGGATCAGCAAAGGGCGGACAAGTCTGCATCTGCTCTAAAGCACCCCCCTCCGCTGCTGCTGATTCTCACTGCATACTGCTCCCTCCTTCGCCTTTTCCTAATTCTTCTGTGCCTCAACATTTTTGTCCACTTTGCCAAGTCCCTCAAACATCTGCTTTCTCCACCCTGCTCTTGTGCTCAAGAATGTCTCTGGCAGAAGTCTGTGACCAGAATGACTTTCCTCACCAGAAACCTATTCTCCCCTCTTTTGGTCTCACCCCAGCAGAACACCTCTCCCAGCACAAGTCTTGACTACAACTTCTAGTGACCTCAATAAAGATCTTTGCCTTCCTCTACTTCTTTTTTACAGCACAGGACTGTGACAGTCTCTCAAAAGAAGTTTGACAGAGCATGACTGTCTTATCAGTTTACCTTTGCCTTCAGTGATTACTCCCAAGTCTCTTCTGTATAGTATCTACTGCAGATGCAGGAGTTTCTCATGTGTTTTCCGCCAGCCAGCCCATGACCACCTCCTGAACTTCCCCCTCAGGCTCTGGCTGCATTCTTTTTTACTCTTTTTATCTTAAAATGGAAATATAGAACAATCTCTTCCTCCTACAACACACAAAAAAACCCCAACCACACAGAAGCACAACTGACTTCTTTCATCTCTAAGCTCATTCTGTGTTGTCAATACCATTACATGGAATTTTTCACACCACATCTGGCCAAGATCCTCTCTAGCATGGCTTTCCTCCTCAGATTTCAATAAAGATGCTGTCATTAGAGTTTCAAGTGATTGTTGTCTAGACAGATCTCACAGCCACTTACTCCATTTTCATTCCCTCTGTACATTATTTTCAACACTCGCTAGTGCATATGTTCAAGTAAGTATTTACCTCCTCACACCTCTAATTTCATTGACATCATCATATCCTAATTGCCTTATTTCTTTGACTGATCCTTTAGAAGGACTCTCCCATTCTTTCCTCCAGTTTTCTGTGGGACTCTGTACCACATCTAAATTATGTCCTTTAATGTATTTCAGCCTCTTTTCAAGACTAAAGACTTGTTTGTTGACTCCCCATATTCACGACAGGAATCTTTATTAGCATCACTGAAACCTAACAGGTATGTGGCCACTACCTGAAGTCCAGCATAACTTTAGTACACACTTCCTTCTTCCTCTATTTTAAGCACTTCCCACCATCTCAATTTCAATCACAGTAATCTACCCCACATGATTACTAGCTTCTTTGTGTCATGAATTTGAGAAGATCCTCTTTGCCTTGACCTCTCCAGTCTTCACATTCAGATCAGGTCTAATTTTCACAGCTGAAACTCCCCATAGCTCTCATCCTTTTGCAGCTTAGCTGAAAATCTTTCTTTCTTCATTTGACTGAAGTAACTTTGCCTCACTCTAAAACAAAGCAAGTTACAAAGATCTTTCTTCTAGCTTCAGCTCTAGGGCTTCTCTCTAAGCATCTCTTGAGTTGCTGCTCTTTCCTTACTGTATTTTCTCTTTAATTTTTCTGATGGAACAAATACACTGCTCATTTGACTTCTAAGAGGCTTAGAAACATTGAGATTAAAACAGCCATGAAAAACCCAGACCAAAAATTACTCACCTCCCTCCTTTTTCCCTGAGCTGAGCAGAGCTTATACAACAGGCAGGAAGGGGTAAAATAGCTTAGGCGACCAAGGCAGCTGGTCTCATCAGACAACCGCACCCAGCTGTTTTATATATGGGACAGGAAGAGGAAATTAGAAGCTAGAGTAGGAGGATAATTCCCTGTTCAGAAGCTTAATGTGAAAAGACTGTTGTATTAAAGGCCATATTTGTTTGTGCTACATAAAGATTTGAACAAATAGAAAGTATTGCCACTGTTGCAGGAAAAAGGGGGAAAGCATTTTTATATATTTTTCCTGTGGCTTATGCCTTTTTTTCTCTACTATGACACTTCTGTTTTTTACCAAGATGTTGCATATTTTACGAGGCTACCAAAAATGGAAACTGGTTTTGTTGGATTTACCTTTCCAATTTTTTGCCCAGTTCTTACATGTTTTCCTTTAAACAGCCATTTGTCACAAAATACAAATGATGAAAATTAATATTGTCTCTAATTCTATGAAGCTTTTAGTCTTGACTCCATGCCAATTTAAATAATTCTTCCAACCTAAACTTTACCCACAGGATCACATAGCATGCTTGGTCTCCAAAATATTTGTATTAAATTTTTATGGCCTATCAAACAGCTGGTTTGGACTATCAAAAGGTCACTGAAGCAAGCAGTGATTTCTCTTTCAGTTTGCGAAGCATTTTGGGAAAATACTGTAACTAGATTGAAGTTTTTAACTCTGCTGATATCAGAAGAAGCAACAAGAAGGAACCCCCTGCTCTTGGTGAATAATATATCCGTTTCTCTGCTATAGTGGTAACTTGTTCTTTTTTAATACCTAAGTAAATTCACTAGTTTATAGCAGGAAGCCCTGCTCATTAGGAAAGAGAGGAATACTGAGTCTCCTGTCTTTCTACGGTTTTTGATTACATCATTTTTTCATTAGGCATCGTTTGTATTACAAGCAATACATAGCTTAGAATTGCCAATCTTACAATAATTTGCAGCAAAACTGCTATAAGATGAAGCAAACTCATTTCTAAACCTCATTACATTCTATAACTTCATTCTTGTTTTTCCTTTCATTAATAAAAAGACACAGTTCATGCTACATTTTCTATGAATCAATGAAGACTAATGGAATCATACTTCACACACTTGAAATGAGAACTAAGTTGAAAATGAATATGGAAATTAGTACAATGTATTTAGAAATCTACCATTACTGCACTAAAAAAATACAGCAGTGTAATAAAAAAAGGTCCATAATGGCTGCAGATCTATTTCATGGACTCATAGTTTTCCTTTTTATCATAGAATATAATTTTTTAAATGTTTGAAAAGTTTAATTCCTTAAATTTAAACTCTTGCAAAATGTGTCTACTGCATAATGAGAAAGTTATAATGCCAAGATCATTTGGCATATGTGCGAAACAGACATCAATATTTCTACCTGGTTCTCACAATCATTGCCTGTTCAGTGGGTGTAAATTGTTGTATTTTTTTCTTTGAATTTTGTCATCCTTAAAGCTCAGAGTGTGAGAAAAAAAATTTATTGCTGTTGATACATCTCAGTTTTTTTGATAGTGGATGTTGTTAGAATGTCTTCTGTCCCACAACATTCATGGAATGGAATTTTCTTCAGCTGCACGTGCCATCTGTAATGATGATGTTTCTTTCAAGTTTGGGAGTAACAAACAGAAGAAGTGGCTCTGCATGATCTAGTTGTCTAGAGAACTCACTTGCTGAAAACACCTCACAGTGGCTCCAAACCAGCTGAATTTTGATGGTGTTCTACCTTCTATAGGAAGATTTAAGTAGATTCCCAGATTTAATCTCAACCTGTCTCAAAGCAAAATGAGCCTTGTGCTTGGAATCCAAATATTTTCCTGTCAGTGCTACATATTGTTGTTCACAGCTGTGCTACAGTTTTTGGTTTTTTTTTGTTTTGTTTTTGTTTGGGTTTTTTTTTCTTTTCACTTTTGACATCACTACAATGCCAATGAAATGCATTATGTCCAAGCGTTTGGCATCCCTGGAGTATAAATGGAGTATGTGAGTTGCAAATGAGGTTTTCTTCACATACATAGGATTGGCTTCTGTGAGTAACCCTGCTGAAATCACTTGAATGACTTGCTTTTTAAGAAGTCTGGGAGCTTACATACATAGTAGAATCTTATATGAAATATTCTTCAGATTATTTATCTTTGATAAATACATATTGAATATGGGAAGACAGAACAAAATATTTACAATCATTTTATCCATAGCTGCTAATTATGACATTAAAGTAGATATTTGCATTTATTTGTATATACTTAACTATGAAGACTTAAAAACGGAACCAATGTTCTTAAATATGTCTTTAAGAACCACCTAGTGGACAAACTTTATACAGCAATTTTATGTAATACTACCTCTGCAGCATTACACACTCCTCTCTTTTGGGAGGGGGGGGCGAGGATTAATCTATATAGGGGTGTAAAGGAGAGGAGAAGAAATGCACTCAATCACAGCTTTGTTGCAAACTGCCAATAATTTTTATCGTCTCTTGATAAATGTCAGTGTAGAAAGAAAACTTCTTTGCCCAAACAGATATATTTAAAAAATTAGTATGTTGTCTTTTTATGTTGCTTTTTTTACATGGAAGAAGCGTGGAACTGATGGGCTGTTTAATGAAAAAATGTACAAAACTGTTTTTCTACTAGATAATGCATAAAATTCAGTAAAATACTTGCTTAGTTCCGACAGAACCTGCATTCCATGCAACCATGTGTTGTATCTTCAGTCTCCAAACCAGAGTAAACTGTAAAATGAAAGCAAACAGCATCTATATTAAAAACTAATGATGTAAAAAAATGTCTTCAGTAATAATAATCTAAAATGTGAGTAACCTCAGACATGCTGCCTTCTTCCATTATGGAAATTTAAAAATATATTTTCTCAATTCAACTGTATTCCACTATTCCACATAGTTAGCAATACATAATCACCCTGTTACACACAGCATACCTTGTCATGTGCAATGTGGAGCTATTGCCTATGTTATAAAGAATAAAGATGTATTTGATTGTCTTTATAACAGAATTTCCTCAATTTATCTTCATTCAGATTTGTTAAATATTCATTTATTCATTGCAGAATCTTGCATATTTCCTTATTCTGCACTCAGACAAAGTGTTAATAAGGGACCTTAACTACAAACCATATTTTTCTGTCATTTGGTTGTTTCTAAATATACCAGGAAGCTCTTGGACATACACTACACATACCAGGAAGCACAGCTTTATGGAGGTATTTTTCCCTCGTCCTTTCTATCACTGGCACAAACCAGCATATTTTGTAAAATCCTAAAATAGGATTTGATGCTTTGTGCTACTTATTCAGCTGTCTTACAGATTCTGGAAATAAGGATATTACTGTGCAGCAGGAATGTAAATTAATTTTTATGTAGCATTCCCTATGGTATTAAATGGTTATTTCTCATTATCCCTTACAAGACAAACCCTTCCTTTCTCAGGGACCCCCTCTATACCCTTTCTGTGCTCCAGTTCAGGGAAAGTGTTTGCGCTCAAGAGGAATATGTTGTCATGGAAATTCACATGGACCAAGTTATTTCTGCGGAACAGTCTACTGTTGGAGAAGCAGAAGACAGAGAAAAAAAAAGTGCCCACAGTGTTTGAAGCTGGAGTCCTTGTGTGTGTGTAAAATACATGCTTTAGCAGCTACTTCTTTGTAGAAGCTGGAGTGGGTCAGTTCTGGCCAGCAGGCAATTTAGAATTCGAACCTATTTGCTAATGAAAGGAAAAGCTTTCCAAAAATTAATGTGAATGGAGGTAGGGTCAGAAAAGCTTTCCAAAAATTAATGTGAATGGAGCTAGGGTCAGAACTGAGCCACAAACACACATTTCATCAGATTTTAGACATAGTAATGATTCATATTAAAATCCTAGTACTTCTCTGCTGTCTTAGATATGGCCACAGTCCTCCAAGGAGATTTGTCTCCCTTGGCCTGAATGCTGTTTTCTTGTTGGGGTTATGCCACATAACCAGGACTAATCAGAGTTACTGGTTAATCAGAACCCCCAGTAATAGAAGGGAGAGAGGGAGTGGCCCAGCATATTTGAGCCCTACCCTGCAGTAGACTGGTAAGATGTCCGGGACCCCTTGTCACCTGCCACTTGTGAAACTCTCCATGAGTTCCTCATCTCCCATTTGCCCACGTGGTCTTAGCTCATTGAAGATTTGGGTAAGTGGCTCCGAGGATAAGGAAGGTTCCGCAGCTGCATTCCTACAGGCTGGATTTTACCTGTGGGATTAGAAAAGAATATATCACACTCTAAATTTTGGAAAAAATCTTTTCAAAACAACACATAGAATGTATTCCCACTCACTTGAAACAAAGAGCTAGTAGATGAAAACCTGGAATGAAAACAATTATAAATAGCCCAGAATAGCTGCACTGAACACAAACCAAATAAAGTGGAAAAACAAGCAAGTGACATAGTTCTTTTGAAGTCTACGTGATACTGAAAGAGGTTCTGTACCAATGGCTGCAATTGCTTCAGGAATATGGGTGGTGCCAAGATCTTTGTCATCCTTAAATAATATATATGAAATTACTGGGAGAGGATTGAAAAGCTGGGTGTAAAGTGGCATAAAATATTTTCCTGTTGTCCAGAGCCCAAATTATTCTGAAGCCTCTGGTAAGTCTGCTAAGTTACTGTAGTCATGCAGAGGATTGTCTAAATTGCACAAATTCCCCCCACCAGTAATTCTAGGGGCCAGGACACTTATTGGACTCCACAGCACCTCCTTCTAGAACTCCTGCTCCTCAGCACACACACTGTGCACTGCAGTTCAGAAGATCTCTGCAAAGTTTATTCCACATTCTCTACATCAAAGGAATCCTTTCTCTGCAGAACTGGGACTTTTATGACTCCTTTCTGCTACATTAAAGGAACTGGATTGAGGATCTTCACCATTTGTGCAAAAGACTTCCTTCTTCTGTGCTTACTTGGGGTTAAACAAACAACTTATTTTTATATGGCCCTCAAAACCAGCTTGAAAGCACCAGAAAATCAGCTGCAGCAAACTGTGTTCTGCTACCAGCAGCAAAACAGAGGAAGACTTCAACATCTGTGATTTAGAACAACTGTGCCCAGGACAATTGCTGCAATTGCTGGTTGTCAGGCAAAGAGATCTCACTTGCTTGTTCAAACTCAGTTCAGCAGTCTGAAAGGACTGATAAGTGTGATCATCTGATGGTCACCCATATAAAAGAAATTTGCAACTCTTAACGGAGATTTTTTTTACATAAAGACTACTGTCACCAGTGCATCCTACTGGCTGGGTTAGCAGAAGATAGCACCCCTGCCACAGTTCTTTTTTTAATTTCTTTTATTCATTATTGACACAACTTGGGTGAATATTCACATTGCTGCTGTTCATGTTTTATTTATTCTATGGATAAATTCACAAATGAGGCTGGAATTAACACTCATAAGAAAAAGAACAACTCCCTGATGAACTCCAAAAGTAGAGAAACAGTTACACATACTTGGGAGTGGGGATTGGTTTCAATATGCCCAATTTTGCAGTTGTTGCAAGATGCTCTTTTGTTCTTTATGTCTTTATTGATGTCAGGCCATGACATGAACTGCACACAGCAGGTTTTGGGACCCTGACACCTTTCCTATAGCACGTTTTAGAATGTCCATAACACATGGGATCGCTCACTCCTAAAACCAAGGAAATTAGTAAAGCTGTTAAATGTGGTGGATTAGCCAAAACATAAAAATGCAAGAAAACCTTTGTATTCATGAATTCCTTCTGGTACTCATTTGATGCTTTCCCCAAGACCTGTTCTAGCTATCTGTATTTTCTGATTTGTGTCAGGCAGCAGAGACACTCAGTCTAGCTGCCAACACCTTTTACTGAAGGTTAGCAGGCTGGTGGCCACCAGCTCCAGTTTGGTTAGTTCATTTTATGAAGACATTTTCAACTCATGGATATTCCAACTAAATTCTACGTGCAACTGGCAAATTTCATACTTTTAAGGACCACAAGAAGTGCATGGTTAAAAGCATGCAGGATGATTTAAGCCCAACTAGAAATGCTTGGCGTTACACACTTGTCAGCGATTTGCTGCCAGAGTAGACTGCTACTGAGTGTGTGTGCTTCTGGGTGTGTATGAGGAGGAAACCCCAAACAAAACACAACTGGCTCCCAATCTGTTCCTGCTGCTACTGTAAGATGTCTTCTCATAGACTGCCAATGCTTCTTGCATCAGTGCTGCTGGTATTGATGAATGCAGATTTGTCATTTGAATGGCAAAATTTTAAAGCTCAATTTACACAGCAGTTTGCTGTGATGAGAGGAGTTCCAAAGGTCTCCTCAGTCCAAAGGGGATGCGCAGTCAGGCTTTGCTTTAAATGCCTCATTTTATTAGGGAGATACAAGACACCTCTCCCTGTAAACTCAGGTTAAGGGCCACAGTCAGCTCTTTTAGAAAGTTCATGGACTAAGGAGGAAAGGAGATGGGCAGAAGAAGGTGTTCTTGTTTAAACTACCACTAGTTCCTGCTACAACTTGCTAAGGCACCGCAGACCAGAAGCCCTGCAGTGTCTGGGTGGTGACAGCTGTGGCTGCGTGAAGACCTTCCAGGGCATGAATGAGGTGCTGCATTCTGTTCTCAGCCTCTGTTTTGGAAGGAGGAAGGGTGTAAATCCAAGGTCCTCTCCCACGCCTGCCCTCTAATGGTGGCAGCGTCCCCAGAGAGAAAATCCCACACAGCAAAGGCGAGAGCCTGCCTCTAAAGCACTGCTTGAGCTAACTATGCAGTTTTGCTGTAGCTGTTCTGTCATTTAGAACAATTCAGAAACAGACAACATCTGATTGTTTGACATACTCTCATTCAGGTTGAGTAGTTTTCTTGTAATGGTTAAAAAGCTTGATTCTGTACTGGTTTGCACTGAGTCTGCATTTTTACAACAGCTTACGGCAGAGTAGAATTGGGTCCTTTACTTGCTTAAGGCACTGAGCATCTTTCACCTTTGCACACAGTTGTCATGACAAATCATTCCTACTACAAGCTTCTGATCTCCTAATTTCCATTTTTCTTCATCTTTTTTTATTAAGTGTTCAGAATACACCTGCACATGCAAGTGGTTGCAAGCAGCAGTGCTGTAGGGATCCATCTAAACGTGGCCTGTTGCTAAACAGCGGCCCTAGCCAGAAAGACCCTTTTCAGTGTAATCCTGAAATACTCCTGAAAAGCGATTGCAAGTGTGATGTACGGGACTGTGATGAACCTGTTCCTCCACTGCTGTGGGCACTGTTCTTGCTCTTCTTTCAGTGAGGGATCACTGGCAGGGGAACGTCACCCTGTCACTCTGTGCTGCCCCAGGAAAGGGAAACCATCTTCCACTCAGGACTAGGCAATGCCATCAAATGTGTTCACGAGCAGCATGGCCGAAGCCCATCTCCAGGGACCAAATTCAGGGATAAAGTGGAGGAAAGTGCAAGTTACATGATGAAAAACAGATCTCAACAGGGCCATCGCACAAAGGGACCAGGAAAGGGTGTAGATTTCCCCAGCTTTGACTCCCCTCTAAATCTGACTTCAGTTTTAAGAGAGAGATAAAACCCAACAGCACCTTCTGGGCATTTACACCTTATGCCACCTCCTCATGTCCTCCCGCTTTTGAATGTCAGGCAGCTCAGCGTGCTCTGCTGTTTCTACAGTGGTAAAATCCGTCTTCATCTGCTATTTCTAGGACAAGCCCTTGTTCAGCATTCTTATCACTTTTCTGTCCCTGATTTGATTTTCTCTTTGCCCCCAAATTCAATTTTCCAGCAAATTATCCCAGCTGCTCGCGGAGCCTCCCCCGAGCACAGGCAGCAGGCTGCGCTCCTTTGTGGCACACGCTGCTCATCGCGCCTGCCCGGCCCCGGCCGCCGCCACCGCCCACCTCCCCCCTCAACGAGGGGCGACGGGAAAGACGGCGGCCCGCCCCCTCCGGGAGGGATCTGCCACGCCGGGCCCTCCGGCAACCGACCGAACGCGGCCCGACGGGCAGCGGTGCTGGCGGCCGCTCCCGCCCCGGGTGAGAGAGCCGCTTGATACCGCCCCCGCCACCCCTCACACCACAGACAAGATGGCGGCGGGCAATCACCGTAACGCCTCGCCTTTTGTGTCGTGGTTGCCCTCCCCCGCCCGCGCCGCCGCCCAGCAACAGCGACACCCAGCGGCGCCTCGGCGCGTCGCGGGCTCCTGCCGGCCGCGTTTTCTCCGCCTTTGTCCCACCCTCCCTCGTTGTTACGCCTGTGACGTTAGAGGGGCGCCCCACCCGCACGCGTTGTTACCGGCTATGACGCAAGAGAACGCAGGCCGCACGTCACGCGTGTGCCTTGTGGCGTTGGCTGGGATTTCCCCTCGCTTCTGCCACGGCACCTTTTGCCAGTGCTGCTGGTGGGGGCTGGCACGGCCCCCGCATGCCTGCCCCTTGCAGGGCCGGCGGGGCCACAGCGATGCCGTCCCTTGCAGCCACCGGCTCCCCGGCACCCCGAACATTCCCCTTCAGGCCGCAGGGAGCAGGGGAGGATCCATGCCGAGGGCAGCGTGGAGGGGATGGGTAGCGCTAACCCACCCGCGGACCCACGGGAATGGCGCGGGGTGCAGTGGGAGAGCAGGGCCTAGGAGTGGGGGATCGGCTGGTGCCTTACCGGGTGGTGTTAAGTGGCCTGCCCCTGGCGCACTGCCCTTGGTGTCACTTGCCGTCACCGCCTGAGAGGCAGGTGCTGACCGTCCGAAGAAGAGTGACAGACCTGTTCTGGAGACACCGAGCACTGCAGAAGGTCTCAGCCACTGCCGGGGCCTCTCATCTGCTGCCTCGAAGTGCAGCGGGTAGTGAGCTGTGAAAATGTGACAAGCAAATGATTCTTTTCTGTGCTTTTTTACAACTTCTCACATTCAGCTGAAAATTTCGATGTTCTCTGGTAGAGGTTGTGATAGCCTATGGCCTTTGATATCAAGATTATTTTGTCTGTTTAGGTATTTGTATATTTTGCCCAACAAAAATATGGTTACAGTTGGATATTTCGAAGAATTAAAACCACTTGTGATGTAAATAAAATCATACTGTTTGCTCCACCTTCTGATTAGCTGTTTATTTATATAACAAAAAACCTCTCTGAACTCGTACTTGAATAACTAACAAGACCTGCTGTATTTAAATCGAACACTCTGAATACATAACAAGTTTCATATTCCAAACACATGGTTTTGCATAAATGCAATACCTGAAAGGGCCCTGAAGCAGTGTATGCCACAGGTTTGCATCAAATGTCACTGGCCCTATTTGCATAATGTAAAAGAAAATCATTGTCTTGCGCGCATACCAAAGAGCAGTGCTGTAATGTAAGTCGACAGAATGGATCAGGTCAGGGATGGCAGCCAGTGAATGCTGATGGCCTGCAGAGGGTATGGAAAGGATGTATGGAAGAAAATGGAGGGATTACTTGTACAGCAATTACTATAAAAACACACATCTGCACTTTCCAGGGAGCTCAGAATCCCTGTGAAGTTTTGTACCAGCTCTCACCCTTATTCTGGGAGGAGATGGATTTGAGAACATCATTTAACTGAGGAGTTTGCTTTGCTGTCTCACCCTCCACTTCTGTAAGTCTCCAGTGTTTAATAATGTAGCTAGTCTTGATTTCAGTTTTCCATAGGAAAAAATGTCCTCAGGTGACAGTGCCGTACATGCTCTGGAACTTGGTTGTTCTAAATATGGATCAGGCTCTAACTCTGGGTGCTTTTCAATAAGGCCTTTATTAATCTGGCAGTTTCCTACCAAAGTATTAGGGTGGGAACTGTTCCGTTGGCAAAATTATGTCTAAGTCTATACTTGAACTTCAAACCACTATAATTAAATAATGTCACTGTCAGCTATAGTTATGTCAGTTGCATCACAACTAATTCAGTGCTTTTGACACATACACTCATCTGTAACATCTTCTCTTCAGGCTAGCTCAGAGAAGAAAGAAAAATAGCATAGGAGATACAGCTTTTTCCAACCTACGTAAGGCAATGCCTACTTAGCTTTTGAGGAATCACTGCTTTCTGGGCTTTTGCTTGATTTAGTTTGATTTCGGCACATGTGACAAGTCTTAGATTTTCCCCAGTTTCACTTTTCATTTTCAGGCATCTTCAGTCCTCACAGATTCATCCATGCCTAATTGGCCTTCCCATGTTCTTCTTAGTAATTTTATTCAACACAGGAGAGAACACCCTTTCTAGTACCTTTAGACAAAATCCCAGATAAATTTCTCCTTTATACTGGCAATAGGTGCTGGGAATATACACCACCAGCCACCCTGTGCTAAAAGCCAGATGTACATTTCCATTGACTTTCATCTTAGGGTAAATGGAGAACGATAAATATGTACCACTGAGCCTTTCCTTACTGGACATATATGTAATAACTAACAAACTGGAAAAATTGCAATTTGTCACTATGCTGTGGAAAATATCGTGAGAATTTTCTTAAACTGTTTTTGTCCTTTGCTTCTTCAGTGACGATGTTTTCCTGAGGAAGCCATAGAATTGACATACTTTTACCCAGTAATAGACTTTTATCCTCTTCCTTTGGCTTTTCTGTTACTGTGAATAATTTAGATTCCTGTACTGCCTTGGTCTGTGCGTCACTGTCCAACCTGAAGAAGCACATACTACTTTTCAGTCTGGTAAACATTTTTATCGCCATCAGTTGCAATACTTGCTGCCTACTGTTCTGCTGAAGAGTTCACTTGAATTTTTCATTGTTGTCTTCCTGTGCATGCCCTGTTGATGGCTCCATGCACATTTGCCCCAGGCTGGCACCTCCCTTGCTGCCTGCTACTTGTGTCAGAGCAATCACTCCTGTAAAATTGCCTTTGGACAAGGTGAGGTTTTTTTCTTCATGTCAAATTATAATTACAAAAAAAAAATTAATTTTTGTACTGTTTCACTGAGATTTTTGTTCCAATTCACAATCCCTAAGTCTTAGCAGTGGCCCACCCCAAATGGTTCTGTAGCAAATCCTCACGAACTTTTGTAACAAACTCTTTCATCATTCCCCTCAGAAGGATATGCAGCCCAAACAGAACAAGTTTGCCCTCCTAGCCAGTGCTAGGTCCCACATTATATAGGCAGAACTCTGCCATATGTTTGCTTTTCTCAGCACCCTGAGTTGAGAAACTAAAGAGGACCCATGACCTGGCACTAATGAATAAGCTTCCAGAACTGCAGCACAGGGATGCAGGATAGAGGTTACTGGAGGGAGGTGATGGAGGGCATCACTACACATGGTGAATCCATGACTGATTTTTATAACACTTTCTTCTTATAAGGTCAGTGTGGAAAACTGCAGTCCGTATCTTAGTCACTCGGTGGGTTGTGTAGTCTTCACAGTCTATCTGTGTTGTTCATAATTAGCTGTCTTCACCTAGAGTTAAAGGAAACCTGTTAAGAGTATAGAAAACTTCAGAGTGAGAAATAAAACCAGGTTGTCTTCCGTTTACTTGCAGGTAGAAGAGAATTCACTCTGTTTCAGTGAATTTGCGTGTAGGGGGAGCTACTCATTGCTCCACTTCTCCAGGTTGAATAGTTTCTTAATTCCCTTTTACTCTTGGAACCATGGCTGTTGAAGCCCAGATAAGAATGGTGTTTACACACATTGGTTTAATTGGAAGGTACCCATGTCGTTAAGAATATCTGAGATGTGATACTGAATGGCATTTGCCACAGCCCTGCTTTGTCCAGTGCAGTGCGTAGTGGAGCATTACAGGGGCCCTTGCAGACTTGGGGAAGCTCAGCTCTGCAGCAGGCTGTCTGCACCCTGGGTATGATGCTTGCACACAGAGCACCTACCCCTCAGTGCTAATCACCCCTCTGCACACCCCTTACAGCTTCAGCTGAGAGCCGGCTTGAGCTTTGGCGTCTAGTTAAAGTATAACGTATCTATAGGTAAAGTATAATGGTTTCTACTTGTAGGTAACTGGCATTAGCTTCTTAAAAACTATTTTAGTACTATGGGACTTGAGCATCTAGGTACTACTGTAACTTGATAATAATAGAAAACAATGATACACGTGAGTGTTTGAGTTATAGGAATTATTTCAGAACAGTAGGACAGAAACGGTCCTCAGCCCTTCCAGCTTATTGAAACTGGTTGCCTTTTCTTGCTTTTCTTGGTACACAATAACTGCTATTTACATCTAATTTATTATAAGCACATGTTGAGTAATAGACCATAAAGCTTTTGGAGTTTCTATTTTCAGTTACATTGTACCGCTGATGAATAAGAATGCAATTGCTGAAATTTGTTTTCAATGGTATGTTGATTAAAAGCTGCTTGAGTTTAAAATTTCCAACCATCTAAAATGAAAACCCTTCACATGCTTCATATCCCTGGCCAGCCAGAGAGTTTATTTTCCTACAGTGTATAAATAATGGATTTTTCTGTTTATATGTATCCATCATCAAACCAGGCTGAATTCTCAACTGGCAGTGTGAATTGTCTTGCAGTGAAGCTAACTAGCTGGAACTAATTTTGAAATGGGTATAGTGCATAATTATGGTAACCTAGTGTACAGGGACTGATCCACCTGAATCAGTCATATCTGATGTAGAAAAACATGAATAAAAATGACACTGAAAACATAGCTGCCTAGTTATAAATGAAATCCATTTTTTATTTAGTGATTTAAATCCCTTTACTTAGCAGAAAGCAAGTGTCAAAGCTTTCACACTAGCTTTTTCAGTGAATGCTTTAAGCATAACCATTGTCAACAGTTTACAGATAATCTTGCCTACGGAGAGAGGGAAAAGATGTCCACAGAAAAAGTAAAACCACTCAAACAAACGGCATGGTTTTAAAATTTACTTTGCCTTTAAATGTTTTAGGTTTCCAGTACTGGGATGGCTCAGAAACTGTCTGGTTAACCCATTTGCAGTTGGCCTGGTGGCTGCAGGGAATTCCCCAAAATAGGTGTATCCCAAGCAGCACACAGGCAGGTGACCAGCAAGGTCGAAAGACGTAGCAGGAAAAAAGAAAAAAACAAATGTTGATTCCCACAATGGGAAAGTTTTTGGTAGAAGGGACATTGCCAACAGAAAGGTTCAGGAAGGATGAACTGAGCAGGTGAAGTGTTGGAAGGAAATTGGTAGAAGACATGGAAGGAAGTATGAAGGGGGAGATAATTTAAGGGGATTAAATACAGAGAGACTTGCCAGTCATGCTGAAGTTTGAGGATATCTGAACTAAAGAGGGAGTGGGGGAAGGGATGGAGCCTTTGAACACAGAGAAATTTATGGATCTCTGAAAGCAGAGATAAAGATAAGGCCTTTCAGAGATGGCTGAAGATGAAAGACTCACAATTAATCTAACCTTGGGAGATATATCTAGCTAAGGAAGCTGCAAGATTTAAAACTTTTGTTGCTGCTGCATGACGTGTTATGGCGTTGTGTCTCCCTGGGTAACATCCTGTGGGCTGGATGAAGGAGGATTCCAGTTTCCTTCCAGCTCCATGCCTTGCCAGGCATGTATCACTTCTCTAGTGTTATTAGCCAACTGTGAGCTTCCTGACATAACCAGAGTAGTCAGACTTTGCTATACAGTTATTTTTTCACCTTAAAAAGAAGGAAGATGCACTTGCATCTACTATTTACCTTGAATGTAGCTCATCAAGAACCCAACTGAGTCACTGAAAGGCTCCGTGGATATCAGACTGCCGATTTGTTATCTGCACGCAGTGCTAAGACAAGGTGCTGAGACTTTCACCACAACCCTCAAGTAATAAAAGTACTTCTCTAACAGCAGCTATTGTTTATTTCAGTTTGATGAATGCCAAGGTAGCAAGCAGCACAGGGAGAAACACAAGTAGCATCTTTAAATACAGGCATTTCGCCTATGCCCAGTTCATCTCCTTGGAGAAAAGGGAGTTGTAGACTGCACCTAGATTGGCTAAGCTGGGATGGATCAGAGACATCACTGAGTCCAGACCTTTGCAGTTGTGGGCACATATGTTTCCTAAGGGATTTTTTTCAAGTCTGCATTTAAAAGCCCTGTCCCTTCCACTGGGGAAATTATGCTATAGATTCTCGTAATTCGTGTTCAGGAAGCATTTCTGGATACTCAGAACATGTTTTTTGCTTCTCGTGCACTCTGTGGGCTCTTTGCTGTTCCCTGTGAATCCTGCTGAAAAATGCCTTTCCTTCACTAGTGGTCTTCTTCAAATATTTGTAAGCTGTTATCATGTCCCCCATTAATCATTTCTTAGTCAAGCAATTCATATATTTAACTCTTCTAATCTCTCCTCATAAATCAATCCTCCTAGCCTTTGGATCATGTTTGGTGCTCTTCTCTGAACTCTCTAATTTGTCAATATCCAGAAATGCATATAATATTCCTGATGGAGCTGTACCAGCACCATAGGGAAAGTGGCTATTTCTTCTTTTCTTAGTGATGTGGTACTGTTTACTCTGCCCAGTATTGTACTGGCCTTTGCACACCACATCATGTTGCCAATTCATGTCATTTTGCATGAGCTATCTCCCTTCGATCTCTTTCATCATTATTGCATCCCAGATTTCTCCTTCCTGTTATCCCTTCTCAGATGCATTCCCAGCCTGCATTTTTTTCAAAGCTGAGTCTCATTTAGTTATTTTTTTCCCATGGTTCTATTTTCTCTAGGAAATTCTCTCTTATTTTCTTTGTACACTGATCTTTCTGTCTTTCATACCCATATCTGTGAGTTTCATCAAAGTGCTGTGCACTGTCTTTTCCAGATCATTAATAAAGAAGTCCGACAAAGACTGTTCCTAGCAGTCATCCACATGGTAGCCAGGAGACACTTCCCACCATCTCGCTACATTGCAGCTTATTTCCTGTAATTTCATTACTTCAGCAGCTTGAAAGCCACATGGAGATGGCCAAGCCAGTATGAATTACATTTTAAGCTAAGATCCTGTGAGATACAACACCATACCTCTATTAAATCTCATCTGCACTTGTGGTTCTTCCCTGTCCTTGCTAAAGGCTTTGTACCCAAGGCTCACTGAAGTCAGAAGTGACTTAGGCACAGAAAGTGGATTTACAACAGAGTGTCTCCCTGCAGTACCCTTGCTGTTGTTAAAGTTACTAATGTTAATCTTTTCCTCTGCTCTAATTTTTCAGTTATTTGGCTTATGCACAGCGAACATAAAGGAGTTTAGCTAATTCTGTTAAAGTCCTGTAGGATGCATGTTGTCCAGCTTCTTTTTACTTGTTCACATTTCCCTAATGTGTTTCCTTATGTATCCTTTATCAGTTTTTGCAGTTTCTTTCACAGGATCCTTATCCCACCCTCCCTCAGGGCTCCAGGCATTTCTTCTTGGTTTTTCCCACTGAGGAGATACTTGAAAAAGAACTTGGTGTCAGACCCATTTCTGAGCCTTCCATTTATTCCTCTCATGTGTGAAAGGAGCTGTTCTTACTAGCATTTCTTTTCTTCAAAGAATACTTGTAAAAGCCCTTGAAAGAGTCAAGGTCAATCTCCTCGAACTCTTTGGCTAATATAAAATTTTGCAGAATAGTTTTTTCAGTTGGTTTGGGAGGGTTGGAGGTTTTGAGGAGGGGTGTCTTTTGGTTTGGGGATTGTTTTTTAGGTGTATTTATATTTAACTTGCAATTCTTGATTGACCAAATAGACAAGAATAATTTCTTTTTTAATATAGCTCTACCATCTGCGCAAGGAAAATGAAATCTTTGCTGTGAATAAACTTTTGCACCATAACTTGATGCCAGTCTTACTGTCCTGAAGCGCTGGTGAACTTACACTGTTTGAAATAAGCTTAAATGACCTGGATTTCTTATGCTAGACTAAAGTGGATTAGAGTATATCTAGTTTTTCTTATTTCATCATTTCCATGTATAATTACAGTTAGTGATCTCCAGAATAAGATGAAATTGAGTGATTTTACACTCCTTAAATTACACAACTAAAAAAATAATTAGAAACATAACCTTGGATGACAGTGACTTCTTCAAATAATTGATGAGAGAAGGAGCAGAACATGATAGCTATCAGAAATGAGTCTTGGCTCTCAACACAAAAAAGGAAGTAAGACATACAGTGAAAGACCAAATTATGTCTCATATTGCCTCTGTGTCACTTCTTTCAGTTTGAAAGATTTTGGTAAGTGATAAGTAATCAGCATAACTGTCTTGGGGAACAGACAGATATTACTATCTCTCTTATTAAAGATGGGGAAGCACAGGGGTGGCAGTGAGGCAAATTGACTGTGTGGCATGAACCAGACCTATAGCACAGTGCCATTAAAAAGAACCTCTTATTCTGTTTACCCAAGCTACATTACCACTGCAATTAGGTATATTTAAAAACTAACAAGCACACAAAACCACTAGGAAATAATGTTGCCTTGTGAGGAGAAAGGCATGAGATCTGATCCAATAATTCTTTCACATTTCTAATACTTGCCATTCTGAGTTATATTCCTGGATAGAGCAAGTTTTTGAGATGCTGGCTGGTTCTATTAACATCTAAGTTTATGTTATCAGGGTTATTTTTACAGTGATTAAATTGATGTAAATACCTGTGTAGGGCTTACTCTTTCAGAAAAGAAGTTCCTCTGGAATATGCTATAGTGATTATCTGCCATCCCCTTGCATATGCTAGCAGTGTGCTGTAGATGGGTTAATTGGCAGAACCATTGTTTCATCCCACTGTATGTTGTCCTTTTTCCATACTGCTGGATGCAGCTAAAGTTCAACACTGGCTATGCAAAGTCTGCTATTGATTTCAATGTGCTATGAATCCATCGTGCTTATACTGAATGGGTTCAAAGCAATGCATGTTTATTCTGCATGTGTCAAATGACATTCTGCTACAACCTTGTGCCTTACATGTGAATCTTGTGAGAGAAATGGATAAAAATTGTGGAAAGTATAACATTAAGAAGGCCAGGTCTCTGGCTTTCATTTGTTTCTATCCTTTGAAACAGATGAATGTCTGATTTTATATGGAATGCAGTAAGTATCAGTTTTGAGTTAGAATTAAAAAAAGGTATTCTTGGCTTACTCAAAGATGAGGAGGAAAGAGATGTCAATTAATAGTATTGGCTGTTGAGAGCCTACATGTAATGAACGGCTAGTTTCAGTCATGTTAGAAAATAGATGACCTCCTTATAAAACTTTATCACAGTTGGCACTCTTTCTCTTATTGAAAAAAAACAAAAGACTGATCTGGCATGAAGCCTACACTACATTTTACCTTTAATGGAGATCTTTTCAGATAGAAGTTTCAGCAGACTCATGGGTTATGCTGCAGCGAACTTCCACCTTTATTGCTTGTTATGAATGTGAGTTTTATGAAAAACAGGACTGTCAAGCTAACAGCGTTGTGCACTTATTAAAATTTAAAGTCTTTTATTTTTT
>JAVJGI010000064.1:18432509-18443554 GCA_035590275.1 Ibycter americanus | reverse complement strand
ATAGTGTGCATTTAGGTGACTAACGGCAAACGTGTGTGGTCTGAAGATGGAGCAGTCAACATTTAAGTGTTGGCTGTTTTACCAGCTGCCTTCACTCAAAATAGGTGTTGTGTGGGACTCCTTCCCTCTTCCTATGCACAGCTGCTCAGGAGATGTTGGTGCATGTGGAGGCATAAAGGTTTAATGACTCTCAACTGCGGACTGCTTGAACCTTGTGGCTGGTTGATGCCGGCAGCGATATCTCAGCCTGACCCTCGATCTCTGCTGGGTGGGGGCTGGTGGTGGTTGTGGGCAGTGGGACCAGCTAGGGGGAGAGTGGAGAGGCTCTGCCCAGCCCCAGCACAGCAGCACGGCTTCCCTGCATGGAGGTGTCGCCAAGCTGCTTTCGTAGGTCTGTGGTGGCTCTCCCGCTGGTCTTTGTACAGTTGAACCTGAGTTATCTGAATTTATTGTTAGAAAACCCCCTCTGTTACTTGAAACATGTTCTTTGTGCTTTCTGATGTTTATTCATTACACTGGAGAGGAAAGCAGTTATATTACCATGTGATTATCTCTTGTGTTTTGCCTCTGCTGTTGCATTTCTGTAGCCGATGTTTTCCTTTTTTGGGCTGAAACGCTTTTCCCCGCGTTGTGTGGGCCCTGGTCCCTCGCTGTGTGCGCTGTAACCCCTGGCAACGCCCGGCACCTCGGCACAAACACGATGGATGGCGGCTCCCTGTGTATGAGTGCACATCTCCGGCGCCCACCCGGCTGTGGACACCACCCGGGGGGGGCTGTGGCGGCCCAGCACGCTCCCCTGCTTGCTGCCAGCCAGAGCCCTTAACCCTGGCCAGGCTTTGTTCGTTAGCAGCAATGCAGCTAATGAAGTTGCTGTGAACTTCTTCGTGGTTTACAGCATGTGAGATTTTCAGACTCGTCCATCATTGGGTTTATTTTGTTTCCGTGGGTTTTGCTGACATCAATAGTGACAGAATGAGGTCAGCACTGAATTCTTCTGAAAATCTGTCCTCTAAGGAATTTGTTTTTCCTGAGTAAACCAGTAAATAAATAAATCTGGTGCTCTGTAGCGATTTAGCTTCTTGAGAAACTTCAGCTCAGTAGTGGTCTCTGACTTCCAGAGAAGACCTGGGTTTGCCCGGTTGGGTATCTGGGTTGGCAGAGGAGCAGCAATGTCAGGCTATCTGTCCAAGAGCTTCAGCAGGACAAGCATGGATCTGGGTTGGACCCAGATGTGTCCTGGATCTGCGAATCCACTTCAGCTAGAAGTGTTATTCAGTGTTTTCTCTCATTATGCTTCTGCATCCAAAATGCACTGAATAGCAATGCTGGTTTCAAATAATACTTATGATAAAGTGAAGCAAGGAAAAATGTCAGGATCTTAAGAAAGGATGGGCAGCTATTTCTGTTGTTGTCTGTGTCTGTGTGGAGACAACTCAAATTAATGGAAACCCCTGGGAGCATGTGAACACAAAAGTTGACCCACTGAGTATGTTGCCATCTGCTTTCTTTTGGAAGAAATATTCCAGAGAAAGTTGGGGAAAAGTCATGAGTGCTTTAGAGCTAGCATTGTGATATTATTTCCTGAAGATTTATTGCCTTTTGATGGCAGTCTTTCAGCAGAAACTCATGAGTAGTTATGTTGTGAAGGAATTAGGAACTTTTGTGGCTTGTCTTTAATTTACAAATCAGCAAGAGTATATCTCTCTGAGGTGACACGCGATCTTGAGTTATTTACATTATATGACATGGCAACTTTCTTGTATGTGCAAATTGCCCTCTAGGAACGTGACAAAATGGCAGTCACTCACATTTAAGTCTTGGCTTACACACAAAATTTAGATCCAACTCAAAAGTTTTTTAGAATTGTGAGTGGTACCATTAGAAAATAAGAGATCCAAAGCTGAATTGAAATAAAATTGGAATATCCTCTCAATTTCAATTTGTTTGGATGTAGGATTTCAGCTGGCTTATCTTGTCTTTCAATACAACTTCAATTTTGATAAGCCTCTTTGTGTTCAGTATTATTTAGAAACACCCTTATGCATATTTAAATTCTTCCATATGTCTATGCACTTTTAATTTTTGTTACATTTTTTATCTTATTGTATTTTGCTTAGGATCTGGATAGTACATTAAATATGCATATTTGTGCTGGTTCTTTTCACCCTTGTTGCCTAATTAGGAGAATATTTTCCTGTTCATTCCTGAGAATAGCAGATTTCTAAAACAATGCCATAGATCTAGACTTACTGTGAGGTTTTATTTTGGAAGGAGTTATTCTCCTGATGAAAATACAGCCATCATATCAATTTAATATTCGGTCTAACTCTCTGAATCCTATGTTTATGGCAAAGGATCAAGTCAATAAGGCTTTATGACTTTGTCACAGTAGAGTCCTTTCCTCATTCAAGGAATAAATCCCAGGCCACACAGAAACCCATTATGTATTCTTGATATGTAAACCATTCCAGAATAAAATTTAATAACAGTAATGAAACTAAATCAACATGACAAATTTCAAATAATGCAGTGGAACATTTTTTTTTTTTAATCCTCCAGCTGTTAAGACTAACTGAAATGGCAGAATCATGATGTGCAAAGTCCTACAGAATAATGCTATGGATTTTGCTGCTGCTGCTGCTGCCTCTGCAACAAGAAACAACCTTTATCAAAAAAACATCTGCTGAGTTCCCTTTGCAATCACTGGCAGCTGAGACCAGTGCACAGTAAATTACTCTCCCCATTCCATCAGCCCTCTTCTTTATTTCTCTGATACAGCATACAGTGCACCACTGGTAGTTAGAATATTTGTGCTGCGCGTATGCTTGCTTTTACATTTATAAATAAAGGAGTAAAAAACAACAGGGAAAAGTCCACATACATAAGGTCTTTTTTCAGGGCTCTTGCCCCTTGCATATATTTAAAAGGAGACAACAACTAGATATAAGGGGCCTCAATCGCATTTTAATCCAAAAGGTAACCTGCCTCAGCTCCTGTGGCAGTGAACATAATCTGGACAATAAATATGATTGGCCAGATTTTTGATTGATTCAAATCAGTGTATAGTTTGGACCTGGCCTAGTTTTTGCTAAGCCCCTTCTTGTCTATTGGAAATTTTCTGAAAGCCATAGGTCTCCATCGGTGTATGCTGCTGGAGAGCTAGCTAACAAAGGCTATGTTAACTAACAAATCATGTCCCCAGAGCTGTGGTGGTGGCTGACATGATGGATAGTGCTGCAACATCAGGTAGGGTCCTACTTAGCCCCCCCTCTAGGGGCTCGTGAGACTTCATAAGGCCTCGTGCATTGGTTGCATGTCAGGACTTCCTATGGAGAAGCAAAGTCAATCCCAGCTTGCAAGGCCCAAGAAAAAGAGCAAAATAAAATCACAGCTTTCCACCGTGCAGTCAGATCGCTGCTTCGTATCAAGCCTGTCTGCATCAATTCCTCATCTTCTCTGTCCCATGACCCCTCAGTCCTATATCTGGTAATCTTCCCTCAGCGAAGAAACAGCATTTAGTTACTGTGGCCCTAAATAATGCAGGAGGGAGAGGTCTGCAATATGATCTGGGTGAAATAGTCCAAATCTGGGTTTTTAATGTACTGGCAAAACAAGCAGTTAACACCTTGATCCAAGAAGGTTTCCTACTTAGAATTTAGTTGTGTTATGGGTGAAAACCTGGAAGTATCACAGGGCTGTTGCAGAGGGGTTAGCACACGTGGTTGGGTTTGCACCATCTGTGGATACTACGGAGAGTATGGAGAAACCAGACCCTCTGAAAATAAAGCTGTCACAATGTAGGTAACGGTCTAATAAATAAATAAACAAATAAATAAGGGGGTTGTGGTGGGGACTCCAGCCACGTGTCCAGCCCATGCTCACCACTCTGGCAGCTCTAGGTCCTCTGGAGACTACAGAAGACAAGAGCAGCGTGGCGCCAGGCTGCCAAGGAAGGTGGTGCTGGTGGATCTGCAGCTGTAGGAAGGGGACACATGGCTTACGTGCTCTTCAGAGGGGTGACAAAAGTCTGCTTCTTCCTTGAGGGGAAGTGGGGAAGGTGGGCCTGCCTCAGGGGGGCTTCTGCATGTGGAACAGGCTGTTCCCCCTTGCGCCTTTACCCTTCCTGTTTATGTGTTACTCCCATCAGTATGATAGTTAAAAACAACTCTGATTCTGATAGTATTTTTAATATATATGGTCTGCAACTGTAAAGGGCTATTCCCTATTTATATCATTCAGTATTTTTTAATTACTTGATGTACTTTTGCCTCTGTGGAGCCTTCAGCTTGTTGTGCTTGCAGAGCTATTTATATTCTGCCTTGCCTTGGGACTACTTTCAGAACAGTTGGTATTCAACCTTTCCAAAGAAAAGTCTTTAGGCTCTGGAAGCAGGCAATAAAAAACTAGAATGCACACAACACAACAAATAATACTAGTTGCACCAATCCTATTAATTATTTTTAAATGTCCTTCAGCTCAATTACAGAGGAAGCTATTGGCCTCTTGGCTTAGAATAAAAGCATAGAGGCTGCATGTTGGGCTGTGGTTGTAAGCGTTCCCCTGAGCTCTGATGGGAATGGAGAACAGGCTTGTGTTCGTTGCCCTCACTGTGTACATAAGGTCAATGTATCAGAAAATAGCCAGTCAAGCCGCTAGTTTTAAGGGCTTTCATGCACTGATTATGAATCTTATTTTATTGTTAATGTTCCTTTTAAACTTGACATTAATCTCCTTACTGCATTATGCACACAATGGAATAAATTGTGTTTAGGATGTATAAAGGAACATTAAAAATACTCCTGAACTGTCTACCCACTTCATGGAAATATTAAACAGCAGACCCAATGTGTGACAAGATGGGAATCCTCTCTCTGGGATTTCACAAGGGAATAGGGAGTCACGTGTATAAACTGGTCCAGAGCTTTGCATGAGAAAACAATGGTATGTTTTCTCATAAAACCAGTGAGTCATTGCAACCAAAATGATTTCAAGGAAGCGTCAGTTTCAAAATTGTTTGATTCAGAAAGTACTGGGATTTTTTAATTTTTAATTTTTAAAGGACTTGTGTCAACGTTTTCTTAATGGAAAACAAAAATTGTTTGAAGTAACATTTTGCTTTGAAACTCATGCTAACTCAATACAAACTTAAATGGTCAGAAAGGAAATATTTTTAAATGACTATTTTAAAATTAATATGGACATGTTTCATTCACCATCACCCATTTTATTTTCAATTTAATGAATTTTGATTTCTGTTATTTTTCTAACACAAAGAAGCCTTTCTTGACTTGTTCATGATTATATAGACTCTGAGACAAATTTATTTGGAGTGAATATACAAAATCCTGTTAGTCTGACTGTACTCTGAGTGAGGTCTATGACTGACCACAAATAACAGTTAGACATTTGTTACTCGCATTGCCTGCCTCTTTCCTGGCTCTGAGACATGTACGCATGTTATCCAACCCTGAATGACATTTTGGAAAAAATGAATTCAAAAGGCATCCTTTTGGGGTGTTCAGAACATCCAGGACTTGTTATACTGTCTCTTAGTTAGGAGAAGCTGAGAAGAAGCTGTCCTGCTTACCTGCTTTCACTAGATAAATATTTTGTAGGATGAAAGAGGTAATATCTGGTGTAATGTATATAGGGTTGTTGGTAGTCTAAGTATAAGAAACGGTTGTTTTTTACTGTCTTGAAACACACATACATCTTCAAAAACATGTTTAAAATGAGAAAAAAATGCACCTATTATGGTCAGTGTTGTCATGGTCTAACCTGATGATTTTTTAAATTCTACTTCCCTGCTTGCTGGTTACGGCTTCACTTGAACTCGTATTGCAGTCACAGCATAATGCAAAAAGGATATGTACAGGTATAGTGACCTAACTGGTAACTGGTATTCTGTCTGAAGTATAACATGCTCTCGTGAGCTGGGCAATATCAAATTTCACTCTATGTTTTGCAATCCCTTTTATAGCCCATCACTTCGTTTTTACTAATCTTATTTCGATTTCCATGCCATAAATACACAGGAAGCCAGAGCCGTGTTTTCAAGAGGTTGTCCCAAGAGCTTTCCCATGCACCAGGAACCGCCAAACCCCTGACCCAGTTACAGCATACTTGTGGCAGGGGCTATCTGCAACTGTGGGTTTGTGACCAGGACAAAACTTTCCCAAAGTCCCTCAGACAGCTTAAACTACAGGGTATTTCATTCAATTTTGGCCAACCCTCATTTGAATCTGGATTTCCAAAGAGGGAGGAGAGCAAAGGTGAGGTGAAGGGAAGCATGTCGGGGGGCAGAGGGTAGCTTTCTCACTGGTATGACATCCCTGCCTGGATGGGTTGCTCCATCACAAGAAGGACCACGTCCAAATATAAATGTTCTCAAGCATTAAGCTAGATATGAACTGTAAGGCCAGCTCAGCCAGGCATTGATTCCTGGACTCATCCATCCCTGTTCTGTAGAATGTCTAGGTTTGACTTTAAAATTAACTTTATCTCTAAGCGCTCAGCTGAAATAGGGCCTCCCAATTACTGAATAGCAAGAGGTGTTTTATAATTTGCATTAAAAGATGTGACAGAACCTTCATTTATTTCCCTTTTACATAAAATGAGGCCATGTGCATAATAAAGGTTAAAAAAATTCTCATTATCTGAATTATTTGAATACCCCAGTTCTATCAGTTTCCCTACGAGTACATCTGGGTAAGAGTTACCCTCTTGTGACAGCTATGACTAAGAGGACTGGTTTGTTGCAACGTGTGAGCTGTTTTGCAGGTACCATAACAAACCAGAATAATTTAGCAGGCTCTGGTAATATTCAGCCTTTCCTTTGCTGACCTTGTCTGGAGAAAATCAGGATTTCTGACTGCATGTTCTCATGTTCTAAAAATCCAGACTAATAGAGTTGTTGTTAGTTACAAAAATCCCTAAATGTTGTTACTCTTGTTAAAATATTCATTAAAGAATGGCTTGAGGTTTTTTTCTTAATTATACTGTTATTAATCTTTGAACTCTTTTGAATGGATGTAGCTTTATTGTTCTCTAACCAACTGAGCTTATAATTCTATTGCTGTATTTGTGGTTGGCCAGGCACAACACATTGTACCACACAATTTTTTTTTCATTCTGTTGTTAACAGTCTAGTGATTTTTTTTTTAAATAAGCATGAACCCTATATAATGTGCTGTAGTCGATTCTTGAAGTACAGAGGAGAATTAGCATTTGGCAGTAAAGATCTAACCTCTTGCAAAAAGAGAGATATGAAATTATAAAGCACAACTGAGAGCCTTCTAAAACAAGAAGTTAAATAATTGTTAAAAGCATAAAGGGAAGTGAATAATTTTTGTGGTTGGCTTTTGAATACAGTTACCTAAGAAATTAATATATGCAGTTTAATGTAATTATATTAATTATTACTAATTTTTATATATTGTCATAATGACAGTATACATTTTGAAGTGGGCTGAAGTTCTGAAGAACTTCCTTTTGATAATTTCACTTTAGAGAACATTAATGCTAGTGTAGCAGTAAAATTTGCAGCTGTGATGATGCAGCTGGACATTTTTAACACCAGTGTAAATGCATTTCACTCCTCTTCTGCCTGTATCTCTGATAACCTCTTTTTAGGGGCTCTTAAAATTGTGGGGTTCTGCAGTCACACAGAACCCCCTAGAGGCAGTTCAACAAATTATCAGGGGTGGTGGTAGGTGCATAAAAAAACATAAAAATAAATCAGTTGCTTCCAATTGTAAGAATTTAACATCCTGTTTTTGTCTGTCTACAACCTCGGCTCTCTCAGTAGTTCCAAAGCTGCATTCCTGCATGTTTTTAACAGGATGCAACAGCCATTTCCTTATTTTGTATGGCTATTTTTATTAGATTACAATTACTTTACATTATGATTGATTGAGGGCTAAAACTCAGCTATTCATTTGATGTTCATATAGTCAAAAATATTTCTTTGAAGTTAGAGTTCTTTTAAAAAAAATATTTTCCCTCCATTCTGTATACAATTTGCTAAACTAATGAATAAGCGCTACAGTGCAGAAAAGTGCATATCGTCTGTGTCCGTCCTGTGTACGCACAATCTTTATTGCTTTGCATGAATGGAGCTCATGTTAGTAAGGGATGAAATAATCTGAAACGGTAAAAAAATTTGTTTTGTTAAAAAGACATGCTTGCTTTAAAGACTACAGAATGCATTGTATGCACACCTCATTTATTACTCTCTGCTTTTCTGCTGCTGTAAAACTGCTGTCAAAATAGATCATGCTAGCAAAAATATTCTGAGTTTCTTGGTAAAGCTAAATGAAATCAAATATAAAGTTTGTGATACATTAAATCACAAATATAAATATATTCTTTACAGCCAGCTGTTATGTCTAAATGTGCACATTTTAAAATGGAAACATTTATCCAACATGCTGATTAGCAATTTCAGTTCTGAAAAGCCTGATTACATTTAAGATGCAAAAGATTAAAATGACTAAACAGATAATGTTAATAGTTCATCTTCCTTGATGTTTTTATATGTGTAAAATCACAAAAGTTACACCAGAACTCCTTGCATAGTAAACTTACCAGAAATAGTACGGTTGTAATGTATCTTACCACAAGTTGTAATCTCTTATGGCCAGTGTTTGAAAGAAAGATTCTCGCTGAAAATGCCTGTCTGTGCTTCTTTTATGATATTTACACACACACATCTAATTTAAGCTACAAAACTACATAATAGATAGTTGTACTAAAAATGCCTGAAAAGAATAATGAACAGTTATCTTAATTACTAGTAGAACTCTAACTTTTGTGAAAGTTCATGTTTGCTGTTAATAATTCATTTTTCAACTATTCTTCTGCTCTGTGAATGCAATTTAAAAAAACACCTCCGGGTTTACATTTCATCTAAAATCCAGTCTTATGTTACAGCTTAATTCTCCCATTTTTTTAAATCTATTTCTTACACATTTGAACATGCAAATGCAGAGGTAAAAATATGACTAGCCCTTTTTTATACATTGGCAATCAGTGGTTCAAAAGTTCATGCAATACCATATGTCCCAATAATATTTATCTAAATCTAAAATAATATGGAACTGTCAAATAGGATCCCACATGGTAACAAATGATGGAATGCAGGGGAACTCTTAGATTTAGCCTTTTCTTTTTTGTCCAACAAGCTAATGCAATAAGACCAATAATAAAAGGTTGTGTAGTAGGCCAAAAGTCTGTGACAGATAAAAAAGAAATGTTGGAAACCGATGAAGCTTTTGCACAATTAGATTTTTTGAGGCAGTGCTGTAAGGATTGTCCAGGGCCTGTTCAGTTCTGATTGATGGTAAAATCATAACTACATCATATTAGCTGTAGAGTTCACTGACAGGTTACTGCAGATTAATATTGCTACTGCTGTTCACTTACCATCAAACTGGTGGAAATATGAATTGAGCTGCTCCTACAACAAACCCTGCATATTAAGAGGTAGGGTGTTTTACTGAACCATCTCCATTCTGTCATTAGGGAAGGAGATGCAAACAACTTTTATCTCCAAGGTATGTAGATATATAGTAACATACTAATTAGTTTTTCCAGGGGACCCTGATGATGCTGACCAGGTAGCAATCATGCATGCTTAGTGTTGCTTTGAGGTTTAGTTTATGATTAAAACGATACTTGCAAATGATAATGAACAATATTTTTCTCTGATTTAAGTATTTAATCTCATGCAAATAGCAATAGCACGTAATGGATATATGCTTGTTCTGGAAGATGAAATGAGAGATATTTTTAGGGCCCAGGCTGAGGGACGTGCTGCACCCCTTCAGTCCTGGCTGGAGATGCAGGGCTGGGGTGTGCTGGAAGTTGCCCCAGGGTGCCTGGCGTCAGCTCGTTGTGTCGTGGAGAGGCTCAGGACTGCGCCTCCCACATCGCAGTGGTAGATGCAATATGGTGTGTGTTTGTAGTCACAAAAAGCCCTGTGTTTTGTGTTTCTTTGTTGATATTGCGACTTTGTTCTGCCAGAATCTCCTCTCACCCAGCATCTCTGGCACCCTGCAAGTACTGGTCGATATTTACCCTCTGCCCCTCAAGCCTTGAGAGATGAACTTTCTTTTTCCTTGGAGGAGAACTGAACTCTGGCCATCCCCCTGCACACCCTGTAGCTATTTTCTTCCCTTTCCCACTGCCCATGACTATGACAAGTACCATTTCTCACCATTCCCAGCTATGACAGAAGCATACTGACATCCCATGGTGGGCACCTCTTGCCTTCCCCTATCCCAACATTTCTATGTATCTCACCAAAATTTGCCTAAACCCTCCTGTTTCTTTCCTCACAAACCCACACCATATCAGAATGTCTTCGGCTCAGGAAAAATATGTATTTCTGGTAACAAACAAAAATTCTAAAAAGCCCATTTGATCTGAAAAAGGGCAGCTAGATGAAAGGCACCACTGGTGGGTAGCTGGAATGGAAGCACGGTCCCCGTTGCTTGAGTTGGCAACCATGGAAAACAGGTGCAAGTCACTCAAAGCAGCATTTGCTCCTGCCCTCTGCTTTGAGCTTCACTTCTCCCCTGGTCACCTTAGTGAGCTCCTCTGCCTCAGTTTTTCCATCTGTAAAACTAGAATAATCCTTCCAGGAACGTGGCGAGAAGCAATTCCTTAGTGCTTTCTGGGACTTGCAACAGGAAATGTACTACTGAAGCACACAGGTTTACATAAGCAGTTCCCCAAGTGTAACATAATAGCATTTGTGGTTTTAAAAATGTAGGCATGAATATCTACTGCAAATCTCAGTTGAATTAAATTTATTTTTTTTCAAGGAGACTTTGTTTTTTTCTGTGATAGCTACTCTGTGATTCATGAGTCAACATGCTATACAAATACGAGAAGGCATAAGAGAGTTATAGACGTTTCTCAGGAGTGGCACAGCAGTTCTCCATTACCCAATTCAGTTAAAAGATCCTATTTATCTTTTTTTTTTTTTTTTTTTTTTTTTAATTTGATTAATGATGCAATTTTTAGTTATTTTAAAAATCCGT
>JAVJGI010000064.1:18396983-18432499 GCA_035590275.1 Ibycter americanus | reverse complement strand
CAATTCAGTTAAAAGATCCTATTTATCTTTTTTTTTTTTTTTTTTTTTTAAATGGATGAATCCTGCAATTTTTAGTTAAGTGAAAAATCCGTGTGAGGGAACATGTTGTTTGGCTAGAAATGAGTTTGGATGAGAATTACAACTTATGCTATAAAAACAATTTAAGAAAATGATATATAATAGTCTCTCCCTAAATTATACCTCTTCAGTGGCATGTAATAGCCTTTCATTTCTATCAGTTGCTCATTTATTTTACAAGACACCTAGATTGTTGTATCTAGGAGGTTTTGGCTATTATTTCCCCTTGACACAAGTAACATTTAAATTAAAGTGTATCATCCTTTTAGAGAAGTTTTAAATGTGTCTGTCTGAGGATATAGGAGGTTGGCACATTTGTGGTGATACACTGTTTATTGAAAAATCCCTATCTGGCAATATGAAAAATGCTTTGTAGATCTGCAAAATCTTCCAATGAGAAAAGTCAGGTTCGGAACAGAATTGCTGCTTCAGTCCAAAAAGAATCCCATGTGAGGCCAGGAGCTGGTGTATCTACCCATGACACGTGGAAGACCCAGGTTCAAGTCCCTTCGGGAATGTGAACCTGGGCTTTCTGCACTCAGGTGAGTACCCTGGCAATGGGGCATGGTTAGACCATGCCTCGGTGGGTTTTGAAAAAAGTTAGAATATTTTGCTTTTTGTTCCAGGGCAAGATGAGAAGTCTTTGGACACTTCTGAAATCTTCCAGGACAGATAAAGCTGTTTCTTTGACATCACTTCTCTGCAGGCCATGTTTTTGGAAATTTTTAGGAAACTGGACAAGCTTAGAGTCGCTTAGAAGTTAAATGGCTCAGAGGGACAAATCTAGCCATGACATAAACTTGTTGACTTCCAAGTTGTTCTTGCTACCAGCAGGATTGAATTTGGCCTGTAGACAGTATTTATGCAAAAAAAGCAACGTATTTAGTAAGGAAAGGATCAAATGCTCATGGGGGGCAGGGGGTAGGAGGACATATGGGGGTGAGCTGGAGAGAATCAAGGGGAAGACAGAAAGGAAAAGGTCATAGCGTGAAAGGGTGCTGTGAATTCCAAAAGTGTCTAATTAGGTTTCTGGCTGTGGAATTTGCCTTTGCCCCAAGCCAAGAAGCCCAGCTGTTTTACAACGGGGCTTTTACCTCCTAGCAATGACTGCAGACAATGTGTGACCTAAACTGCAAGTGTATTTATAAGGACAACTTCCTTCACTCTTCACAACAGATTCTATAAAATATGTTCAAATGTTATTTAGAAGGTCGCATAACTGTTTCAGTTTTTTATGCACTTTTCTTGCTTTTCTTGGAGTGTCTAAATACAATTTAGAAAAGTCCTAAAAGGAGGGGGATGAATTTCATTAAAGGCACTCCTCTGAACTTGTATTCTATTGGATTATTTTTAAAAAATGTCAGTCTTCAAAATAAAATGTTTGATGGAATATTAAATTTGATGAATCATTGCCAGTTTCCATGTTTGTTAGCTTTTATATACCACATTAAAGCATTCATTAATAAAGTGTCACACAACACTGCTTTGATTGAGTCCTAAAAGGTTAATGACTTGATACAGGCTGGTATTCTGAGCTTTACTGTTTGCAGGAGGTTTGTGGTGAATGCGAAGTGCTTTGAAATTGTAACAAAGAGAAATCTTTTATTTTCCTCTATTTCAAGTCCAGAAAGTGTTTTCAACTGATCTGGATGTGTAAGATGAACTAGACTTATCACCATTAAACGACAATAATTAAACAACAGGAGGTACAGTCATGAGGAACAGGTGGTTTTTTTTTTGTTTTGTTTTGTTGTTGGTTTTGTTTTTGTTTTTTTCCCCTTACAGGACTTACTCAAATTTAGCAGTACAAAGCTTCATGTTCATATGACTTCTCAGAGAAGGGTGGAGTAAGATACGTACAAACCCCATGTTTGCTGTCCACTTACTCCTGTTTGTATCTTTAAGCTGCCTTGCCAATTGATTTTGGGGGTTGCAGCTACATTTCTCCCATTTTGAAAGTGATGAGCCAGTCCAGAATTATTCCCTATTTTTAGATCTGCTGAGTATTTTTCAAATTGTCAGAAGCTTTCAAAAAGTGCCTTTTAAGTGCAACTGCTGTGGACATGTCCGTGAGGTTGGGCTTCAAATGAGTCAGAATGCAGGTCAGAGACAGGACCAGTATTTTGCTCAGTGCCCTCTTGGTAATGGCCAAGCTGGGCAGCCTGGTCAAGTACAGGCTTAGGGAAGTGTTGCATTTACGTTGCCCCAAAAATCCATAGGTGAATGGGCAGCATGAGCAGCAAAAAGAAAGGAAATAACATTTCCAAAGTCTGCCCTCTTAACTACAGTGTCCAGATTTTATGAAATTCGAACTCTCCTGAGATTGAAATAAGCTTCTTGACAAAGTCATGTGTGAAGTTAATTTTGTTTTAAGATAGTATTGAGGTTCTGCTCTGAGGGGAGTTGTTAGTAAAACAAATGACTCTAACTGTTTTAGTATGGAAGACAAATCAAAGCATTTCCATGAGGTAACAGGGGTGACCTGCTGTAACTTAACCATTTCCTGAGCAAATACAAGCTGCTCTATTGGATGGGGGATAGTTCCCATGTTAGCCATTGTACAGAGAAAAATAAAAGTTCATATAAAAGAGCCCACCAAGGGTTATATGGCTGCAATTGTTTCCAAACTGAAACAACTTAGTATCTGTTTATGATTGTCAGTATCATGTTATATTGTTCTTGTAGAATCCATAAAACCTAAAAGTCTGCAGTATTGCCTCTAAACATCCAGTGGCTGCAGCCTGGAGATTTCAGAGCTAATGTGTTTAAACAGAGGGGAGGTAAAACCCAAAAGTTAATAAAAAGTTGACCTTGATTTTATTTACCATCTTAATCTAATTTTGATGAGGTGCTTCATTTGAACACAGAAGAACAAAAAGCCAAGCCCAAGCTGATAAGATTAAGGTACTTAAACTTGCGTCCTATAAATGTTTCTTTCTTTTATTTAAGGATTGGAGATAAGAAGGAAGAAGCAGTAAATCTGAATTCCAACTTTCTCACCATAGCTCATGTTTCCATGGTTCAGAACGGTGCCCATTAATTTTCTGAGCCATTCAGATGTACAGCATGCTATCATATTAGCAGTGCTTAGACGAGGATGTTCATTTGCATTTTCATAGTCACTTCCTTTGCATTGTGTATGACAAGTGATGCAGAAAACGAGTGGGCAAAGATGTGGTTCTCCACTCAACAAAACTACCCCTTGGAAGAAGCTACAAAACAATTCAGTGTCTCAGAAGACAGAGATGTTGTCACTCAATACAAATATAAACTATTCTCTTTTTCAGACAATGCCAAAGTGTTCTTGCTAATGAAATCATGTTTCAAAAGCTAATGATTGAAAACAATGCATACTTGGACTTGAAAGCAAGCTGATGGAAAGACAGATAGAACAGTCATTTGTTGGTAAATCGGATGTATTGTCAAGTACTCATACTGGCTAATTGCAGTGGCTTTTTACTGTCTGATTTTAGCGGTTTCAGATTTCTCTGTGTTATTTCTAGCAGTTTAAACATCAACACGTTTAGGGCAAGATACAGAAAATATGCTCACAAGGTGTACATGTATCACATGGGTATCTGCAGTCCACAAACCTTTCTGTAGGAATAGGACCACGATGACGACAACGATGACGACAACAACGAGAGAGAAAGAGGGGAAGAGGGAAAGAAAAAAAGAAAAGAGCACATCATCTGGTTAATCCTATCTCAAAGTACTTCAAAGCAAATTATGCAGAGTAGCTCTTATCAACTGCAGCTGCTTAGTAGGAATGTCATGTGAGCAACTCAGTTTGGAAGATAATGGATTTATGTCTAGCAGGAAGTCAAACGTGTGATGACTTCATGCAGATTCTGTTAGGAATCATGTTGCTAATATTTTTTCCTGTCCCAACAATGTCATATAAAAACAATGAAAATTTTATATTTGAAGCCCATATCAGATGACACAGGGAATGCAGATGAGAGGGAGCTTTATTTCAAGGACAGATTGCATTAGGAATGATTCCTTTCAGAGTTGTCCTTGCCAGAAGCAAAGCTCTTAGCTTTCCTGATTCAAAAATAAGGGGTACATCCTCACATGGGGTAAGTGTCATTGTTCTCTTAAAGCCAACAGTGAGATGGTAATTTATGATTTGGCCCTTGTACTGATGAGTCTGATAGATGAGTTTATATTGCTTGCTCATAAACAAACCCAGTTTGTTCCAGTTTTCAAATTAGGACTCTATATACTCACAGGCACTCAGAGAATGAAAGAGAAAAATAATCATACTTGCTCAACTTGAAAAACTCAGCACTTCCTATTTTAAACCAGTTGTTATGTCTCTCATAATAATTTCTTATTTTATTATCCTTGCCTACAGTGGTCTTTTGCCATGTCTATATAAACCTCATTTCTAATGGTCTCAGAGGACATACTTGGTATTTCCAGAACAAAACAAAATTGAAACATACACCCAGAAACCACACACATGCACACACAGTCCCGAAGTACTGTAATGCTTAAGGCTTGATTCAAAGCCTATGGAGGTTTCAGTGTGGGATCTGGGCTGTGGTGATTGACAGATTGGGCTAACAGTGCTGTGACGTGCCGAACAGCAGCTGAGCCTCTTGCCTTCTCCCTGGCTCCTCTAGTCAGCAGCACTTGTGGGGTAATTCAGAGAGATGTTCGGCCTCTGTGGAGATGGTACTTTGTGTCATCCTGAAACAGCCTCATCTGGCAGCCATCACTGGTGAAACACAGACTCCAGGGGGTAAAAAAGCTGCTCAGCCCAACAGCAGGCTTTAGGGAAAGGAAGACTAAAAATGGCTTGTGTGGGGAGAAAAGCCCTAGAAATTTTGTTAACTAATTGTTTGTTTTTATAAGCTTATGGAAAGAGGAGAAGTGATCCAACAATGTAAATGGCAAAATATGTGACATGGCTAATGAATTTAAGGACTTGACAGTAGGAACTCTGCTGAACTGTTGCAACTCGTTATTTGCACTGTAGCAGGTTTACCAGGAATAGTACAGGCATAAAACACTCCACAGAGCTCCCAATTTTGTTTGGAAATTTGTCATATTCCAGTGGGGGGGATGGTGCACACAGGCAGCATGCACACACACGCAGCATGCACACACATGCAGCCTGCACGTGCAGCTGTGCTGCCACGTTCATTGACATGCAGATAACAAATTATCCCTATGCATTTTCATTTCTCATACACTATCTCAAGCCATGCTACATGTATTACGTATGCTGAGGTCACGGAAGGGTTAGGGACATAACTACTGGATCCCAAGGGACAGATGGAGCAAAGCCTGCATAATCTCTGAATCCAGCTCTTTACTATTACTCTCTGATCATGAAAAGCCCAGTGAACTTGGAACAGACACTTTCATCCAGCAGCTGTTTGCACAACAGAGGCTAAAAGGGCACATAAAATCTGAGAGAAAGATTTTTCACGCAGGCTCAGACCAGGTAGGGAACCAAAGTCCTTTTTCTGTCATGGCAGCAGCCCTGAAAGACCAGCTGAAGTTTTCTGTGCAGGCTGCTAGAGGCGTTGGGCTACAGCACTCTTCCAGTGCATGGATTGTCCTCTCTCCCTGTTTTTTTCTGCATTTGTGCCGCTCCTGGCACAAAGAAGGTCTGATCAAAGCAGAGTGCTAGAATTATATATATGCTTAGTGCTATTACTATAAAAAGTAGCAAATATCATAACATACTCCCGCCCCTCCCCATGGGAGTTCTGTCCATAAACGTAGGCGGTCTGAACTAAAAAGTATAGCCATGGAATTGCACCCTATGCATTTGCTCTTTTCGACATCAGAGCTGTATTCTCTCCCACAGGCTGGTGTCTTCCTTTTTTCTCTGTAGGAAACTCCAAGTGCTTCTGTTTTACAGATCTCTTTCAGGCATGATTAAGTTGGCCTCAAAGGAATGGGATTCAACTGAAAGAAGGCCAACTGGTATTTTTTAACCATGCCCAAGAATCCATGCTTCATAAATAACAACCAGTGAGTCCATCACCATGAGCAGTCAGAACTCCACCAGATGAACTTCAAGCAAAAAGCGTGTCTCTATCACACTGTGTTTAAAGGACAGAAGACATATTTTAGGAAGAATATCTTTTTCCTTTCTCCTCTCTGCTTCTTTTCCTTACATTTGTTGTTGTAAATAGCTGTGTGAGTTTTAGTGACAAAGGCACACAAACCTGTTATGCTGCCCTATAACACCCCGCTTTTTTGTCTTTACTATTTTTTTCACTGAGCTGTTTTTCTTTAATTTAATAGATTTTAAGGACTCTCACCTCAATCCTTGAGCAATTCAGGGTGTAAACCCCAAACAGCAGTTTCCGCATCAGATGCAGATTTTCTGTTTGAGAGAGGGAATTTCTTTTGTAAAGATGCAGTCTTGATTTACAGACTTCAAATGATCTACCACATCCTGCGGTAGGTTGTTCCAATGATTAATGGCCCATGCTAGAGAAAGTACGGCAGCTTCCAACCATTGGATCTTATTGTGCCTTTTTTTGTTAGACTAAATAGCTATTTGTTATCAGAAATCTCTTCCTTATGTAGATACCTGCAGACTTTGATTAAGTCACTTTTTAACTCCTTCTTGGATAACCTTAAGAGATTAAGGCATGTTTTCC
This sequence comes from Ibycter americanus, assembly GCA_035590275.1. NCBI lineage: Eukaryota > Metazoa > Chordata > Aves > Falconiformes > Falconidae > Ibycter > Ibycter americanus. The sequence continues at coordinate 18,425,789 of JAVJGI010000064.1, read as the reverse complement.
TGACTTTTTGTTTCTATTTTGAACTTCTTTTTTTAAACCTTTTTCTAGTTTCATAATATACTTCAAGAACTGTCCCACTATTCCCACGAGCATTTTCACTAACGCTATATGCAGGTACAAAAGCACCTTCTGAAATCTAGTTAATGCTGTGTATCTTCTTGTCTTCACGTCCTCCTCTATATATTGTACTGTTCCTTTGTTTAGCTACCATTATTCCCAAATCCATGCTGAGGCCCTGAGTCACTCTGCAGGCTCGTCCCCCCTCAGTCCTGCCACGGCTTTGGCTGCCTGTGCTCCAGGGCTGCTCGAAGCACAGTTGTGTGACCCTGGATTGAGCTCCCATGAAAGCAGCTAAGCTGTGAGAAAGAGTTGCATCAGAGAGAGCTGGAGAAAGCCTCATGCGGGGCTTTGTTCCACTGGCTTGGAAGCTGCATTTAAGCTCAGGCTTTTGCCCTCGGTCCTTGCCAGGTTACATTTTAGGTGTGCCTGTGCCAGCCCTGTGCTGTGCAAAGTCTGATCTGGCCTTGCTGACCTGACTTACCACCTTGACCTCAGATGTGCCTTGGCCCTATGGACTTGCCTGAGGTGAGCGGGCTTTCGTCTGACTGTGGTTACTATCGTTGCACCTGCTTTGCTCTTGCCTGGGTGGTGTGTCCCTGCCCCTGCCCTGCTGTCACCTCAGCTGTGGAACAGGAGCAGAACAAGAGCCAGTGCCTGTGGGGCCTCAACAGGGGATGGTGGCTTTCAGTTTTTCAGTTCCCAGTTACTCAATTTCATCTGTTTGTTTGATTTAGTCCATTTAATGTGAGTATGTTGCTTTGTTGGAATTCTTAACTTTATCAACAGAACTTGCTATTTCATCAAAAAAACCCCTAAGATCACACTTGTCTGACAGGACTTAACTTCCCTGAAAACGTGCTGAGACGAGTGTTCTGCTGCCTTCATTTAATTATTTACTGATTGTCTCCAATGTTAAGCTTCCAAGACTGGGATGACAGCTCTTTTCAGCTTAATAGGCTGAATGCCTATTAGTCATCACGTTTACCATTTTAAAACATTTGCATGACCTTAGCTTCTTTTATAGTCCTCTCAGACTCTTCCTGCTTTTCAAAAAGTCAGTGTATGTAGATTGGAGTGTTCCCTGGCAAGATGCTTTCATATCCCTGAGTAGAAGTTGGCCAGTACTGTTTATTTGCTGCTGGGTAATATTTCTCTGCTGTCTGATGGGACAAGAAGAGGCTCCACAGCCACCTCAGGATCTACGAGCAATCCCACACACAGAAGTGCTGGCGGGGGTATGAAGTAAATGCTATCATTAGAAGGACTTTAAAAGGAGTTACAATACTTGCAGAAAGATTAAAAGATTGGATTTTTCATTATTCTGCTCTGCAACGGACACAGAAGAGTAGCCCTGGCTGTAAGCCCTCCCTGTATTGTGTATATTAAATACTGCCTGCCTTGAACTTGTCTAATTTATGCCTTGCTTCACCATCCCAGCCCAAGCCTCATCTAGAATTACCATCCAGGCCATACTCCCCAGAGCCCTTCTCAGAGAACCTGGAAGCGTCAGTCCAGCTCTGGTCCAGGCAGGGGGGTCAGTACACACCAGTGCCCGGCCGTGAGGAGCTGCCTTCCTACCACTCAGGCAGGCACAAAGCAGCCCCAGTGCTCCTGACAGCTCCTCGCTGTTTTGAAAAGCACTTCAGTTCTCAATGACTGGGCAGGAAGTGCCCCAAATCTGCAGCACTTGGGTCTTGCAGAAACATTTTCACTCATATTCTAGTGCAAAAGCTGGAGAACCAACCCAACCTTGTGTTTGTTGTTGGGTTTTTTTTTTTTTTATGGAACAAAAGAAAGCACAGTAAAACTAGCCCCAGAGTGAGCAATTACTGGTGAATGAGCATTTGTTTTAGGAGCTAAAAGATGTGGGGAAGTGGTCAGAATAACCCAGATGACTCTAAACAAGAATAAGCATGAGAAATAATTGAAGTCACTGATGATCATGCATGGGCAAAATATTTTAAGCTTTTTCCTTTTACTTTGTTTTACTCAGAAAACTTTCTGAGTTGAAGGATATATTGGGAAATTTTATAATATGGTGGATAAAAGTGTATTGATCAGCCACCTGCCATTATTAAATACATTATTACAAGCTAAAGGTATCCTGTATCCAATCTGTAACCAAAATTGCACATCTCTGTAACCTTCCTTGAGCTTCACTCATCATTTTCCCTAAGTGGAACTTAACTATTTGCATTAGTTTATTGGACCGTGCCAGTGTGAAAAGCAAAGGCAAGGGGAAACAAAATAATGTTCCTAACCACTCATTTCTTAGAACAAGATCCTCCCAGCCTGCTGTAGTAAAGACGCTCATATGTTTGGGCTTTGTGCTTCTTCTGGGATACAGCACTTGCTGTGTCTGGGTTAGGTCAGGGTCCCATTGAAGTCAATGGGAGTTTTGTGCTAAAATGTATCTCGTATGCTGTCACTTGGGCAAATGTCCACCTCAGGCTACAGCAGAAGCAAAATCACCACATTTGTTTTCACTTCTGACCTGCTGAAAGTAGGATTATATTACTTGTATATTTCATTCTGATTTTTTGGGGTTCTGATTTAAACAAAGATACCACTGTGGTATAATCTGATACCAAGTACTGTGTGAGAGGCTGGAGAAGTCAACTACAACTGAAACTGCAGACTTCATTTACTGTTGCCTTGCTTTTATTTCCATGTTTTTCTTCATAGGCAATCAACACGTAATTTCCTTTCTTCAGTTCTTACTTCTGTGTCTCCCAACACGAGCAGTGGCACTGCTCACTCTGAATTCCCAAATTCTTCTCACATTGTACCACTTCCTTCGTATTATTTAACTCCATCTTTCTCCCGCACAGATATATTACAGGGGGAAAATGAATATAACTTCTAACAAGTTGTCAAATGAGTGCAGCAAACCTGAGCCATGCTGAGACAGTAAACGCTGACTGAGTCAGTTTTTTTCTATGCAAAATCTATTTATTAGTATTTCGCTCAGATAACCCAAGGGCCCAGAAACACTCTTCCAGTGACTGGCTAAATCTGATTTTTGTTTGTGACCAGCATGAATGCTGACCTTTGCCTTCTTGACTGATCTTTGCATCTCCTAGAAAGTTCATGGAAAGGTCACGGAGCAGCACTGACTTCCTCCGCGTGTGCATGTGCCTGTGTGCCTGCGTGTGCCCGCGTGTGCCCGGGGACACCTTCCTGCACCGAGCCCATGGAAGGGCTGGCCTTGCCCACTGACAGCTGTAGTTGCATCTTTGTGGAAACCTGGACCCACTTATACCAACAGCAACAAAGACAAACCAGGCGAAAGGGCACATCATGTTTTATTTATCAAGCACCTTTGTTCGCCTTACTTTTCACTGGCAATTGCTCCCTATTTAGCTTTACAGTTTTGCCTCAGTTCAGATACATCCTTAGCTTAAGGAAATGGTACTACAGAGAATATCTGGCTTGGTAAAATGAAAGGACTAAAATGTGACTAGAAACAACTACAGAAGAAACAAATAACACGGCCTTTTCTTAAATACACATGTATTAAAGAGAATGAGTTCTGCCCTTAGATTACTTTGGCGTAGGTGCATAAGAGAAATAAAAATGATTTCTTGCATATTCTTTAGCTGATTCCTTTCACAGAAAAGTTCAGTGCTGCTTGTCACTGCAAAAGAGAGCTATGAATCTCACGAAAGCTGCTCTGCTGACACCATCAGCTGTACAGCACCCGCTTCCAAACCAGATCTCAGAAAGCAGCACTGTTAGAGGGTTTTAAATCTCTGCTCAGAAACTATCTATTTACAAACAGCAAGAATAGCTCTGAAATTGTGAAAAATGCACTCAAGTCATATTTAGAGTGATTGTATGTGGGGGATATAACAATACTTTTCAAGACTGTAAGCACTGCGTATATTCATATCTTGTGCTATTTATCTTGCAGATATACAGTGCTGGAAGTTGCTGGCTGCAAGCTGGTAAGCTTGTAGCAGTGAGAAGGAAAGATCTCTCCGTTTGTCACTGGCCGTATATCACCGCAGCTGTGCCCTTTGATTACACAGTGGGCTCCTCCAGCCATTAATAATAGGAAACACTTTTTGTCTGGTGAATGCATCTCAACGCCATCCTCTAACACCTAGGCTTTGCAGTGAAGTAGAAGAGGTAAATTAAGGATGGAGCTTGTTCATTTTACATTTACACTAGATGTGTAAACAAGGATAACCTTTGTTTTCCCTCAGAAAAGGAAATATGCCATTCTTTTCCCTACTACCACAGTGGCTGATTTTTTACAGAAACAATACAACACTGCCAATTACAACTTGCTGAGGAAGTGACACTAATGAATCACAATAATGCTGCCACAGCATCATGGAAAGTCCTGTGACGCCAGCCTTCCAGATTAATTGCATCACATATAATAGCCAAGCCACATCTGCTGGCCAGGTGTATCAGTGTACAAGATTCTCCCCCAAAAAGCAGAGCTTAGAGGAAATCAATATATAGGCTGAATGAAGCCCTAGGTATGAATACTGCATTCCAAAATTAGATAGCTATCTGAAATTGTCACAAATAATTGATGTTAAGATTGGAAAATTCTAAACTGGTGTAAATCGTTTAGTGCCAGAGAGCACTACAAAAGGCATTTCATGCTTGATCTGCAAAATGAATCAAAATTAATGCTAAGCTCATGCGGCATGCTGTTGCTCTTACCTCTTGCAGTACAATGTATCTGAGCTGCTCCAGAGAGGTGTTTGCAGTCAGTGGTGCATGGAATCTCTCTGGGTCTGGCCTACATTGATCATCTCCCACAGCATCTTTGACACAATAGGAAAAAGCTAAAGACCATTCGTCTTAAGACTGCTTTTAGTCATGTGTCAAAACCTTGCTTTAACCCGTCACAATTTTTATTTAAAATGAGGATTCTTGAGTAGCAAAAAAAACCAACCAAAAACGATGATCCCCTTCGAAACAAAGCCTGCTCTTCCTAGCTATTATTTCACATCCTCTGCTCTTCCATTGCTAGATGTAGCCGTCCCATCACTTAGGCCGCAACTAGATGTGCACGGGAGGAAAGGATTCTGCAAAATGCAGTTGTTTTGGAGGTATTCCAAATATCACACAGAAAGGAATCATTCCTGTTTCTGCATTTATCCCAAAACGGTGCCCTGTTTATATTTTGGTAGAACCCACAGTTATTTCATTGATGGCCCTGTGACTACAATATGCTTCTCTTAAATCTGTGCTGACAACTTATTTAGGTCATGGAGTCAGAGTTTAATTTCCTCAAGTTAGATTTATTCCATCAAGCTGTAAAGAAATAAGAAAGCGCATGCTTGTTGCTGAGTCAAATGTGGAGCTGAAGATCTCCAAAGTGGAGGCTACAGCCACATGCTGCACCTCTTTTTCCAGCCTCAGTTACTCAGTTCATGATTTGAGAATTTGGAAGCTGAAGCAATTGCAGGATGCTTCCCGCCCTGAGCAGTGGGAACACAAGCACTGCTGCCCACCTTGCTCCATGGATGTCTCATTTTATTGAGTCCTGTCTGCAGGCGGTGAGGTAGTACGTCATCCTAGAAACCACAGTAAATCCTTGGCAAGAGAACTCATCCCCAGTTATGTGAATAATATAACATATATGAAATAATGAAGTATTTTATTTTTACATAGTGCTCTTCTTCCACAGACACATAACAGCTGAAAAATACCATCTATCTCTATGAATACCTAAATAAGAATTAATTAGATGTGATTGGCTAAATTTCACCAAGAGAACATATCACTCAATTTTATATATTTTTCTAGAAATCCAGAAAACTATACAAAGCTTACTTTTTTCTATTTTTATAATCTACCTGCCCCAAATACAGTTATATTGGTCACTGAATTTAAATGATGAATTTCCCTGCTTTTAAAGCTAAGAGGAAAAGATCACTAAATTTCTTATCAGGAGATAGTGATAGACTTTTCAAAAATGCACAGCATCTTGAAAGTTTGGTTTCATATCACCATTTATATTCCTGAGAAATAGACATGTCTCACATTCTATAGCAGTGTTTTGTGACATTTGGATTTACAATGCTCAAGTTTAAGTCTCTAGCCCTTTGCAGTCTGTCAAAAACAGCTTCTCTGTCCATTTATTTTTGTCTTCTGCGCTCAGTCTGAATATCTTTTGTAAATTTATACTTGACAACCCTCGTATTTCAGCAGCTGGCTTTGTTTCACAATCTACCTTGCTTGCTCTGTTGCATTAGCTGAAACAACAAATTTAATCCATGATGTCAATAGTAAATTATAGTGGAGATGTAATATATGCCTGACATCACGAAGGTCAAGGCCATGGTGAAAATATTGCAAATAATAGATCCAAAGGGTCTCCTCATAGTGGTAGATGCTTGCTGCACATTTAATGTTACGAGAAACAGATTAGTGCCACAGACTGCATTATGTTAGCCTTTTAGTTACAGCCAGCATAAAACTCCGGCTAATGTAAGAGTGCTCCCTCAACATGAAAAGAGGTTCCAGAGAAGTTTGCTATGTCATTATATTTCATATTTTCTAACTGCTAAATAATTAAAACAAGAATTACTTTACTGAAAAGATTCATTTAGAGGACACATTTTCCATTACTCTAACTGTTTAGAGGGGTTGGGGGAAACATTTATTGCACACCTTACCTAAACTACCTTGCCATTAAAGTATCTAAATTACCTCAGTGAATTCTGAGCACAGAAGTGGTTGATGAATTGCTTTTTGCATAAATGCACTTTCCCTTTGCTAGAACCTAATTTTGTGTATTAACAGAGAGAGAGGGAGGGAAGGAGGGAGGAGGGGAGAGAGGGAGAATAAAGCAACTACTGAACTCTCTCAAGAAGAAAAATTGAAGCCTGGAATTTTCTCTGTGTAATGAAGTTTTTCTAAACGTTGCTTGTATTATAAGCATCCTTGGGCTCTCTGAGGACAAGCCCAAAATGGGCTCTTCTACAATGGCGAAAGAGCAGTTAATGAATCATTTTCTCCTGTGTGAAAGTGCTCATTCCCATTAATTTGTCCATTTTTACAGCGCCAGAACTTTTTTTAATATCAGAATTCACTTTCAGTTTAAAAGTCCATCTAGTGCCAAAGAGGAAAAAAATTTGTGCCAAGTGAACCATAAAAAAATTCAATGTATGGCAGAATATGGAGATTTCCATTCCATCAAGCTCTATTTGTTTCATCTGGCATAAAAAGCATCAACAACCCAAAGACTTTCAATCTGCAATTCATCCCTTTAGCTTGGCTCTAAAGTATTTTCACTCCTTAATGAGAAAGGATTGGCCAAATGTACAAAGTTGCAGAATATACCAGAGTACAGCTGGGATGCCTGACTTTCCACATGCCCTGTCTGGACATATGTAATTTAATAGGTTTGCTTCTCAGAAGAGAAGTTGTTCCTGATGTTCCTACCACTGAATGGAGGAAGGCTTGTGTGAGTGATACCTTTTGGTTTCCATTTCAGCTTAGTTTTAAGAACGTGAGTAATCCCACAGGGTGCAGGAACATGCAGGGGAAAATGCCTGAATCAAGGTCCTTACATACAAATCCACATTTTGGGAAATCTTGTGCTTTTGACCTTTGGGATGGTCCTTTTGGAAGGGCAGTTTTTCTTATTCATAATATGGTAGTCAACTGCCATGAAGGTATTGCTTTAAGGATGTAAATATTAATGAGAACCCCAAACACTGAAGTTCCTGTGATAGTCTCTTACATGCAAACAAAAGTAGAAAAGGGAATCACTGGCTGTTGGAACCAATCAGCAGTCTCAGCATGGGCTGCTTTGATAACTATTTAATCTTGCCCATAAAAGAAGTTTAAATAATGTTGTTACGTGCTGATGCTCTTAGCACTTGCTTTGGTCCATGATGTATGGCCAGTGTCTGCTCCAAGAATCAACAAATGTGCATTATTCCATTAGCAGTTTTCTGTTTTCTACAAAGCATTAAAATTTATTAGTTATTTATGTTAATGTACTAGTGCCTTATTTTACATATTTATAATATCTTCTTTCCTCTGCCATGAAAAGCAATGAAAAGTTTAGGTACTTTAGATCAGTTCAGCTTAAATAACATTTACAAATGTTATTTATAAAAACAGTGTCATAGACAGTCCTTTCTATGCTTGGAACTGCTGTTTTAACTTATGTGAAACTCTTACTGACATCAAAACAAGATTGAGGCTTTTCTAATCCCTTGCTCCTTCTTTCCTGCTGTTTTTCAGAAAGGGAGAGAAATTCCAGATGTATGAGTGGAGATGACACTTTTTTCTCAGTAAAATTTGGGAGAAGCGTAGGAAGAACATCAACAAAAGTTTGAAGATGTGGATAAGAAGGTTTCAGTAGGAGGAGGAACTCACAGGGAGCAGCGTGGTGTAGTCCCAGAGGGTTTCTAAATGCATATTTATTCAACAAAAGTGTAGCTGATATCACTAGCTACCCAGCAACTTATTTCTGTGCCTGTGTTACAAAGCAGGGGATACAACGTAGACACAAATCAGTTACTTCTGACTGTCTTTCCTTGATTTACATAGCACATAGTTTTCATGGCATTTACCGATTCTGAACATTCTCAGTATCGCAGCTGCGTAACAGGCTTCCTAAATACATCCTTTTAACGTGTGTCCATTACACCCAGCACCTGACTCTGTTCATACAAGTAATTTACCACAATGATGTCACTCTGGGCTAAGTGCAACCAAAGGCATTGTGTTAGTGCAATGCTTTTAGTTTTGGGTGCTGACTGTATTGGGTCAATACTGGAGCATGGCTAGTTCCATCTCTGTCCAGCACTGCCATTTAAAAGCATGTGCACGGGGTAATAAGAGTATCATATTTCAGGATGAAAATTATTTGTTGGTTCCCCATGTGTAACTTCATTTTATATTTTTAGCAATGCTTATGTTCTCTAACCACATATCATCAATGTTTTTGGGTAGATTCTATTCATTCAGCTCAACGACCTACTGTCCTGGCTTCAGCTGGGACACCTACTTTATTACAACACCTTAGCAAAGGCTGAAGTTCATTAGCATCTGATGTCTCCTAGGCGGCTTGTGTGAAGTGAGTTTTCAATGTTGATAAAGTTTCTAAATATTTTGTTGCTGAATTTTCAGACATTTCTAGTTGCACACCTGCTCTTGCAAGTGCACATGCCCTTGAACATGACAACAGTGAAAGCATACTTCAGTAAAAACGTTAATACACTGTTTCAGACATAAATCTGCTTTATCTATAGAAGAGTTTTAAATGCCTTTTGATTAGCCGCAGACCACATCTGACTTCCCTTTTTCTGCCCCTACAATGTGACTCAGCCTAAGCCACATCAGTTCCTAAATTCCTGTGTAAACCAATGAAGGATGCCATGCATGTGACAACCCCTTATTAACTAAAAACTGCATCAACACTGACAACTCACTCTGCACAGGCCACCTAACAGACATGAGATTCTAATGAGTTTCAGCTTCTGCTGAGGTGACATCAATTCATCTCAGTGATGGAGAGCTCTGCTCTGCTTCCAATACTCCAAACATGCCCAGTCCCAGAAAGCACCTGTGGACCCACATTCAATGGCTTCCAACAAATTTTAATGTATTTGTCTTTTCCGTAGATTTCATTATTACTCTTGACATTTCTGAAAACATTTCTTAGATACAGAGAAATCCTTCTCTTTCCAAGGACATTTCCAAGGCTCTGGATTATTCAGGGCTCAACTGACCATAAGTATTATTTATTTAAAGGCAAATTTCTCTAAATAAAAATATTTAAGAGTACTAGCACTTGTAAATGACCCCTAAGCTTCAGTTAACATCAGCTTGTCAGTTTGCTTTTTATTTTTTCAGAATGGTCAGAAGGGAGAAAACTCACCCCAAACCCACTAGTTTAAAATGACTCATCTTATGCTACTTAACAATGAAGAAACCACCATTATCTTATAACCTCCATAATGCTCATGATTCTCCTTTGACTATCAGAAGCTTCTTAGGAGTCCTAATGGGATATCATGCCTGGTCAGGATCTGTTGATGGGATGACAGGATTTTGTTAGTCAGATACAATCTGATCTACAAGGGTAAAGTAACAGTGCAGAGCAAAATATTCACCTTTATGGGGGGGAAAAAAAAGTCTATATTGTCTATATTGCTGTAATAATGCTGCTTCTACCATTTTAACTAAATAGGAACATCTGTAGTGATTTCAGATCTCATCTATAATGTCATAGTTGGGATTAATTTGGTCATCCTCTTAGAACAAAATGCTTGCTTTCATAAACTGGCTTAAAAATCATGCTAAGAGTCCCGAAACAAAACTAGTGGCTGGGTGTTTAATTAATTTTCAAAGAACTGACTGGAAAATTAAGTTTTCTAAGCTGTGACTGTTGGTGGCAAAATACAAATGCACAATATTAATCAGAAGCTAGGCACTATTTTGGTCCAATGGACTTGTGGTATCCTTTTGTTAGAGTCTGTCCTCCTGCAGACAAGCTCTCCCCATCAGGAATACTTCTTTTCGGAGGAATACTTTCTGGGAAGAAGGCCCTTCTGGTGAGAAACGCCCACCATGTAGGGAGGTCATAAGACGTTCCTCTTGAGTGCTCCACATCCTTCCTGACAGAGGAGGAGTGTGCAGATCAAAGTTTTTCAGGTCAGATAGATTACCTCAAATGAGTAGGAAAAAATGTCATTTAAACTGGGGAGCTCAAGATTGTCCTGAGAGTTCAGCTCCCTTCTCCTCTTCCCTTCATGAATGGCGCACCTCTCCCACCTCTGTCCCTCCTGCTGTAGCACCTTGCTCCTTCCTCTGCAGCTCTGGCTCCAGCGAGAGCTTCCCCTGCCTGACACGGGCTCTCTCTCACTACCACTTGTCCCTCTCCCAAGTAATGAGGGCCACAGAGCTGAATTCCTCCTTCGTACCACTGCACTGGCCAGTGGATTCACTCCAAAGGTACATTGCAGTGAGAGCAGGCGCAGGAGCAAAGGGTGGATTTTTGACTGGGAAAGCAGTGTGTGCAAGGCTAATGCTTTCCAGAAGAGCTTGTATCAAAACCCAGAATGTCAGTGGCTCCTCTATTCAGAAGCAAGCCAATGTCCATACTTCTGATTCCTCAGCCAGTGCTAGAATATACACCACAGCTGCAATCACACATGCAGCAACCTTGCTCCTAGAACTTCCACTCTCTCCAAATGGCAACTTCCTCAATTAATATATACATATATGTTCTTCTATAAAAGGGAAAGAAAAGGAGAGGAGAGTTCTGTTTTCTGCAGAAAACTCAGCTGATTTGAAAATAAATCTAGGGGAAATATATAGCAACCAAGAGTAAACATATCTCTTCAAACCTGTAAAACCCCCAAACCCAAACAGTCTCAAAATGGGCTCTCTGTCTCTGGTCTTCTCACTCAGAGTTCAGAACACTGGCAGAAATAAATTACAAGCCAGTTCATAGGAAAAAAAAAATTGGAGCAGTGTTTGTCTTGTTTGCAGAACTGTATATCTTGCTAGGGCTTGAAAAACACTGCTTTGGATTTCTCATATAGCCGGTAACTTCTTTGGGGAAATTAAGAAACAAATTAAAGTGCTGTTTATGGCCACTGAAACACTCTGAAAGCATATATTAATTATTATGAACATGTTATTCTTGTAGATGTATGTGTTGCTGTCATAAATTATTACTTGCACTGAAGCAGCCCCTGAGGCCATATCTGAAAGAGGAGAGCCAGGAGCACTGGAATGTGCACCCAGCAATGGGAATGCCTGCTTCCGCGGTCTCTGAGCCCCCTGCAGGTAAGACACAGATGTGCTTGGGTTTTCTTACCCCAGCTTGTCCTTTACCCTCATCTTCCCATGGAAGGTAAACTGAAGGGCAGAGCTCTGGTGGAAGCCCTACGTACTCCAAAGCTGCCTCGGCAGTGTTCCCGGGTGCCAGCTCCTGGCATGTACCACCAGCTGCCCCAGCCCTGAAAGAGGTACCTGTGACCTGGACCTCCGTGACCTGGGAACCACACAAACCCTGAGAAGTTTTCTTAGTCCCTGCATCAATGCTTTACGGTCTTATGTACTAGATGCTTCACAGATGAAGACTAGAGATCTGCCCTCAAGAGTGTGTAAGAGTCTCACAGAAAGGATAAATACAATGAACTTTAGAAAAATTCTGTTCATTTTTTAAATTAGCTTAATACCTAGGAAGGTGGCAAAGCCAGGTGAAGAAGTTCAGACACTTTCCTTATGTTTAAGTAAGAGATAGATAATGTGCTTTATCCTGACAAAAAATAGTCAAAATACTATTTCGTATTATTATTTGTCTAGGCAAAGCGAAGTTTAAATTGTAAAATGCATAACCAAATGCTGAAAGGTTTGATCTTGCTCAGGCATAAATGGGTAGGTTGTTTCCAATGGCTGGGAACTTTCTGATTAGATAATTTGTTCAAGCTTATTTGTCAAAATGAGACATATTCAAGGGAAAGTTTCAATGAGTTCTTTGTCAGGAAAGGTTTCTTAGCTTCATTTTGTGGTTGAAAACAGGGATAAAAGAGAATAGGCAGACTCAGCACAGCCTAGCAGAAGGGTCACAGACTTAAAACAGGCAAGACCTGCCTGGAAGTGTCTGCTGTCCTCAGTCCACTCAAACGGTTCACAGCATGACCTGCAGAACCCCTGATCGCATCTACGATCTGTTTATCTATTATTTGTTACTTTTGGTTTTTTGCTATAGTTTCTATGTCTCTGTTTTACTCATATGTTAGAAAGGTTTTCTTTTTTTTTTATTTGTTTTGAAATGACTTGGTCTTATCCCAGCACAGAGGACTGTTAGAAATTTTGAAAAGTCTTATGGGTCCAGAACAAGGTTTCTTGCCCAGCTTCAGGTCATTCCCCTCACCTCTGAAAGTGGGGAACCTGTGTGTGCTTAGTGCTGGGGCATCAGGTCAGCTTCTGTTTATTCAAACCCATATTTTGTGAGTTATCTCTAGCATAGCTCCCAAAGGCAAGGCAGCCCCCCCAACCCTGTTTAAAGTTGCAACACTTTTTTGTGGCAGCTAGAAACAGGTCTTTGCCCTCCCTTCCCTGCCCTGGGCCTAGGTATTTAGAGCTGCTTAAAATTCACTTGCAGAACACTACAAAAATTCAAGACTCTACTGATTGCATGTACAAGATTTTCTGCAAAAAAAAAGCCCCAAACCAACGAAACCCTGTAAAGAGACCTTACATTTTGTTCATCTTGGCATTTGCGTCTGCTCTGCTCGCAGAGAGCTGTAATTGTCAGTGACACAATGGGCTGTGCTCTTATCTGTGATTAATAGACATGATCTTTCCAGAATGATAAATGCAGGTAGGTAAAGTCTCTGTGACTGTATCTGAGCTACATCATAGATTATCAAAAACCCTACAATGTGGACACGATAATAAGCATCCATGGTGTCTAAAAGTGCTGGCTAAGAGTTCCTAATGTCTAGAATTTAATTTTTATGATTTTCATGAGGCTTTGTGGGTATGTCCTCCACAACACTGAAGTTCAGGTATTCATTTTCTTAGCTGTTGCTCAACTCTCTGTCCTGGGGATTTCCCCCACGTTCCTCCTTGAGATTCCCTTTAAGCAGAAAGAGGGGTCAGTGCCCTGAGCAGTGAGACAGCCTGGAGGTGCAGGAGAAGTGTGCACCTTCCCCAGTGTGGCTTTTCTTGGGGGTGAAGAGGGATGAATTGACTTTACTCACAGAAAATAGCAACCGTCTCTTTTTTCCCCATGGTGGCACTAAACGCCTCATGTACATTTTCTGCACAACACCAGCTATGATTGTCATTGCTGCGGCAAGGGCTGTGGCAGGGTCCTGCCCATTCCTTGGTCCAGCCTGGGCCCAGAAGAAAGCTCCTTCCTATGGCACCCCTTTCTCTTCCCTGTGCATCCTGGGACTGCATCCCCCAGACAGCCTCCTGCAGGCTACATGGTGGCTGTAACAGGTGAGGCCCCACCACAGAATTGTCCAAAAGATCTTCAGAATAGTTAACTACGGGCTTACCTCTGCCGGGAGATGGGGTGCCATGCAAGACCTCCCTCCTGATTTGCTTTCTGCCCCAGGATACAGTTTAGTATTTACCATCAAAATGATAAAATACAGTAAGTAGGAAAACTACATGCTAAATCTGGCTCATTCGTTGCAACATGAAGCCAACAGTCACACACAAAGTAAGAGTTTTGTTTTAGACCAGCCCTGCCTGGCGTGTGCCACAGTACAGTTTGGCTCTGAGTGCCAGAAAGCTTGAAGGTGCTCATCCTGATGATTTTATTTAAATCATATTGCTAGTACAATGCCTTTATTCACAGCCTACTTTGGAAATCTCATCTCTTGTTAAAAGCAAGAAGCCTTAGATAAGTGGGGAGTGGGGTCACAGGGTGGGGGGACAAGCGGGCTTTGTTTCATGGGATGATAACACAGATCCACACTCAACGGGAAGGTCAGTAAAACTCAAAAATGTTTTATCTTTCTCATCCATCTTTACTTCCTTGTGTGCTTTTTAGTGACTTCAGAGGAAAATTTCCCCCTGGTTTGTAGGCAATGGTATGTGTTTTTAAAGGTGATGTCGTGATTGCTATTGCATTGTATCTACTGCATTATGTGGATCAACAAAATTAAATCAGGCTGCTAAAAACGTCTTAAGGAAAGGAAAGACAAGACTGAGAGCCCTTGCTCCTCTTCAAAGCCACAGCTAGCACAGAGTTTGCATTTGAAAGGCTTTTCAGTCAGATACAGGTGTCACAAACTGAGTCTTTTGGGAAACTCACACTGTTACAGCCCCTCAAGGGAAGCATTTGGAACAGGGTTGTTTTTTTTTTCTGATAGCAATGTTTCAGAAGGCTGAGTGAAGTCCCCTGAAAGTTGCTGCAGCAATGAACTACCACCATTAATATATCTCATGCCATCCAGTCATGAGGGGAAGAATGGAGGTTGCAAATGACAACCAGCATGATCAAAACCACCCATTAGAGATTAAGAATCTGCAAATGCTGTGGTACATAAGATGCAGAGCACCACACTACTATGTGGATAGAAACATCTGTAGCAGAGATGTGACTCAGAAATGTGTAACAAGTTTTTCAGACGCTCTTGCAGCCTGAGACGCAGGCCACACACTGCGAGCAGATGGCTCCACTATGCTTCATCATACACAGAAACGTTGATTTGTTGTCATGCCATGGTGTAGATTTTTGTTGATAGCAGGTTAATGGCATTTGGCAGTAACCATTGTGGAGCCTTTTTTCTTTTATTTTGGTGACATAGGTTATTTTTCCATAGAGGCACACAGTGTGGTGCTGAGATATCCCCTCTGGTATTTCCTCAGACCACCGTGTAGGTTTGGGGAGTCTGTGAGGACGGGAAAGGAGCAGGTCAGCTCTTCTCTATTTGCATGGGAGCCAATGACCAAGCAGGAGGTTTTGCATGCAGCTGTCTGAAGCAAGCTTTGTGATGAGGAAGTTCTAGTACTCGGATCCTGAGAAGCATAATTTTCAGTGTATATACTCTGTACCAGACAGTGTAAGAATTAAACATGGTGGAGAAACTTGTATAAATTTGACATGAAGGTTGTTATCTGCTTTTTTACCTCAAATTTGGGATAAACTTGCAGCCAGAGCAGTAATGGCCAGAAAAGCTTTGCAGTAGACTGGTCAGACTGTTACATCTTTCCTCTTAGACAATTCCACCTCTAAAACTACTGATGGTTTTGCTTGCCCCTGCATCAGACAAAAGCAAACTACTCAGAGCTCAGGGTTGTGCTATCTGAAAGCTACAGCAAAGGTAGTGCAAGCCTCCTGCCCGAGTTGCAGGCAGGCCAGATTTGCCCAGGTGCACCAAACCTCTGCTTTGGTGTCCCTGACAAGTGACACCCTTCTGGGGAGAGCTTACAGTTATGTTCTGTGTCCTTGAAGCCTTATCCAATTAACCCACCAAAGCCTCTTTCTCCCACAGGGGCAACTGTTTTACCAAAGTATTTCACCTGACAGACGCAAATTGGGAATTCATAAGAATGAGGAGCAAAAAAGGTCTGACAAGGGTTCTCCCTGAGAAAAATGTTTGAGTCCATGACTGGCTATGTCTACTTTATAAGTCATGTTTCTTAAGACTTTTTATTACATCTGGATTTATAATCTAATTGCAAGGTTTCTTCCAAGATTAATTAGTTGCTACAGATATCCACTCCCATTTCTGCATATCAACAATTCTTAATCTTGTAACGCATACCAAGAAAATATGGGGAAGTCCATCTCCTAAATACTGATGATAATGACCAAGATGATAATATTCAGACACATTTATTGAGCACATTTATTCCCATAAAGCACATAAGCCCTAGAATCTTTGGGTACTGAGATAAGATATATAAACAGTTTTATTAACATGAATGAAGAATCTTCTTCTATTTTTAAAGACCAAAAGATATAAAGAGTGAGAAGATGGATTACCAACAAATTGAGAATTTGGCAGGCAGAAGTACTGTCAAAAAATCAACAGGAGAGAGGAATCAAAAATATGAAAGAAATTCCATGACAGCTGCAGAAAAATGCCCACTCTGAAGCCATGTGGGCATTATTGGATGACATATGCATGGAAGATCAAAATAATTACTTTTTATCAGCTTGGGGAGATTTTAATAGTTTGGACAACAGCAGAAGACATTTCAGGAGAAGCTTTAGACTAATCACCTGATTAAACAAAGTTAAGCACGTGTTTAAAGGACTTGCTGCCTTGGGATCTTAATTACTATGGACAATTTCCATGTGTGTGTTTGCTTTAACATTGTCTCCTGCTGAAGAACAGCTGGCTGCAAATGGGCTGGCAAGGTAAACAGAAACAGGCCTGCAAGCCCAGCGACTTAGACAAGTCTCATCACCAGCACAAATCTGTTGCCAACCTGACAAGCATAAAATGTCTTGGAAGGATCCACATTTCATAGCCATTGTGCCTCATGGACTGTGTCATAGTCCAGCAACAAGATATTCAGGGCACAGTGATACAGTCATTGTTGCATGTCAAATATTGAGGAAAGAACATAGATCCTTACCAAATAATTTTTCTTCTGAAATATGTAGGTTAATTTGGTGTTTGTGAATAAATCAATGCTCTGTATGTCTACAGTGTAATGCTGGCAGAACTGGGTGGTACCCTCCACAGCTTATTATTTTTGAGTTAATTGCTATTTGTTCAACTCCAAGAGTGATCCAGGTGATTCGCAGGCTGATATAGAAAGAAAAAAATATGCCCTGAATAACCTAAATAAAACAGTTGGAGAAAAGAAAGAGGAGGTAGCACTGGATATAAGACAGTAGTGCTCAGTTATGAACTTAGGGCTCAGTGCATTGGGCTTTCAGTACAGTCAGTTAAAACAGCCAGGGATGTTGGTTATTCTGTTGCCAGAAGATAATGTTCTTGTGCTGGCAAAAGAGGAGAACTTAAGTCAAAATGGTGATTATGTTTCTATAGCTTCCTCCCAGAAGCCTTGTGCTGGTTCTTTTCTTGGTCCTGGACTCCCCTGCATTGCTAACTGTGCTAGCATAAGGCCCTAGCTGCAGTGTATACCTGTGTATAACCCTTCTCCAGTGATGAGTAGCTGATAAAAATCACTCCAAAAAGCTCCGAACAGTAACCTTTTTCCTTGTTAAACACAGGTGTGGGTCAAAACCACAGCTGGAATACTGGCCCAGATTTGGCATGCAATGTCATTGCCTCCACAGAGCTTAAGTGTGTGCAGCTACAACTGCTCAAAATAAGGTCA
Source organism: Ibycter americanus (assembly GCA_035590275.1). Classification (NCBI taxonomy): domain Eukaryota; kingdom Metazoa; phylum Chordata; class Aves; order Falconiformes; family Falconidae; genus Ibycter; species Ibycter americanus. The sequence continues at coordinate 18,407,969 of JAVJGI010000064.1, read as the reverse complement.
TATTCTTCTGCCATGGTCTCCTGGTTTGGGAGCACAGGTTGATCTGTTGGGCAGACCTACTGGTCTATCTGTCTACATGCCTAACTTTTGAATGACTATTTGAGGTGAATCTCATTTAAACAAATATAAACCGAGCCATGTGAAAGGAAGGCTGCATAGAGCTGAGTCACTCCATGGTTTGGACAGAGAGATGATGTACTAGGGAAAGGTTATCTATAATACTGAACAGATACTGGCAAAAGAAAGCAAATACCTAATGATGGTGCCAAGGTTTTGAGCCTGACAAGATAAGAGAGTTGAGATGACTGAGGAGACAGACGTGACATGACGGAGAAAATTAAGAGGAAAAATACCATGCTTTTGTTTTGGAGAATGACAGTCTAACATAGTCATCCAGAGCAGACAGCACAGAAAGCAGCAGGGACAAGGGTGCTGAATAACACAAAGAGGCAAAAAACAGGATTTGAGGGGCAGTTGCAGAAGATGAAGTTAAAAAAGGACAGAAGGCTGGAAACAGAAGAAAACAAACAAACAAAAACTCAAGAACCACAATGGGGCAAAAGGGATTAGGAGACTGCAGGTACCTCACATTTCCCTTACCCACCTACTCCTAAAATGATTGAAGTGTTCACTGAAGTACACGAATAAGGAGCTTCTCCCCTTGTCCTCACTGATAATGAGCTAAGTATAAGCAATGGAAATCTGTTATAAATGGCCTAGGACAGGTACTTAGCAGATGAAAATGCAGTAAGAATAAAGGTTAAAATATCAGCCTTTGAGGAGTGGCCCAACTTATCAGTGGCATGGACTGCCTGATGGTCCTGTCCGTGCTGCCTCCATGGAGGTCATACCTGGGAGGCACTGCCCTTGTAGCCTCCCTTTTCACGGGCAGCAGGACACCTCTGTCTGCGTGATGCTGGTCTCAATAGTCATAAACTTGCAATGGACTGGCCTACTTTTCTGGCAGGGCTGAAGTATGAAGTGGAAAAATCTGAAATTACGTTCAAAGAGCAGAAACAGTGGTTTGGACCACCAGGGTTCACAGCAACTATACAGCAGCAATGAAAGAAGTATAACTACTTTTTTTACTCTCATGTTCCACAGAGACTTAATACCTTCCAGCATGTTGCTCTTCCAATCAATAAATAGCCAACATTTTCCTTATTTCATTAGTTTTCAGATTCATTAATTCCTTCTAGGTTCCCTGTATTTTTTACTAACATACACCAAATAAAAAGTTCAATATTTAATCACTAGGATGGGGATATCAAAATTTTTGGATGTTATCAGACTCGAGTGCAATGGATTAAAATGAAGAAACTTTGAGTTTCACTGCTGATAGCCACGTAAAGGCAAGGCCATACTTTACCTCAGTTTGTCATTCTCTGGACTGGCTTCACCTAGCATGTACATGGAGTGAGCAAATGTTTACAAAACATTCTTGAAATCACGGGAGCAAAAAGTATCATGAAAGTATTAGTTCATTTTTTTCTGGAGTAGTGCATGACACTGCAGCAATCCTAGCGTGATCACGCACTTGCAGACCTCTCGGTGACCGGAGGAGTGTGCTGTGTAACTACCAATTATGTTGCTGCAGCTCCTGAATGGCACCATTTTGTTGTTAGAATGAACAAAGGATGCCTATGAGGGAGTGAAATGTAAGGTGCTAAGAGGAAAGTTTTCTGTGGCGTGCTGGGGGAATGTGGGGAGCATAGCTAACATGACAGGCCGTGATGGATGATGTTACATGAAGAGAGGCTGGGCCAGATGTGTGCATGCAGTGGACGTCTGTCCTCGATGAGTTGGGCAACTTAATGGGAGTGAGCAAAGAAAAGGTTCTTTCTATGATACGATTTCATCTCCCTCTCTTTGTCAGGACCTTTCACTGAGAAATGTGAGTCTTGCAGCAAGGATTGCCATGGGCTACACTGCATTAACCCCATTTGACTCTAGGGTAACACAGTGGAACAGCTTCAGCAGCAGGTGGGGGTGACAAAGGCTACCTCCACACACTCATAAACCAAGTTTGCTATTGATGAAATAATCACCACCTCAATTCTTGACAATTAGCACAGGCAAGTTTGACTCTAGCTATACACTGCAAACTCACTGAAATTGGTATTAGGTATTCAGAAACATTGCACAATTAAAAGTGTCTTGATTGATCTTTTAGGATTGAATCTGAAGACAAAAAAGAAAAGAAGTTTCATCTAAAACCAAAAAAGTTTTATTTCACTTGGGGAATTAAAAAAAATATCTTTGTTTATGCAAAATTCTGATAAATAAACTACTTGACTGAAGCATTTTGCCCACCTCTGGTTAGCAATGCTGTATCACTGCAATCTTTTACAAGGAGATAATATTTAGTTCCAGAACACAACAAACATCCTACTCTGCTGACTATTTGGATATATTATTGGCAGAAATATGTGGAGAGGAGTAAGTTTAAAGTGGTAATCAGGTAGAGTTTAGCCCAGTGACCACCCACTTCTAACATCAGTAATTCAGAAAAGAAAGAAACTACCAAAGTCTCCTCTGAGTAGATATTTCCTTTACATTGTAGCCTCCCCTCTTTGCTAATGAAATGCACATAAACATGTGCCAATAGTAAGGACATTTTTTGTGTAGTTCTGCACTGAAATCTCCTGTGTTGGCATCTTTCTGCACTGAGAAAGTTTTTTTATGTTACAGGCCATCTCCAGCATTGTTGGGAGAAAATGCATCATGAAGGAAGGTGTCAGGAGTGGGTGGGCTCAGCGCCAAAGTAATGTGACATTGCAGCCCATAGTGGTGAAATATAAATGTTAGAGGTAGCAACGTAAAATATGGACAGCCTGTGTGGCTCTAGACTAAAGAAAAGTGTGTGTAAAACTTGTAAAAGTACAGCTTGCTGGTGATCAGCTCTCTTGGAAGAACAGCAGTTTTGTACAGCTGAACACTACATAAAGTGGGTGATTGTGTGTCTTTCAGTTTTTTATACTTCTGGCTGACAAAATTTCAAGCACATTAACAATAATATCACGTAATGTAAAGTTTATGTGACTCTTCATTGGCTGTCAAGGACAACTAGCACCTACCAGATAAAGAAGCATGTTCCCCTTCTGAACCCATTTTTTATTTCAGTGTATTACAGTGAGCTGTTCTTTCAGCAGATGTTTGATGAGGAATCATGTTTTTCTGAGGCCTTTTAAAGACAGACATAAATAGATTGATCCCACCTTACTGACCTAAATCAGGCAATTTATCTAAATGTTGTAATGTAGTCATATTAGCAAGTACTTCACTGCTCAAACCATGTAGCGATTATTTGTGTATTTATTTCAATGTGCTAGAGATGTCAGTCATGGGGCTATACTTAAAAGCGTATCGACAGTTCCCCTTTTCAGGCAATTATATTTTAGAAAGCTTTAATTTTGTTGTACCTAGATGTAATCATCAGAGGAAATGTGTCTTTAACAATGAATGGAAATGGTCTGGATATATTAAAGTCACATACAAGCACAAAATTAAAATAAAAATTATTATCAGGACAGGATTTTATTATGAAATACTTGTAAGCAGCTTTGTATTTTAGTATTTTTACGGGGGCATACAGCTGTCAGCAGTTTTCTTTCTAGTCCTTTCTCTTCTCTGGGTCACTGGGCAGAGTAACAGGTGAAATTTGTGGTTCTTTTCCACTTACTATGCTGTTAAATGTTCTTGCAGATATGCCCTTGATTTCCAATTTCTTAGCTGATATGGAGTGTTATTAAAAAGCACTTGACTATACAAGAAACGGGAAATGTGGGACAGTACCAGAAAAAACCCTCAAAGTACTTTCAGTGCTTTGAAACAGTAAAATAGTAAAAACAGTGAAATAGTATGTAAATCTTATTATTTCAGTACACACACACACACCAAGGCATGTACCGATATGTACCCCAGCCCCTTGATGGGAACCAGTGGCCATGCACTAACACACTGTGTTCATTGAAGCTTGTGGAACTAAGTGCAGGACCAGGGATTCACGTTCTGCTGGCTCTGCTCATGCTGAGGAGTAACTGTCCTACTACAGTCAACTAAAGAACCTGATTACTTAAGTTAAGAAAGCAGAATCTGGCCTTTGGCAGATAGTCTTACCATTTCCCATGGAGTACGTCATGATCTAAAATGCACAGTAAAACACACAAAACAATCACGGAGTGAATGTCATGATTGTTATAAGGTCCAGACACAAGGTATTGGAAAGCGAGTGCACTGTTATGTGTTGCAGTCCACATCAATTGTAGGAGCATCTTGGGTTAGCATTTGTTGGTGTTTCTTCAGGAGGACCTTGTGTGCAATGGTCAGAGCAATCAGCTCAGAAGGGGGCCTGCCAGCCCTGGAATTTGATCCTGCTTCCAGTCCTTGCATCACACCTCAGAGCTGAGAAAGCTAAAACTCATCCAAACTGGTATTTTCTTACGCTGGCTGGCAAAACTGCCCAAGCAGATCACCAAAGACTATACTGGCCTTACTAAAAGGGGCATGGCAACTTGCAGTGCACTAGCAAGGTCTGAGGGGTGAGGTCATTAAGGCCGAGGCCATAGTCTTTCTGGCCCTGTCTTGTATGGGGATAACAGTGATATGATAAGAATGGGAATAAATTAAAATCAGCAAACTTTTGTTAGATTTCAAAGTGACAGTGTCACTGATGGATGGATGATGAAAAATGTTGGTGGCACATCACAGTCAGACACACCATCAAGAGTCATAGATAACTAGGTAAAAATACACTTTCTGAAATACCTAAATATGCTGGCTTTGGCAACTGTTATGTAGGATTTTTTTTTGACTCAGAAGTTAATACTACATGTTTTATAGCCATCAAGAAAATTCTCTGCTTTCCCCTCTTCAATTCAGATCATCATAAGAAGAAAAGAAATGACACAGACAACTATTGTCCAATTAAATAGGCTGACCGATGATTTTAACATTGATATTTCTTTTTTTTTTTTCTTTTGCATTTGGAAATCATAAAGAAATAGCAGCTATACAACTTCAAAGCACTTTCTAGCACTGGATGTCATTAGAGATATTTCAGCTGTTCTTCCTACTCTGATGGCTCTGGCTTTCACATGCTGCATACTCTAAACGATAGTAAGCAGAGAATGGATGACAATTTACTCACAGAAAGTTTTGGTGTAAGCATGTACCAGAAGGGATATGTCTTCCAATTTGATTTCAAAATCCTGCTAGCTTTGCTCACACCGCAGTCATGGGAACTTTGTGACACTTCACTGGTTAATGGGCTGAATGGGTTAACCATGAAGCAGGGTTGGGTGTGTGCTTCGGTGGGTGCTGCTGAAGAGCCCTGAGTGAGGCAGAACTGTAGGGTGACAGGGGGGCTCCAGCCCGTGTGACTGGATCCATCCTAAGCCCTTGCTCCCAGGGTCCAAAAGTTACAGCATTTCAGGAGGAGCTCTTTAGCTCATCTGCTACAGGAACAGCAACACAAGAGGAGACTTTACCGTCCAGAACAACCAGGACATCATACCTTCAGCTTCATTTTTGTCTTAGATTGCCAGGTACCCCTGACGTAACTGGCTGTGTGGTTTGTGCAAGAAAATTCCCTTCCCACACAAAACTCTCCACTGACAAAATATTCCAGTTGCTGTTAGAAAAAAAAAAAGGGACCAATGATCTCACCATTACTCATATTAGAATTACGCCACAGCAGGTATCTGTCACTCAGTATCTTATTTTGTATTGCTCTTGGTAATCGTTGAAATTTTAACCCTCCTAAATGTATCAGCCATCTTCTTCCCAAGTACTCCACATCATCCTGGATTGCTTTATCCTGATATGAGCATAAGCCAGATTCTTCAGTGAAAGACAGAAGTACTAGATCCACCTGTATTCCTTCTGCTTATTCCCCACCTCACCTCCCTCACACGGCATACCACGTATGTGCTGATTCAGCAAAGTACACAATGCTACCAAGGGAGCAGAGTGACAGGAATGAGATGTCCTGGTACCAAACGGGGACATTCCCTTTCCCTGGGAATGTGCATGGCCTGATAAGTTTGCATTTCCTCTGCACATGGATGGACCCCACCAGCAGGATAAGCAGTTTAGCCAGTTACTTGTGTTGACAGGGCTTGCCATTTAACAGTTAATATTGTCTTGCACTGAATGCATTGTTATCAGGCCTCTAAGGTATCACATTTGATGGGCACAATTCATACTTCTCAGAACCATTATTCCAAGCTTCCTGCCAGCTCCTTAGTTTACTCAGGCTTCGCATTTGCAAGGTTATTTTTGCAGCGACAAAGGCTGGAAATGTAAGGCCCGATTCTCTGCCAGAAAGAACTGGCGCAGTCCCGCTGCCTGTGCCCTGGCTGGCTGCCTGTGTGCTGGGGCAGCGAACCGGCTTGGGGAAAACCACGGCTGCCCCAGCAAACAACGGGCTTGGGGAAAACCACGGCTGCCCCAGCAGGGACTCTCGAGCTCTGGTTACAAGTCAGGAGTCAGCCAGTCACACTGACCTGTCTCTCCTTCAGGTCCATGGCAAAACATTTCCACCAGCTTGAAAGCCATGAATTTTCTTACCCAGCTTTTCACTATGAAAATCTCGAATTTCTTTTTTTCTTTATTGCTGTTGCCAGGTGGGTGTTGGGCTCCCTCTTCGCTTAGGCTCCGTGACCTAGGCTTTACTGTACTACCAGACCTACAAGTTTGATATCCGCGGGCAGTGACTTGCAAACAAGAATCACGCAGCAGCTGATAATACTTTATTGAAGGTGGGTAAATATAGGACCCAAGACACAAAGTATCATGAGCCACAAACTGAAGGGAAGGTGGGGAAGCTAAACAGGAGACAAAAACACTGCTCTGTACTTCAAAGTCAGGAAATAAGGACATTCTTTGAAAATAGGAGATTATGAGTACTGAAAATTACCTACAACCAGGAAAATGTGAAGCTAGTATTTTCAGGATTATATTTGTTCCAGTTTAATGGACTGTATCTGGTATATATTAAAACAGTCCTAAGCAGTGCTGCTGTAGTTAAAGATAGGTCATTTTTTTCATTGTAAACACAGATTTCAGGGCATATAATTCAGCTGCGTAGATCCACACCAGCCTAAGCTTGTGATATAACTGCCATGCCTGGGTGCAGCTTCTCCTCCCCTACGCGAGTATACAAACCTTGTATAGTCTTGTTTTTACTTAAAGAACAATGAGTAAAAAGAAATTTATTTGGGCTCCGTTCAAATATTGCCCATATTTCCTTTGACAAGAAAGAGAAGGATTTAAAACAGAGGTGGGAATTTCAGAACAAGTACTTTCTCTAAGAAGATCCACTACTTGCTATGGATGTGGATCAACTCATTTTCATAATTATTTCCAACACAGAGTTCTGTCAGCATCTGGCACTGTCAGTGGGATATTACTGGAATATATACAGTGAAGAGTTTAGTCCAATGAGGATATTAGGTCCCAAAGATGCTAGTGTGGCTTTCCACTTTAAGATATGCACAGTGCAGATTATGCTGCTAAACAGTAGCAACCGATCTTGTCTACACATGGAGTTATTCCTCCAAAATCATGTCTGGATCCTCCCTATTCCAGAAGAAAAAGTGTGTCTGATGCTATGCTCAAGTCATTTTCACTGTAAATTAAAATAACTGAGAGGAAGAAGTTTTATTCTACAGTAAGTGAGTCCATACACAGAGTTCTTTAAATATCTTTGCATTATAAAGTCACATCCTACTATATTCTAGCTCTGAATTGCAGATAATATTGTATTTATAAAGTATACATTCTCAGGGGATGAGAAATATTGCTCAAAACACCATCCAAATGTTGAAAATGTAATATTTACACTGGATAGGTGCCATCCTTGTCTGGCAGACTAATGGATCAGAAAAAACTGTCTGTGAAAAGATGACTGTGGGACTGGCTGGGAGTCCAGCAAGTTCTGCCCCCCCCCCTCCCCCTTTTTAACAAAATTGTATTTCCTGGTGTTATGGTTTAAATCAGATTTTAAGAAATCTATTACGATGCATCTGTTTAAAATATCAAGGGGAAGCACAGCTCAGTAACACTAAATGCGCAAAAGTGAGGGCTGTGAATTAATACTCTCTCCTGCTTAACTTACTGCCTTTTGTGTTAAAGCATCATTGACATACGATTTCACATCTCCATGGTCCTAAAGAGTGTCATGAACTGTAAATAGCCTGTTGTGCCTTTGAATGTCTTCCCATGCCCTTGCATCGTCCAGATCAGACCTGGTGGTCTTACATACAATAATCCAACCTTGTTGCTTTTAAGTTAATATTTTAGTTGTGTTATGCTGTAGTTACAGGAAATCAACATGTTATACAGCTATTTGTCTTTTTTGGCGGTTTACACTCAGTGTTGCCATTTATATTACCTGGAGAGAAAAACAGATAACAACCCATGCAAAGAATTTCTAGAGGAGCTAATTTCTACTTCTTCTAAAGCCAATTTTAAATCTCCTCCATATGGCTGATACAAAGTATTATGATGCAGTCGATGAAAACGTGGCTCCAATGAAGTCAATGAGTTTTGTGACTGACTTCAGGAGAGCCAAGATTTCATCCATTATCTCTTTCTGTAGCATAGGGCCCAGCTGTATTACAGTAAAAAAAAAAAAAAAAAAAAAAAAAAAAATTCAACAACAAAAGCCTGAAGCCATTAATCAACTCAGAAAGATCTGGTTAATGTATTGCAAGATAGGCCTCTGTTGGATGGTGCGTGCCTTTAAATTCTGCAAGCGCTTAAAGAAAGCCTGCGAAAGAAGCAAGAAGCGACACGTGCAGCCCCAGTCCCTGAGCCCAGACAATATCCATCCTGCCTGCTGCAAACATCGTGGTCTGCTGTAACTGTGCTTTTCTTCCTCACCCTTTGAGGCCCTTCTGACAGGCAGACTGCAAACTTCCCTAAGCAGGACTCCTGCATTTGCTTGTCGCAGCTGGAGGTGCAAGGCACAATGTTGGATATTGAAAAGAACGGGGCTGAAGCTGGATGTAGACAACATGATTCTAGCCTTGCCCAATGCACAGTCAGACATTTGCCCATCGGGCCTTTATTTATAACCTGTAGCTGCCTATCGGTTTGGTTTTTTTTAATTTTACATCACATTAGGCTGATCTAAAAATTCCATTGTTGAAGTCATGCCATATAGTTAAAACCACACGTCATAAATTAGAACACTAAATTTGGGGGGGGGGGGGGGAAGTTTCACCACTGAAACCCAGATCCTGCACACATAAGCACATACCTCCATTCGTGTCTGTAAACCCCATGGAACAAATGGAATTGTTCACACAGTGATACTGTACACGTACTTGCTCAGGAGAGTGCAGCACAAAACAGTAAACAGCTGATCAACCAGATGACAGTTAGGTTTTTAAAGAATGTATTAAAAAGCAAAGGTGGTGTGGCTCTGCACACCATAGCCTAAAGAGGGATTTCCTAGGAATATTCCCAAAATCCAACAAATATTACAATTGATCCTGAAGAGCCTTTCAGTAACACAAAATTAACTCCCAAATCCCTTTATTTCATTTAAAAACCCTCCAAAGTTATGTAGGCGCACACACACCTTAGCCACATGTATGTGGAATTCTGTAATGCTCCACTGACTTTTTAATTCATGTAAGTTCAAAGCTTTGATCACACTGCTGCTACACTTTCTGTTTGCATTTTTGCAGTCCTCTACATTATATCTGGTGACAGAAGACTGAAAATTTCATTAGAGGGCAAAGAAAATCATTATTTAGCGTTCACTGAAAACTTGTGTATTTCCATAGATGGTTTACAGCTCAGATTTTTTTACAAAGCAGTAGACAAGGTGATGTGGTCAGTTTCTTCAGCTTAAAAGGTACAACTTCTTTCTGTGAGCATCACTAATTGCAGTTATTACTGTAAAATTATTGAAGATTTACATAAAAATCTGAGATGGAAGGAAAGCAAAGTTTTTTGCTATTTATTCAAATGTATTTTATTTCTGTAATTTGTCAGTAAATATATATATATATGAATTACACAGTATATCCTCATTCTTTTAATCAGAGGTGATGAATATAAGGGTATATAAAACATTACAAGTTCTGAAGCAGTGAGATAAATATACATTTTACAGCTGCATGGTCTGCATATGCACACAGGTCTAGCCAACTTGATGTACAAACAGAAATACCTATTTTTAGAAACCAGTCTTAATTTAAGGCAGTCAAGCTAAAGCAAGCACTACTTTACCCTATACCTACAACTTTCCCATTCCTTCAGATGGCTCAAAATAAAGCACAATACTGTTTATGTTTTTATTTGTAATCCTACCTTCATACACAGTGTAGAGATCCAAAATTACTAAAGTGCAGTTTACTTACAGAGTTGTTAGAATTTTGGCTAAAAATAACTTCATGGTTATTTTTGCCCCCTTAGTGAGAACAAAGCTCTTTGTTCCTGCTCATATAGTGTATGTCTTTAAGCCCGTTTTTGCCTAAGGGTCTCTCACTGCCTGCTCCCCGTCGGGGCTGGTCCGGCTGCACTTCTGGACTTCTGCTCCGCTTTTACAGCGTGCACCAGCCCAGGCTCAAAGACAAGCCGGGCTTAGGCAGCGAGTCACTATTTTTCGTGCAGTAGTTGGCCTTGAACATCAGCCTTGCCACATGAGAATCAGTTATCCTCTTCACCTGAATAAAATGAAACTTAAAATATTTTCTACCCACAAATCTGAAGTCAATTTCCTCGGTTTACACTATTTTATCCTCTCCGCTCCCCCGCCCCCCCCCACCCCCCACGTCGCGTTAAGTTTCGGGCGGCTTTGCCAAGCGGCTCCATGTGACGGGAGCGTGGCCGCGTCCTTCCCGATCAGCCGCTGGTAAATCCCGCGGCGCCCCAAGGGACGGGTACCCCGCGGGGGGGGCGATGCCACCGCCGCCTCACCCGCCCCTCGGTACCCGCACCCCAGCAGCGGGGCGCTGCCGGCGCCGAACC
>JAVJGI010000064.1:18385156-18396225 GCA_035590275.1 Ibycter americanus | reverse complement strand
CACCCCCACCCCCTTTTTTTTTCCTGGATCCTCTTTTAAACCCACTCCACAATGCCACACTGTCTATTACATGCTAATTTAATTTTACTATGGACGATATTTTCAGCATTTGCTGAGGACAGTAAATTTTGTAGTTTATGTTATTTCACTTTTTATGACTTTTTAACACTTAATAAAATTTTATTAGAGCACTTTTGTGTTTACAAGGCCACAAAACTCTTGGCAGGTTGTCAGAAGTCCTTTTTATTATGATCCTACTGATATACTGCGAGTAATGAAATAATCATGTCCAGAAATGTATCAAAGGCCAGAGGGATTATCCAATTTAATGGCTCTACAGATGCGCTGTGAGGGATACGGACAGGCAGCGCGTCGACAGGCTAAAAAGCGTGTGCGAGGAAGAGGCAGACCTGCTTAATTTCTTTCCCACTGCAGGCTGGTTCTGCGCTGTCCTAAAGGCTCCAGGCTTGGTCATGTGACTCTGGGCGCTTTCAAGAAAAATGGATTTGTTCTGTTGCAAAAAGCTCTTTTCTTTTTATTCTTCTTAGGTGTGCGGCTAGCACTGATGTGCTTGCTCTGGTGTTTCCACTGCTTGCGACATTCATTACAATGCAATTTACTGGAAAGCACCCAATGTCATCGTGCCATTGTGCAGCCAACAGTGGCTTTGGGCGTTAGGATTTGGTCTTGCAGCCAACAAATAAACAAACAGAAAAAAGAAAGACCAAAATAAACAGACATAAATAAAAAATCAGAGGCAGAACAAGCTGGTAAGATCAAATATAAGCGAGGTATTTTACAGTACTCTGTGAAATGATTGCTTTTTGCTTTTGTCTTGGCAAGGGTAGGGTTGCGGGAGTGCTCTCATTTGTGCATGTGCCTTCATTCCACAATGGGCTGTTTTTCTGCACTGCTGTGGTTGCTATAGCCTGAAATACTCCAGCTGTTTTTAAGGTCATTTCCTTTTATTTTAAATAATTGTTCATCTAACATATGTTGTTAAACTCATTTTTGCGTCAAAAGGAGGCGATTATATTTCCTGACCCTGAAAGCAAGGTGGGTGGCTTTGGTTTATAATTAAATTTACTGTGTTCAATTTCATATTTTTCTTTCTCTGCTGTTTCCTAAAGAGCATGCCAAAAAAGATAAAAGGCAGCAATGATACCAGGGACACTTCAGTGCCAGTCTTCTGTCTTTAACACACATTGTTCCAAACTTTCAAGCTCCACAGGGACACCAGAAAGATATTCTTTCATCATTTTACAACTAATTGTTTAATTCACTGTGATTTAAAACCTGCCCCATTAAAGTGTGCAACAAGAATGTATTTCACAATTTCCAAAGTAGAAGGAGGGCTTTTTTCTTCCAGCACAGCCATATGTAGTGTATTCCAAGGGATCTTGTGATACTGCCAATAGGGATTTCTTTTAAAGAAAACAGGTACTATCTGTGTATTTTTAAAATATATTTGAATAATTTTCAAGCACTTTACAAACAGACCTGAAGACAAGGTTAGAAGTGATCAAAGAATTTATCTTCAAAATCATGACAATATATTAGTGGACCACATGTTGGTGTATTTATTCATATTCTGAATCTGCTTCATCTTGGAAGAGTGCCTCCAAAATCAATGGGGCTTCTGGAGGAGTTAAAATAATGTACAGTGCTAGTAAATACACCAGGACCTGGCCCAGGAGAAGTAATATAAATCATTAAATGCAGTTTAGCTTCAGGACAGAAGTTTTGTTTTTCTAGAGCAATATCATCTACTGTAAATCATATGTTTGCAGGTCAAGGTCAATTTAAACTTCTTAAACCTTTAACAGCCATCAAACTGGAAACCTGCAGGATGAAATGATGTGGTGAAAGAAGTGATGGACTGGAAACTGTTAACCTTGGAAGAGGAACATTCGCTATTGTTCTTTTCAGAGAAAGAGCAAACTTAGAAATGCCTTGAGTATAAATATGTAAACGTGCCACGGATTATTTAATAAATGAAGCATCTAACTAATTTAACCCTTTCCTGCAGGCTTCAGTTTTTTCCTGGAACATCAGAAAAGGCCTGAGGAAGCAAGCAGGCAATTCCCACCATTGTGGAAACAGAAACAGAGACGCAGGATTCAGTAACTGGACCTGGGCTGGCATCTAGGTGAGGTGTACAAGGCTGGCAGGATTGCCCTGACTGAACGAGGACAACCTAGGTGGAATAATTTAAAGGAGCTAGGGATGACCCTGCCCTCAGCATGCCCAAATGCCAGCCCCCGGAGAGGTCCCTCAGACCCTAACTGACACTGTCACGGCAGTTCTGTGGGGAAAGACATTCCCCTCCACCTAGGATGGCCAGAAGATGGTATAAGAGACATGGGCAACGTGGGTCCAGGGAGAAATCTGTGGATACTCTGTTACTGTATTTATGTATAACTCCTGTTTATGGCCCGGTTATTCTCTTTAATAAGCCGTCAAACAGGCGTGCTACTGAAATGCAGCATAATCCTGGCACATAGCACGTTGCCAAACCTACTGATGCTCTGGTGAAAATGAGAAGATACATATTAATAATTTCAATGGGCCAAATTCTACACCTATTCAAGTCAGTGGAACCTGTGCCATTGTCCACAATAAGACTAAAAGTGCAGTCATGATTAACTGATTACTAATAGGCAGTTACCTATGAGCTTTGTAATGACTTTGTACTATCAAAAGCACAAAGCTGGACTACTGTATGCTAGAGACTGATGGAATGAATAATAGTAGTTTAACAATTTCTCATACACATGTTTGCATGCAACATGCCAACAGCCTTTTCCATAAAACTACGAAAAAAATAAATTATGAAAATCAATCCAGAAGTCTTTAATTAAAGAAGAGAAGATGTTCTGTGAAACTCATTTGGGTGTTAGCCACAGAACTTCTATGGATTACAGTGGGATTTCTGCAGTTAAATCCCACTCAGATTTCTGAAAACAAAGTTAAGGTTGATGATGAAGCCACAAAGTCAAGTACACTCCTTTCTGAAATCTGTTAAAGGGACTCCTATCAGGTTTTTACTTTTATTTTTGCAAACTGCTGGCAAACATATGCTAGGTACTTTTTTCAGGGCTGTTTGTTATTTTTATTTTTTGGTTGGCAAATCATTTGCATGTTGAAAGCTGCCATTTCACAAATCAGGAGAAAATGTAACAAAAAAATATGGGTCCCTCAAAGCAATGAAAAAATGTCCAGGGGCTTGGTTACTATTACTTGAGAAGGAAGGCCTGGTTCCTACAGATGAGATATTAATATACTCCCCTGGTATTCAGGAGACCATAAGACAATCCCTTCTCCATAAATTCAAGCATGGGCTGGAGCCCACATCTGCCACCTCCCAAATGAAAGCCTTAATGCCTAGGTGGTGGGGTCTTCCAAGATAGTCTTCGAGTGAGAGCACTCTAGGGAGCTCAAGGGAAGAGAGAAAATGACAGCAAAGTTTAAGTAACCTGTCTTACAAATTCTTATTAAAATTCCTGAAGTTTGGGGGACTTGTGGCTTGGGAGTGAGGTTGGAGCTCCTGATTAGGTCATCAAATTGAGAAAACCAGACATACCTATCAAAACTCTCACCTTTTCTTTCCCATGTAGTCATCTGCTACAGAGATTAATATGCTGCAGATGTATAAAAGAATGAAAGTACATGAAGATAATGATATAAACCTAAAGTATATAAAAATAAGACAGTTGAAATGCTACCTGCATTGTAGTTTTATTATAGTTTAATGGACATACCCCAATGAGCATTGCGCCTCTGTGTCCAAACTGATAGATGTACCCCATAAAAGCTTTCCTCAGAAGAAAGTCAGATAAGTGCAACTCAGTAGAAAAATAGCTGTACTTTCTGCAGCTATAGATTATTCAATCAATGAAACTCCTATCTAACTCAATACTACCCATGTCCTTGGATTTACTTTCTGAACTCTAATCTGAAGTACATACAGGCTCCCAAATTCCTCTGATGAACATGGTAATTTTGAAAGCCCAGAAATTCTTCCACGGGAGTAAGCAGTAGCTCCAGACTATGGGTTTTATAGCTGAGATCAGAAAGGGCTAGCATTTACAGTTCTCAAGACAGAGCCTGGGACTTGCTTTCTTGCTTAGGAACACAGTCATTCTTTATAATACAATGTCTTTTTTAAGTTCTTAAGCTGAGTGGTAGTTACAGAATTATTTCATGGTCTTTATTATTTTGGCTTAGTCCCATTTTTCTCCTCCTTTATTTGCACTACATCTCTATCTCTCTCTCTCTCATTACTAGTTCTCAAGAAAACATTAACATTTCTTTACTGTCTGTTTCCTGGTAACTTATGGAGACAACTTTATTAATGGTAACCATAGTAATACAGAAACAGAGTCAAACATGACTGCATTGAAACACCCAACTCAGAATAACTACAAGAAACCTGAGGTGCAATTCTTAGTTGCAGGAATTACCAACAGCAAACCCAGCTGGAGAACTTCCTATCTTATATTGGAAAGTCCTACCAAACTGCTGTACTCGTCCTACCGAACATTTAGGAATTAGGGGGTGTTTTGCTATTTAACACCTCTGTACCTGTCCTGTACCTGGCTGGGTACAGAATTACCTTTATAACCATTTTCCAGAGGAGAAACTGAGGCACTCAGCTTGAAGGTACTTAGGTCCCTAGGGAAATCCCAATAGGTGCTCTGTTCTCACAGAACCTGCATGGCTTCCGTTTTCATCCTTACCTGCCTAAACATCCTTGTGAGTTTAAATGATATCCCCAAGGTTTCACAGATTTGAATGGCAAAGGAGGAAGATGTATTCATAACCCTCAGGTTACCAGCCTAGCCCTTAAGCACAGCAGGTAAGACAGCACAAAATCTCCTACAGCAAACTGCCCGCATCTTCCTGACACCCGGCGTGGTGGGGAACCAGCCTTTCTGTGGAGGATACATAGCACACAGGTCTCACAGGCAAGCGGGTGCCAGGAGCAGCTATGGTAGAGGGATTAAACTGGGGTGTCACATGGTCCAGTGTGGTGCAGGTGTTAGGGAGCCAGGGCTTTCCGGGGTAGCACTTGCGCAGCAGCCAGTACACGGGGAAGCCTGGGCAAACGGCTCTCCTCTCCCTTTTGCTCTGGGCTGAAGAAGCAGCTCTGTCATCCTTTGGGTAGCTGAGGACAGGGGCAATTTCAAACATCATCTTTTTGACCCAAATTCTGCCTTAATTAAGGGAGCATTATGGAGACTGTCTGCAGCTCACCCTGGTCTCTCAGACCACCTTGTTTCTCCCTCTCTCCTTGCACAGTCCCAGCCACACTGCCTCTTGATCTGTGTGCATTGCTTTCCTGATGCACTCTGAGGCAAGGGTGAGGAGATACTTATATCTCCCATATCGATGAGAATTACCAGGATCTTAAAATATCATTTAGAAGTGCTGTAACAATGAATATGTTACACCGGCAGTAGCTCTTTAGAAGTTTCTCATGCCTCCAAGAACAGTCCCATACATAATATTACACACTAATCATTACCTTTAAAAATTATTACAAACAAAATAAAATTCAACACATCAAAATGGATTTGGGCTGTGTGACCATTTAAAGCTTATTAAAATGACAAACTTGAAGAAGAAGCTGGAATGCTTAAAACTCAGCACTTGTTCATGTGCTAGTTTGATTTAAAGAAGACTCCAGAGGCTTTCTTGAGCCTCTCATCAATTATTCCCCAGACTTCAATGCTGGCCAAAATATGGCCATCACTAGGCCCCAGGTCCACCCCTCCGTGTGATCTGGCTTTTCACAGAAGATTCAAACCTGACAGTCTTTCCTCTCACACCCATATTCTTGGCAACTCATTGTTTTCCTTGGGAAATTCTAGGGCCTTTATTTTCAGTCATACTTAAAAAAGATGTGGTTTGCAATGCTTTAACACTTCTACTAATGCAGCAGTTTCTTGGTGCGCAGCATAAGCTTGGGGACTTTTCTCTTGGTTTGAAGGTGTGCTAGGGCATGTCTGCACTGCAGCGCTCCGCTGCCCACCCTTGCTGCTGCGGCTCCTTCGCAGGGCAAATTGCCACTTTTGCTGTGTGAATGTGGCCAAGGCGTACCAATACCTTTTACAGAAACTTCAGTGAAAAACTGTGTTTCTAGTTTCTTGGATGGTTCACACGTCTTAACACAAGTCTCTCATGCCCTAGGGGTAAGAACAGTAATGTTCTGAAAAATTATTGCCCATAAAGTAAAAAGTTTACAGCAGTATGTGTTGAACAGGTCAAGTGCAGCACAGCCCCAAAGGGTGATGCCCAAGCAAGCAGTGCCTGTTGGGGGAACAAGAGTCAAACAGGAGGGGCAGAGAGCCAGGGAGGGAATGGAGGCCTTAAAGAAAGGTTTTGGTCATCCTTCACCATAAAGTCCATAACCAAAGTGTGGCTCAAGAACGGGCAAGGGTCTGGTCAGTTTTTAGGCTAGATGAAATGAGTCTTCTGTGAATAAAAGTTTTGGCAATTCATCCGGCAGGACAACTTTATACATCAGGTTTCTGTGATTTAAGTGACACCCTTTTTATCACAATGACATTGAACCAACCTGAAAAATGTTTCAAGATACTAAATCCTTCAAGCTTGATATTTGGAATGGGGTCCTCTTTCAAAATTGGAATTTTCCCATCACTGATGACATCTTTGTATTACGGAGCCCCTTATCTTTCATTCTAATGACATTGCATAGACCTGTCTTTGTGACACACTGAAGACCTGTGATAAAGTGATGCAGTGAATATTCTCACTGGGATGTAAGAAAAATATGTCTCCCGGACAGCTTCTGTTCTTTTTTTTTAATAAATTCTACAAAATCCTGTTACAATACACAAGATAATTCAAAGCAGATAAAGTTTTAATCAGATATCAGATATTTTAAAAAGACAGTAACAATATCACAGGAAGAAGGTGATCATAAAGGCAAGTCAAATACAATACTTACTTTTAAAATGTCTGAAAAATTAGCCTATGTTTTGTTCACATTATTTGCATGTCTTCACTGTTTCAAATTGTTACCGTTACCAAATACTCTTCAGCCATTTTCCCTGTAGGCTAACATTGTGATTGGGTGAATATATGTCAGTTTAACAGCACATTCTTTTAAAAATGTCACCAAAGCCAGGTAGCACCTGATCCACTGCCCATGGAAAATCAGTGAAAGCTTTTCAGTTACTTCTAAAGCCTTTCAGTTGGTTGGTCTCTTCATGAATATTAGTAAAGGATATGAAGATAAGTAGTTTCTGCTGATTTCCCAAAAGCTTGGTACAATTTTTTGTGTACTCCCACCTAAGCCTCTGCTCACTAAGTCAGCAGGTACATGCCTCACAAAAGACACATAAAGTAGGACGCTGCGTGAAGAGAGATATGTCTAAAAATTCCTACAAGTACTACACGAAACATACTTTGACATCAAAGCAGGACCTCATGCATAATAATCAGTTCAGACTGTGGAGAGAAGTGGGTCCATTTTTAGTGTTAGTGAACTTAAAAATGTTTTCAGTAGGTAACGCACCTGGAGGGAACATCACATATTACAGAACTTGCTGCAAATGTTTGAGACATACAATTTAATCAAACTATTAAAATTCTTTCACTAAAGTCCAGTTAACCTTTGTAAATTAAATAATTACTTACGGGACTTTCCTCACAAGATGAACTTCTGGCAGTGGATATATAAACACACTTTGTGGACTGAGTCCTTTTCCACTAACATACTTTGGTTTTGGCACAGTAAAAAATAAAGAGAGGGGAGGGTGGAAGGGTCAGCCGCTTCCTGACATCTAAAATCTTTATCAGTACCAGCAACCCCTCGGCTGGTGTCAGTGATTTGTGGTATTGTTGTTTATCTGTGTATCACTCATTCGGACGCACTGTTTAGATCCAAAGGTCTCAAGACCATTTGCAATCTCTTCTAGGCTGCACCAGACATGGCAGACATCTGGCTGTCAGTTATAATTGCATCCTGCACCAGAAGTTGTTTTTAAATACTCCTGATTCCCTTTGAAAGCAGAACCGTGATGCACAACAGTTTCAAGCCATTACTGCAAGAGGCAAAGTCAACCCATGGCTTTAGCCCAGTTTGAAACAAGATTTATAAGACACAGTGGGGAGAGAGGGGTTTTACAAACGGGTGGCTGTTTGAGACTGCTTGGGTTTTAATGATACAGCAGCTTCCCTTCCAGCCTGTACAACATATTCTTTGAACACTGACAGAAATAGTGCATCAGAAAAGTATATTTGTGGTGTTGCCATGTTTACTGTTTCCTGTTGTCTTTCTTTGGAAGTATTTTAACAGAAATTAGGACTTCACATAAAAAACCCCTACAGGCTCTGGGATGAAAGGGTTTACTATTAGGTTTCCTTCTCACTCTAACATGGTAGACTGTGATTTAAACCCTGCAGACTCATGACAGGATATGATGCCAATTAAAAGCATGAGCCTAATTTTTTTACAGAATAATCACATGATCCCCTTTCTATTATCTAGCTAAAGGGTTATTGACAGCACCTTTATTTCTCAGCCCAAATCTTGGATTTATTAGGCTAGCAAACTGCTCTTGTTTAAGTTATATAGGCCAATGAATATTGAGTGTCCAGGCACAGGACTGCATTCAGTACTGTAAAGGGATGTTTTTCCCCTGGTAATTGTCAAACTGGGTCAAGAATGCACAGAAATCTAAGTGGACAGCCGGTTTTGGTTGAAAGCAGAGTTCTGATTTGCTGTTGAATACCAAATCAGTTAAAAAGTAATTTAATAACAAATCTTAAAAAGTGAAACTTTACAGTGAAAACTTCAGCTGGA
Organism: Ibycter americanus; assembly: GCA_035590275.1. NCBI lineage: Eukaryota > Metazoa > Chordata > Aves > Falconiformes > Falconidae > Ibycter > Ibycter americanus. The sequence goes on along the minus strand of JAVJGI010000064.1, from coordinate 18,387,392 downwards.
GTATCTTCCGAGCTCTGAATTCAGTTTGCATGGAGTACATAGGAAGTCTGCTGGGAAAACATTAGTGGATTAGAGACAAGAAAGAGGTTAAGTTCTGCCTCTCTGAGTTGCCAGTTGTGACTGCAGGAGCCCAACACGTGATCGACATTGTTTTGTCAAGGCAAGACTTTTGGTAAGATAGACCGTGCTGATGCACTGTTGGAAGTGAACTATCCCTCTCTGCTTTGACACCTGATCTGACACCAGTGAGGAGTTGAGAGGCCAGTATTTGTCATTCAGTTTAGCCCCTGGTGGACTGCTATCTGTGTTACATACGGGTTTTCCCCAGAAATGTTCCACATTTACACACACTTTGTGCAGCAGTGTGTGAAATGGGGAGGAATCGCTCGCTCTCAGTCTCTCTCTCTCTTTTTCTCCCTGTCACATACACAGTCACATAAACTGGAGCCTGCAATTTCCCTAATCACTAAAATCCCTTCTCCCCACGTGTAAGTTGTTAACCTTCATTACATCCCCAAGGGGACATACACTAAGCAGAGGCCTGTTAAAATGAAAATAACCATCCCTCCAAATTGCCAAATCATCATATTAAAAAGTCCCCTTCTTACAAAGCAAGGTTCATCATTTGCAGTGCCAGGCTAATTTGTGCTCAGAGTTGAATGTAATTATTTATGCTATATGATTTTTTTTTTTTAAATACTTCACTGGCTTCTGCAGCATCACAACAGCAGATATTGTATTAAATCTTCCTAAAGTTACAAGTATTAAGGTGAAGATATGCCTTACAGTTATTAGAAAATTCATATGGAGACTGCTTTCACATGTATACATACGTTGTTTTCTTTGAGCTTCAAGGTTAATTTTTACCCTGAGTGTTTTCCAGATGCACATAGGATTTTCCCCTCATTTCCTGTCTCATTCCTAATCTAAAATCTATTGCCATTTCATAATAATTAAAAAAAGAGCTGGGCTGTTGAGTGAGCAGAGGAACTCCAGTGCTGAGTCGGGTGTGCTCACCCTTCTGAACCACCATTTTATCGCTGTTGCGTGTGGACTGCAAAATGGTGGTTCCTATGATGTTGATGAACAGGGACCTGCAATACACTCGTCGTGCAGTCATGAAAAATGCCCTCACCCCGGCTAAAAAAAGACCAGCTTCCCTTGCCGGTGCTTGCCTTTGTGCCTGCCTCTCTGTGCTTTCACAGCCCTCGGTTGCCTCAGGACTGCCCGTAATTTCTCTGTGAGATCTACAAAGCCACTAAATGCTGATTTCTAATTTCAAGTTCCTCAGGAGTAGCCAGGGTGCTGTGTGCATGACATACAACCCCAAATGGTAAGAGGACAAAATCACAGTAATTTTGTGTCTTGTGTGTTTATTAATAGAGGACCAAATGTCACACAGGCAGTAGTCCCAGGACCAGTTTGCATGGAGAATGAATGTTTTGCTCATGAATAAATGGTCCCTTCAGATCAAGGTTGAGGTCATTGGCAAGATCCAGGCGTTAGCTCATTCTAAAGCTATGTGCACATGCGACTAAAGGAGTTAATACTCGGACTGTCAGTATCTCTCTTTCATAAGAGATGTGTTCAGCCTAGGTTTTTTAAAATAGTTGGATACAGTTTATCCTAAACTTCAGCATAAATACATGTCTGGCAAAATAGCAGCCAAAGCAGGCAGTGACCCTGGGCTACCACCTGCTAGCTATCAAAGAGCACCACAAAAGAGGGTTAGGAACATGCTAACGAAATGGAAATTGCCTGTGATTACCGACAGCAGGATGAGCATCCTCTTTTGCCTGTGAAGAAATAATTTCCTCTCATCCAGGTACGCAGCTACTGCAGCGTTGTAGAGAAAGCAGCTTCACAGCGTGCCGGTAACCATGGATGATACACAAATATGCTAGCAGTTGAGAATCTATGTGTAGTTTCCCCCTGGATAAAAGAGACCCACAGCAACAGTATTTACAGTCTACACAACAATATTATTTTCCTCTCCTTGGTTTGCGAGGGTTGTAAATAGGAAAACAGAAAAAAACCCGGCTAAGCTATTAAATCTAGGAATAACAAGGCTCTTAAAGCCAGGTTTATTGTACCGGGGTAGGTAAAAGCTTCACGTTTTTTTGATCTGCGGGTGTTAAATATCCTGTCTGCGCCAGGATTCCTGCTCGGATGTCATTTATCTCCCCGAATCCTTGGGAGAGCGAGGCGCGGGCAGATGTCCTCGAACGGCGGGCAC
>JAVJGI010000064.1:18297151-18384972 GCA_035590275.1 Ibycter americanus | reverse complement strand
TTCGAGGAAAATGAAATGAAACGGTCCCTGGTGCTTTGGTTTTACTGACTTCTAAGCGCTCGAGCCAAGTGTTATCCAATTTTTCCCATACAATCTGTTTGGAGAGCTAGCAGTGCATTGCAAAATGGCTTATTTTGATGACATGGTCATAATTCTAAAAAATTTGATTTCCAAATATATACATCATATTGTGGCCTTGCCAGAAAATCATTCTATTGAAAGACTTCTGTCTTAACATTTAGACTAAATAAAGGAGAAATGATTACATGATCTAAACACCTTTCTGGGGGAAGGGGGGTGGGGTGTGCTGCTGGTTGCTGGAAAAGAGCAAAACAAAGAAAATATTTTGCAAACCCAAAAGCTTCTTTCTGGGGATCATGAACTGGAGACATTGCGGGTACTGTCAAAAATCTAAAGAGGAAATGAAAAATAGCACTTGCTCCTTTTGAGTGAGCACGTGTGTTTTCTTGATGGCTGGAGGAGGCTGCATTCTAACAAGGTTTCTCAGTGCATTAGAAAATGCAGAAATATGTCATAATCCCTTGGTTCCTTCAAACTGAAAAATCAGAGAGCATGTTTAACACACAAGAACTCTCCCCCTCTCTCTCTCTGTGCATTAGCTTGTATCTGCAAAGCAGAACTTCCATGTATAGATGTATCTATGGTGGAATTTAAATCTTCAGCCTCCAATAAAATTGTGTTCTGTAATAAAACTGCTGCACCTTGACTCCAGACTACACTGAATCCCAAATTAAACACCCCATTTACTCTACTGTAACAAGCAGGAAGGTTTGCTACGGTGAACACTATTACAGACAGGAAAGGCATATTATCATTCTCTTTACCTTCTGTACATACGATAGCAACACCTAAACAGCCCCTGTGAGTCATATTTTTCTCTAGTTCCTGGCTCCTCTTACAATAAAGAATTGATGAAGGGAAAACGTGGATTGAAATGTGATATTTAATTTCACATCGCTCCCTTAATTATTTAGCTAGCTGGACAGACAGCTCCAGCAGTTTAAAAGCAAGCAGGTAGCGTATTTTACTACAAAATGTCTTCCTGGATTTCATGAATAACTCAGTGTCATAAACAGAAACAGCTGGCATGGTGAAGGCTGTGTGGATTTCTTTATGCATTATATATAATGTAGATGCTTCCCACATAATGCACACGAACTATCCGCTTCATATCAATGTTTGTAGCCCACAAATACCATAAATAATATACCAGGGATATAAAATTAGGGGACTTAAACTTGTTAATTCAGGTTATATATTAAAATGCCATTGTTTAGTGGCCATTTGTCTATTGTTTAAAGGTCTAACAATTTCAGATGCATGCCATTCTTGGGTGCTAGTTTTCCCATCTTTCTCTGGGGGAGTCATTACAGAATTTTGATATTTTTGCTGTGGTTATTAAATTAGAAATTGGAGCTCACTGAGGGTAAGAGGAGAGAATGATGGTTCACACCGCTTTGTCATGCCAAGGGAAGTGCTGGCGAGCCCCGCAGGGTGTGCCTGGGGCTGGGCTGAAGGCTTTCAGCTGTGAGCTGAGGGGAGCTACCCTCTAGTGGACTGATGGTGAATTTTATTCCCCTTTTCATGCCCCATCCCGGTCTTCATTTATTAAATACAAGGTACCTACCTTCTCTAAGGATGTTCTTGGCAATTAACCTTCATGCATGAGACAGGAGCTGAAAGTTAATAAAAAAAGTATTTCTAATCAACTGTGGTGATGTGAGGCATGGAGAAGTCATAGTAGTAAGCCAAGAATGTGAATCCCCAGGCCTCTCACAGCTGAGGTTAATCTGAAAGGAGTTACAAGTTTGAAGTCGTTTTAGATCAGATGTCTAAGGCAAAGAAGGAGGGCTCCGTTCCCAGACATCTGATCTAAACCCTTTCAGCCTTGGGAATTTTGACTCCAGATGCAGGTTCCAGCTCTGCAGATGATCCTTATCTTTAATGGGACCAGCTCAAACAACCACACATAGATTTGTTGCCATTGCAAAAGACCCGAAGAAAGAAGCTGGCTCTCAGCCTGTAGGTTTTGGGGGAATTAATTCCTTGAGTCTGAGTTTGGCTCACCTCTGTTCAAAAGTGGAGTAACCTAGGAAAAAGAAACAGGCCAGTGAGTTGGAAAGATGAAGACTAAAGGATGTGACTGAATTAGAAGTTTTTCTGGGCCCATGCAGGGCGTTGTGCGTAGCATTGCTGGGCTAGAGCCTATATTAGCATCTACTGTAAGTTTTGTTCCAAGGGATCAGATTTCTGGAGCCTGAGACCAGTTACGATACATCAGAGAAAGCCTCGTAATAGGAAGCTTTATTGCCTTCTGCTAAGTGAGCCAAAAGTCAGGGGCTTTCCCTTGTAAGCATAAGGCTGGGAAGGGGGGGAAGGGGAGAAGGGGGGGTGGGGAGGTTTTTTTTTCTTTTTGCCTGATGTGTTTCATCCTTCCCCACCTCCAACATCAAAGTGTTTGCTAGGGCAAGTCAGCCCTGTGATTCTGGAGCTGTGTATTTCCCCTCTCCCAGTAGTTTCCATGCCCATTTCCTATGCCCCAGCTGCCAGAGCACTAACCCTCTGCTGCTTTAATCACTCCATTAATCAAGCCTTTGCAGTGATCAGCACACTAGCTCTCACTGCCACAAGGAAGCCTGTTACTTCTTCAGGACACATAATCTCCCACTAGCCCTCCAAGGGTTTTTACTCAACTGAGCCATATTGCTCTACCAGCTAAAAAAGGTATTTCACTCCATTTTGAATTAGCTGTGTTTTTAACATAATGTAGCTCACATAAGGCACAACTCGAGAATAGCTCTTGTATTTTGGGCACTGTGAAGGTGAAAAGACATACTAAGCCATTTCCTATCTAAGCTTCACAGACACTGATTTCATTAAACAGACAAACACTGTCATCAAATCAAAGATCAGCAGATACAAACAAGTCGTTTCTGTTGGCCTCTAGTGAGCCGTGATTGCATTCCCATGGGTATGGGGGGGTGGGGGGGTTGTCATATAATACAAAGGCATGTGTACAGCCAGTCTCCAGTCCAGGCAGAGCAGTTTATTAACTACTATTTTGTACTGGGTAGCACCAAAAGATGGCAGATCTTATTACGCTAGGAGACTTTGAAAAATGTAAAATGTAGCCATAAAACAAAAGATCACAGAAAAGCCACAGACAGAGCAAAAATAAATGAAAGGAAATCTTAGTAACCTTCAGTGGCCTCTCACACTTCTGACTTGCAAGGGGAACAGTGTAGCGCTTGAAAATTATTTTGCAGTGCATTTTGTAGAGTGAAGACTGGCACTCTGCTGACTTGCAGGATAAGGATGTCATTTCCGAAGGTTAAGGGGAAGCAGGGAGAGTCCTGTGTACTGAGGGAAGGTGCAGCTCCTGCCTGGTGTGAGGTGGGGCAAGGCTTGTCCCCTAGCTCTGCCTGCCTTTGCTAGGAAACCTTTCTTCCCGCATATCTGTCCCCTAGCACGCCCTGCCTTTTCCTGAGCCATCCATTTCTGAAGCCAGGAAAATCAAGGAAAGGAAAGGAAGAAAAAAAACCCAAACCAGAGCTGCACTAGAAAGTATTCACATCACTACCACCGATACGTGAGCAACTACCTCAGCAGTACCAGCAGTGTGTGAGAGCAAAGGCACAAGGGTGGGATGTGAAAACAGCAACAGAGAGGAAATGAGCTCGGAGTTTGAGAATCCAAGCCTGCTGGGAAGGACAAAATCCTTCCAGTTGTCGCAAAAGGTTCAGCAAAGAGCAGTGTCTGAAGGAGCAGAGACTGAAAGAGGTGGAAGTGAGACCAGTCTGCTTGCTAATGGCAGTGGGGGACACAGAAAGCAAGCATACTGCCATTCATCAGCTTGAGTCTTCAAGCATAAGCAAGCTCTGAAATTTTCAATGGCTAGCTTATATAGCTGTGTATTCCCTTCCCAGATCCAGATCTGAATTCTGCAGCTTGGGAAATTTGTGACCGCTGTGAGCAAAGCAGTGCTGTCACATGAACACACACACACATGCACACACAAACACTCACACACTCTTGGGGTGGACATGTGCAAAAATACCAGCAGCAAACAGAAATGATAACACCTAGAACAGTTTCTGATGCAAACACTGATGCAGTACAATCAGTACAATAGTTTTGCAGAATCATGTCACTGAAGTATTTACTTTACTATTTGCTGTGACTGCATGTTTAAGCTTTTCTTCCTGTATAGTAATGCTTGTTGGCTTATTTAAGTTCTTTAGTTCTGGCTTCGTAAACGTGCATCAAATCTAAATGACATGTTTGCATGTGTATACTCAATGAACAACACAAATTATTTATCCCTTGGGATAAAGGACTTGAAAATACAGATGGTCTTGATACAGTCTGGTAAGAATGTAAACAGGAAAATATCTTTGTTGACTTATTTCTTAGTAATCAGTAATAATTAATTATTGTCTAGAGATGAATTATATTATTTCATAAACCTTGCAACAAACAATAGCTAAATTAAATCAACTTTGATTTTCTTAGGATTACTAAAGATAACATCAGATAACTTCCTTAGCAAAGTAACAACCCCCCATGCTCCTTTTTCCATTGTTCGTTTGATCTATGTCAAATTTAAAGGCAAAAATCAAGATCACGAAAAGTGTCCCAGAATTTTATCTTGCCCCTCACTTCTATGGTTTTGCAACTAAGCTTATTTCAGTTTAGTTTAGTTTAAAGTGTGCTTTTGCATTCTTCAAAACACCACCCTCATCAGATGTCAATATTAAATCTGTTGAGTGGTTTTAGTTCTTCTGAAATAATTTCTATTTCTCACCACTTTGATGAATTATTTCCGCCCTGGGAACTATGGTTGGTGTCTTGCCTTCAGTATATGTTCTGCTTCCCTGTTTCATCTGAGCAAACCCAAACAAAGTTTTCTCTGTGCTTGTTCCATAAGCTGATTAGATTCCAGACAGTTGTATCTATCTTTCATAATGACTTAGCAATTTTTCACAAATGTTTCAATTTGTGGATTAATATTGGCAAGAAGCTAATAGTTGAGCTGTATTTGGCTTTAGTAACACTACATTGCATAATGCTAATTCTTTCCCTGACTTCTAATGTGAGGGAATCAAGTTCCTATGAAGGTCTGCGCATACAGCTGTCTTCATGTCAGGGCAAATCAAATGGAAAAATGATCACAGGCAGAAAATGCAAAAGGATGTAAGCATGGCTGAAATTAATAAAAAGTCCAATGAATGTTCCTCTTTCAGCCCTTTTTGCAGAGCTCTGAACTTGCACTGCCACAGACTCTGCTGTTACTCCTCCTGGCCCTATCAAGCCTCCCGCCTCTTTCTGCCCTGCTTGCTCTTCTGCCTTACTTCTGCCCAGATACGTTCCTACATCATCTGCTAGTCACTATTCAGTGCTCCTCCACTAGCCTGAAGCAGTCCTCAGACATGTTCGGTGTCTTGTTCTTATTGTGGTAGCATTAGTACATTGGTAGCATACATTAAGCAAGAATGGTTTAACCAATTGGTGAAGTGCAATGATGGCTATCTATCTTAAGGTGGTTGTTGCTGTTGTTGTTATTATTATTATTATCATCATCATCGTCGTTATTATTATTATCATGATCTTTATTTATTTATTCAGTCATAATTTCAGAAATGCCGGGTATGTGTTTTTATTTTTCCAGGTGTAAGGCAATTAGATCTTAGGCTACATTTTCTAATGCATCTGTTACTGTGCATTAAAATAAAATAGAAGGTAAATTCTATTTCCTCTGGATAGTCAACTAATGCAGACTAATGTATTTGAGTGGTGACCTGATTGCAGAATTTGCCTGAACCTGTAACAATTCACATAGTTTCTTTGCAGTGAGGCGACTCTGTGGCATAACTAATCTTGAGCAATCAGTTGACAAAAATATTTGTTAATAATTACCTGTGATGGGTGAAGCTCTCTGAACATCTGTGTTGGTAAAAGGTGACCCTAAGTCAGGGCAGGTGGGGTTTGCTGAGGCTGGTATATGAGCCTGATTGGAAAAAAAGATATTTTCCACTGCATATATGAGGACGACCCACACGTTGTTATGGAGATTCCCACGTTGTTGCGCTACAGCATAACTACCGATGGCCAGAAACTACACAGTTTGCATTACAGCTTCATTTAATATAAATCAAAATAATCTCTGAAGCTGTCATTTTTACTATAAGAATAATCAAATTAGCACCCTACTGAAAAAGCTTAACTAATACGAAAAATTGCAAGTGAAATTACAGAAAGTAATAGATACTACATGCTGACGTGGATTGGAATTGATATATGAGACTGTACTGCTAATCTACAAGAACTGCTCATCTTGTAAAGCTGTGCTTTATACCTTACTAGTGTTTGACCTCAATAGATGGACTCAGCACAACGGTGTAGGCTGGTGGTTTAGAGGGGCCAGGGCTTGCCTCAGTCACTGATAGCAGTTTGGGAATTTTGAAAAAGGAGAGGTATGTCTCCATCAGGTCTACCAACCAAAGTGTCACACAGGATGGAGAAATCTTCACCTAAGAACTGGACTGATGGAAGTAAATGTACCCTACAGGGTAAAATCACTGTGAGATTGCCCTTTTCTGACAGCTTTCAGAGGAGGCTGACCACATCCTGGGGAGAAATTACAAGACTCACACAGCAAGACATAGCTGCTGTCGCTGGACTTCCCATCAGTCCGCAGCAAACAGGCTTCCATCAAGCTGCCTGCTTCCTAGCTGGTTCTGCTGACCGAATAGGGCCCACGAGTACAAGTTCACTCAGGGCAAAATTAAATTTACCTGCATAATGCCTAGTAATTAAGTCTACTACCAAACTGGGCTGTAGTTCATCACTGACCAACTAGAAGCTGTGAGCTCAGCACCTGAGTGATAACTATCGGGGCACATTATCTATAAAACCAAAAAATTACCTGGGTGAACAAGGCACACACTTATTCTCCTTTGTATAAAATTGATTAAAAGAATACCATGCTAAGAAACAAAGAATAACATCCCCATACTATAGGTATTTCTTCCTAATCTTCTCAGTGTTCCTTCAGAATTCAGGTACAGGAGTGAGGAAACATATCTATCCCCTGAATCTGAAAAAAGCATCTTCAATCTCTAGACCAGCCTGCCATGGATTCTGTCCAACACACTTGTCTGTCTTAGTCTCTCAGCTTTTTAAGTGGGGGTAATATTAATTCACCTTTGTAAAGTGCTGTGAATTCTTTAGATGGAAAAAGTGCTGTGTATGTCGAACCTTGAACTCAGTTTTGGCAGGTAAGTGATGAAATTGATTTTGAGCCTACATTTATTTGCAGTTTTAGATTGCACTAACTTCCTTAGACTTACTCCAAATGCACAAATGTGTAATTGACAGCAGAATTCATCCCATACCTTCTTATAGACCACTCATCTAACCACTGAACTACAGCAGGCTAGCAGACAGCAGAATCTGGCTCCTTGTATCTCAAGTTGTTTTATAAAACCAATAAAATCAGCTTCACTTTTATAGATTTTTTTGAAAAAAAACCTGCTAAAATCTAGTGGTTTTTTAATATGCAGTGCGGGAATTTAACTGTGCTGCAATAGAGTATAGTAAGGGCCAAATTCTACTCTCCATTATTTGAGTAAGTAGATAACATAAATCCATTAAAAGTGCTTCTTCAGGTTTATCTTTCTGATCTGTTGCAGTACAGGCGTGAAATATATTTATTTCATTTTGCAACAGCTGACTTTTTTGTAATGGCTGCTACAAGAAATATTGACTCTTTATCTTTTAATAAATAATATTTATAGATTTAGAAAAATCATTAGATATGAATTATAGCTACTGTAATCATTATAAATACATTAACAACAAATGGTCAAGCCAAATTAGAAAAGCTCTATTAAAAATTAAATAAAAAGATCTATTGAGTAAACAGATGTCTCTTCACAGCAGACATATCCCCACAGTTATTGACTGAAGCACTTCTAAGTATTAGGAAATGACCAACCATGACAAAACATTACTAAAATAATGCTCCATAAAATACAACTTGCAGTGTTGCCTTGATCGGGGATGATCAGGAGGCTAATTAACAGATTTGTGTGCAATATTGTCAGAAATCTATTGGCTTCTATAAGGCGATCTAAATGACATGCTTATAAATAAAGAGTTCAGGCAGTAAATTTTTAGAAGAATAGCTATCATCCAAGATGACTGCACTTTAAAGGTGACCATCTGTCTGTTGAGGTATTTTTTTTACCTTCTGCAGATAAAAGGTTCAAGAGAACAGTAGAGAAGAAAATTGCAGCAAATGGGCCCTGAAGCTTAGCAAGGTAGAGCCCTCAATTCTGATTTGAATCAACTCGAATAGAGCAGGGAATGTGTAAAATCTGGTAGGATCCGGCCCCCAGTTGCTATTAGCATGTTATAAGAACTTATTTGAAAGCAGTGCTAAGTTCCAGGCTAGAACAAAGCTAGTTTAAGGAATTGAAATGGCTCCAGTTCTTGATTTAAAACAGGTTTTTACTCTCAGTAATCTCTGGCAGTAAACACACATATTTTTCTTTTCAAGATGGTTTATGATCAGTGATTTCAGTCCACTCCACATTACCCTACCACATGTCCTGAACTGCCTGGGACAATCCCAGATTAGGAAACGCATTCATAGGTCTCACACAAAGCCTACTTTATACAGAAATAACAAAATGTCCTAACATCTGTTCACAGCCCATTTAGTAATAAGCTCATATACCTTGACACTTTCAAAGAAGGTCTTCCTAGAAGTTACCATTATCTCTGGGAGACAAGGGAGCCAGGTGGGGTTTGCACACACATTTTCTTTTAAACTAGATCTTATTATCATGGATGTTATTAGAGAAGCCATAAAATGCTGTCCTTGCTTCCAAGGTGGAAGACCTTAGCTCAGGCTGAATGGCTCAGTTGTGTGGCAGATCTGAAATACACAGGGGCAGGGGTGACCACTGACTGCCTACCGTGAAGTTACAGTTACAGAAAATCATCATAACCTGTCACATGGGGAAGGGAGAGCCGTGATCAAGGGAAAGGGAAACCCATGGAGCCATCTCTACACTGTGGTTTCTACACTGGTAGTCTCCTGAGAGACCACGAGTCTCCCAGGAAAGAAGCAACATGGGGATGGTATGAGACAGTTTCTATTTCAGACCAGAAGGAGGGTTTATGCACTCAAAAGTTTGAGTGTCTTTTTTTCAGTGATAGGAATCACTCTAATAAAATGTCACTTCTCCCTGTAAACTTGCTGCTCTGACTCCTTCACATACTCATAACAGCAAATCCCTGTCAGCGATGCCTGTTAGGCACTCAGATGACCACCATTCACGATTTGGTCTATCTGGACAGCAACAAACTGTTCTGTAAGCTGGGTCCTTGCTTTTTAATACTGGAATGATATAGTTTATTGCAGTTTTAGTGCCCATTAGGAAGTCGCCTTCCCACAGATACCCTGATGTAACGTGAGACAGTTGATTTATTATGAGGCACAATGCGAATACTTGTTTTCACCTCCTTCCTGTCTCCACCCCCAGTTCCCATGTGTTCTGGTTGAAAAGTTCTGCAGCATGCAAGTGCCATCATCATCAACACGTACACTGCTCAACCCTCATTGTAAGAGTACCTTTACACTGAGCGCTGAAGCCTACAAGCTTTACAGTCCAAGCAACCTAAATCTGTCATATTAATGCTATTTTGGGATATGTGCATGATCTAAAATGACATTTTTCATTGTAGTAGAGATGCACCGCTATAAACAAGCAACACAAAAAAATCTAGTAGTGTTTGGAGTGCTTATAGTTTCTAATTTAAGGCAACTGCTTGAGGAAAAAGAGGATACTGCAAGTAAAAGTAATAAAGCCTCCCGCAAAATCATTCATTAAAACAACAATTGAAATGTACATATTAAGTGACACAATTGACATGCATCTGGGTAATTTAAATCTATTAATATTCTAGTGGGGAAAATGCTCACTGCTGCTGCTTGGCCTGATGCAGATCAGATTAACAGTGCTGTGTCACTTAATGTTGTGTGGTAACTCTTACGCTCCATCTGAAAACATGTTAGAGATAAATAAGAAATAGTAACAGGAAAGAGAAATTACAGGGTACAATGCACAGGAGAAGAGAGATGTTTTCAGCTGAGATTTGAAATCAGATTGAGAGTCAATGAGGTAGAGAGATAAAGAAAGGCTGTTCCAGATGGCGGGAGCTGCAGAGCAGAAGGCTGTCTTACCACCAATTAATTTAATGAAACCCACCCACCAGTTTCCCATCCTGACTTTTTTCCCTGAACAACGTTAGGATCAAACCTCGTGGTGTGAAACCACAAGAACCCAATGTGAAAAATTCCATGCTCTCTGCATGCCATGGTGAGAAACTCCCATGTGCAGATCTGCCTGCAGCAAGGCCCTGCATTCAGACAAAGGCCTTTCTCTCCCAAACGTCGATCCTACAGGAGCCCGTGCCTGCACGGTGATGAGCGCTTCCATCCCCAGATCGTTCTGCACATCTTGCAAGTTGCTGCTCATCACGGCGTGAGCAGTCTAGTACAACAGGATAGGTGGCTGCTCTTTAGGCAGAGAGCAGCATACAAGGGAAGGCTTGTGCGGGTGCGCTGGGAGGTACTTCACGTACAGCACCTTTCTCTGGCGTGAGGTCAAGCCAGCTGACATGGCGCATCATGGCATGGCTGGTTCAGCCTTCCACACAGGCAGAAGCACCCATGAGATGCAGAGGGCTAATACCACCATAAAGCAGCCCAGCTCTTTGCCTGAGCCTAAAGGGAATTCCTCCCGTCTGGGGCTGGGTACATACACATCATACTAATGTGCTCCTTCAGAGAACTCTTCTACATCTGAAGTTTAATGCAACATAAAATGACCACTGTGATAATTACCTTTGCACAGTGGAGTTCACTGAAGTGAATGTAAATATTAATCATATGATCTACATACCGTAAAAGAGAAAGCCTGCATCAAATAGTATTTCTAAGCACAGCTCACCACACTAGGATAATTCCTGACAACTAAACTTAACAGTTCATCTAACAGCATCAACAGCTCATCCTGAAGAGAAGAGCTTTGTCCTGTCTCATGAAGCCCATCAGAACCAAGCTATTTCAGACGAGACATAGAAGTGAAGATTCAGAAGTTGTGCTCAGCTCAGCCTGGGGCCTCTCCTCCTTTGTACAGAGCAGCTTTCGCTGATCTTACAGCACAAAAGTAACAGAGCAGTCTGTTAGACATTTGGATCTCAGTCACCAAAGGGCTTTCCAGGTTAAAAGCAAATCCTTCATTTTCACATAGAAACCTACGGGTACCCCTTATAGGTCAGCGGTCAGTTGTCAGGAGGAAGCATCCCTGAACCATCAGGATATTGTATTCTCCTTCAGCTTCAATCTCTGGGTAATTTCCCCTCCATGTCTGGAATATATGATTTTACATTATCTGATTTTGAAGTAAGCATAATCAAAAAGTCTGTGTTTGTGGAAGCAATCATGAACTTTTGACTGCATGTAAGTGAAAAGTACTAGCTGATTTAGCTACAGCTGCCTCCTTATTCGATAGCAGTTAAATGTTCTGGGATATACTTCCACTGGACAACAAAGAACCAGTACAGTTAAATCCGTGAGCTTCAGTTATTTTGGGGTAAAACTGGAATTATGCATGAATAAGTCACCTTCCAAACAATGTAAACGTAGATTCACAATATTACTTGATTTTATTCCTTGGTATAATTCTACTTATCACTACTCTAAAAAAAAAAAACCTAGATAGAAACTATTAAAGAAGTGATGACAAAAATGCCATGTTAGATTTCCATTTATTTTATCATTAAAAAGATTTACAGCCTGTACTGATATCAGATTATAAAAATTAGGACCCTCCATAAATTAAAAGAGCTTGCTCTTGCTGAGCTATAATAAGGGAGCTAATATGTCAGATCTGAAAGGTCTAAGAAACAGAAAAACAAGCAGCAATGAAAAGTGAGATCTTAAAAGTATGTAGAGATTTTAAAAGTAGATTCTTGTAGAATGCAATGAAATATTAGTAGAAAAAGGTAACTTGCCAAAACAACTGCACTAATCCTCCTCTCATAATAGCCTTCATGATAGAATTAGTCATACTCTTTCTTTTTTTTTTTTTTTTCATTTAACAGGCTCTGATATAATGACATTGAATTCCATGCAAATATTCTACTTCTTTAGAAATAATTTATGGAAGCTTTACTGGAAAATTTTAGCTGGATCTTAAAAGGTTTTATGGCCTCAATTATAGCACTTTTACTCCTAATAATCAATATTGATTTTACCCTATCATCCTTTTTAAAGTTTCTCTTGGTTTACATAGAATCCAAATCTTGACTGAGTTTATAAAGGGATAATATTTTCATTCTAAAACCATATTCTTTTAGATAATTATTCCGGCTCCTCAAGCGCTACTTCTGCTATACCACTAAAAACACAAACCAAATCTTAGTTTCTTCATTAGTAGGAAGCAAGTGTAGTGTAAGGCAGTAGGAGAAAGACAGCTAGCTAATCAGCAAGACTGTTCAGTGGCCTGCAGTTGCGCTCATCCCTTTACATGTTTTCATGTGCTTCAGAGCTTCATTCACTGTATCACAGCGTCTGCGTCTCATCTGCAGTTGCAGCCTACACTCCTGTTGCAATGCACCAGAGAGAAACCTCAGGGAACACTACACACCAACCTATAGGGAGCTTTCACTATACACTTCTCCAGGCAACAGAGCCTTCTGAATCAGCTCCGCACACCACAGGCTAATGCAAGGGACCTGTCTCTCTCATCTGCTCCTCTGCACAACCAGGCTTTTCCAGCTGTACAATGTTGTCAGGAACTGTAACACTGCCACCTCTGAATTGTGACGTCTAAAGCCAACACACCCCCAGTTATCACCTCCTGCATATGCCATGCCACTTTCCTTAGCATTAACACTACTGTATGTGAAGAGTCTGAGCCACAGAAAGGGCCTGCTCTTCACGTCTGCTGTCCTTGCCCAGGCTTCTCCTGGTGACGGACAGTGATGAGGTGCCATCACGCAAGCTGCCCCAGTGCTCGCTGGAGCTGTGAGCTGTGGAGGAGGCTGTGATTCAGGCAGCCAGTTGCTTCTTTTCAGTCCCACACGGCATAACTTCCTTGTTCACCCCACTGAGCAAAACAATGAGGCATAGATGCATCGGTTAGCCCCATGTTTTATTCAGCTTTAGACAGATAAAGTTTGAGTCACTGTCCCTTGAGGAGGGCAGTGGTCAGGTAAGACCCTTGAAGGCTCTGTCTGCAGTGGGCGGATTTGTTTATACTTGCCAGGAGGATCTCCATTCTCCACTCAAGTATAAGCCTCTTTATTTTGCCCTTGCCTTTTCTAACATAATTACATGGTGATACACACATGTACTTTAAAGATTGACTTGCTTTTTCGACTAGGAATAATAAAGAAAAAACATATGACAAAAGTTATATGAAGGGAATAGTATATAGAAAATTTCTTTGACTGTTTCTATTGACTTATACACCTGCTTTGTAGGTTCTTTTACTCTGTCCTTCTGCTCCCTTACACTAGGTTTATTTCAGCATCTTTGGAAATGAAAAGATCCCCTTTTGTTTCAGAATTAGTATTTGACTGATGAAAAGAATGAACCCCAGGGGCTGTCTTTTCCAATCAGGCACTGCACAAGCACTTGAGCTGACTATGTTCTGCAGAACATTGAAAACATGGCATGCCCAGGAAATGTTTGCCATCACATTAGTGATGCTGTAATGGGCACCACAAATCACCTGGACATTAATAGAATGAAATCACTTACTGCCTCGGAAAGCAGCTTTATTCTCAGTTGGTGTCCTGAAGGCACCATGTGTGCAGTCTAGAGTTTCTACCACAAAGGAGAAATTTCCAAATATCATAAAAGTCCTGTTTTACTTGCTGCTTTTGGAGTTTGTTTAAGTCTCCACTGATTGTTTCTGATGGCAATCCCTTAAACACAACTAGTGTTGGGGAAAAAAAAAAACCCATAAAAAAAAATATTAGTTGTCTTACAAACTTTAAGTGATCTCTGATTTTTCTAAAAGCTGTAGCAGGACAGGATACACATGACTTCTAACGACTGCCCTTGCTCTCACTTAACTGCAATAACGCATCAAACGTGTTTCTTTATCCTGTTATTGCTAGTTTGTAATTTGATGATCAGACAGATTTGAGTTCTCCCCAAGCTGTTCCAACGTGTCTGTAACAGAAGCAGAGGTACCTACGAGCACTTCCCATTTTGCTCAAAACATAGAACAGCTTCAATGATCAGCCCACGTGAAGCAGACAGCAGTGGTTAAATTAACTGTTGTGATCAAAGAAATGGGCTGTTAAAAATACCTGATTTCCTATTAGAGAAGACTTTCTAATTGTGCTTCTGGTGCCGAGAACACGTTGAATTTTTTATGAGATAATTCAGGTAACAGTCCATTAGAAAGTGTATTTGATTTAGCCTGAGGAAGTTTGGGAAAAGAGAGGGCATTCCTGTGTAAGCAGTGCCTGGCCTCGCTTCTCTGCCCCTGCCAGGGCTGCCATTCCTGGGCAGCAGAGCGAGTGGTATGCCCACTCCTCTGCCCTACAATGCACTGCCAGCTGCACGGATGCACACTGAAATCAACTGTAGGCTACATTAATATACCTAGGTGTGATCTACAGCAACTGAAAGCCCACTCTGCTTTCCTTGTTACCAGAGCAGCATCCTCTGCAGCTAAATTCAAGAGATCTCAAGAGTCAAATCTTTTACTGTCCATAAAATAAAATACCTGGCATCTCAGGCTTATCTTTCTGCTTTTAACTTATTTTCACTTTGTATTAATAGAATGTTTGTTATACCATGTTCAAGAAAGCATCTCGTTTCTCCAGTGCTACTCTAGCAATCAAACTGATAGCTGTAAAACAGATAAATAGGAGCTGTACACCACTGTTTCTGCTGGCCCATTTTTCATCTTTTGAAGTAAACCCCCCAGAGTCTTTTTGCAGAATAAATTGAAGATAAAAAAGTTATCTTTTGATGCGGATAGTTTGAACATGTCAGATTTGTGAAGCATTTTCTTCGGCTAGCTTAGCACTCTGCCTTTTGAAAGACACATAAGGCAAAGCACAGCTGTCAGAAAATTAAAAAAAGTACTCGTATAAGACAAAATTAAGTAGCTCTATTAAAAGCAGAGGATCTAGAAAGTCAGGTTCCAATCTACTTACTAATGACAAGCAGCATTTCACTCTACAATTTTTCCTCAGCGAAATCAATGAAATTACTTTGGAAGGGGGATAATACACAGTATGAGGAAACATGCCTAAATCTGGCCTTAACCGTTCCATTATTGGCAGTGAGGCTGCCCTTACAAGCTGGGATCCAGCAGATGCCTCTTGGTGTGTGCCCCTTGTTCCAAGTAGAAGAGAAGGACAAAATAATCCTGCAGAGCGCTGACCAGCAGGCTCACTGGTTACTGGAGACCAATTTATTTTGAGCAGTTCTTTTGCTTCTTTAAATTATACTGTGGGAAGCTTTGGCTGAGATAGAGGCAATAAGGAATCCTGTTTTCCTTTCTCATCCCCAGCTCTTCCACAAAGCTAAAGATGGAATATATTTCTTCAGTATGTTTATATCAAGTTTAAGCATTGCAGAAGGGAGTATTTTTGTACACAGTTCTACTCCATGGTAAGCTATAGAAACTTAATTACTTTCAGCTATTGGAAAGCTGCTCATATCTGGATCTGAAATAATAGATCTTAGATTATTAAAGTTAATAATTCTCAGTATAGTGCTGCTGGATTTTCATTTTCCATTTAGATCTTCAACAGTTCAGACAAGTATGTGGCAAAGATGATTTTACACTGCACTGACTTCCTTAAATGTTCTTAACATCTACATTTGCACACCGAAGAGCACAAACTGTTGCAGTTTTATTCTGCTCATGCTTCTAGACCACGGAACTACTGATTTCATTTAAATTATTCCTGACTTACTGTGTAAGTTAGGAGATGTCAGATTCTCCATCCTGCTATCTGAACCTGTTTTATAGAAACCAAATCTTAGAAGATAGAGACACAGTGGGATCACGGATTTTGGGGAAATAATTAAATCAACATCATTCTGTCCATTTCTTACTGCAGTTCCTAATAGGTGATTAGTATGTTTGTTCCAGCATGCCTGCATTTTTGATGCAGTGCAATCCCTCAAACACCTCACAAAAGAAATTACTGATCAGGCAGAGACCAAAAACACCAGGCAGAATGAAGTCCTGAAAAGTTTAAATTTTTATGTGAGTCCAGGAGGTGGGGGGAGGAGAGGAGTGGTTTGGTAATCTTGCTGCAAATATCCATTTCTTTGAGAAAGCAACAAGTCTCAACAGTTCTTGTCATTAAAGTTATAGTCACAAAAAAGGGAAACCTCTCTAGTTGTAATGCAGTTATAGTGGTAAATGGTCACTCATTACAGGAAAATATACATTAAAAAAAAAGAATCCTCCCTTAGGAAAGCCATTGTACTAAATATGAAGACTCAACTCAGTTTTTAAAGTCTAAGATGAAGGTATTTTTCCCTGATCTGTAGGAATGTCAGTGCAGCCTTTTATTTACAAGTCACTACTGATGCTTACTTACCATCTCATTAAGTCATACAGGTGCATCATTTCACCACCAATGTGCTGATCATCTTCCTGCCCACACAGCCCACTAACTCATGACCCGCTTTAGGCAAATGAACGCTTGCTCAACTTTGCCTGTGGAAGTAGTCACAATGATTTTACATAGGGAAGGGATAAATTTAGTGCAGGTGTACATGTCTGCTTCAGCAGAGACTTTACTACTAAGCTGCTGTGAATCAGGGGTTATGCCATCAGTGTGTTAAGAAGCACCAAGCACAACAGGGCTCTGACTAGAGCTTTTGAAAGCCCAGAGTTAATAGCATGAAGAGTAAACATGATCAATTCTGCTCTGTGGTGTAAATTAAAACTAGTTCCATTCAAGGAAATGAAGTAAATTTAGTGGAGTAACTGAGCTAAGAATTTTTGTCAACGACACTACCTTGAATTTCTTAGTAAAAGCTGGATGAACACTATCCTGGCTTATTATGGCTGAAGAGAAGGCCATTCCTGAAAGGTGAAAACAGCCTTATCTCAAATGACAAGTAGTAGGCAAGATGGGAAGTTATGGCCTTTCGATCAATGGAAGAAAACATCCCAGTTATCTGTGAAGGTCTGTTGCACCATTCAAATGACAGAAGGTATTGTATGGCAGTGCTAGAAGACATTTATAAGGATTGTTAGCATAATACAACAATATGGATTCCAATCCTTTCATCCTAAATGTGTAATTAAACTCTTTAGTATTCTTCAGTGATGTAAATTGGTCTTTATTATATGTAGTATTACTTTAGTAAAGACTACCTCACAGGAAATAAAGAAGGCAACTAGTCAAAGAAAATAAGAAAGAAGCATAGGGTGCATTCCTGATCCTTCTGAAATTT
Organism: Ibycter americanus; assembly: GCA_035590275.1. NCBI lineage: Eukaryota > Metazoa > Chordata > Aves > Falconiformes > Falconidae > Ibycter > Ibycter americanus. The sequence goes on along the minus strand of JAVJGI010000064.1, from coordinate 18,367,427 downwards.
ATGCCAAGGACATACCGCTAATGACTTCTGATGTTCATCTGCATATGCACAGATTGAAAGCCTCTCATATTGTTCCAGTAAAAAGGAGGAAATGTCTGAGTCAGAGAAATTTTATCTATCTGCTGATAATCTGTTAGCACTATGGAGTGGATGTAGTCTAACTGTCACACCATAAGAATACCAAAGGTAGACTGAGGTGATTAATGAACAGTCTGTATTTGAAGCCTGTGTGTAGGAACATCCCCATTTACATAGCGTTGAACACGTCAGGTAAGACATGGGATAATGGCTAGAGCTGGGAAGATTTAGGATTTTCGCTTCCAAATTCATCCAGTTTGTAGGAGGTTGAGATGGCAATGGAAGATGACCGGTTCGGTAGGAATAGAAGGTCCTAAAGAAAGGGAAAGAGGCTGGATAATGGTTTTGGTTGAAAGCAGCGGAAAAGGCTTTAGCCTTGGTCTGTATGTTCCTGCATACAGACATTTGTCCAAAAATAAATGAACTAGCCAAATAATGGAAATTGCTTCTTATGGAATCTGGCCTTAAAAAGGTTCCTACCTCAAATGAGTGAAAGCCATCATTTTCAGTTTCATTTTCCCCTCTGAACCTCAGATTGAGCATTTGTGAGGCAATGTCCTGTGAAAGGAATTTCCCTTCACTTAAAAAAAATCCGCTAAAATATCTCCTGACAAATATATTGAGTGAACCCAGTAATGATTTTCATTTGCTGATATTCACCCAGTAAGGAAAGGAAGCGGCACCCTTCCTCTCAAAGGAAATGAAGAACTCTGTTCCCAGTATGGGGGTGTATGGGGAAAGCTAATTACTTTTTCCATGCCAGGAGAGAAATGACACGTGGCTAGAAAGAAATGTGAATTCTGGTGACCCTGCGACCTCTGCAGAAACGTGACCTTGGCCTGTAACGAAGTACGCGTTGTGGTGGGGTGCATGCACAGTGCAGGGGGCATGGGCTCAGAGGCACAGAGAAAGAAGTACAGCTCGGGAACCAGAGAAAACCAGCACAGGGGAAAGAGCATGACATGAAGTAGTCCATGTTTCTGTATGGCCGTGCTCCCTCAGCCTAGAAATTCACTAATAAGGCCTGAATTTATTTTGATTTTTGTGAAGTTTGGTTGTGGCTTAACCGTTGTAAAATACCTTTTTCCAAAGTGGTACTTAGAAAAACTTGTACCATAAAGAAGTAAACAAAGCACTGTTGTTCTTGTTCCTTTGGCTCTGAAACATTATTTCCAGCTTTTAATCACTGTTTGATCCCTACCACTGGCAACTGTCATTTGTAAATTGATTTCCCCCCCCTGATGCTTGGCTTATTTCAGCACCAGTCCTCTACAACTGGCCCCAACAGCAGTTTTGTACCAGTAAATTACTGGCAGACCTGGGAAGAGAGCTCCCAACACCCCACTCTTCATCCATTGCTCTCAGAGCGATGCCTCACCCTGTTCATGCAGCGCTAGCACTGCTGGCATGCTGGTGTTCCTGCTGTAATTGGAGTGTGGCTTTCCATGAGCCTAAGTGGCTGGGGCTGGCAGTTGAAGATAGAGAGTAGGATGTGTTGCTTAATTAGCTCTTGGGGACTGCTGTTCTTTTTCTCTTAGGTATTTTCCAAGAACATTTTCCCCTCCAGTAATAGCAAAGATACTTCTCTATTCAGACCCTTTTCTATGCTCACAGTGATAAAAAGGCAATTTAATTAGGATTATCCACCATTTGTTGGATCACTGCATTTAAAATTCTGAGAGAAAGTATCAACATAGGAGGAAAGCTTCACACAATAATTAAACAAGTATGGGGAAAAATGTATTTAAACTTCCATTTAAATATAAAAATATAGAACAAATTATATCCTGAAATACAAAACACAATGGTAACTCCAAAGAGAAGGATGTGGAGAGGAGAGAACACAGTAGATAAAAAATAATTTAAAAGAGTAAAATCACTATTTTACATGAGGACAACAGGAATTCATTAAAATATTTATAAACACAGAATCTGCTGTGCATAAAAGAAAGAGCACTACAGGAATTTTCATGCAAACTACAATATAGGGAATGCATTGCAAGTCCTTGTATTATTTATATGATTCCGGTATTCTGTTTGGTTTTTAAGACTTCTGTGCCTCACATGCCTAAGAATCAGAGATTGCAGCCATGTCCTCTAGCAAGCCATCTTTATACTCTGCAAGAGGTCAGTAAGTGAATAGTTTTTAAATGAATTAGTACACAGAAAAAAATTTAACTTTATTATAAAATAACCTCTGCTTAAACGAAAACGTACTAAGGCTTCAATATTTATTCCATGTCATGTAGTCCTCATTACTGCAAAAATATTTGACTTTGTTACATAAAAGGCAGAGAAAAGTCAATTTTCTTCTAAAATGAGTATACGCCTTTCTTCCATGTCATAGATATAAAACTCCCTTGCTTATCTCCATTACAAAAAGAGTTAACAACAAAGCTGCTTGCAGAAGCTGCTGTGTCAAGGGATACAGAAGATTCACTCTTCAGGTGAATAGCTCTGAAAAAGTCTCCCTTTTAGATTGATCTCACATACAATAACCCTTGTCTTCCCTTCCTTCCTTCCCCAAGCTTCAACTAGACACCTGTCAGGGTAGTCAAAGATCTGTCCTAATGACCAAAGACCTTCTTGATTTTTTATATATTGAAATATATATCCTTGCATTTTTATATATGCCCTATATATTACATTGATGGAACTTGACTCCAGGGTTTAAAGTTACATATACCCCTTGCTAAACTAAGGTCTGAAAAAAACTCCTACCAACCAACAAAATCTGGAATAAAAAGGAAATACTTGTTTGTTTCTGTGTTATGAGCTAGTTATTTTAATTGTGTTTGTTTTTAAAAGAGCATGGAAGTGGTAATGATAAATTAAACAAGAGGCTGGAGTTTAATTCAAAAAAACAGGAACAAAATTGCTAGACCTGTTTGGCGGTGGTCATTCAATGATCTGAACCTGTAGGACTGAGATAAATTACTTGTGGTAACATTTTCCTCTTGGAAAATCACAGATGAGACTAAATGAGACGTTTTATATATATAGTAGCAAACAGTCACAGGTACTTTTCATTTTGAAAGTCCCATCTGTCTTACAGCCCAAACAGTTTTTGACACCACAGAATGATTGCTGCACTTCACATTATGTGAAAAGGTAGTAAGAGTTGATATACACCAGGTCTCTAAACATCAGAGCTCCATTTTACTATATTGAGCATTTATTCCAAGGAACTGGGTTTAAAAAAAAAAAAAAGAGAGAGAGAAGAAAAGATAGATTAATAATTTATATTCATTGCCCTAAAAATACGATCAGGATTTGATTTCAAGACTCTGAGTTGCCTAATCCCTAGAAGGATCATCTGATTCATAAATTCAAGCTGTTGCATTGTTTTTCACAGAAAAGTAAACAAAATGCATGAATGTGATTTATCATTTGATCACATTTTAATTGACTGTATTAAAGAAGCAAATATTAAGGGAACTCAGCCTGTGTACTTGTTGGAGCCTGATTCAGCATGCATCTTAAAGCTGTGTGTGGCAATCCACAGTCAGTAAGGTTTAGATTAATAATATAGACTTAAATGCTACCATAAAAGCGAAGAGTTAATTGGATTCCTATTTGGAGTATGACACTGAAATGTCACAAGAGCTCAAAATGATTGTTGCCATCAATAGAAAAATAAGTGTAGAGTTTATCCAAGATAAAGAGGGATTAGTGTGCTGTCTTACTGCTTAATAAAGAGCTACCAGCAATACACTCAAGTTACAGCTACCATCACCTTCCTTATCGAGGCACCCACAATTACTTTATTTACAGTATAAAGAAACCCTTATATCTAAGATTCAGGTTATGCCTCTGAGCAGACACTGGTTGGACCCCATGCATTCACAATCACATACAACAGACAGAAGCATATTAGCTACAATCCTCCAGAAGGATCATTTACATGACTCTGAAAGGCAAACAGAAGATATGTTTTTCCTTTAAATGATTCATAAAATTCCACTATAGATGATTTTAGCCCATTGAATCCATACAGGAAAGAATTGTCTACTGGATATGGAAGATGGTTTTGTATCAGACAAAAGAATCCTATTTTCTTTGCAATAATGGGTATCTTTGGAATGCTTGCATGGTTGTAAAAGACTCCAAGATCCACCGTGGGGAGTAATTTCTGGTACTGGTCCGTTTGCTGCAGGAGTAAAGTCAAGGTCTCACCCCCATTCTACCCTTGTGAGGCTTCATAGCCTTTGGTTTGCCTTGATATCATCAGTATTACCGAGGATGATGTACTGCTGACTAAATGACAATTGTTTGCTCCTTTTAGTCCCCATGCTCGCATTTGGGGGGAATGATCAAAGCAATTTGCACCGGAATGAGAGAGCAATTGCGTGGGTCTTTTCCAATTTCTGAAATGTTGTTTCTAGTGGTTGTTGGAATGAGTTTTCCTTTGAAATTTTTGCTTGCCTATGCAAAGGGTGGTAGCTAAGGAAAACTGACAAAATATACCTGCCTCCTTAGCATTCTGGCTTTGCAACAATGCTGTGGAAAGGCTTAAATCTCCACAGAAGAACAGAATAGATAAAGATGAATTTTAGTATTTGATGTAATCCAAACCAATGTATTACACTACAGCTCAGCATGTCCTGGTAGACTATAACAGAGCAAGCTATAAAGGAAGGCAGATACAACATCCGTTTTTCACAATTCTAATGAACAGTGTGAATTCGTTGCTTTCAGAATAACAGATGATTTAATTGAATCTGTATAATCTAATGCAATCAATCTCATTTAACTAAATGTCACACAGCCCTTTTCACCAAGAGGCAGTTTATGTACACACACCAAGGAGGAGGACCAATTTCTGAAACCCTTACTAGTGTAAGATCAGTTTTCATGAGTTGCCCAGAAAAAACAATGTACTTCTATTTTGTTTCTAAAAACACTGCCTTCAAGAAACATTCAAAAGGCTATGGTCTAACAGCAGACAAACAGGAAATTACAAAAATTACAAAAAAAAAAGAAAAACCCCTGTACTTACTATACTCAACCTGAGCTTTGAGCAAAGCAAAAGGTAGGACTTTTTTTATCCCAGTGAGTAAACTGCAGTTTTTCAGGGGCCACGCATAGTTTTCAGTTTTGATAAAGAGCTAAATTTTTGATCATATATTTCATACATCTTGCAACAGTCTATGGGCTGTTAAGAATATGGCTGAGCATTCAGTACTCATAGGTCAAATCCCGATGGTTTACCCACACAAATCTCCCATCAGCAGTGTTTGTAGCATCTCCTGTCTGTAGAGGTGTAGGGCCTGGGGAGTAGCACCCACCCTGGTCCTTGCCCTGTAACTCCTATCTGCTTAGCTACCTGCAATTCATACACTCTCGCCACTCACGTCCTCTGCTTCCCTTACTGAGAAGCACAGATTATTTAATTGCTAAACCTTTATCAAATGATGCACTGTAGGATATGGGATGGAGGGCTCTGCCCACGCAGGCAAGTTGGTGGCCAAGGCTGTCTTGTCTCCAGGAACAAGCAAGCTTTTGATACCACCAGGAAGCAACGGGAGTTACAGTTTTTTCCTTTGCTGTGCCAGATTTATTATAAGATGCCAATGGCTGAGCACTGACTTTCATCTAGCATGAAATCGTGTTCCGTGTGCTATATAGATGCACCATCCCCTGCCTCAGCAGACAAGCAGTATTATTAAATAAGTTTTCCAAAGCAAATAAATGTGCATATTCTGCAAAGAAAATGTAAGGAGGGTTTTTTTGTTGCATTTTCCTGCAAAGTAAAATCTGTAGGATGCAAAACTTGAAAATTAATTTGTTTAGCAGTGTTAATGCACCCAAAGAATTCCACTGAGTATTCATGATGGTTTTAATATTCGTCTAGTCTTAACTTGAAATTAATCCTATGAGAAGGATGTGATGTGAGGGAAAACCCTTAAGAAAGAAGTGACTTGGGAGCTTCAATTTCTGATCTCAAGAGCTAGGTAGAGTGAAATATTTGAAGGCACTTCGGCACCTAAATTCGCTTTGCTTTAAAGATATGAAACCTACAGTTATGTACCCTAACATGCAGTAAAGTGCATAAGTATGTTTTCAAAAGAGATCTTGGAACCTAAACCTCATTATGGGAGAGAGTTGCTTTTGAAAATAAAACACAAGATTCTTAAATCACTCTGTCATTTTGAAAATAAATCTGAGATTGTAAGTGACCCCAGTGGCCTTAAACCTCAATCTAGAGAATGACACCACTACTTGCATTTTACAATTCTCCCTAATTAATTGTCATTTTGTGTCAATTCACAGGGAAGAACAAAACTCACAAAAGTCATCATTTCTGGCCTATGCCTCACTTAAAAGTTCTCTCACTTTCCAGTGCCTACTTGCCTTTTGAAATTTGACAGGCTCAGAGACCAAGAAAGCAGAGGAATAAGTGATCAAAAGATGCTGATTTATGATCTAAAGCATTTTAACATTTTTAAGACCTTCAAGAGTACAATTTAACGTGTCCCCAGGTGACTTTAGTTTACACAGCCAACCTTTACAACACAGATAATCTAGGCAGACGTTGTCTTTGGCAGCATTACAGGACTACATTTCACAAAACTGGCCTGTTTGTTAACTGTTTTTCACTGTTTCAGACAGCCACTCATGCATAATTTATGGCATTAGGCATTGCTGTATGTTTTCTTTCACCTTCTATTTGATTACAGAAACGTAATTGTGTTTAGCAGAAAAGCAATGGAAATATTGCAAATATAGATTTAGTTCTCCTTTGTGTCTCTTATCTTTTTCAGGGTGTGTAGGAATATTTGGTTTGGGGGTTTGCCTGGGTTTCTTTTTGACTTGATTTCCTATTAGAAGTATAGTCATACAATATTTGATTCTTTGAAAGAGCTTCTGAACCTCTAAATAGTAACTAACTGAATGGGCTATTAATCTATGGTATGCTGAAATTCAGGATGCTTGCCCTGTAACCATCCCCTTATTTGCAGTTTACAGGTTAGGTTACCTGAATAAAATGTCTGGGATCTACTTACTTTTTTGCAGTCATTTACTCTACCCCCACCCCCATCTACAACCCAAAAATATATATGGAAAAAAAAAAGGTGTTAGCATTAATCTGAGAAACACCTAGGCACTATTAGCACAAATAGAAGGAGCACTTTTGCAGGCTATCAGCAGAATGACTTATCCATTTTTATCTACTTACCCAGTTTGTCGAGAACAAATTACACTGGGGGTGTGTGCGGTGAAAACTGAGTAAATTTGGGTTGATTCATCACCTGTCCTACTTTGCAGATCAATCAGTTAATAATTTCATTGACCTGGAGGATCATTCAGAACAATATATTTAATTCAGTCATGCATTTAGTTTAATTAAGGTTTGAAGTTACAGTGCTTTGCTGGCAAAGAGATATTAAATCTGTTTTCTTTCTGCTTTCTGTTCACGAAGTGAATTTCCTTTACTGGGTATCATTCATAAAAGACCTTTTATTTTAATTTATCTAAATTGCCTGTTTCTTCTGTGAAATTCTGCACCTCTCCTTGGAAAAAGAACCACCTGAAAATCTTTCTGCATCATTTGATGAGTGTGCTGGAAGTATTAGGCCTCTTGGACTCTTAAACAAATGGGGCTGGGGGGGCTACACAAATTTTGGGAACCAGCTATTTGAAAACTGGCTAAGAGAGTGCAACTGGTCTGCTGCAGAGATGTAACTGAGAAAGAACACAAGTGCTACCAGGCAGTCAGAGAGCAGGAATTACAGATCCAAGGGCTTTCCATGAATGTCTCCTGCAATGGCATGGCAAGGAATAACCCTCACTAGCAGGCAGCTTTGTGGCCAGTTTCCCTAAATGATACAGGGGGGTTAAATTTAGCTTCAGAAAAAAAAAAACTAAATAGGTATTGAGGTTACAGTAAACAGAATAACCAACAATTAACATCAATTTGTCATTCAGCTGATCTGGAAACTGAGGGTTACAGGTTTGTGATAATTGACACTTACAGTGAATACAGACAGAGATCCACGAGCTGCCAGTTCTGAATTTGGTCCCACAGATGATGCTAGAACATTTGGGGATACTTTGCTTTATTGTGTGCTCTTCTGATGGTGCTGTTTTCCTGGCAGCTACTACCTTTTTCTTCCCTTGTGTAACAGACCCTCATGTCTCAAACCCCTGCAAGTTTGCCACAGGTTGGAAGCTGTGTTCATCTTGTGCATTGCACTGCTGAGTGTCAACAATGTCACTTAACCTGACCTGACAGCCCCTGTGGTGCGTGCCCATGCAAACCTTCATAATGACGCACAAAAGCTGGATTTACATAATTTCTCTCTGACTGTGGCTATCAAAGGATAGTTCATCATAACCTTTATGAGATATACCCTAATTTAATGGAAAGAATCTTACTGAAACAGTGGTTGATATTGCGAACACATCTTAACTTCCAAAGGGCAATGGTTTGAGCTTTGCAGATACACCTTTTAGGTCTGCTTTGAGGTCTAAACAGTCCATGCATGTTGCAAGACAATGGTTAGGAATAGGACATTCTTCTTGTCCCTGCTCTCCTGGAACAATTTGACATGCTCCAGCAGGTTCAGTCATACACTGGGCTGCTAATCTGATAGCACATCAAGATTTTCCTCTGCTCTTGGTTTCCATGTAACTGGCCAGCCTCTTCTTTTGGTAAGCTGCCGGGCTTGGAGATCCAAAAAAGCTCCAGTCATGAGTGAATGCTCTTTATTGCTTGTGCTAGGGCCATTACAATCTCTGAATTGCATTTGTGTTAAGTAATATCCTTTCACAACTGAATAGTTGAGTGCATATAAGTTCCCTATTTTAGAGAAGATCAGGTACCTGCAAAGGCAGGAGTGTTCAGGAGGAAGAGTTACACGGGACAGCTAGCCATTTCACTCTCATGTGTTTCCTCAGTGTATTAACTTAAAAAATTTAGACACCAGAGCTGTTCTGTTATTAAGAGATAGTTAGCCCTCTGGACTTACAGCCAGAGGATTTGGGAAGTCATTTGCTTTGAATTAAGGTTTTACTTCAGCAGCTATGATTTCAACTAGCAAATTGGTTAATGGCTCTGTAGGCAGACACAGGACTCTGACAATGTTCAATATGCACATCCATTGTTCACATGCTATGTGATTGAAAACACTTTTTGTTCTGGTGGTATGAAATGCAGTGCATATGATTTGATTATGCTAGTTTTCCTACTTTCCTTCTTTTTGATAATTTACTTGTAGGCGCTGATCCAACAGTCCTGGATCCTCAGCTCTCATGTGGGCCAGGGACTGGTCACATGTAGGTTTTGGATGCCTGAAGGGCTGTATAGTGAAGCTTGTAGTCACTTTTGTTCTTCACTTAGATTTATTTAGGCACCTATGGAAATCTCTATCACAGATCAGTCCCATTGTATTATATACCTGTATCATAAAAAATGACATTCCATTGTTTTCAAGGTGTTACCTGAGAAATCCCAAGAGATTAACTGCCAGCTGGTGAAATCACAAAATAATCTCACCCAAATGTTAGTGTCTTTACTGTTTATTGCTAAGGCATGAATTTTACCATGAAACAGATACATGTGATATTGGTATTTTGGTTTCAGAAGGATGAAGTTGGAGAGACACAGGTCCAGTTTGAGAGTGCATCCTTGAAAAGCCCATTGGCTGTTTGGAATGTTACTTCCCCCCAGTACAGAGAAGAGCTGGGCAGCACAGGATTCATGCTATGGTCATCATGGCACACAGGGAACATGTCTTTCTCAGTGATTACTAACTTTACCCTTCGCTCTTGTGTTTGTTTTTTTATTTTACTTGGCTGAAAAACTGATTGGAGAACAGAGACCATGGTTGAAAGTGTATTACTGTACATGGAAGCACAGGTAAAAAATATCCATTTTTTTTCCCCTTTGCAAACTGCAAAACTACTGTTTTCAATTTTGCAGTCAGCTCATGAAAAACCATACTGAGTCTGCATTAGTTCTGTCCACTAATATCTGGAAAAGCACTAAATATGTCATTTTAGTGGCTTTTCCCCTTTTCAGCTAAATCTAGTTTTCCTCTTTCTGCAGTGCTTAATCTTCTGCTTGAGCTATGAATTTCCCCATTCACAGAACAAACTTCTTTTTCCTTTACATTTTGACACATGCTTCTTCCAAGAAGCCTCACACTGTTCAACAGCGAAAGGATACTTGAAAGAAGACGTGTCTGGAGTGCCTGGAGTACTGCAGGACTGTCCCCCACATGCGGGCCTCTGGGGCAGAGACCCCCTCTCACTCAGGGTATATATACAATGTCATTGCTTCCCATTTAATGACCTCACATCAGTCCTCCCTCAATATTGTTCTTACCTCATCTCACTGTGAGTTTGTTCTTGTTAAGGGCCTGATCCATCAAAGCACTTAAGCACATGGTTGTGGGTTGTAAACCCACTAGGGTAAGTACCTTGACTTTTTATAACCCTGTAAAGTGTGTAAAGTGTGTACCTATGGCACTATAAAAGATGGGTTTAAATGATGTCTGTGATAAGAGCTAACCTTTTCTGTTCAGCACTTATTCTCTCTGTAAGACAAGAAGTTTCTGCATTGTGTTGCATATATTTCAAACAAGGCTGGTTTTGACAAATTGACTGTTTCTTTTTTAGTTCTGTCTTTTTTGCGCCTGTCTAAAAGCGCGTCTACACCTAATAAATTTTCCAGATATTCTTGCTTATCTGAATTCCTCAAAAAACTGTTTAGATTCTGTTATAGACACCCTGAAGGATTACTTAATACTTAAAATTTTTCAGTTCAGCTTCTTAAAAGACTTAAAGCAAAATAAGAAAACAGGACCATCACAGTAGGCTTAAACCTTTTCCCTGCACACACCACCAAGGGTAAGCCTTAAGTTATGTCCTGTTCTGAGAACTGAATTTTGTCTAGTGCCAAATTTTAATTTCTGTAAGCACTGGAAATAAAAAGTAATTAAACCTGTGCATATTCCTTGTGTACTATAAATACATTAATAAAATAGGCAAAGGAAATCAACTCCTAAATTATTAGCAGTAGTAAAATGCTGAATATTGAAACACAGTTTAATTTATTCATTTATAATTTTTATCAGGCTAAAATAGGCCTCTAGGAGCAATTTAAGCATTATAATAATGCAACTGTTCAGTATAGTCAGCAGTTAGATAGCTATCTGTACAAAAACAAATAGCAAGCTAGTGGCAAAGTCCCATGTTTCAATGTAAATTGATGGTGGATTTACACAAAGCCAGCAGATTGTTCTCTCATCTCTTTTATGAACAAGCAACTTGCATATTTCAGTGTGAAAACTACTGGGCAGTGAACCAATGCAGCTGATCTGGTTCAGTGCCCACAGACAGTCAAGCTCTAATTGTAAAACTTTTAGGTAACCAGTGTATCTCAGTTAGCATATATAAAGTGTAAACCTCCTAACCCCCAAATGAACTTAGATGTTGCCTTGGATGTATTTTGGAGAAAACTGGTGAAGCCCAAGGCAAAATGTAACAAACACATGTCATATATTAATAGCAGAGACAATTGGAAATCTTTTTGGCTATGTATTATATTGTGCATCTGCAAAAGAAAGATTAGACATTTCAAAGCTAAGACTATTAGTGGAAAGTTTTTGCTGAGTATTTCCTTATATGAAAAAGTGCTCCTAATTCCAGTCTGTTGTACAGGGCAGATGACATGCCTGACAATCATTATTAAAATAACATTAACCTATTGAGAAGTTCCAAAACTGCTGTAGTGCATATCCAATCTGTTTGAAATTCAGTAACATTTCTCAACTTCCATTTACAACTACAAGGAGCAAAAAGCCCTGAAACATTGTTTGTCTAATCCAACACACTGCTGATTTTCACATCTCAAAGAACTTCAAGCAGTACTTTTTTTCTGGAGCAGTACTCAAAAGTACTGAGAGGAGTGACCTGCTCCCATTATACTCAAAGGTCTAACCATCTTTTAGAAGATTTTTGATATCAAAGTAGGGAAGAAATGAGTGGACCAGACATCTGAACAGACTCCTTGGTGAAGCCATAGCTTGACATCCTGCTTATGTCCAGTTTGGGAGGGTTTCCTCCAGAAACACAGGCTCGTAAGATAATGAAGGGTTGAAAGGGACCTAAGGTCTCTAGTGCAACCTTCTGGACAAAGCAGGATCAGTTCTGAGGTCAGACCAAGCTACTCAGGGCTATATTTGGTCTGGTTTTGAAACCAGATGGATGGAGCCTACACAACATCTGGCCCACCTACTCCACTGCTTGACTGTCCTGATGCCATGTGAGTCCAGAGCCACTGCAGGGAATAGTGCTAGATAAAAAAACCTAATTTCACAAACTGCTTCCAAACCACACTGAGGAAAGGCCAGCCTTGCATGCCATACAGCCTGTATTTTCTTTCCATGAAAAAAGGGGCAAAGTCTGCTCAGACTGGGAATGCAACAATGAACTATGGCTGTCTCAACACTTAAGCAAACTGTATTTGTTACTGTAAATTCATATTTTTAGCATGTCTTCTTAACCAGGAGAGCTAGAAAGAGTTGTTAAACAATTAGTGTAAATTCTAAGGTCCCCACTTCAGAGCCAAAGTGCAAAGTTACTGACTTAGGCCTTAATATGATTTGATCTCAAAAGCATCTGCCTTCAGTGAAGAATGTCTGGACGTTAGCTGAACTTCTGCAGAATCTGCTGAGGGTCACCCCATTTCATGGGTGGAACGTGTCCTGTGAACATCACTCCAGTGTCATCCTCAGGGGGATGTTTATAATATAAATGTGTCCTGGTTTTGGTTGGGATAGAGTTAATTTTCTTCATAGTAGCTGGTACAGGCTGTGTTTTGGATCTGTGCTGGAAGCAGTGTTGATAACAGAGGTGCTTTACTTATTGCTGAGCAGTGCTTACCCAGAGTCAAGGGCTTTTCTGCTCCTCACCCCACCCCACCAGCGAGGAGGCTGGGGGTGCACAAGAAGTTGGGAGGGGACACAGCCAGGACAGCTGTGTCCTGTCCCTGACAGGGGACACTGAGCCCAGTGACCAAAGGGATATTCCATACCATATGGCATCATGCTCAGTATGTAAAGCTGGGGGAGGAAAGGGGGACATTCAGCATTATGGTGTTTGTCTTCCCAAGTAACCATTACGCATGATGGAGCCCAGCTTTCCTGTGGATGGCTGAATGCCTGTCTGCTGAGGGGGAGTGGTGAACGAATTCCTTGTTTTGCTTTGCTTGTGTATGTGGCTTTTGCTTTACCTATTAAACTGTCTTTATCTCAACCCACAAGTTTTCTCACTTTTACTCTTCCGGTTCTCTTCCCTATCCCACTGGGCAGGAGTAAGCATGCGGCTGGGGTTCAACCACAACAACATGAAACGATTTTTTATAAATAGCTATTTTAACATTTTATTATTCTTTAAAAAAAAGCTTTTAATTCAAGCTTTATTAAGGTATTTTCTATCTTATGCTGCCTATCAGTCAGGTGTCTTTCTACTACAGGTTTATTGCTCAGGGCCCAAAGACAGAAAAACTGAATACTAACAGTTTGCTGCCAATAAAGGTGGCATTAAACTTGTTTCTAGACCAAAAAATCTCACAAAATATGCTCTATCCTCATAGAACATAAACCATTACATGAACTTCTAATGTGTTGTAAGATGTGAAGAAGTTGTTTACAATCTTAAATACCTACTGCACACAAAGGGAGACTTCTTTATTTGTAAAGATTGCATAGTTTATTTTTCAACAAGGAATATAATAAAGCCTAACTGAGAAGGGCCATCAAGATATCTGTGAAACCCTGTTTCACTGTTTCCATAGTAACCTCCTTAATACGCTAGTAACCTTGGTTAGGGACAACCCTATAAGCAAATACATTGTAAAAATTTCTCAGTCATAATGAATACACTCTCATTATTTGTTTTTTTGTATTGCTTTCACAAATATCTTGCCCCTTTATTAGTTTCCTTGTTATCTTTAAGAAGCAAAACCTGAAGCAAAATATAGCAACCTGCCCTACCCCATTGCTCTCGGTAGTTAAAAAGGCATGTTTCAGGTACAGTACATTTAACTAGGATTTAACTATGTTGGTAGGAAAAAAAAAAAAAAGGATAACCAAACTCAAACAGTAAAGGAATCGACTTGTGTGTTTGCCCAGAAAACAACCAAAGCCTCTTGAAGAATATGAAGACTGAAAATTTGGAAGTTAACACCAGCTGCAGAATCACTTGCACAGCTCCAGGCTCCTGGCAGATCCAGTTTTTGCAAAGGCTGCAGCCAAGAAGAGACAGAGCCACCTGATGTGGTTTTGCACGACTATAGACAGGACTTAAAAATTAGGATTTGAATCAAAGTTCTCCAGAGAAGTAAACCACAAGTTTTGGGTTTAAATGTTTGTGCCCATTTTTTGTACCTGATGTGATGAGATGTGGAGCGCCCTTCCCTGGAGCAGTGTTTCCTCAGTGACCTGCAGAGCCCTGAGCAGTGGTCTGCAGCCATGCTAACAGAAGTACTTGCAAGCAGATCAGTTACGTGCAGCTGCATGGGTGGTACAGAAAATGAGTGGGGCTGGCTGTGCCACGGCCCCACCGGGGCCAGGGGCTCCCATCCCACCCCCAGCCATGAGCAGGGCTGCTGGGGGGGCACCCTGGCAACCCCAGCCCTGGGCTGTGCTGGGATGTGGTCCCACGGTGGGGCCCAGCACCATGGGGCATGTAGGGAGCTGGAGACTGGCCCCGCAGTGGTGTAGCTGGGGCAGGGGCTGCTGGCCCCAGGGAGCTGAGGTGGGGTCCTGGGCTGTGGGCTGGCAGGGACAGACAGGCCCATCAGTGCCCTCATAACCCTGCAGACTGTGGGTTTTGGGTAAAAAGTTTTGAACCATTAACTGAAAGGGGGAAAAAGCCCTACTCTTGGAGTATTTTACCACATCTAGAACGAAGAAGCATCAGAAAAATAAAAATCAGCATGGTATTTTTATGGTCATTACAGAGTCCTGCAGTACCTGAGTGCTTTGTAGTAGGTGCCCAGCAAACACAGGATGACATAAAGTCCTTGCTTCAACCAGTCATCCCATTAAGGCCCCAGTTCTGCACAAAATGAACGTGCTTAACTTCAGCATCCTAAAGCAAGGCTATGGCTAAATGCCATAAGCTGTGCAGTTTTTTTTTTTCTTCTGAGGAATTCAGAAATGGGTAATGTACAAATGTCATTTTTGATATCAGAGACAAGATAGCTACCAGCTACGATACCAGGTATAATCCTTTTCAAAGTTAATAGCAATTATTTTTAACGCATCTTACTGATTTCTAATACTCTCTGAGGGGATTAATACCTAAGAAAGTATGTATGTGTTGATGATAGAAAGCAGAATGAAGTGTACTGATTTATTGCAACTCTTCATTAAGTTTAAAAGCATTCCACTGTGATGAAGACATCAACCATAGGCTGTGGTATTTTCACACTGCAAAGGAATAGTTAAGGGCAGGAAGACAAAAAAAGAAAGCAAACAATGTTTTAACTTGAATTCAAGCCAGATTTTGCAAAAACAAGACCCTATTCAAATCCAATGAAGTAAAACACATTAAAAATATCCACCACTTTTCCCTGTTAAAGGCATGGATGAAACATACCTGCTTATGTGTGCGCTAGAAATTTTACTAGGTAAGGTAACAGCAGTTTACTATATCGCATAAAGATATGTAACTGAATTTTCTGTAAATGCTCGCATCTGGATTCTCATTCTCTATTACCTACAATGATATAATTCCATTGATTTCTGTGGAATTAGATTTAAACCACTAATTAATGAGACAGAACAAGAAGGATCTTTTAATATTTTTTGTTCAGTAAAATTCTGACTTCATTTTTTAATTAAAAAGATCAGTTCAAACTCAAAAAATCAGATCAAGAAATAATGTGAAGTTTTAGGTTGTATAACAGTTATGATAAGGTTTCTTTTGGAGCTTGTTTTTAATGAGTTGGCAGAAGAGAGTTACTGACTACAGCTGTAGGTTTTGGACATAGCACAAAAGCAGAACAAAAAGCTGACCGCTCTTTACCTAGCAAAATGGAAGTATTGTAAACTTCTAATTCAAAAGGAAAATTCCTCTTTACTCCAATGGGATCAAGATTTTATCTTGCGTTCCTGATTATTTCCTGGTGAGTTTTACACATGTGAATATTACCACCAAAGGTCAGGTCATTAACGTAAGTACCTCAACACTGAAAAATACTGAATGCATGCTTCTTTCCCAAAAGACACATGGCCCTGCAGTCTGTGCATATATGCGTCCCCATGTAACAGAGCTGAAATTCTTCATAAGCATTATCATCCGTCATCTTTCTCAGAGGAGAATGAGCACAGTATGTCATTATGTCTAGCATTGTCTCACAGTTTGGCTACTAATGGGCATTGGGCCAAACTCCAGAAAAAAAATAAAATATTTTGGAAACCTCTCCTAAGAGGGACTTACTCTATTGTGGTACTTAGCACACTGTCAGCACTTACAAATAAAAATGAATAATTAAAATTCTGATATTCAGAACTGGCAAAATGTTCTGAATACTTATCTGAAGAGAATTAATTAGACAGCTGCATCTCTCCTGACTTAGAGCTTGGGTCGCTCCTGCTCCCAGCTTTTGATAACACATCATCTCCACTGGGCCTCCCTCCTCCACAGACCCTGCCTCCAAAGCCATTTGCAGAATCCCCAAATATAAATGCTACCTTGTGCCCACCCAGAACTTTTACTTGCAAAAATGCCATACCTTGATTAAACTCACCATTATCATATTTACTATAATACTCCATAAGGGTCAGAAAGAAAGTTTTAGGTGTGTTTGGGTTGTCTAGACAGAACTTTGTAAGTGCTTTGGTAGCAGTATAGGTCACATTTCCTTCTGTGGACTGATTGAGTTCATAATCCTGGGTTTTGTGCTCCATATTCTGTACTACTTCACCTATAGCTCCTTGAGGCTTATAAAAATGTGCTTTTAAGTATCTTCCTTAGGAGTGCTGAAGTGTGTAAACCCAGTTTATTCAGACAAAATTGTTCTGAGAATATGTGGGATCTCATCCACATAGGTATGCTGCTCCTGACCATCCCAACAGTTACCTCTGTCTCCAGTCATACCTTGTTCCTACTGGCATCATTCACCAAGGGAACAGTCCATCTCTCCTCGAGCTGGCCACTATTATGCTTACTGGAGGATCTCAGCATGTCTATGGTGCAGAGCTCAGTTTGATGATTGGACTTGAAGTGTACTATTAAAGTCATCATATTGCTTTGTTGTCCAGGAACCTTAATAGGTTTGGGATTATTTATGCAGGAGAGAACAGCTTTCCTATTTTCTTCCCAGCTGCATATGATACAACTTCAACATTACTGCCTGAATATGCATTTTCACTTCCTTTAAATCTTTGTCAAGGTGAGCATTTTAAAAATATTTCTACTTCTGTGTCCTGTTTACTGTCAGGTCTAACAGCCCCTCTTATTTCTGTATATGAGTTCTGAAGTGAAATTTTTTTGACTCTTAAGTCACCCTTAGGTGAACAATTGCTAATACGGTTACTTTGTGACCTATACATGCAGATATATACTGACTGAGTGTTTTAGAATCATAATAAAATACTTGTAATATAGCAGTACAATCCCAGATTTCACCTACAGACTGTGCATCAAAATAGATATGAAATTCATCCCTCTGTCTCATAACATTTCCTTGGAAAATGCTAGATCACAAGAAGTATTCCCAGTAAAGCAATCTTCCAATTTTTCTGCTGCTGTCCTAGTCATTCTATTACTTCTGGTTACTATGTCATAAAGCCTGTCATAAAACCTGTCATGATAAGTGTATATGTCTTTTCTGCCAAAATACTATTAGTTATAGTTCCCAGAACAGAAAAAAATAGCATGTAAGAAGTTACTATAGAAAGTTGCAGTAGATCCTCTTTCAACTTAACTAAGCTCTTCAGAGGCTTCAGAGGAATAAGAGTTATCACGGTCTTAGGCTAGCCCTCTTATTGCCTTGGAATTATTTTTTTTTTCTTTCTGAGTACACTTACTAGAAACTACTTTGTTATTGATCTTCAGTACTGTGTTTCAATCCCACCTTCTTTTTGGTCTACTTTCCTACAGTTTCTGAGGCCCTAGTCACTGTTGGCTAGTGAAAGTCCTTTTCTGGCAACCTCAGAAAATTCTTGAGTGATCGATCTCCGTCTGGAAAACCTCAGTTCTTCTCTTCTTCCAAAACCTGATATTTAAAAGAATATTGTATCTTGGAGCTATTAAATAGGCTTTTAGGCTTTTATATAATCTGTAGATAAGGAGTTTCCATCCCTGCAAGCCTTTAAGAGCAGATTAGACAAGCATCTGTTAAAAATGACATGGATATTTCTGTTTTGCGGTAGGACAGTGGACTCAAACATCCTAATTTTCTGTGTTGTAATGGCTTTGACCAGCTCCCAGCACCAATAACCAATTTTCATCCTTCTCACAGATTGTACCAGCAAGAAAGAAACAGTATTTCAAAAGGAGACAGTGAGACCATACAGTCTATGACAGCATTCATAAAATGTCAAGGTTAGTATTACACCCTGCCCAATCACCTCTAAGAAACTTAGCTCAGACTTTGAGTACTATGTAATGGATACTTACAGGAAATTCTACACAGTAAACTCACCAGAGTTAAAAAGAATTCCTGAATACATTTAAGTAATGAGTAAAATTTAAGAAAATCTTTTTTCTTGGTGGTTGTGAGCAGGATCATACTCAGATGAGATGTCAGCATTCGTGTTAAATTTTCCATACCATTTTACTATGAATAGCAAGCTACTCTTACATCCCTTAGGTTTGCTCTTTTTAAAAAAAATTCCAGAGTTAAACAACACAATGTTTTTTTGTTTGTTGGAACGTCTCCACTGAGATTACTTATTGTTTTGGTCAATCATCACTATGAAGGACCTAGAAATATAGGAATATAAAACTCAAGAAAGCTAAAAGTGTATAGCTATAGTCCTGAAAACAAACTAAGAACCATACATGACAGTACCTCTGACTTAAGAAAAACATGATTCAAAATGGAAAAAATATAGAAAATGTGCTTATATTTCTACCATGATTACTCAGGAAAAGTAAAGTATCTTGTTTGGTAGATAGGTTTACTGAAGAAAGACCTGTGCCTACCTGACATAGCTACTTCACAAAATTAATAGCACACTTCCAGACATATGGGCAAACTTTCTAATACTGTGAGTTAATTTTAGCTTGGGAATTGAGAATTTCTCTAACTCCCATTTCATAAATTTAGAAACTGGAAGAATCTAAAAATTGTGTTAATATTAGATTTTAAGGTTTAATGCTGTGGATATTCAGCAAATAGAAATAAGTCCTGCTACTTTCTTGTTTGTATCAATTATTTCTCTCTACTAAATGTACAATAGAACTGAGAAAGCAAAAACAATATGAATCATAAAATTAAAAACTGCAATTGTTTGCCTGATATTGTATTGGATTACAAAATGATATGTACTAAATGTTAATTCCAGCTACTGAGAGTAAAGAATCTCTTATACAGATTGTGATTGCATGATTTCACTCTAAACTCTGACTGTATTCTGGACAAGAAAAATCTATCATAAGTGGAAACTATTCATTCTTGCTCTGGCCTGGAAGATAGCCCATTAGCTTTAAATTAAATAAATACCAGCAACAATATTAAATAAAACTTAAATGTTGTCATAAAATGTCAACTACCATTTCTTTTATGACTTCTACTCAAAATAATGGTTATTGTTAAAACTACATCAAAGGGAGTTATTTCTCTGTCTGACTTCTAATTTTCTACCAGTATCAGGAAGAAACTCCTAGTTTATATTAGGAAACAAGTTGTCGTTCCAGATCAAGAGCACTGAGCTGGTGTTGGACTTAGCAATCTCCCAGACTTCTGGCAAAATTATTTTAATTAGCCTTCTCCTAACAGTGTTTAAACAAATCCTATGCTGCCAGGGAAGGAAGAAATGACTTCTCAGTCAGATAGTTTACTTAGTTCTTTTTCTCCATTGCCATAAATCTTGGTGTGGACATTATTAGTGACTTAAGACTACTTTTTTTAAACAATGAACTGTGACCACTTTACCCACTGAAAAGCTCACACATCATTCAAGTATAAATGTCCTGTTTCTGCATGGTTTATTTTCACACCATTGTTGGGTGCTAGAATAGTTTTACACCATTTATAAGGCATGGACATTTTAGCTAATCTATCCAGTCTGTTACAGGCATGCCAAAGTAGAAAAACTAGTAGCAGTAACCATGTATATATGCAGTGCTGTAGGTACATATCTTGGAGCCAGACTTGGCTAATCCTAACAGGTTATTTGAATGTCGAATTAATTCGTAGTCATGTACTATGAATTCCATGATACACATATAAATTCAGCATATACCTTAATTTGAACATGTGAAATGCATCTTCCAAGAGAAATTCACTGAAGAGACTTGTAGGCCAAAAAAAAATCTATTATTTTTGTCCACATTTAGTGAAAAATTTTAGAACTTGCCTACCTACAGTCTACAAAGACCCGGCGTTAGGTTTGGCTTTGGACCTTGCATGCTTTCTTCACAAAAGAATTGCTGTCTGTTTCCTGAGTGTGAATGTGAACTCCTGCGAGCAAGCTCACGATGTGCGTGTGTGCGCATTGCCCCAGCATTTCTAGCCCAGGCAGCCCAGCGCTCCATGCGGTTAAGTAAACACAGCATGGCTGCTGGGGCATGCAGCCAAGGCTGAGGCCAGGAGGAGGGGATGAGGCTGGGAGGAAATAAGAGCAAATTCCTCCGAAATGATCTGACAGGAAATGACAGTGTGTCAGCCTTATACAACCACACTGCGCGCAAGAGAGAGAGGGCGGGAGAAGTTCTTCCTAAACACAGAGTGGTGCCAGATCTCAGTAGGTGAGGATGATGAAATAATAAAGCATTTCCCGTGTGTGTTTTTCATTAGTCCTGTTTTGTTTTTCTTCCAAGTGCTGTGGAAACAGAACAGAAGCCCATGTTTCAGCCACGACTGCAATGGCCTGCTCCCATGGGAATAACAGCTGCATAAATAGGAGGGAAGCCCTCAGTGGAATTGCTTCCAACACCTTTCTAATGGAAATAATGATTTGCAAAGCCCAGTTTATACCTTTGCCACGTAATTAGTAGCCAAGATTAAAAACATTGTTCCAACTCCCAGCATCCTTGAAAGCTGGCAAGACCTTAAATATTCCACTGTGTTCCAGAAAGGTAGCCCATAAGTGATCATTGTAAGGACAGTCTTGGCCAGCTGAGTCAAGCCCTTGAATCAATCAACACTTATTATATGGAAATTAACCAGTTTGATGTCAATTAGTGGAAATTTGTTAGCAGACATAACCTATGAGACACTTTATTCTGAATTCCTAACTCTCCACATTGAAGCTAGCTAAGATGGAGCCAAGGACCAAGTGACACATTTCTTAAGACTCGGAACAGAATCAATTAAAAAAGGGTGTGGAGGGAAGCTGTATCAAAATACACAGAACTTTTCCTGTTTACTAGGCACAAGAAGCACAAGGAACTGGATATTGGATTTTTCCCTATAAAGAGTCAATTTCTAGTCACAGATTTGGATGCAAAACAGTCTATTCTGTATTTGTCAATACTGAGTACAGAAGCAAAAATGTTGCTAGACTAATAGCAATACTTACCCTCACTTCATGCTACTTTTAAACTAAAACTCTTTTCCCATCATGTTCTTATATTCTCATATTAAGAAAGTAGAAGTTTATAAATGACAATTTCTGACTTGATCATTAATTTTCCTCCTAAAAGTAACTTTAAAAAAATCAAAATTTTAGCTAGCTGCTTACATCAGGAGGGGTGAGAAAAGATTTCCTTAAGGCTTAAGAACATTACCAGTCTGGCCTATGGGGCAGATTTGACTTCACTGTGAACTCCACCTTTTGCTTAAAATTAACAAAGTACCCTCATTTAACATTTTACCCGTACATAGCAGCATCCAGTGTGACAGCCTGCTGACATACCATTCATATTAATATTAGAACTGCGGGTTCAATCTCAAAGCTTTGTAGCAATCCTAAAACACAGCTAAGAAGTGAATACAGGATCAGAATCTTGCTACAATATGAAAAATTCCTGCCAGTTTTGAAGCCAGCGTTTCCACACAGCTTCTGGAAACTCCTCTGTAACTGCTATTAACTGACCATGACATATACAGCATGTTACCCTCCCATACAAATGGGTGTTCCTAAAAAAAAGAGCCTGATATTGCCTCCTACAGTGCACATTCACCAATTCATTATTTGCAATAATATTGGCCAAGATTATTGCAATATCTGGAGTTCAAACTTTTACCTAATTTGAAGTGTCTCTTAAAACTAAGTGTTCTAAAAATTCTCTCAAGCATTTTAAGTTGCTAGGAATAATTTTTCTGCTTGTTTAATTTATAAACAGTTATTAAATGAGCCATTCTATGTAGTACAGTACAATACTTCCAGAAGTTGACAATGGAGACACCACTGTCAAACCATAATGTCTTTCCTTTGATATTGATAGGGGTTCTGTAACCTACATGATCAATGCAATTTATCACCAGGTTCAGGCAGTGACAGCACTTGAGAACAGCCTGATAAAGTTGCAATTATTTCTTGATACTGTTGGCCATCCAAGCTTCTATAATTTCAGTAGTAAGAACTGCTTCTAAGGCCAGCAGCCTCTTTTGGAAGGGTCATGTTTATGCATGATCACATAGCTACAGTACCCTGTAATATCATTGGAAAAAAGATACTAACATAAAATAGAGTCTTTCTCTGCCCTTCTTTAAGTCAATTTAAAGCTTAACAATAAGCATTGTTCATTCTACACATTTAGTAAACTAGCCATGTTATTTTAAAATATGGGCAAACCTTGTTTTTCTCAAAATTAAAGATAGCAGTGCCAGAAATGTTAAAAGATTAGAACTGGGTAAAATTTATTACAGGGAGCCTAGAGATTGTTTATTTAGTAATGGCTCTGCACACTGCTGCTGAAACAAATGCATAAATGGTAGTGGGGTAAAATCATTTTATGAAAGAACATATTTCAATGATGATCAGTATGTTTTGCATAAAAGTTTAAAGTATATGGCAAAAAAGTACAGATCCCATTCTGAGGTACTTTTTATCTCTGTAGATGGTGTCAGAAACTATAGCTAAACTCCCATTTGGAGATTAAGTATGTGGATAAATCCTTGACTGTTGAAATTTATGGGAATTTTGCTATTCACCTTCATGGATGCAAGACTTCAATTCTGGAATTCTATTTCTGCAGGAATAGAACATACCTCAGTACTACATTCAACCTCAGTAGTCTAAGGGCATGTTCCTCAGCCAACAGGCAGGTATATTTACTGTGAAACACCAGGGTAGTTATTAGAACTGTACTTTCCTTAGTTTCCAGAAGTTCTGTTAACTTGGGCTTGCAGTTCTAAGATGAAAACCCTGTTGTAGGACTCAAATAGTTTGTGTTGCTATAATACACCCTCAGTTCACATGGTAAATGGATAGAATTGGAAATTTCAACAGAATGTACCAAAAGTAAGGATTAACTTTTAAAAACAAGTCTTTAACAAAGCACTTAATCTCTGCTAAGGCAATTAACATCATCAGGTTATTGATACCAAAGGCTCACACAGGCGTTGAGAGAGTCATGTTTATGCATGCTCACATAGCTACATTCAGTACACTGTAATATCATTGGAAAAAAGATGCCAACATAAAATAGAGTCTCTGCCCTTGTTTATGTGAATTTAAATCTTAACAATAAGCATTATTAAAAAAAAATTATAATTGTAAAGACCAGCTTGTTCATTCCTGAGATTATGAAAATGGCCTATCTGTAAATAGGAGACCAAATTCTAACAGTGTATTTTGAGTTCCTTAGGGGGTGTAAGGCAGCTCTTTTAGGAGAGTCTTCCTGGGCATACATGTTCATGTACAAGCTGCAAAGCTGAGGGGTTGAACTATTATATTATCAACCTTTTATTTTCCAGTTTTCAACCTAGCCAACTACATTAAGAGACCTTAAGAACCTTCAAGAACTAGAGTACAGAACTCAGGATCCAAGAGGCATTGCTAACTGTCAGAAACAGACCCTTATTTCTTCTGTCATGACATCAGGAGGTACTGCAAATAATTTTCGAAAGCTGTTCATATAATGAAAGAACAGAGCTTCCTGTGTCCTTTAGTGCCCTCACTAACTACTCCTTGAAGACATAATACTCGGTTTTTGAGACAGTATGTAATTTTCTCGGACACTTAAAAATAGTTTTTCTATTTATACAAACTAAGTTAACTAGAAGCTGTGAAACTCAGTGTATCTAATGGTTTTATACTGTACAATTTGCATGTTTCTATAATTTACAGCTCAAATTAAAATGTAAATTCTAGACACAAAGGCAAACTAGAAACCTGTTCTGCAGTTTTGTGTGTAGAAACTTGATAGCAATGAAGAGAAGTACAGAGCAAAACTACTGCTGAGCACCTACTTGCCGCACACTGACGATGGCATCTCTGTACCAGCTGAATGAGAATATGCAATACTAAAAACTTGAATCACTTTTGGGTGAGATTATTTTATATCAGAATATCATTGGACACATTCCATTCAACTAACATATTAACTTGGAAATCGTAGAAAACTGTCTCTTTTCATGTGATCTTCAAGTCTGATTCACCATTTCACTGATGACTGAAACAGGGTTTAGGTGAAATTAGTGACTAATGCTTAGTAAATAAAAGCAAACACTTCTGGTAGTGCTGCTGTAAGCTAGGCTAGCTATATTACTTGTTCCAGTCTCTGCAACTGGTTCCCATCTTAGAGCACCAGCAGGAAGCCTAACATTTCATCATGGTCTGCAGCTTTAAGGAGAAAACCACTTGCAGGATCAATTGAACTGTGTGGGTGTTGCTGGCACTAGGCAGAGGTAACAGGCCTCTACATTCAGTGATATCTGTGTATGTTAGATTATATATACTTTCTATTAACTGGGCTAAGAAAGAAAATCTCTAACATTTCATATTTTAATTGTATGGAATGTTTTCCTGAGGATGTAAACAGCATGTCATTGATGGTACACACAGAAGATCTTAACTTTCTCCTGGTGTAATTTGAGTGACACTTCATTACATTTTTTCAAATGAAGTGCCACTTCATTACAATTTTTTCACAGGGCAGGTGTTTCAGGGTGTATCTCCATTGTGTTATAAGAACACATACAGCTTCTTATGGAAGATGGCTGTTTATGGATAAATAAGCATCTCTTAAAGATGTAAATCCTCATACAAAAAAAGGACAGATGTTATGGAGAGAGAGAAATGTCATGTTTTGGGCCTTTAGGATGCAGGCTAGTAACGCTGCAATATTCTTTGGGTTGTTCCCATCCTCATTTCACTTCTGAATTTTTGTCATGTCAGAGTACAGAAAACAGGCCACCAGAAGTTGTGTGTGTCAGTATAAACAAACAAAAAACATTTAAAAAGTCCCAATCACATGCAAGACTCTCTGATATTGAGAAAATGTACAAAGATATTTTCTGTACTCATTGAGATATCTGCTTTGACAACTGTTTTTACCTGACCCTATACTCATTGCCTTGGATGACAAATACCAACATATAATTTTGGTCTGAAAATTTTGATAGGAATTTTTGAATTTGAATTGAATTGAATTGAAAAATTGAAACTTACAGCATCTTATCCTCTCAGTTTAATGATTCCTATAATTTTGCACCACAGCTATTCTGAAAGAACATTAGTGAGGTTACAAAGCCAAGCATGCCAAAGTTAGGAAATGCTAGAATAATGGAAGTCTGTACAAAACTAATTCAAACCTCCTGCATGTATGCACTGAACCAAAGCCTTTAGTTACATGACTGCATGCTATTTTTGAGACAAGTTCCACAACATTTTTCTCAAGTTCCTGGATGTGGTAATACTTAATATACATGATGAGCAGTGACCATTAAATAAGAAGCTATTGAATCATCAGTTTTTCCCCTTATTGCCAGTGTATGGTCGCATGAACTATTTCCTATGCACTATTCAAAGCATGTTCTGAAGACCTAAGTCCTCCTTTTATCAGGTGAATGTCTGTGGTCCTTATCAATACAGCATTTATTTTCTGTGAAGCACCTATTCGTCTACTATCTCTCTGAGGTAAGCAGGCACTACTACCTCTATTTCACAGCTGTTGACTTAAGGTAGATTGATATTAAAATTAGAAGCTTCCAATAAATTTGACTGCCCATTTTAGATAGTTCATTTTGGCAAGAGAGAGTAGTGATTAGTAATATGTAGGACTTCATACATTCAAAATTCAGCTGTCAGTAACTTTTGCTGTGAGCAGTCTTTAGTGTTGAAAGTCACAGCATGTAAGAGTTACTGATCACATGCAAATTTGCTGCAGAGCAAGATACATGGCATCACTAAGACATTGTGTGGCAGAGATGAACCCAGGAAGATCCATGGAGAGTTTTCCTTTGGTTGACCTTAATTTTAATTCCTAATTTTTGATCAGTGATTTCAGAGACAGACCTGGTCTGGAGCCCTGGTCTTGGAAGAATTACATCAGGTGAAGTACCATCAGGTGAAGAGCTCACTTGCTCCAAACATCTGAGCTGAAGGAAGATTGACTAGATTGAAAATCTACTATTCATCTGAGCTAACTGGATATGAAATAAATACATTTCCACAAGGCCATTCCTTGAATAGTAGCAACAGCCTGTTGTGAGTTCCCCTGCCCCCAGGACACACCAATTGCAATAGTAACAGTTTTCATTCCGAGCTCAATGCACCCACATTTTCAAAAGGTGAGTCAGTGTCACACTCACTTTTTCAGATCCCCAAAGCATTTGGGAGATGGTTTGTAATTCATGCAGCAAATTATTAACTAGACAGCAAGTGAGGGCAATGGACCTCACTACAGGAGTCTGGAATTCAGCTCAGTTAGCAAGAAGAAAGAGACAAAAATAGCACTCTACTGTTGGTGTCTTGATGCATGGTATCACTGAATTGAGCGCTCTGTTAGATTAAAAGGCATCCAGATGTCCACACCCTTAAAAGCCATTACACTAGTCAAGAATCTGCATACTGCTGTCATTAATCTGAGTACACTGTATTGCATGGGGGTAGTTACAGCTCTACGTCCCTTGAGGTTTTCTCCTCTGCTCTGGGAACACACTACTGCCCAAGTCTTATGGGCTGTGACTCCAACATGCCACTGTCTGTGGGGAGGAGGATGCAGAAGAAATACAACTCCTTTAAGGTGAAGTGTCAGTGCAGGACAAGCCACGCCAAGTTTTCTTGTCTTTATAAACAAGGTCTTGGGAGGATATACAGATTCTCAGTGTTGGCAGCTTTGCCACTCACTGTAGAACATTATTCTTCTGCACCGAAGTACAAGTAAGCTCTGGCCAAACAACAAAAGATTTACCACTTCTTCAATTTGTTTTTAAATATAGCTTGACAAATTTCACCAAAGCCCACATACTAACAGAATATCTTATGGAAAAATCCTTTAAACGCCTTGGATTTATTAAGTCTGTGTGTTATATTAGTCAGAAAGAGCAAAACAGAAGAACTATGTTTGAGCGCTAGATATTGCAGTCTTTTTTACCACTTAGCTAAAATGGTATTAGCTATTATGCCAGCTAATATTCATTATCCTAAGGTGAAACTCCATCTCCAGCATTTTAGTTTATAGACACCATTCTTAGATAGGTATTACCATTCTTATCTGCACCAGAAGCTCAAATACATTTTATGTCTAAAGCACCACAAGCTAAACAATGCATTGAGCAGGGAACAAAATATCCCCACTTAGCCCCTGATGTTGTAGACCTAGATGGAGGTGGGGAGGGTGTGAAACAACTACCTATCATGCTATCTACGTGCTGAGATAAAGGCTCAATAAAATGCTTGTTATGATGTCTGGATGTTACAAAGAAGTACAACCCATTTTTTTTCCAGAAAATATAGCAGCAGATTTTTGACGTGCTTCATAGCTACATATTCCAAGCAAATATTTAGTCTAAAAGTATGAAGAACCAGTCAACACAAAATGAAGTAGACAAATTATGAGAAGACAATGTAAGAAAGAGAAAACAGGTAGAAACGGTCACAGCAGGTTGTTCTTAACTTCAGTGGATGGGAGAGGGAAGACATCTGTAAGGCTCTAAGCACGGTTTGTAGTACCTCTGAAACAGACCCTGAAAAGCAAAGAGCTGAAACCTCTTCTGCCTTGTAAACTGTTCTTATAGTCAGCATCAAAATGGTGCATCAGCTTACAGCTCTGTCTTTTATTGTCAGCCACACAGTGAAAGTATGAATAGGATGCAGAACAGCCTATACACGCACTGCCACACTTGGAGATTACTCCAAGCCAGAAAATCTTCCAAGCTGCTAGTCTACACCTAAAGTGTTTTTTCAGATAGTACAAAGCATGCTGAGCAATGTTCAAGTTTCACCCCAAACACAAGCCTTCTTGTGAAGTGCACCACTCCTCTTCCCTGCCTAAATTCCTCAGGAAACACAAATGATGAACTACTCCAAAGGCTACTTTACATCCCTGTAACTTGTCCTTTGGTGCTTTCTAAATTAAGCAACAAATACACATCCTAATTTGCACATAAAGGATCTGTGTCAAAAATAATATTTCTTCCATGTAATTGGTTTTCTTTTAATCCTGACCTTAATGTATATCATTCTTGATGAACTGCTTCAAATAGGCTTTGAACTAGGATTTTTTTAAGACGTTAAATAATGAAAAAATGCCATCTTATTTTACTGCTTACATCAAGATTCAGAGAGATGAAGAACAGCGACAGCATGGCTGTTCACCCATAACCCTGGGACAGCAGGTAAACTGACAGTGTGTAATTACTAAGAGGTGATATTAAGTTTAAACATATAGCCAAAGTAGTGCTATTGCATATGCATCCCTTGGTTTTCAAGGCAGTGTTTAAAATAAAAAACCTTCACTGAGACAGAAAAACTGCTATAGTTATATCATAGCACACTGAGTTGCAAACCTTTTAATGAAAGACATAATTCTTCTCCTGTCTGCATCATACTATATTCTCATGCAAAACACTTTAATGCATCGTGTAAATTATCTAAGACTTTCTTAGTATGTATTACATTTCTTAATCATAGATATTGGGTGTAAAAAAAAGAGAATTATGTGACATGCTGCAAAACAAATTGCTTGGTGTTAGCATATACTAGCTGGGTCTGTATCTGAAAAACGCATGCACAGAAGGGTGGGATTTTTTTTTTTTTTAAATGCACAGAACTTGCTTCTAAGTGCATATGTTATCAATGAAGCAAAAATGACTAATCTGAAATGACAGCAGTCTGATTTTCAGCCAATATCATCAGTTTAAAAGCAGGAGATCTGGATTAGAGTCTGGATGATCTATTTATTGTGAATTTCTGAATAAGCTTCATGTCTGGGAGAGGATGTATATAAATAAGCCAAAGGTTTTCACCCACTTTCTCCATTCAATTACACTCAGTTTAGCTCTAACGGAGTTTTAAATGCAAATCTCATTTTCAGCAATAAAATGCTTTTGTTTCCAAGTTAGCAGGTTTGTCTGGCTGATGTCTCACCAGCTGAACACTACTGGAGTGTAAACAGTGGACAATATTATCACCACCTTGTAAGCTATGAGCTGCTCACAGACATCCCTTTTGAGAACAGGATCTGATGAGACATGCTATCTAATTTTCTGTCAAGTTTGATTGAAGGTAATGCTTATTTACATTCTATTAATGCTGAATAATTGGGAGTACTAAGCAGAGGGTGGAATTTGGCATAGCCTATATTATTTATTTCATAAAATTTTGTTCAAACAGATGAGGCAGCTGCCTTGCATGCAACCTGAAAACTATGTGTCAAAACCTATCAAATAAAGGAGTATTTGTGAAGGTTAAACTCTTGTGGCCCTTGCAAAAATACAAATGTCTATCACACTTGCAAGTACAGAGGAATAGGACCCCTTCAGACTGGTAGGCATTTAACATGGACTTCTGGGAATAAGACATACAGACATACACACTAAGAAAACCATGATCTGGCATTTAAAAATTGATTGATTGCAATCATCACATTTAATCATTACAGATATGCTGTTCTATGTATAAGCTCTCAGCTCGCTAAAGACCAAGTTTAATGATGGTTTTATACGTGTTCTTTGTTGTTAATATACAAATAGTGGTGCAGATTCTAAAGAGATGTAGACTACCTGGAGGTAGTGTTCTTCAAATCCTAGTTGCTTTTGAATTATGTTCATATTCCACGGCAGGGGTGGAGGGGACGGACAAACATGACAATCACAATGATACTAAACTATGCCTCCCATTGTGTCCTATGTCCAATTTCCTGTAGTAGACCACACTATAATAATATTGTGAACTATATTACCAAATGCAAAGTATTACTGATTATAGGCAAGCATGGAAATATATGCGATGAATTGTTAAGCAAAACATACCTGCTAAAATGCACATTTATATAACAAACACTCCCCCCTCCCCCAATTTTATTTAACATAGAATTTAAAAATTTTGATGCTCTTAGTGAAATATAAATAGAAGTAATGTAAAATAGGTAGCATTAAAAGACAGTAACATATTTTTAACACACACAAAAGCATCTAACAAGAATTGCTTGTATATCTTTTGGGTTTTTATTCATACTGTGGATGAATCACTGGCTGATGTTTGTGGCGGTTATTCATGACATGTCTGGTGGTGTTATGACCTTCCCTCTTTTATTGGTTTATTTGATGTTTGTGGTATTTTATATAATTGATTTATGCCTTGTGATATGTTTGGGACCTTTCTAGTAATATACAACAGTGATTGTATGTCTGTAAGTGATGTTACATATTGCTGTTTGTGAGCTTTCTTGGCCAGGTCACCATTGTAAATAAAGCTTGTTCTCAATAGATTTTTATGTGGTTAAAGATTTTGACTACTTGAGTGACTGATTGACTGGAAAACACTTGCTAGCAGGACATCAGAGTATCATAGAAAAATGTGTCATTTGTATTTCTGATTTAAAACCCCCACCATTTTCAATCTTTTAAAGTGAAATAGGTATCATAGCAGTAAATGGTCACCTACCTTTCTTCTTAGTTGTCCTGATGTGTGTAGGTGCCCACAGCACTTCATAGCCTTCTTCCTCTGGCTTACAGTAATGTTGCAGCATTTTGCTTTTCTTAATTATCCTTTGCATGCCTCCTCTGGTACTCTAATGAGTCCTTTGCTGAAAACTCTACCAGAAAGTATATTGGAATTGTCTTTCCCCCATCCTCTATCTGTTTCACTCTTTCTCTTTCTCTCTTGTCCTCTCTTCCTTTTGCTTTCTCTTTCTTTTCCTTCCTTCTTTCATTCTTCTTTTCTTTCTTTTTCTTTCTTTCTTTTTCTTTCTTTCCTTCTTTCCTTCTTTCTTTCTTTTTCTTTCTTTTCCTTTTCTTTCCTTCCTTCCTTCCTTTCCTTTTTTCTTGTCTTTCTGTCTGTGTCTCTTCTGTCATGTTTCTAAGACAGAAATAAACACATGAGAATAAATAGTCCAACTACTACAGTGATGGCTTTCCAAAGAGAAATGTCAAATTCCCTCTATAATATACAGATTGCACAAATTACTCAAGAACATTTTTTTTATACAGACCACGCTTTGAGTTTCTGCAACAAAACCTCTAGAAATTCTAATGAATAGCACATACAAACTATTTTACACTGTCCAGACAGAGAAACAACTGCCGGTTTTCAGTTCATTACTATCCATGAACTTGTACTAATGAACACATGCAACTTCTATGCAGATGTAAAAGAGTTCAGAGAAGACAACAAATAACACAGATCTCTCTTGGTTACACAGCAACCTGTTAGAAGTACCTCTGTTTTAAACTCTTATCTCATTAGCATTTCCTGAGTCTGATTAACAGATGTTGGAGGGTCTTGGCCCAGACATAGTT
This sequence comes from Ibycter americanus, assembly GCA_035590275.1. NCBI lineage: Eukaryota > Metazoa > Chordata > Aves > Falconiformes > Falconidae > Ibycter > Ibycter americanus. The sequence goes on along the minus strand of JAVJGI010000064.1, from coordinate 18,335,311 downwards.
TGATTCTATTTAAAGAGTCAAGACCCTGGCTCGATGTCTCATCCAAAACTAACACTCACTGTTGCACATTCATGGCCTGACTGAATGGAAGCTCAGCAGAGGGTGCAGGTACAAATTAGTACACTGGTTTTGACTTTTCAAGGGAAAAGAGGAAAGGGAAGCAAGGGATCTCATCTGAGCAGCCATGACCACCTCTGTCTTAAAAAACCTGATGAGATCAAAGCACAAAATCTTAAAAGTCATGTCATTTAACAGTAACTGCTTTTCTCTATTTCCGGATGTCTTGGGTCATGTTAAACACCATGGCTGAAATGATAAAATTTTAACTGTCAGAAAAAGAGACTGCTGTACACCCCACTAATTTCTCCCAGTTCCACCCCCAACCTCTCTTTGTTCTGTAACCTCACTCAGTTCACAAACCGAATAAAAATGATCCAGTTTTTCTTGCTGAAGTAGTTTTCTGCTAGTGCAGTGTTTTCAATGGGCTCAGAGGGTGGTCAGAAACCGGCAGAGGCAGCATCAGAAGGGGACTATGGCTTCCCCAATGTCTGTCTGTAGCAACAATGACCTAGAAAAGCTCAGGCGTAACTTTGGGTGCACTGACTGGTCACAGAGGATCCTTGAGTAAAATATGGAAGGAGAAAAGCAACTCAAAACTCAGAGACTTTTCAAAACTTGAATTCAACATAAACACAGAGGACACTGATGGTGGTATCAAAGAATATACACAGAGGAGAGACGAGCATAAGTTCTTATCTAATACCTGTCTAGTCCTAGCTTCCAAGATAGCATTTTTTAACTCTTTATACTGCAACTGTTTGTAGGGATTTGGGGAACAAGTTTGCTTCTGCTTTTTTCTGCCAGAAATGGGAAGTGGCTTGAGCTTAGGATTTCACAGATTCTAACAGATTTGATTAGATTTTACTTTGGTTCTGAAACAGCAAAGGAACAATAGAATGAAGACCAGTGGGTTAGTTGGTTTCTTGACACGTGTAAGGCATAAAATAACAAATTAACTGAATTAACAAGCTTTCTTATTGTCTGTGTGAATTTAGAAGATTATAACCAGTTAGGGTTGTAACAGAAGAAAACCAACAATCATCTTTAGAAACTTTGCCTTTTACATGATCTATCTGAAAGTTAACAGAGAAAATTAAGTATCTGCAGAAACTTTATCATGACTGTAAGATAACATTCCTTTTTTAATTCCCTCAAGCTCTGATATAAAGCTTTAAGCAAAGATAATTCAATTAATTTTCCATACAACTTTGGAGAAACCTCTAACTACTCAGGCAGGTGCTGGCGATTTCCATTCCTGGCACACACAGACTTTCCTCTTCCTTCACACAAATGCAAGATTCTAGCCACAGCCTGCATTTTTGCTCAGAAATTTGGTGTGCAAAATGATGCTACATCTATCTTTACACACTTTTCCATACTTAGCTCTGAAGGTGGGCTTTCTTTACTTACAGTATATGTATGACCACTTCTGATGCTATGAAGCAGAAGTATCACAGGAGATTGTCCCTGCAAAGGGAGGAGCTGGGCTAAGATCACTATCCTTTGCTTTTGTTTATCTTCCTTTTCCCTTCATGAATAATGTGTTTGCACTTGCCTCTGAGAAACTGTCACTGAAAGCAGCATTCCAGTCCTTAAGGGATGTTATGGTAGTGAGAAAGTGAGCTGGCAAGAAGGACTGAACAATACAAGCATGCCTTAACATTTGACAACCTGAGTTTGCAAAACTGGCATACAGCATACTTAAGAATAACGCCCTGCAAGCAATATTTCTCTATACTATACAGCCTTAAAGATAGTCACAGCACTGGACAACTCTAACCAGTAAATATGCTAACACAAGCTCCAAAAGGACCACTTTCTGAAAGAACTCATGTAATGTACACCTCTGGTATGTTTGTAAGCAGAAAGCAAAATGAAAAACTCAAAAATGCCCCATCTTTGATCTGAAGAAAATATATTTTAAGATTAGACAAGTGAACATAGAGTTAGAGTTACTAAGCCAGATTGGATCAATTATGCTTCAAGCTCAGAATTCTGCCTTCACCAGTGGCCTATGTTAGGTGCTTCAAAGAAAACAGCTGGCTAATTATGCAATGTCCTACATGGCAAAAAGGGATGAGAGGAATGTTTCTTATCCCTGTGATCAGCTAACACCCTGGAGTATGAATTTGATGGCTCCTCCTAGTATGTAAAATTACAAATTATAGTATTGGTCATAAAATTAAGAAGTTCCTTTAAAAATCCCATTACAGTATTTAACTCTTTGACCTCTGTAAATTAACTACTATTCATGCTGTGAAAAGAACTATTTCGTGTTTATTTTTTAAGTAATACAGTAAGCTTCTTAAAGTCATCAAAGCTAATGATGGAAATACATTCTATGTGACACCTATAAATGATACTCTTGAGTTCCTGATGTCTTGGAGCCTTGAAAAATATTTGGCATTATTAAAAAAACTTCAAACAAGAGAACAGCTATCTTATGAAGTTCATGTTTCTCAGCTTACTGATGTAGTTACCAGCATGGAGGGAGTTATAGAAAACTTCAGGGTTGAGCATCCTGTAGTGCTAGTGAATACATCAGTAAGTTGAGAAACACGAACTTCTCAGGACAGGTCTTTGCTAGCTACCTGCAATGACAAGAGTTATCTTCTGATAGCTGTTATCTAATGGTTGGACTCGATGATCTTGAAGACCTTTTCCAACCTAAACAATTCTATGATTCTAAGTTACATAAGCTACAGACATAAATAAGCACTATAGCAAAGCTGAAGTTAATTTGTAGGGGCAAATCCTGAGTTGATAGGTTTTGATCTAATTCATGTTAACTTACCTTTAAAGTGTGCTTACTCCTATATAAGTCAAATTTCTTTTTCTTCTTGCCCTTTCTTTATTTTTAGTGCATGCATTTTAGGCAGTGGTATCAGGCAGATGAAAGAGCTCTCTAGGGCTCCCTCTCTCTTAGCTCTGCTGAGCTGCTGTGCCAACATGTCATTCTACCCTGCAGTACCTGGGTAAGCTTATTACCAAGTCTATCTAGTTCAAACAATAACAATTATGCAAGCATCAGCAATAATTTTGGAATCCAAACAAATGCCCATTGAATACTGCACTGAGACAGTCAAACTACCACTGACACCAGGGTTTTTTTGCTAAAGCTTTAACCCTTTGAATCACAAAGCTTCCTAAAAATAATAAGCTGCTTTTACCAAAAGAGAAAACATGAGGAGAGAAGGAATAACACATCTTTAATTAGAAAAATTCAAATCAGCTCTTAATTTAATTCACCATACCAGCAGCCATGATTAGATCTGCATCATGATATATCTCCAATACTATCAATTTTCATAAATGCAAACTTTCCTGAATATGGTTCTGATGTATCCTGACATTTTAAAATATGTCCTATTGTCCTTTTCTGTGCAGCAGACCAAGCACAGAGTGTTCAGTCCTATATCACTGTCACAGTGGTATTAGACCAGATGGCTGCTTCCTCGCAGAATCAAGAATTAGAGATAATTTATGCTGTTCACTGTTATTAGAATGTAAAAATATAAAGAGTTTGCAGCACGCATACATGAAAAGCTGCTCAGATCCATCAGTGACATCCTGGTGAAAAGGCATTCACACTGCCACTGCACTCTTAAAGGTAAAGTCTTATTTGGTGAAGCTACGGGCTTCTGCAAAGCCTACTGACTAGTCCACACAGGATACAGCAGATATCTGACCTAGGTTACAGTGCTGCTTTGGTGGGGAAAGAATATTCTGAGTTGGGAAAAAGGTCCAAGAGCTGCCTTCTTCTTTATTGTAAAATAATTCTACCACATGATCGTTCCCATTAATATGTGACAGTTATTTTTGTGTCATGAAGAATGAAGTTAAAAACGGAAGCTTTATTCATTCCGTCTGTTAATCAGTACAGGAGAATACTTCTCAGTTCTAAGACCTCATACCAAAGGGCATGAGAGTTACAGAAATTTGCTCCTGGGGCAGTGAGGGCAGTGAGTTTTGCTTATCAGGGCATCACTGCAATCTGTAAATGTACTTGCTCTACCTGTATGTGTACATGCACTGCGGTGTGTGTCAAAACACTGAAAGAAAGGATGTCAGCCTATCCGTTTATTGAGTCTGAGCACATTATAGGTAAGAAACCTGTTGTCTGTGTTTCAAGCAGCTGACTCATTTGATAAAATAAATACTATTAATGCAGCTGATTCATTTGGAGGGAGTTCTCAACCTATTCAGGAATTAAAATGTCTCAAGTTCCTAAAACAGGGGAGAGAAATGAAGGGGAAGATAACTTAGTCAGCTTGTCCATGTTGCTGCAATAAATTGTACGAAAACAGAAGTAAAAAGGATATTAGAACAACCAAATGTCAAACATTGTATGCAGGTAGCAGTAGTTCGTTGCTTTAGCTTTTCAGTTTGGGAAGTTTAACACAGTACTGCCTATGGATGATGTCAGTGCTATAGTCAGATTACGGACAAACACTCTCTCATCAGTATTTAGGAATATTACAAGAGGAGAAATTTTACTGGCATTCACTGAAATGACACACTTTATGTGATCTTGAAAAAAGTGTATCAGAAAGAATGATTTGGTTCACTTTCAGTTAATCTTTAAATTATACTAAGAAACATTACTAGGGACAGATTTGCTTTCAGCTCTCTGTGAGCATATAATTTGTATTTATGGCATACAATGAAAGTATTGTGACTTTGAATGACTGACTAGCACCTTATGAAAGTCATTACTTTTGTATCAAGAACAATATTTGTAACATAATGTGTTTTTAAACTGATCAGGACAGCAGGAAGCAGCTAAGTGGATCACTTATCTTTATTTTGCAATTTAACCTATGTTGTGACAGGGAACAAAAAAATTAGATAATTTATAATTTTCTGTCAGTGTTACATACTTTGGAGTAAGCTTGTAACTACTTGGTACAACTGAAAAGTAAGGAGATTTGGCTGCCAAATAAAACAGAAGAAGAAAGATTATTTTAGAGCATAATGAATTACTAGCTGAGTGTTAGAACCAGATCACAAAGATTTCTTCATTCTTGTTTCCTGACCAGTGTTGTCAATGACTGGATTTTTCTTCTGTAAAAATCCTAGTACTAGTTTTATTAAAATAAAATCTATCAGAACAGAAGATAGTTGTTATGCAGGAGCAGTAACTCGGATAATATGAGATGGCATTTCTTTCCAGCTCTTGCTGCTCTGCTGGTTCTAATAGCAACCTGGAGCTCAATTTCCTCCTCAAGAACATTGCATTTCATGTGGAATGTCAATTATTAAAATGCAGTGTCCCGTGTCTTACTTTTCACTAGATGAATTCATTTGCAAATTTGCTAATTTATGTAAATGATCCTTAACCTGTAACTGCCTGGTATGTATTTCTGACTGCCTCTTTTCAATTCAGAAATATATACAAAGAAAATGGTGCCAACAGCATGTATGTTAATTACCTTGTGTCACTGTTCCAAAACTCAAAGATTTAATATCAGTGTAACCCAGAACAAGTATCTGATGCTTCTTTCCACCGTTGCATTTTTAATAACATTAGACCACTCAAAATAGGTAAATGATCTTTAAAAGATCACCTAAAATACCTCTAGTCATTATCATTGCCAGTAAGTATAGTTTTAGTACAACATTTTTGTGAGAAGACATAAGCTGAAACTCCCTGGCTTTTTAATTTGATTTTCAGCTTTCAGTTTGTTCAGGAGGTCATTGTTACTTACAATGGGCCAAATCAGAGCTCCTAAGATTTGATCATTCCTAAAATTCATTCTTTTTGCAGCTAAGACTTTCCTCTGCATTTCAGAAATTAAGGCAGACAGGGTATTTCCTTCAGGTAGTCAGTGGTCCAGCTGCAAGTCATTCTTCTCCTGATGATCTACACACAGATGCCATTCTGGATTTGTCACCCTGTTTCTGTTCCATCATAAGCACAACCACTGTGCACCCATAAATGTTTGTTTTACTCTCCAAATGATCTCAGGAAGTTGAAACTCCTGTCTGTTTGCAGTTCTTATGAATGAAGGAACATTCAGAAAAACTCAGCCGGAGATACTAATTTTTGCCTGACATTTTCCTGCTGCCCACTCAAACCTCTTCAACGGTCTCAGGGACCACTGATGGTTTAGAACCTGTTGGTGAGGCTGGTCCAAGTTGGGGATTTTAACAAAACCTAAAATAAGGTAATTTTCCTCCATGTTGTTACTGTTCAGTAACTTCCCAACAGTACAAATAAAATGATCCAGATATGCTGTGCTGTAATTGCGGGCACAACTCCATTGATTTCAGTGACCTGTGAATGGCAGACAGGACTGCGGCCCAAGGTCTCCTCCTGACAAACCAGTTACAGCTTGCTTTCTCTTGATTATTATCTGATTTGCATGTCCTTGGTTTAGATGCCCCCCACAAGGGGTAGGTGAACAAAGCATTTCTGAGCCAGCTACAGAGATCGTTCCCAGCCAGGGTGGAGGTTCCACGACCAGGACTCGCCTCTGAGCCTGGGCTGTAGGGCACATGTCCTTTGCAGTGCTCCTGCTTGACTGGCCACCCCTGGGGCCTTTGCAGGAGGCTGTTGCTCTCTTCAACTTATGCCCGGTTTTGTTTCTCCAGGGTGTAAGGGAGGGAGAGGGCGATGAGGTGCCGCCACCTGACAGGCCAACATGCTGTCAGGCCAACCCCAGCATGCTCTTCCAGAGCTGGAGCGGTCTTGGGTCTCAGTGTTTAGATTGGCTTTAGATAAAGCGCAAAGCCAAGAAATGTTTGGCTGCTTTATTCCTGTTTCAACATTCAGATTGCTAAGAGAAAATCTCAAATGGCTACTTGCTGTGTGTTCTGCAGACATTTTAGCACAAAATCGGCATCTGCAGTATCACCCACTTACTACCCTGAGGTCTCAGGTATTTGATTTCATTTCTGCTAGGATAGCAGCAAGGAAGACTAATTAATACAGTTGTAATTTTGGAATTAAAAAGTCTTTCACTGTATTTTATTGTACTGGTTACTGCAAAAATTAAAGTATTTGAGATTCAAAGTAGCCTTTAAGCTACTGATCAGTTTTCTCCGCAAAGGACATACTTTACAGGACAATGTCTCTTTAAATCTACCCTGAAGATATTCCTCCTGGCCCAGAAGATGCCAAAATGACTTGATGATTTATTTATGTGGAGCTTGGCAGACCATAGTCCAGATTGTGGCTGAGGCTGAATTTTATGAGCATCCCCCCTAGTGAGTATATTTAAAAATTTTTTTTTTAAAAAAAGGTCTTTATAGAGCTTGGCATGAGATTCAAGCAAATATTATCAGGAAGAATGACTAGGAAAAGAGTTTTAGGACAGAATATACATACTAATTTATTAATAATATTCTGTGTTTAGAGAATTGGAATTTTCTCTTGATCTTTAACAAAATAGAAAAGTGAAGCAGGCATTGCTTATCTCAGCAGAAGCTAATGTTTGGTCTGGAATTTTTTTAGCCATATGCAACTTGGCATTTTGTACTGGGAACTGGCACTTTTGTCCACAGAAAGATGGATTTCTCATTGTCATTCCAGACCATACAAGCGGCATGTTGGTGCAATGATGTAAGAAAGCAATTTTCTGCCCTATTTTATTGATTTATAGTATTTTAGTAAAGTGATAAAAACTTAATGCTAGGGATAAAAAGGAGACTCATCTGATGTAGAGGCAGTAGAAAAGAATAGAGATTGAGGAGGATCCAGAATTAATACCTATTTGCCATGTTTTCTCAGGCCTCTCCTGTACTAGACCATTAACTAAGTTAAAAAACCATGTCTAAACTCTTTGACTAAGATATTTTCTAGGCATTAATCCCTTCTTTCAAGGCACGGCATGGTGTAGGACTCTGGCTTTTGGAAGCGCATATACACACAAGCACAGGCAAATCATAAGGGCCACAGTAACAAAAGCAAATTAGTTCTGACTCCTTTGGGCTGGGAGGCTCAGTGCCAGGGAGGCAGGTTCAGGGGCACTTTTGCATAGTGGGAATCAGCAACAAGCAAGACTGTTGACTCTATGGCACTTCATCTGCTTTACAGCAGTTCCTTGGGTGGCCTGTCCAAGGGGTGTTATGCTACTCTGTGCTAAGTTCCCATTCTTGCTTGGCTGCAGGGGAGCTCCTGAAGCAGACAAGCCCTGAAGCAGGAACTTCCTACCATCCTTTGGGGAATCTCTTGTTGGGATACTCCCTCATTCTTTTGGCTCAGCATAGGGGCTCTTGCTACACACATGCAAGGAGCATAGCTGTGTTGCCCTGTCTCCTTTCCTAACACCAGGAAACAAGCTCCCTCAAGCCCAGATCCTACCGTAAAAACTGAGCTTGTGCCATATTATAGGCAGGCCAAATTGTGTTGGAAATCAATTCAGCTGAAACTATACTACACACTGGTTTTGGAGGTTGTATACAAGTGAATATACGTGGGATGTCAGTAAATGAAATTTGGAACATGGCAGGGAGCAACAGTTTCGTGAACAACCCCCACTTTTCTCAAGACAATATAGGGAATATTCCTGAAGCTCCCTTCAAAGGCAGCTTCAAAGGAAATTGAAAGGCATTTGGGACATTCTTTATGCTGTTGATAAATCAAGGCCAACAGGAAAAATATTCACAGGGGCTACACCCATGCTTCTTTGGTTTTGTTTGGGTTTTGTAGTTGTATTGGAAAGTTCCTCACACTGCAAACGTAATGGAAGAATGCTATTTTAGAGCCAAGCACCAAACTCACCTTATGAAGTCAGATCTATTCTAGTTCACCAGGTGAACTATTTATTTGCCCTATGAAAATGCCTGGCTATGGAACTAAGCTGTATACAGTATGGGTATCTTCAGGACTGGGAGTCCCATGTGAAACAAAGGGAATTCAGTATGACAGCCTAGAGCAGCCCCATCACACAGTATTAAAGCTCCTAAAAGGAAAATGCTTGGAGTGGTGAGAGTGTATGTCTATTGCTGAAATAATTTCAGAGGATTGAAAATTTCATCAAAACTTGCGGTCAAAAAGGCACTGCATGGAACACACAGAGCTGGTAACGCTGCCAGGGAAGCAGGTTTAAAAGCCAGAAGGAAGCAGTAAATGGCATCTTTGACTTCACATAGTAAACTGCCTAGGCCTTTACCTTTGGAGAACTGCACTGTGTAAATTCAGCCACTGACACCAGGTAAGGAACAATGGAAACAAAAACAGCATTAATTTAACTTCAGCCTCACCATTTTATTTCACTCTGTTATATATTGAAACTAGTCCTTGTACTTGACTCAATTTTGTGTTTTTAATGACCTGTCAAAAGCTCAGTCAGGGCTTATTGTATTTATATTTTTAATTAGTTTAGTAAGTAGCCAGACTGCTTATATTTGATTTTTTTAATTAACTGTGAAAACTTCTGCACCAGGATGATATTGTTCACATTGATATGTGTGCTTCTGTGATGTTGGGTTTGCTGTGTGATATATTGGAGACAGAAGTGTCACAGGAAAGGCATGCCTAAACAGCGCTTCACAGATTGCTGAAGCACTGATGGGAGCTGGTTATGTATCATGTAATTAATTCTTTATATTCTAACATGCAACTCAGGCCAGTATTAAAGAAAATCATGTCAGATCAGGTCATGTCCCCAGCATTTTTTATCTCTGTGTTACACTGTGGATGTGTAGACTTTATTGCTTATGCAAAAAAGCCACACCTTGTCATCTCTGCTGACTTGCATCCTCTGGCCACAGAACAAATACTACATTGAACTGGTTGTCTTTTGATTGCTATGGGATGCCTCAGCCATGGCCTTCATGAAATCCCGCTCTAGATCTCTCACTGTTTCACCAAACTTGTGTCTTGCTCAAAATTCATAACTCATAAGAGTGGGAGTGAATTGAGGGCTCTTAATGAATTTCACAAGTCCCTAAACGACAACTGGGTGGGAATGAATTCTATTCAATGTAATATTAAGCTCAATTTCAATGAGGGCTCTAAAAATGGAGGTACAGCTGTTCATACAGGCAAATTTAACCTCTGTCCCTGTAATCAGTTTTCTGCTGATAACATTAAAAATAGGAGTTGCTTAGAGAAAGCAATGCATTGCTCTGGCACGTTTGGATCCGCATAGCCTGCTGAGATACCACCAATGTTCTAACCCACTTGCAATTGTTACAAGAGGGAAAAGAGAAAAATTACCAAGCAACTTTGATTTGCACAGGTGACCGAAGCCAATTACACATTACCAAACAATAGCACAGGAGGATTAACACAACTTACTTTGTAATTACCATTGTTTCCAGTGAAGTTACTGTGTGGTTAACCATGTAATAACATGCATTATTTCAGAGTAACTATGCAAGGACTCAAGTCAACAGAGTATTCTGCACAAACAGAGCAAATCATTGGTAAGCTAAAGAGGTCTAAGTGTTTCAAGGACTGGCATGAGTTTTATTAGATGGATGATTTTCAGGTTTTTATTAATTGCCTCAGAGGTTTGGAGCAGAGCCATAACACCACTGGAGGAGCTACGGAAGAAGCTCTCAAGTCTGTCCAAGGAGCTCCCAAGTGCAGAGGCATCAGCTCTCGTGGGTACATTTATATCCCTTTTAACTAGACCCATTGCACAAGGCAATGCAGAAAGCGGATTGTTCTTGTGTTCCCTCAGTGCAAACACTACATTTTGTTTGGCCTGTAAACTGCCAGACACTGGAGGGAGAATTTAAGTCCTTGTCTTGTGCAGCTAGCAGGACCAGCTTCAGATCTACTGTAAGCCATCTTGCCTACAAAATACAGACCTTGTACTCTGCTTAAAAACCCACTGACTCGTGCTCCTGACACCAAGGACATGAACACAGAGTGCCAAAGAAAATGAGAGAGATTACTCAGCCAACCAAGCATAGACCATGGAAGACTTGTAGTCCAGCTCACTGAGGCTGCGTTTTTCAACAGACTTGGACAAAGAAACCATTAAGAAATAAAAAATAAGGAGATACTGCTCTATAGTTAATGTAATGGAGAACAATGTTTTGATTAATGCCTTCCCATTAGTGTACGGACAAGCTAGATTGTGTTACAGGATTATGGGCTGAGTTGGTAACACAAAAGAAAAAACATGTTCAAAACTGGAGTAACAACAATAATGGTTCATAGGTGACACCAGTAGAGACAGCTGAGAGACAACATTATGAACTGGAGCTCTCTAAATAATTATTAATGCCTAATTGTTCATATATATTTGATTTATAAATTAATCTCTTTCCATGCTTCTATCTCTATTGAATTTCCACACTGAAGTAATGGCATGTCTACTTGTTAAAACATTCACAGACAATGTCCATTAAGAACCTGAACTTTTGAGTTTCAAGTACTGAGCATTCAGGACTGCTCCAGTCTGTGGGGCAGGACGTTACTGAAGTAATGTGACAAAATTTCAGTTAGCAATTACATTTGTGAAAATCTCAAGACAACTAGCAATAACCTGCAAGCTGCAAAATACACCAGTTTAACAAAAGAAATGTACAGATAAGACTGGGGACTGGGGGTGTTTGACTACCACAGGAATGGACGCAACATAAATGACCCAGGAGGTCCCTGAGTACTGTTATATGCCGATCATCCTGAATTATGAGCTCTGCTCTGTATACAACTGCACACAATGCTGTATTTTAAAATGCTTCTCTTAATCTTCTGCAAGGGAAGCATCTGCCAGAGCATCTAAAACAAATGGTTCTAAATCTTGCTTGATTAGACTTAAATGCACCTACAACCTATCTCCCCCTATGTTCGTCTATTGCTGTTTAAATCTGTATACATTATTTTCATTGCTGGAAATATACAGTAACGGTTCATGATGCTCTCTTTCTACTCTAATGCTGCACGGCAGTTGCTTTCTTTAGGCCCCAGCTCTTACCTACATCTGTGCTTACTGAAGTGAGACTTTAATTTGCTACACCACGCCAAGGTATTAATAGACAATTATTTATTGCAAATCTGAACCATTTATACTGTTTACTGGCTGACACAATGTAAAATTTTGATCCAAATGTTAATGTGTCCATGACATTGCATAATTCTGTTCCACGCCAAGGTTTTTTCTTTCCTAAATGAATCGAACTTGCAATATGAGGAAATAGAGTTTTTAATGGATGAATGATTTACAGTCTCAAACTTACAAGACTGCTTACTTGTACAAATAAGGGAAAATTGACTAATTAAAATAGCACAGCAAATTAGAAAAATTTAGGATTTTACTGGAGGCAAAATTAGAGGGAGAAAAATGGAAATAAGTTGCAAAGTACTTAAAGGGTAAATGAATAAATCTTATGTTAGTCATTTTGAGGCAATTATATTTTTTTAGCAGGCGTCTTTGAGACCAGACAGTCTTACAAACATTCAGTTGAGTAGAGCACAGATAAAAATTACCTATTCATAAAGAACCATATGGATAGAAAAGCACTTCAAAGTCTCCAAATATCTGGTGAAATTACCTTTACAAATATTTTTTGCAGTCAGGAAAAAAAATAAAAAGAGCTTTATAGATAGGCAATTTCCATTATACAGAACACACAATTTCAAGTGTTTACCTCCTCAAGTTTAGATATCATGCTTTTAATGCAATCTAGACGTAGAACCTTCTTTAACTGATACCTGTAGGAATCTTCAAAATACAGATGTTTGAATTAAAGTAATATTTTTTTAGAGCTCATTCCTCTTGGCTTTTTTTACTGAACCGTGCCATTAAGTTAATCTTTTTCCAGCTTTGCAAGCAGAGAGATTGTTACGATAAAGACTTATAAGGCAGTTCTAATTACGTCTCACATAACTATATTCAAGTATTAATACCTAGAACATGTGGTCAACTCATGTACAAAAGACATTTGATGCCTGTGTAACATTTCAGCTTATATGGGCACGATTACTCTGGAAACAACTCTACCAGATAGACTAAACCTAATTCAGTACCAGAATACCTGTAAAGGTGCCCTTATTAAAGATTTCATCTAAGAAATAGCAGAACAGCTCCACTCCCCCCCCTTTTTTTGTTTCTTTCAGATTTGGTAAGCACATAAAAGGCCATAGATATCATTGTGGGATATCAGAAACATGAATAATGACATTACGTGAGTACTGGTTTTATTAACATGGCACAGATTTGTGGCTGACAGGCTGTGACCCCGTTGAAGCAAGGGTAACAGGTGCGCAGTAGGGAGATGCATTTCTGTACCTTACAGCAGAATAAAACTAGCCACTGTGACTTCGTGCATTGCAGAAAGGAAAATGGACTCTCTGCACACATCTGAGATCCATGAAATAAGTGGAAATGGGAGCACACCTGTAAGTCACAAGCCAGTGTTGTTACAGATTTTTTCAGGAACATTGATAGGGATTTTTTTTTTGCACCTAAAGTGCAAAAATCAGTCTGAAGCGGGAAAGCTCCTAAATTACTTCCTTTTTCATTACTAGTTTAAGAAGAAATAATATATAATTGTGATTCCACGTCTGAATGGCCTCATCAACCTAACCATTGCATGCAGTGCTGTCAATAGGTTAGCATCCTAGGCAAGGCTTTGCAGTAGCAGCTGGGCTGCTCAAACACCGGTTGCTTCTTTGGAGTTTTTCAGAAAACAGATATAAGAACAGCTATTTTGAGGCCTATTATAGTAATTTGTAAAATATTGCTATGATACACAGGAACTAGCATGCAGCCATGCACTCCAGTGACAAAGATAATGCCATTGTGAAGCTGAAAGAAATAAAGAACAAGCAGGATTTTCATTACCACCCCTCCCTCCAAGTACAACAGAGCTGTCCCAAACAGTCCCTGTTCCTATCAATTAGCCAACTTTTTCTTTCTGTTTAACATGCATTCACATTGAGATGTCTCTCTGAGCTACCAGGATACACGCTGTTGTTGTATATTAATGACAGGATGCAATTTTTATTATTATTGTTCTGTAATACAGAATATATCTAACTATGTTTTGTTTATTATTCATAATACACAATGAAAGAAGACACCAGAATGGCTCTTTTGGAGACTTCACATGCTAGGCTGCAAATGTGTATTAACAATAGTACACATTTCTGTGTTATGGTTTCATAAAATGCATTTGCATAATATGAAATCATAATCCCAAATGTGCAGTAAAAAGCCTATGAAAAATAGTTATTTCTCGTATACTACACAATGGTTGATTTTAATCTTCACTGTCTCAGATGTGGGACTGGTTATTAGGGAATTTTTTATAATGGGAAAAAGCCTAGACCGTCCTACAGAATTAAGTCTTCCAAAACGAACCAATTGAACAAGAACCTTCTGTAAAATGGAAAAAATGGTTTGCTAGTAATTTGCATGCACACTTCATTTAATATACTTCCAGGCTGAGATGTTACTTCCAAATCATACCAGAGACAAATAAACAGGAAATGCCGGCAGGTCTGGCTGCACAGCACTCCAGGGGCCTATGCATGCACAAATGTGCAATGGGTGTGGAGCAGAAATTAGCTCAGAGTAGAAGTCACTAGCGCTAGGAAGCCATCCTTTGGCTCAGAGGGAACCTTTGCAAGAATGTGATGCTTTCAAATGCCACTGTCCAATGAATCCCAAGGTAGTTTTCTCTCAGTCTGATTGCAGAGACGGGTAAGTCTGTTTTAGTGTTGCTTCCATTTAACTGCAGCCACTTGCAGGAAAAGATTGACTAGCTAGACGTAACTATCAGATATCATAACTAAGGCTGTATGTACGCCACAGCTACAATTTCTGTAAGGGGGAAACAATGATTTCTACTTTTCTTCTTTATAAAGTAGCATGGTATTTTTCACCTTGTCTGGCTACAATGCCATTTATTTAGACAATCTGCCTTTTGAGCTGCTTTTGCTACATATACATTATCAAATGATTAATGGTTAATTAGCATTTTGCTAATGGAAAATAAATTTAATAGGAATGAGTGTGTGCCATTATGTTTCCCCTTTTAGCTCAAATTGTCACATTTGCATTTTTATCAATAAAAATCTATGAGTTTTCTTTTTGCTATGCCAAATGAACAGTCTTAATTATATTGAAGGCTCAAGTCCTTCAACAGATATCGTCTGGTACCCTGCTGCACCCACACCTGTCTATCGCACCTTGCCAGGTCTGACATTCTCTCCCCTTCCTTAGAGCATCATTTCCTGGTATATGGAAAATCTCAGTACTCAGTTATCTGCCAGAATTTCTGAGCTCTGACTCCTCTAAGGCCTAGGGTGACTTGTTCAGACACTTAGCTCTTTGCAGTTGAATGTGTTTGGAATTACTGGGATTTTGATGGGGTGAAGGGGAGAAATGAGACTTCATACTAAGATTATTGTTAACAGTTTTACAGAATGAGTTGGCCTGAAAGCTAAAGGAGGTGGAAGTCTCCAGGAAAATAAATATGAACCCATTTTTTTTACTAGAGACTTCTGATTTACAAACCCTTGGAAAAATACATTTTGTATGGCTGCTAAGAATCACAGCTTGTCTAGTCACAATCCAGTACTCCTGATTTCAGCTGAGGCTGAAAACAGTAAAATAAACTCTTCCTATAACAAAGGATGATAGAGAGAGTTATTCTTTTCATTCACCTGCCCTTTATATCAATGCAGACAGTTAATCCAGGTGAATCTACCTACATTTGTCATTGCCAGTGAATGCAAAACATAAAGAACTCACATAAAGGAACATAATTCCAACTTTTTAAAGTTTCATTGTCTTATAATTTATTTATCTGGTAACATTTTCAGACATGGCTATTAATGCCATGCTGTGGCTATTAGTAATCAATGAATGAGAAAGTCAGGAGAAAGGGGAGAATGCATTTTAACAGGGATTTTATTTTTGTTTGTGCTGCTCACCAGCATTGTGCCAAGCTATTTTCTGAGGAGGTCCACTGTCATCTTCTTGTCATATGCAGCAGATTACAGAAAGAGTAATTTCCACCACTGGAAATGGCAGATAACTTAAACACTTATCTAAAATCAACACCTTCAAAGCCCGCCCCAAGTTTCTTCCATCAGTTGCCTTGTTTGGGGATGGATCAAGACAGACACTGCCAAGCTCCTGGGAGCATTCAGTCACATCAATGTTTCAGCCAGATTTTCACAGCTGGGAAGAGTGACACATGACATGAGTGGTACCAGTGAAATGGCATCAGCCAGGACTTGCAGAAAGTCTGGAACCATACTTGAAAGAAGTGGGACATTTACGTCTTTCAGCAGAAGGGAACCTCTGCTATTGCCCAGGGTGAGAAAGGACAAATGCCACCCCTTGCTGTGATTACTGGGAGAATCTACAATGTCTGAACTCCATTTGGAAGCACTGCCTAACATAAATATTGCTCCCAAGTGACATTAACACATACTAATTAAAAGTATGATATTCCATCCAACTACTGCTCCAAAGAGGAGACAGAGCTACACAGGTGGAGGGAGAAGGGAAGGTGTTATGTGGCATCCATATAACCTTAATCTGGTCCTGACATTGCCTAGAGAGGAAGCACTAGGGGAAGGGGATGCAATAAAAATGTGTTCAGTTTAGTTTTAAAAAAGCCTGGGGGGAGAAAAGCAGTTAATTTTTTTTCATTCGTGCTGCCATTGACACCAGGAAAGGGATCTATTTCACACATCTAAGAAACACTGAAACGTGTATTTTGTTGTAGGGCATCTGACCTGGTGCCAAATGTGTTTCATACGATGTTTCCACCATGATTTAGCAAAGGTGGATTTTTCCTCTCCAACAGTGGTAGAACTGCAGCAGTGAGGGTAATTTTGGTCTACCTTACTGGCATGCAGCCATTCTGAAGTCAGCAGAGTTTACAGGAAAGTAGAATTTAGCTCCACAGCAGACAACAGTGTTGAACTTTCAAACCTGATGTGCTTCAAACCTATTGCCATCAAAATTCAGAGTTTGAAAACCCAGGCTCCCTTTTTGCACATGAAAACTGTGGGAGCAATTAATGGCACTTAGGCTTCCAACTCCCTTGTTTGTAGGCACAAGCAGGTAGTTAGACATCTAAGTAGCAATAACCAAGAGCACAAAATTGCTGGCACAAAAGGGAGTTTAAAAAAAATCAGGCTATTAAAATATGTGACAAAGACTCAAAAGGAGGGAGAGGATTAAAAATGGCAGACAATGAAGAAGAACCTAGAAATGGATGAAGTTTTCTATAATCTCAATTTCAAGTTCAATGTTTAAAATGGCAATAATTTACAAGAATAAACAAGAGGATAACAGCAGGCATGTGATGTATAGAAGTAAATTTGGGCTTAAAATAGCAAATGAACTTTGTAACGAAGTACAGTTGAGAGGTATATTGCTACCTTTAAATATTAAGCTATTCCTGTAAGGTGCCTTTTTAAGGTGTGATACAATATTTTTTGCTCATTTTAATAGAAATAATAAAAATGAGATACTAAAAAGACATCATTACTCGGAGGAATAAGAAGTTAGAGCTCCTACTCTCAACAGAAGAGAACACCAACCCAGCACTGCTGCTGTACCTGAATATCAGCAACTCACTATTTATTTATTTATTTTTAACCACGTGGGGTGAAAAGCAGCAACCTACATTTCAGGTGAGAGTGATATACATGTGAACTCTGCATGTGTATAGTTAAAAAGTATTTTATTTCTGGCAAAAATAAATAGCTGGCAGTAACTGAACTCTCTCTTCATTGAAAGAATGCTATAGGGCTGGATATAGCCACTGCAATAGTGCAATAAAATGAGATGAGCTTAACACTACCAGATGGTACCCTGTACAGTGCCTGAAATAAAACGGAGAATTAGGGTGCCCTAAGGTGTGCACAGGGAAGGCATTTACATGAAATAAATGGGCCTCAGGCCTAGATGATGCTCAAGTATGCTACACAGGAGACAGATAGTACATCTGGTGAACAGATTTTATCACACACTGGAAAGCTATAAAGCATGCTATTGAATTTCAGATCTGGGTTTCACAATGACATTTTACCTGTGTTGGTATTCAGTGCTGTTTATTTTTAAAGGTGCTGTAATCTCAATGATGTGTTTTAAAAGCCTTCTTAACATTGTTTTCTATGTGCCCCATTTTTTGGACAGATTGATGTAACACAATGCTTTTTCATGGACAAAATACAGACCATGTTGGCTGTAGACGATCATGTTTTTATTTAATATATCACGTTGCTGATGTGATTTTAGTAATATGGTTATACTTGTCAGCACTTACTTCTTGGGAGAAAGCCAGTATGTTTTTAAAGTTAACTCCCACTTCTCCATTTCGTTGCAAGGTCTCACTGTCTATAAAACAGCAAAAATCCTTGTAGTTTAAAGTAGATATATTAGATTATGTAAGGAAATCTACTAGAGTGAATCAAAGTGATATTTTACTCTTATCTCTAGAAGAAATTTCACTTGGTTTTGTAAAATTCCTGCTCCATTTGACTTTAAGCTCTTTTTAAAGTTTACATTTATCATAGCAGCATTCAAATTGTTAAAGGTGCTGATGAGAGCAACATTTAATCTGTGGTGCTGTGACTTCTATTTTTAATGAGGAAATAATGTAGAGCTTTCCTCAGACTTAACTGGTTTTAGTATCTCTCTCTCTAATTCCCCTCCTTTCACCTCTCTCATATAAAACTATCCAAGGGAGTTAAAAATGCAACCAAACTTGCATAAAAGGAAAAATTTGAGAGACTATGAGTTAATATTCCTGACAGAAAGATCTACGCGCTGTGAAGTAGTGTCTCTGTGGAAATGGTGAAAGCTCCATTCCTTTGAGACATTTAAAATCAGAAGAAACAAAGCAGTAACACACTGAGGATATAACCCTGTTCTGGCCCTCTGTGGACAGACTAAATATTTCCAATATCTGAATCTTTGTATACTCTTAGTGTTCTACATATTTAAAACTACAGTTTAACAGTGTTAAGGGTTTGACTTGAGGCTTGCTTAAACAAGATTTACTTGTATTACTATACTGGTATAATTATATCACTGTAGTTGTATCAGTACACCTCAGTGCTACCTCTCTAAGAAGTGCCTTATTTCAGTTATTGTACACTGAATTCTAAAAGCCACAGAAGTACAATAACACGGGTACATTTTCTACAGTAAACTCACCTTCCCAGCTTCCCAGAAGCTGGGAATCTTGTAATTATTAAGTTCTAGTTGGAGGAGAATGCATAAATGCAGGCATGATGTACCAAATTCCCACTGAAGTTTATTGTCAGCTGTATATGCCATAGAAGATGGATATCGATGGCAAAATCAAAGTGTCACTTAAAACTCACAATGGTAGCCTGACTTGCAAAATTTGTGTTCAAGGCATGGGCAAACTCACTCTCTGAGCTTTTTGCTTATGTCTAAACAGTATCAAAACAGGGCTGTTTCTAACCTGCTCCTCCACACTTTTGAATTTTCTTGCTATTATTACTTTAAATTAATATCAAAAGATAGGAAAATGATAGGAAAGTTTTATGGGATCTCCTCTGAAGTAAACTAGTTACTTCACCAGAGTTTTCCTCTGAGAGTACATCTACTGCATAAAATCATGCAAAACTTCTGGTCCATAATTTGAAGTAATATGCAGCAGCATTTTGAGAAGACCACTTGGTAGTTTTCTTAATTGCAGGGAATCTACCACAGTCACTATTGAAAGGAAGTAGGGGTTTGGAATATTTTCATACTTCAATTAAAACTGTGGCACCAACTTTGAGTTTTGGGTATCAGCCTAAGCAAATTTTCAAGGCTAACAAGGGGTTATAAAATATATACAATGACAAGTCATTAAATAGAGCAGTGCAGTTGGGCAATATTCTGTGCACAATTATCACTGCCAAATAGTGCCTTTCAACTGTCAGTTATTCAAAAGCTCTGCTTGTCCTGCTATGTCTGCAGTTCTGTATTCTACTAAGCAACAGTCCTGAATGGACCTTGAATAGGCTGCTGAATAGGAACTGTTCTTTAACTAAGCAAGAAAGGAAGAGATGAAGAAAATAAGTGTGGGGAAGGGAGAAATAAAAAGAATGGAAGAGAAAGATCCTTAGATTGCACAGATATTCTCCCCGGCCAGCTGTGTAGCTTTGCAAATCCCTTCCCCCACAACCCTCAGCTCCCAGCCCAGAGAGGAGCCTCATCAGCCAGAATTTCTGTTGTGTAGCTTCAGTCTACAAAATTAACATTTTCCAAGTGGCAGTGACTGTATTCTGCATTGGTACAGCTACAGAAATCACGAAAGCACAAGAGTAAGACCTCCCAGAGAGAGAACATGGGTGAATATGGCTCCTCCACAAAGAGCTGCCTCTAATATCAGCTATGTGCTGGTTTGACTACAGAGAACTCCCAAGGACAGAGGGCCAGATCCTCTTGTAGTGTAAATGACGTGAGCTTCAATACACAGTGGTACTATGCCCATCTGAAACTATTAAGGATCTTGTCCTCAGGGCTTTTCCCATAGAAACGACGTTCCAACTCACTGAGGGCTAAGGATGGGATTCAGGTGGATATAAAATCCAGTTGCCATTGTAAGCATCCAAGTTAAAAATTTAGGTCCTCAGTTGCCCACACCCACACACAGTCTCACAGCCATCAAAACCTCAGGGTGCCTAAGATTTCAGGTTTACCTGTACCTAAAGTTCTGGTCATACTCAGAAGACTTTAGTGTAGATTGTGCTCAGCACAGTGAAACCATTCCTGTGCCAAAGCCTGGCAGGGTCTCCAGCACCAAGATTACCCCATGCTTCTGCAGCTTTATCTAACATCCAGGTAATGTTACGGTGCATGTGGCAGACACTGTATAAGCAGGAGAAAGAGGCAATGGGAATATCTCTGTTTTATCCATCCAGTGGCTGGCATATGCATCCAGCACTGAGAGCCTTTGTGTCTGCCTGACAACGCTCCATCAGTGACAGACAGCAGTTCTGTGCCCAGTTTTCATTTTTTTCATCTGTTTAGGTAACACAAACTGCTCAGCATTTGAGGGCTGCGCTGCACTGCCTAGATGTGACTGAGCCTGTTACAGTTTTTCTGCTTCTTGAATCATCAACCCTAGTCAGCTGTGCTTAGCAGTGCCAAGTTGAGCCTAGGATAGAAGACTGTACAGGTCATTTTACATTTATGCGCGGGCCTGCGAGATTCACCTGATTAGTGGCTGTTGATGACAGTGAGCACAAAAGGGATATAGTGATAACTGCAATTAATTCCTGTAGAAATGAATGCAACTATTCAAAGAATTTTTTCAGCCATTTTTCATTCACACCTCCTTGGCTGTTACAGCTCTGCCATGAATGCACTTTTTTCATTTATGTGATTCATGTTTGTATGATTTACATCCAGTACAGTCCACTTGGTGGAAAGGTTGGTGCTCTGAAAATGTTCTTCGTCAAAAGAAGCAGCTCTTAAATGAGTTTACTGCTAAATAAACATCCCAATTTGCCGTAAGCAGAATATCAACAAACTCACAGATTAGTTGCTTTGCAGGAGGTAGGTTTTAATCATGATGGAATGGTGTAAATAAATAGAGTATCAATACCAATCATTTATATGCATTCAAGAGAGCACTAATGATTATTAAAAAGAATGGTCTAACTTTCAGTAAGGTTATAGAAAATTAGAATCACTTCACTGTGGTACTGATATTTAAGATGTATCCTCTAAGGAACTGCAGGTCTATCCATTTGGTATCCACAACATGCAAGATAACATAAATATCTAGAAGCAAAGCAGAGGATATTGGATTGCCCTGCTCTCAGAATAGGAGAGGAAGCTGAACATACTCTTGTTTATTTGGACTCACAGTGCATTAAAGAAAAGTACTTCTTTGAAAATATGTTTACATATTACTTACAAATCATGAATAACCTATAGAAATACAATGTGACAATATGGCAAAAAGAAATAAATGTGTATTGGTTGCTTTCTGCATGATTAATGTTTCTTTCCATCAGACACATACATTTCATTTTATTAAAGATCACATTTCTGATTGCAAGAACTTGATCATAAATAAAGCATGCAAGTGGAAGTTCGAAATCTTCTAATATTAATGACAAGAAAAATGGATTTATTGAACAGTCACCTGCAGTTCATACATACATAAGCACATAAAATGATAACCCACCAGAGGTATCATCTCAAACTTGGGAGAAAAGATTCTGGTTTTTAAATTGCTTAATAATAATAGCAGTGCATTTAGAGAAAATTATTTCTGTCTTCTGTGACTAAAAAGAGCACAATAACAGCCATTTATCAGCTACTTTCTACCTTTTTCCTCTATCTAGGAATTACAAAGTCTGTTTCCACTCATTTGACTCTGAATCCAGCACTGATGGACTTCAGTGTAATACTTCTGAACCCATTTATTTTTTGCCAGTTTTTGTTTGGTTTTTTTTTTTTTCGGGGGTGGGGGGAGAGTGGCCAATGAATAAAGAAAATACTTAAGAACTAATCAAATAGGATTCTTTGTCCAAAGACCTGACACATGGAAAATCCGGTCTATTACTGAAAACATGTATAGTTCTGGAAAAAATAATTAACGTGACAGTAAACAAACAGAACTGAAACAGGGCTAATAAGAGAGTACAGTGTTGCTGGGAATGCATATGTAAACATGATTACAGCATCCACAAAACTGCTGATGAAATTTCTAGAGCAGTACACGGCTGGTTAAGATGAAAAGCAATTACAAAATTCCTCACTATGATCAGTGGGCAACAGAAATCATACAGTTGCACTGTGGAAAGCACTTGCAAGAAAAGCTTATTTTGTGAATCCATCAATAAGTTTCACATCACCCACATGAGGCTGCCTGCCTGTTTAGCCCACATGGAAAGGAACATCTGAGGACAAATGATCTGCAGCTCCATCCCCTACACACCACACCCAGGGCTGGTTCACATATCCTCAAGCAGCTGTTGCCTCACCAGCAATTTATTCCATCAAAGCTGCTTACCGTCACCCAGCTCTTCCGGCTAACCACCCTTTCACAGTTACCATCAGCTCAGCAGCTCATGGAAATAGTCCCTTGCTTGGTCAGTATCAAAAAGAAATGGGTTATTGCAGATGTCCATTACTCCTGGCACATGTTGGCAAAGCACAGAACAGACAGGGCAGCGCTGGGAGATTCAGAGGGGTAAGTAGTGGGTAGAGAAAACCTGAGCAAGCCTTGCGTCCACTGTAGGCACCAGACTGTTTGGGAAAAAAAGTGGCTGTGGAAGATCTGCTGCTTGCATGTCTCCACCAAGCAAGGCAGCTGCCCGGGGCCAGCGCTGGACACATCCTTCAACGGATGCCCAGTGCATCCAGGCATGCTGAGAACTAAGCTGAGAAGTGTTTCTCACATAAGCATTCTTGCAGGATCTCACCAATGACTTGTCAAATAAATGCTTTTTAAAATAAATAATAGCACTTAAAAAACATACAGGTCAGATTTCTGTTCCCTACTATCTTCACACAACCTCACATAGAAACGTAAAGACAAATCTACTAGCACTAAAAAAGTGCCCTGCAGACAAGGTTACAGCAGTCACACATGTAGGTATAAGAGAAGGATAGGAGCTACCACTGAAAACAATAATTTCTGTGCTCAAACAAAAATAATTACATGAAAGATGATACATGCCTCATAACAA
This sequence comes from Ibycter americanus, assembly GCA_035590275.1. Lineage (NCBI taxonomy): Eukaryota > Metazoa > Chordata > Aves > Falconiformes > Falconidae > Ibycter > Ibycter americanus. The sequence continues at coordinate 18,311,652 of JAVJGI010000064.1, read as the reverse complement.
TAGCAAATGAACTGAATGGCTCCTTGAAAACCAATTAAATCAACCTCTTACTTTTAAGACTTAGAAAGAAATGAATATAAACTTAAATAAATGACATATAATTAAAACTTTAGGAAGCCGTTCAGGTAAAAATCATACCAGGTTGTCATATGAACCCACAGAAACTAACTATAATCCAAGTATTTCCAATTCCAATTTGGGAAATCTAGAGCGAGATCGTTGTGTTTCTGACCGGCTGCTTGCATTATGCAGACTACAGAAGGAAAAGGGGTTAGGCCACTTTACAAGTTTACATCCCTATTTAAATACACTATCTCAAAAAATTATACAGATAGACTCAAAGTTGACAGGACTTGTCACAGTTCCATTCCCCAAAATGAATATATATTTCTCAGTTTAATTATCCAGATACATATCTTAAATCAAAACCACACCCGGGCCCTTGTTTCTAGCAGTCTCCTTCTCTGATTACTGTTGACAGGACCAGATCCAGCAGCATCTTACATGTTAGTATCCACCTCCACTTCCTGCTTCCAAGACTCTCTGCTCAGTTCCCATGCCAAGCACCATAACTGGAGGGAAAAAAGAGACTTGCACATGTGCCTGCTTGCATATGTGTGTTCTCACACACATGCACCACCAGATAATATATATATATAGAGAAACATTTAATCTCTTATTTTATGCTGTGCCAAAAAGTGGGGAACAGGTGCATTGATGTGAGCTGTTTGTGTCTTACTGTACTTCTAGTGAACTAATAATTGCTCTCTTCTTTTTCTCATCTTTTTCAACTAAGTTTCTGCTGCCAAGTCTACTTTCTGCTTCAGATGGCTATACAGCTATAATCTCTAATGATTTTGAGTGGCAATTCCAGTGTAAGGAACTCCATCTCCCCCTGCCCACAACCCTCATTTCTGCCCTGCCCCACCCTTTCTGTTGTGCTGACATGACTGTAAGGACACACAGAAACTGGTTCAAGAAACTGGGTTTCAATTCAAAATAGCACTGAAAAAGTACACAAAAGCAGAGGAATACTTTAATTTGAACCTGCTTCCTCACCTATTTTCCTACACCTCTTTAAAAAGATTTGTATCAAAACATCTAGAGAGACAGGTGCGGGTCACGACAAACCAACAGAAACTCTTTCAGCATTGTTGCTGAAAAAGAAGAATGTGAAACTGTACAGTTAAACTGTACCAGGTATTTATTTAGCTGGGTAATGAAGAAGTAATACAGCGCTTGGGAGGTAAGGTTGAAGTCCAGTTTGCCATTAACAACAAAGCAATGTGAAGAGAGAGTTCAAGTCAATCTTCGAGTGTGCCACTGATGTTTGAAATGCATTCATTAAACAAAGGAATTGCAGGAACAGTAAGTACATTTCAAATAATTACTATTTTAATGTCATTTTCCTGCAGAATTTTTCAAGATTATGGTGAATTTATTTGGTTTACGGGATGCAGGTGACTATTTTACTCTAGTTTTACTAATTATATGTTCTTGCCACAGTGCAATAACATGATTTTTTTGTTTGACAACTTTTTTCTCCCCAAAAATAATTGTTGCATGATAGAATTACCCACCTGTAAATGTCCCTTTTCTTTGAGAAAATTTGCACTAAATTGTACTTCAAGATGAGAACACAATCTACTCTTTAAAGAAGGATGAAAATAGTTGCATGGGAAATTTTTGGCAGAGAACAAAGGTTTTCCTGGAAAATCCTGGTCTACTAAGAAGATCTTTTGCTGCTTCCTCAGTTTTCCTTAATTCTTCAAGATTAATTATCATTAATAAAATACTGTTCAAATACTGAAACACTTTATTTCACAGTTAATTTATGAATTACTCAAAATTCTCAGAGCTTGGCTCCATCTAGAACAGTGTATTTAGGATTTTTACACAGTACTATTCATCAATAATTACTTAGCTATTTAGACCTTATTTTTCAAAGTTTAAATCTATGTTTCGCCATGTTTTAAAGTATCTATAATGTCCTCCTAGGAAAATTCATGGGAGTGTTAGAATCCAAGGTAGCAACAAAGAGGTGGCTTATGGGTTTTGGGTTTGGTAAGTATTTTCATTACTTCAGAATACAGAAAAAATATTTTCCAGAACATGGAAAACATCATTTTACCAGTTTCTGTATCAACTTCTTTTAACTGGAACACAAAATCACTAACATCAAATTCTAGTGAAATTTTTACATTAATGGTGTTCAGACACAACCTAGCTGAAATTCTCCAAACGATTAAAGCAACTGCTAAAATTGTCCAACATTTAGGAACCTGTAGTGTAATTTCTGTCAATGGGAGGAATTTATAATATTCAGAATATATCGTTCCAGACAGCCACATGTACAGAGAATTAATGCAAAATCAGCAGAAAAAGAACAAATACTCTCTTTGTGCACATTTTCCTAGTCTGGCCTTCTGCTCAGTTCTCTGCCTCAAGGTGTTCTGCTCTGAGCTCTTTCTCAGTGTCTGCCTGCACCTTTCCTTGTCTCCTGGTTTTGTTTTGCTAACATATCTGATTATGAAAAAATTTCCTAGAATCTGTATTTGTGATTGGTGTCTATATGGCTTAGTTTTTAGTGGGCTTTGCCATTTGGCTCAAGTATCAGCTTCTTTCTCTTTTTAAGTATGTTTGTCAATATCCATAGGCAGGGTCTGATGGTGTTAAAAGTAAAGGGTAGTGCCCTGTCTTTATTCAGACAATAAGAAATTGTGCTCCCCTTCTCTGCTTATTAAATCTACAGAGATCTGAGATGGGGATTCAAAGCTATCTTAAGAGTTTCATATTGCATGTATCACAGTAGCTTCAAAGCACTTGGGTTTAGAAAGCAGCTTCTGTTCTCATGCAGGAACAAATGGGCAGGAGGGAGGCAGTTCCTGAAGTCTGAGTTATTTTTTTGGCTGTTGTTGCGTGGAGTTGGAAAACTTACATTACACCTTTTGCTGCAATATGGCTAAGCCTAAAGGCTTAATCTAATAGCACATCCCAAGTTATATTATAAATATTATTTTATTTGTTATTTTTGGAGCCTGTATAATGACAGCATTGGTTTTCATTCCAGATTACATCTAAAGTAAGAAAAAGGAAGACAGATTTCCTAACAAGCAATATCTGTTTATCATCAGTTGCTAAGAAACTGTAAAGTAGCTTAGAGAAATGGAGTGCTTTTTTGTATGGCTTGGGAGTGTGGACCATTGCAGCAACTTATGAAATTGGGAATCCACAAGTTTTGTAAAATTCTGTCTTGGAAATAAAAATTGGATTTAATTTCTTTAATACTAAAGGTAACAGAATAATTTTTCAGACTAAAATCCTTAAAGAGGCATTAATGTAATAATGCGACCAGAATTTGTTTTCATATCTCTAACATTCCTTCTCCATTCACACAGCTCACAGTCTGTCACCTATGAGCTCTTACTTGCTTGTATTCCTCTTAAACAGTGTAAGAGATAGACCAAGAGATAGATAGATACCATGATCAGCCATGCATTATTAACTAACCACAAATTGAAGTCATTACTGATGCTTGCATATATATTCCCAAGCAATATCTACAAAACAACTGTTTCTATAGGAATTTTGTAAATACGAGCCTAAATTAACTATAAAACATAATCAGTTTATTGAACTCAATGCAATAATTGACTCAACAAAATCCTTCACCACAAAAATGTGCAAGTTAGAAGAGCAACGATCTGAATATAGGTCAGCAGTTGTCCTGATATTTTCAGTAACTGAACCATTTCTCTAACCCTGTAGAAATAAAAAGGAAGCATACAGACTCAAGAACTTTTCTTTCTGGCAGTGTAATCACACTTAAATCCCAGTCAGTACCAAAGTTCATCAAAGGAGCAGGCTTCATTACGAGTATTAACTATAATTATAAATACCTTGCAGTGAAATCAAGAGTTAACATTCACAATCTTTCTAAACATGGCTATGTCACTGGAAAAAGTTATGTACCTGCAGATGCAATAGCTAAAACGATTTAAGTAACTGCATTTAAGGGCTTTCCAAAACCATTCTGTGATATTTGATGAAAAAATAGCTAAAAAATATTTTTTCTATAATCAGTTGAGCCTACTAGTATAACCATAAGATTAAAAAAAAAAAAAAGCATCTCTTCTGCTACGAACTTTATTTAAGTGTTGTCACAGATGATACACAAGAAACAGAAACAGATAACTATCAATGCCTAAGCAACGTCTCCAGGAGCAAGTGAATTGCATGAGTAGATATAAGTTTAGCAAAAGGGTTGAGAAATTGTCCCTTGCCCTCTTCATGTCCTGAGGGTATTCATACCTACTCTAATCAAAGTGCTCACTTATTCTGGCTCTTAAGTCAGATTCTGAGTTGCTCCTATTCACTCAATCTGCTTACCATTTAAGTTACCAACACAGCTTTCATTAACATCAATAAAAATTGATATTGGCTTTACACTGAGAACAGTTTCCACCCCTGAAATTCTTATGCTGAACCACAGCTTTATTCATTCAAAATTTTGCCACTGGATGCTGTTAAGTTCTGCAATTAAGAACTACAGGATAAAGGCAAAGATCTGCAAGTCAATATTCAAGATATGGAACTGGCTAACCTGCTAGTGATATCTTGCTATTGTTCTTTTAAATAATGTTTCATTTAATATATTTATCATTTGTAAAATAGGACAGCAACCTCTGCCCCAAGTTTCATATATGGGAACTTTTCCATGTTTTTCCTGTAGCTGATTCACAATAGTGACCCTAGACAGAAGTCCCCTCTCAGTGAGGAATTCTTTCACACTGGGTATGCTTAGACCTCTGGCATAACAACAGATTGGTGAAGCATGTAAAATATCTCAGAAAAGGTAGCTCAGAGCAACACTTCTTCTGTGTATCCAACAGACATGTGTGACAATCACAGATGCCATACAAACGCTGCTGATGTTCCCAGACTGTTATCTCTGTTGAGAAGAACCTAGTGAGGTATGACACAAGTGATGGATCTCTAGAGACAGAGTTAACGTAACAAATGAAACGCACATTATTATATCTGAATAAGATTCTGGGGCCCTAATTTTCAAGCTTTTCACAAAAATTGTAATTAGGAACTACAATTCCCAAAGTATGTGCCAGAGTTTTAGAAAGAGCTAAGTTCTTAGCTTGCCAAGCATACCTGAAAATATGTCCATATATGTCCATAGGTAAGACATAATTAGTCCATAAAAACTTCCCCTAGTAATAGGTAGTCGGACATGGTTCTAATAGGTATAATAATGGCCTGATGAAGTCACGTCTCAGCTGAGGCTCAGAATAAACTCTCCACTTTCCTCATGCAATACGCAATTGCAAAAAGATCAGGATGTCTCCTGATCTATCTTTCTGGGAGCCTTTTAAGCAAGAAAATTACTGTCCAACTTGTTTAATAATAACAGACAACAGCTAAGGAACAGATATCATAGAAGAGGTATGTTGTTCATTTCGAGCAAATCAACCATCTCTACAAACTTAGAGGAGAAAGCCAAATGGCACATATTCAAACATAAAATTATAGTTACAGACAGCAATACAGCCTAAGTCCTCAGACACCCAGCTCTAGACTGAACAGACCTATTTTTACTCCTTCCTTGATATCTATCATCTTGACATCTAATGACTATATATAAAAATACAGTCTTTAGACTTTTTTACCAGTATGTCACTGTAGACTGTTTGCTGCCCTTCTCACAGTATGTGTTTTAAGGGTTCAAGTCCATTGGTTTCACTTCTGAAAGGAACAGAGGAGAGAAAGCCAAACCCTCAAGATGGATTTTCACTTTGTTCTGTTTATTTCCAGTAAAAAAAAAAAAAAAGGCACAAATAAAATGTGCCAGGACCAGTCCCTTTGAAGTTCTTACAGGAAGCTGATACACATCCTCACCACCTCTCACATACTTCACAAAACAGAGAGAACAAGTGAATAAGGGGAGCTATGGGATGGGCAGCTTAATACTACAGCTGTCCTTAGCTGCTGAAACATCACCATGAGGCTATAGATGGTCAAGGAGTCTGAAGTTGCTCTGAATTATGCCTGGGACTTGTTCCAGAAAAGGAACTGCAGAAGTGACATAAACTGTCTCCTTCCCAGCTGTGCCAATGATTTCTCTGTTGCAGGCTTATTCTTATTGGGACTCCCTGAAGAATCCTAGGCACACAAATTCATTGTGTTGTAAAGAAGGAGAGACATTGTTACCCCTTGTAGAAGCATCAGACCACATCAGCTTTGTCTTTAGGATTCCAAGCAGACTGTGCCCATTGCTTTCTGGAGTGACACAAAAGGAGGAATACATTTAAGAATACTACTTCTGAAATGAACATTGCACACTTGCGAATAACACCAGTAGAAAATAGAACTAATGAGAGAAAGTTCAGCACTTAGCCTAATTTCTGTCAGTGGAAACTACTATTGCAACACTAAATAAGAATATTCTCCAATTACAAAAACGAAGATAAAAAAGCAGTACTGTTGACACTACCCCTCTGAACACTGAAGATGGGATGACCAAACCTGAATTAAATATTAATCAGTGGAGTCAGAATAAGAGTAGAGAACTTCTGTGGAATGTTCCCATCTCTCTTTTCTCCTCAGCAGTCAACTGCGCTTGAGCCACCAATACTGCTGTAGGTTCTAGCAAGAGACTACAGCTGTAAACCTGCTTTGAGGAAAAAATAATCTGTAAAAGGAAATTCTCCTCCATATTGTCATACTCATTCTTTTAATAAGATATATTGGCAGGTCTTTGTCTTACTACTAGTTATTTATCATAGCCCATATCCATGTTGTACAGCCTCTTTCTAACTTCCTCTAATTTCCATATTAAATTATTAGGAGACATCCTCTCTGCTTCTGTATTGACCACCAAGAATCTCAAAGTATTTATTCTCCTTTATATTACTGTAAACTAGTTGCAGCAATGGAAATGAATCCTGATCAGTATATTTTGTTTAGCATGTATAAAGTCCTTCATTTAGGCAATATTATTGAAGTGCCTACCATGAACTCTAAAGCAGGTAGGAGTTTAATTGATTCCTAGAAGTGCAAGGAAAGTAGAGCAGATAAAAAAATGACAGAGTTGTTGCTGATGCAAATGAAAATGTTACAGCAAAGCAGCTGGGGAGAATACTGTAGATGTTTACATTCTCCCAGCATGCTTACAGTGTTTCTTCCACATTTTCCAGGCAAAGCTCACCTGGTGTTGCTCAAGGCCTGGAATGCAGGGAATTGTGCACAGCACCTAATATTTATTCATGCCATTGTCAAGAACATCTTTGCAGCTCCTGCCAAAGTCTGTCATTGAATGTGTTTGTTCAGCTGCATGGCAAAAACACAATACACAGTCATCATTTTTAATTCGTCACCTACTCAATATTTTTCTTCTCCAATTAAATTAACTCATAAATACTGTGCTTTTCATGCCAGAAAAATCTTACTACATCCATTCAACTAACACCCATTTGTACATTTTTATGTTCTTGAACATTTAGCTACTTCAACGATAAGTTCTGAAACAATGGAAAAGCCAAATGCTCTAATTTACCTGGGAGTCTGGAAACTCTAATCACAATTCCAAAAGATTATATATTCAGGCAAAACTTTCTGCTAAGCTAAATTTCATCATTACTCACTATCAACTGCAGAAAACCACGTAGGAATGGAGAAAACACAAGGATAGTAAAGGACTTGGTAAAAAAAAAAGTTTAACACCAATGAGCATTTCCACAGGAAAAGATTAAGTGCAGCACAGGTGACAAAGGATAATGTTAGCGAGAATAAAAACAGAGTATACCAGGGATCCTGGCTAGACACTTCACCTTCTAACCCAATGGTGTATCACCTTAGTTGCTGCTGTTGCCCATGGCAGGTAATGCATGGATACTCTCTTGCACTGTAAACATATCTCCTACCTTGGACAGCATTGAAACCGCAGCTTACAGACATTTGACTTTGTGTCCAGGAATCACTGGAAAATAAGACTCCCCTGGGAGGTCTCTACCTTCTTTCTAGACAGGTTTAATTTATGAGAGATGTTCCTCTTAAACCCATTCTTAAACATTTTCAGTGATGAAGACTCCACAGCCCTCTCAGAAGATCCGTTTTGCCATCTTTAAAGTCAGAAAGCTTTTTCATAAGGTCTAATTTGAATTTGCCAGAGCAAATTTGTTCTATCTACCGGAGAGAACAAATAATTCCTGTAAAAGGCTGTTGTAAATAAAATCAAAGGCTGTTCTCATGGCCCATCAGTCGTCTTTATTCTAGATGAAGAAATATAACACACCTCTTCCAATTTTTCATGTATGTCATGTTGTTGTGACTTGGTTATTCTCCCTTGGACTCTAAGCACTTTGTGTATTTCTAGGAGTCTGGTGTCCCAATATCTGACATAATACACCAGCTCAGGCCTTAAACAGCACTGAGACGGTTGTTCAAGACAATGTCATATAACACGGAGTCAGTCAGAATACCTGTGACCTATCACTTTTCCACTTGTGGCCAGTTACCCTGTTTTAAGAAGAAGTGAAATTGCTTTGACATCATTAGTTACTGACAAATCCCTATTCATCATGTGGATAAATTTCACAAATTCATATTGGCTACTATTTACTTCTCATCTTTGGGGACTTAAAAATTCATTATGAATTACAGAAAAAATCTTTGGCTAAAAATGCATGTGGCCAGCCAGAATTCCTTCATGCTTCCTCTCCCTTTCTGAAATAACTGGTATTACATTTGACTTCCTACAATTTTTGTCATTGGTCTTCCCTGTGTCCTTCAAACAATTGCTAGCAAATCTGAGGTGCCCATGATGAACTTCATTCTGGGATAATTAAGAAGTGTGTCAAAAATATTAAAAACATTTGTCCTGCCCTTATTTTATTCTAGGTGGAGGTTCTACCCTTTTTAGTTGGTGTTAATTACAGTAGCCAGCTGGTGCAGTTGATGCATTTAGTAGAGTCTGATCCAATAAAAGATACAAAATATTTCAGCTATCACAGCACCATATATCCTTTTCTCTTGAGCTTACTTCCCAATTGCCTAACTTTAGAGGAGTTTATCTTCCTAAAAACTGTTGCTTTACTTTTGCTGTTTTACCTTCTTCTGTTCCAATGCACTGTGAATTCTACCTATCACAATCACATCACCCAAGTGATGCTGCCCTTGATGTTCTGCAATGGAATAGTGTCATATTTTATGTACCTTCCTCAGACCTCAGTTTCTTACCATTCACACAGGAAAGTATTAAACATTTGCTCAGGTCCTTTCATTGTCCATGAAAATCAGTAACAAACACTACTTGACTGAGTGAAACAGGAACTTATAAGTGTTCAAAATTAACTGCCTGACAATGAAGTCCATTCTTTGTTTCCCTGTGACACTACACCTTTCAGAATTTTAAAGAGTCAAGGCACAGTCACAACGTGCACCCCCGATCACAGCGTACAGCATTTATGAAGGCAGCCTGCAAATGTGAGCAGAAAAAAGGAAGTAATGTGCAATAGGCCCCCAACCAGAAAATTTTGAAACATGAATTGTGACGTACCAAGTCCTAGCTGAGAGGTCTGGTTCAGTCATGGGGCTGAGAAGATGTCTGACAAGAATAATTTCTCTGACGAAGGCAAAAACTAAAAGAAGTCTGGCTCTGAATTCAAAACCCAAATAGAAGGACTCGGCAGCCAAGCTGAATCCGGATTAAAATGAGCCTGATCGTCACTAAGCTTTAAACAAGGTCCCTACATCTTCATTATTCAGTACCAGAGTGCTAGTGAAGGTGAATTCCCTACTGTCTTTGCTGTCCTTCCAGCAAAGCACAGATACCATCAGACCTGAGAGGATGCCTGGGACCTGTTCAGCAGGTCCAAAAGACTCTGAGGTTTACCTTTTGCCAAGGGAAAGTCAGTAAGTGAATATCTGAGGGAGTCTCTTAAAAATTGTAGAACAGCCTCCAGGAAAAAAAACCACTCAAGTCTTTTGGAAGACTGATTCTCACCTTCAGTTCTTTGCTTTTAACTAGCATCAACCAAGAATTTACTGACCAATATGCTCCATAGCATGCTTTTACCAACAGTTTGATAGTTAAAGCACATGGAGTATAGGCCCTTAGAAGATTTTGCTATGTAATTATAAAAAATCTACTTCACTTGATCTTCCAGATTTAATGCTTTGTAGTAGACCCTGTGAGATTGCCTATGTCTGTTTCTTTATCATCATTCAGATGCTTTGAGTTCCATTTTAGACATCAGAGCACGATATCCTTCCTTGCGTTTAACCTGTTTCTCCTTTCTGAACAATCTATATCTTTTATATTAATATTCCAGCCATATGAATCCTCCCACCAAGACTCTGTTATGCCAATTCAGCTGAAATCATAATCAATTATTAAGATTTTCAGGCTTTCTTGTTTATCTTCATATTTTTTCCATTAGTATGATTGTGAAAGATACTCGTGACTGACCTGCTGTTTTATTTCTTGACTTTGTGACTTTATTATGAATAAACATCTCCCTATTACTTGTAGTTTTTTGACTCTTGTGCAAGTTAGTGGTGTCTATTTTAGTATATGGGGTTATGCCAGCTCTCCCCTTAGCTCTCAGATTAATGCCATTCTTTCCAGGTTAGCAAATGACTGTTCAAAGATGTTTTTCTTCTTTTACTGTGGGCTCGGTATTTGCTCAGCAACTTACAGAATATCACTAATAGTCAAAGTAAGCTAACATCCTTCCAGTATCATAGGCATAGCTACACATTCATCTTCAGGCTGCAGCCTGACTGTCAAATAGGAGGTTTCACAGGAGGCCCACCTGAGATTCTGATCTCCATATGTCCGCCCCCTTTTTGCAGATCCGTTTGATCTGCTCAGCACCACTTCCAGCAATGTCTCTGTGACAGGAGAGGAGGATGCAATACAGATCAGTGAGGCAGACGAGTTGCAGAAATAGTGACGCTTTGACCCAGATTTCTGGGAAGCAGTATGTCTTTAAGGACAGTCAGGAGATGTTAATGCTGTCCAGAAGGTGATGGGACTTATTTGCCACCAACTTCTTTCCCCTTTTGGGAAAGTGGTTGCCTGTCCATGAACCTCACAGTTCCTGATGGCTTTTCCCTTATTATCACTGAGGCAATTGTATCTTCCTGTGAACAGGTCTCCATGTTAGCAGGTGGCTGGCATAGGGTCAGACACTTTGCCTACAAAATGCAATAGACGAGACATTCCCTCCTTCATTACTGGACATCACCTAATCTAGTTTACATTATCTATTTGCCTATTTTCTTCAGTGGTGATTGTATATATCCTGTTTTATGATAACAGATGCATCTCTGCCTGACCGCTTGCAGCACTCTTCCCTGCTTCATAAGAGATTTTACTAGCAACCACAATCCAAACCAGATGTCCTTTCCTACCCAGCCTTCTTTGGAAGAGAATGTAGGTCATACTCCCTACAAATCTAATGCAGGAACGGAGCCAAGGCATACAGGATCAGGTCCCCATCTGGGCATGGCATTCGGATTCCTAATTGCTTGCACAAACCAGGATGTTATATGTATAAAGAATTACATTATTTGCTGCACTTCACCAAAGCATAGTAGAAAACCTGTAGTTTCAGGGTGGAAGGGTAAAGGGGGGAGGAAGAGCAAGACAGAGGCAGCTTTAAACCATATATATGCCTCTGGGGGATGCTTCAAGAGCCCAAGTAACTAAGTTATGGTGCACCCTGAGGTGTTAATGAGCTGTCCCAAAGCCAACAGCAACTGAAAATCCATGTAATTAGGCAATGGAAATACTCCCCCCAGCCTCAGCGTAGCCCCATGCCAGTCAGAAGCTTTTTCCTCAGTTACTGAGCAGGAGAAATGTTACCCTGCCTAGATCTATTAAACTGTTCCTTAGACCTCTGTAGCTGGAGTACAGGAATCACAGCTCAGGTAAGAGTATGTGGCTTTTCGCCACAGAAGTCTGACACTCTCTGTCATGGATGGAACAGTGTTTTTTATCATATGACTAGAATATGGCTATCACCTGGCCAAAATGCTGGATGGATGAATACGTACGTACCACCAAAGCAGCATTCTTGTCATGTGGCAGCCATGCTTTCAGTTGCCTAACGGGAGGCAGTTTTCTTGCCATATGAAAACTGGAGGTGACTATTCAGCTGCCAGAGAAGGGGCAGAAACCTAACGGGGGAAAAGCAGGTCCTCGATCCCTTTCTCTTTGAAGTTTTATTACAGCAGAACTTCCTTCTGAATATTCGACTGGCTGCAGCAGGAGTGCTGCACTTCAGTGGGCCTCTGTCAAACTCCCTCTGATGAACATTAACATGCAGGCTTGGAAAAAACCTCTATACTCCAGAACACACTAGGATCTGCTAAATAACCCAAGACTTGCCACCTCTGCTAAGTGTTGTACATACCGGGAAAGGAAGCCTTTTGTTACAGGTTTTACAGCTATTATTTGCTTTGGGGCTTTTTTTGTTTTTTTTGTTTTCAAAGAAAGGAAAATGAAATGAATTTAACAAGTAGGTTTCAGATTTTTACAAGATAAATTGATAGTTTTTGTGCACTGATTCTCATGTTTTTACATTATGGCACCCATTTAAATTACTCTGTTAGTTCACAGTGGTGGGAAACCTGGTGAATACATATGGAACCCTTAACTTGCCTTTGCAACTATTTGAAGCATTTAGGAATCCATCAACCAGAAAAGAGAGCAGCATATTGCAAGTACCATATGGGCATTAAATGTGAACTTGTCAAAGCAAGACAGAATAAACCATTTTTTACATTCCTCATGGCCTGTATTTTTTTTCTTTCAGAATATGAATTGTTTCTAACCATGTTTTGCTTTTAAATACTCATTACAAGCCAAGGAAATACCTAGGTTAGTAAAAAACCTTAGTGGGTTTATGGTCTTCTCCAATGATTACCTAATACATTTGTCTCATCTGCTTTCCTTGTTGTGTGAAAACACACTGAGGAAACGTGTAAATGCAGTGAATTGTTCCCAACTCTTTTATTCACCTTTCAGCATGCTAGTTCCTTCCCTTGGCATTGATATAATTATGCATTTGTCAAAGATAGACTGTCACTTTTGAGCTTCTATTATGTGCAAGATTTGGCAGCACATTTTACCTTTGGGATTTGCTTATATCCTTTGCATGTTATTGTACTGCTTTGGCATTCAGTAAATTCAGTACACCCATTTCTTTGATGTTCATTCCAGCCCCTAAATGTGGAAACAATGACTGAAATTTTGGATCAAAGCATCCCATAGATGGCAGGCAACATAATTTTGTGATAATGTACATGAACAGAAAGAAATCCCACAGCTAGAATCCAGGCCTGTAACTGTTCTACAATTTATGTACTCTTAACATACAAGAAAAAGAAAAAGGAAAAAGAAAAAGCGAAGAGAGAAAAAACAGAAAAGAGAAAGAAGGGAAATAAAGAACACAGAGGTCCAGCTGAATTCATATATATGTGCAATTTCTCAACATAATTAAAACTCTTTTTTCCAGTATCAAATGCACATTCTCATACAAGCATAAGAATTCAGAGGTTAAGGACTGAACTGAACAAGGTCTGACAATATCTGCCTCATATTTGTTCTAGAAATGAGGGAAAAACCCAATCTTCCCATTTTCTATTGTTTCCTAAAATACAGTAGTCAATCAAGTTAAATGCAAAATTTCATCTGTGATTTAAAACAAAAGAAGCAAAAAGATTTAGAAGAACAAATTATTTTCAAAACTAGCAGTCCCATTTATATTTGTCACGAAAACAGTTTGGTCTATTTGGTTTTAAATTAGGCCCTATCCACAATGAGTCAATCTAAAGTCAACTTCCTCACCGTTCATGTGGTCAGACAAAGGTGTGTGGAGTAACTAAACGATTTGGTTTTGCTGGTATTTCACTTTACGTAAAAATAAAATAAAATCAATTACATTAAATAAACCAAAATCTATTATAAAATATGCAATTTTTTTCTGTAGCGATGGAACATGCAAGTGCTAGGACAGCTACTAGGGGGTATTACAATATTAATTTTTTAATACACAGGTTTTGACATCTCCTGTCTTGCTATGTGAGTGTAGCATCGGTACACTTTGATTGGCCGTAATCCCGTACCCACAGGTATGTGCAACTGCCCCAAACCTCATTTTCAAACCGTGGGTTTTGAGGCAATTTTTTTCCGGCCAGCTATATGCAACAGTGCCATCCAGTGGCAGCTCAGCCTGCTCACATCTGTATAATCCCTAGGAATCCAACAAAATTACTATTTAAAACAAAATAAACATTTTTTTTTCCTGAAAGGTAGCAAGCTGCGTTCAGATTAAATGTTAACTACAGAGCATCAGAGCAATACATCTTGAGCTGCTATAAAGGCCCCTCATTGCATCCATGGGCAGATTTTAACCGTACCAAGCGGAGTGCACTCTGCTGTGTTTCGGGCGGGGGGGGGGCCTGTGCGGGGTTTGGGGCAGTCC
>JAVJGI010000064.1:18255768-18295499 GCA_035590275.1 Ibycter americanus | reverse complement strand
GCAAATACACCCTGCTCACCAGCATCCCCCCCACCAACACCCACTGTTCCTGGGTGCAGATCCACCGTCCGCACCCCCACCCCCGCTCCCACACACCCCGGGGCCCGGGCGCGCTGCCGGGACTCGTGGTGGCGTTTGGGAACGGTGAGGAAGCCGTCCATGGTGGCCCGTGTATGTTTGCTTATAACCTTCAGATAACCGTGTGCGTTATTCTGTCGCCTAATCTAACACCGCATTAAATTTCTTAAGGACACTTTGTACGTAGAGGCAATGGCTTGATGGGACCGCGCACAATAAACCTGTCTGCCACGGCCAGCCTCTGGAACACAGCAGGAAAATCTGTTTGACGTGGTCGGTTGGTCATTTTTTGTATCTCGGAAGGTATCACAGCGTCCGTAGGAAAACATAAATTCCATAAAGTGGTAGCAGGGTTTCTGATTTACTGACAGTTGCTGGTTTGAGTTTTCACAAAAATATTTAGCTATAGGACAGTGTATTAGGCGTATTCTTAGAGGTAAATAACTGCAGCCAATAAAAGTTCAGCCTATAAAGGGTCCCATCTTCTAGGAGTTTTCTGCACCGAGAATTACTACCAGCATAATCATGGCTCCCTGCACACTAATATTTCCTCTGATACAGTATGATCAATGTTGTGGAAAAACATTTATTATATTTCTTCTAGCTACTTAAAGGCATTACTGAATTATGAGCATCGCAAAACGAATCCACTGTGCATTTTTTCTTTATGTGACGTTTTTACAATCTTCATTTTCTGCTTTGCAGCCACTGAGCTATAGTGATCGTGCTGTGCACCCTCTTACAACTGACACAGGGGCCAGGAACTCCTTTCTGCTTTATTACATTTGAAACGCACTTCATATGACAACATTCATTCTCATTCTACATTGGACTCTTATTTAAAGGGAGACACCATTTTTTACTGGACCTGTACTTAAAGGGAGAAGTTATGAAAGAAATTAAAATCAGGGAAGAGGGTTTAAACGGCTGTTTCAAATATGCCTAGTTAACAGAGGTGACAAAGTTTTGACTCAAAAGGGAGAAAAATGGACAAGGAAGGTATCAATGCATTGAGCTGTTCTTAAAATGCTAGTAATGGTAAAGATGCCAGTGTATTTTCTTGTATATTACATGGTTTTGAGACATTGTGCATTACCAGGGATATTTTAACTTCACTGGAACAAGGAATAAACAAGTAAGGAAGGCATAAATGAAAGCTGAGTCGAGAGTTAAGATTCAGCTACACAGGATACAAACTTGCAGAAGGCAGTCCACCTAATGGCTACTACTCACAGCAGCTGTAGACTCATTAAAACATAGTGGTAGGAAGTCAGTTAAAATAAGATGGAAATAGTAGCGGGTTCATTGAAATTATTTTTTCCTTTGATAGAAGAAAACAGAATGTTACTCTTCAGAAAATAATCCTACTAAGTCATATGTAAATGTAGTCTACTCTATAGGGATGAAATAATTACTCACTCTTCCTGCCTTCCTATTCAGTAAAAATTTTCATCCAGATCAAAGGATTAATAGAAAGAGAGCATGAGGTGAGAGAGAAATGTGTAAGTTTGAGCACTTGAACCTGCGATTTATGGCCTAGAGGTACAGGCAACTTCATTACAAAAATGACTTCACCTATTATAACCTTACCCAGGGCTCTCTGGAGATGGTAAGGGGCTGAGCAGCACTGGAATACCAGAGGTGTTCACAAACAATTCCAGTCTCATTCTCACTTCCCTTTCCCCTCACCCTTAATGCATACATATCATCTGTTGCCTCCTTTCCTGCTCCTTGATGTAGGCAGATCATGGTACTTCTCTCTGTCTTCCTGTGGGAACTGACCACAGCCTCTCATTTGTCACGAGCTCTGACTGAAAGATTCCTCTCATATTTTTCTGTCCTCTTGCCTGAAGGACAGCCCAATTCTGAGAGTGACCCCTTTGGTAACCCTTGAAATTTACTAACGATGGTTGTCTGCGCACTGTGGCTGATGATTTGAACATTTAACCACTGTCTTTGAAGCACTGCATAACACACCACCTGGCCTTTCATTTTGTGAAATTATTGCATCAATTTCCAGCAAGTGTTTTATTAAATACAGATCTGTGCATGTTTTATGGAGATTCCATGTCCATTTGCATTGTTGCAGGACTCTGTCTTTAAATTGTCTAGTGATAATCTTATTTAAGAGAAATCAACAATCTCGGCATTAGAAACAGAATTTCGTTTCACAAACGCAGCCCACAAGAGTTAGTTAGCAGGGGCAGTTGCATCACTACTTATGGCCTGTCATACAGGAAAACTGAAGATGCCAGCAGAGATGACATTTCTTCAGGTGCACAGAGATGCTGCAAGCATTATTCTACAGATCTTCTTTGTCAGTCATGACAAAGCTTCCTCTGGCCTGAATGAAGTGACACAGAATGCCCTGCTGGCATCTTGGAGGTCTATAAATTATACAGGAGCTGTGTATTTAGCATGAGGTGATCAACATCACAGTTACAGGACATGGCCTTTTCAAGTAGCATAGGTTGTTTCTCTCCAAAATAATAGTTATTTTGGTGGTATACAAGAGATACAAGACTGGCTGTCAGCCAGCTTTCAAAGCATAAATAAGCCATGATCTCATTTACGTACAGCCTTTACAGGCGACAGTAATATGTATGAGTGACTGCTATATTTAGGAATGACAAGATGGGCATTATTAATAGCTTAATTGACATTAATGCAATTACCCCTATCCTTATTACAGTTAGTAGAATTACACAGAAAGCACTGGCTGAGGCCTTATTTTCCCTAGAGCTACCCAAGGATACGACATTTTCCACCATGCCAAATCTAGTCTTTGACATTAGATACTTAGCTACAGAATCATTCCAGTAAATCATTATAAATGCATTATAATAAAGATGTTATGAGCTATTGGATATTAACCCCTAGCCCCTGAAGAGAGATAAATATACTGGTTGCAAGATTTCTGCTTTTATTTTGCAATGGAAAAAAGGTTTTGCTTACAAGTAAAGAATTATAAAATGTTATGCTGATAATAAAAAAACAGACTTCACCCTCTCTGTTCAGATTAAAGCTAAACACACACTCAATATAAAAAAAGAATACATCCATAGAACACGAAGGACCAAATTTTTGGTCCATCACAACCAAGCTTTTCATTTACAGACATATATTTGTGTGTATACTGTTTGGAGACACAGCTAATGTATTTTCATATGCAAATGTCTCCACTTTAACATCTGATTGCTGTGCCTCATCTCCAGAAACTTGCTTCCTTTTTCTTGTTTGCTTGTTTGTTTGTTTTGTTATGTTTGTTTCTTACTCTTGGTCACTCTTCAGTATAGAAATGCAAGATTTTCTGTTACTGTCTGATAAAGGAGTACATCACCTACACGTTCCAGGAAGTCAAAATAAACATAAATTTCCGGCTCAGGACTGTCTAATACTAAATTTTCATCAGCTTTACAGGAGTCATGGATTAATTCAGTTTCCAGCACAAATAGGAATAGAGAAATAGAAACATCATGACCATACATTAATTTTACTGAAGTAATATATAGGAGCATTTAGGACCACCATGCTAGGTGCTGGACAATGATCTAACAAAGCAATGGTGCATTGTTTCCTTCTCAAAGAAACTGCATTACAATACAAGCAAAGTAAACAAAAAGCACTAATGAGTACGTGTCAGTCATTATGAAAATGAAGAAAATAATTATTACAGCACAGCATATAAAACCCCAAATTGGGATTGCAAAATTAATTTTCAAACCAAATATGAAGTTTTTCCATCAAAACATGTTAAAGTGAATGCCCGTACAGTTTCATGGCTTTGCTGGGCTTCGTTTTCTTTAATTCGTTAAATCCAGTTGATCAGGGATTTTGATTAAATCTGAAATGCACTGTAATAAATACTGCAATATGTAATTATCATTATATACACACATAGGAGTTTTATTAGCATGTGTACATGTTGGTATGCACATATGTAGAGGAAGACTTTGGTTTTTTTTCTTATTACCTCTTGACAGTAACCTGTAGGCACATAGATTATAAACTTTTAAAAGTCATATATCATTGTGGTGCGTTCCATTTTTAGCAAGTCTTTCTTGGAGGTGCCTGGGAATAAATTCAGCTTGAACTAGTGCCTGAAAGAGATCTGTCTCCAGTATAACTGACTTCTCAGCTATGCTAGTTTGTCAGCTTTCAGGGCAGGGTTCATATGCCTTATCTGTCTTGGCTATGCTCCTGATCACAGCTCGAACTCCCAGAGAGAACAACTCCCATAATAAAGAGTGAATAAAAATGAAGCTTTAGCACCAGCCAGGCACTTCTTATCTTGTAAAGTCTTAAGTCAGATACTTCACTATACTTCAACTCTTCTAAAACAAATACAGATCTGGCATCTGGTGGAAATACTTCCTGGAAAGGTTTTATCTGTTCTAAAGTGAAACTCGAGACAAGGCTATAGCACATATTTCAGTGTTTTAATCTAACTCTGAGTTTGCCATATGCATTGTGTGGTTTTGAGGATAACATTTAAGTGTTTGCAAAGTCAGTGTATTTTTTACAGAAAACATTTATTTTTGACTACTGAATGGTTAATCACTGAGGCTTATCAGCTACAGGGGCAAAATAATCAGGACAATTGTGGATGTCTAGCCTTTCGATCTCTCCAAAGCAAGGCTGGAGGCCTATGGAAAGGATCCCATGGTCCAGTAAAAGGTGCGAGACAATGTCATGAGAGCCAAAATTTTACAAACTGTAGAAATAAACAGATGATCTAATGGCCCTTTTCAGCCTTCAAGGCTAGCACCATTTAGAGACATAATATGCACAGAACGTTTTAGAGAAGAAAATATTTTAAGTCTGTGTTGTTTTCTTCATTATTTCACATCATGGAGCAAAGAAAAAAAGATGAAAGTAGCCCTACTTAGGAACTATCCTAATTAGCTGAGATCCAGCATTATGAATCCCCATACTCCTCTCAGAGGAGAGAACAGGAGCTTCTGCAGCATCAGGGGGACTACAGTAACAGCTATGGAGCAGTCCGAACTCCCCTACACTGACTAGTTTGTAAGCTGGATGTCAGAGGACTTTAAATTCTGGCTCAACTCACTGAATTCAAGTCTGGCTTTGGAAGATAGCTCTGGCATTAAAAAGGTGTAACATAGCTCAGAAGACACGGATACATTTCCTGGCTCTGCTTCAGATTTCCTGTGCAATGGATAGTATATGGAACTATTTCTATAAGTAACTTGGCTTAAGAGAACAGGATTCTTCAGTCTTTGCCCAGATGACCTGTTGGCTCTGCTTTACAGTCTCTTTTGGAATAAGCTGCAGCAGCTAAAGAAATTACTACTCTGCAGAAATTATTGAAACTGCAACCCACCCACTCCCTGAAGAATCTGTGGAGCCTGTAACAGAGGCACAGAGGGGTGGTGTGTAAACTTCCCAGCTGCTGCAATTCATTGCCTTCCATATTAATTTTAATTATTTTTTTATAAAGTTGATTGAAGTGAATATACCAGGCTGTGAACAATGGCAAATGAAGGCTCTGATTCACAAGCCTACTTGGACTTGGCTGAAGCAGCGGAAGAAGTTACTGCCCCTCTTTGGCTGTTACTCAGTCCCTGCAGCTGAAGAGGTGAAAGATGACCAGCCTATAATCTAATTCTGGTTTTCAGGCTATAATCTAATACTGATTTTCAGCCACCATGGAGCTGTATGTCTGTACAGTGCGTGATCAAACGTTCCAGATAAAACTGAAAGCTGACAGAGCTAAAAAGAGAGAGGGAAGCCACAAACCTGATATATTTTAAGATTAACTTGATGGCACCTTTTCCAGAACAGAGAAAGGAGGGAAATAACAGCCTTAAAGCTTGCCACCTCACCTGAGTATCAGGCACCAACAGCCAAAGACAAGCAAGTCTCAGAAATGACATCTGATGGAATTCTGACAACAGCTATATGGCTACGGTAAAGCAGACTTAAGTCAAAACCAACAGTGAAGAGGATACTGGACACTACCTGCAGATTTAGTTAAAATTTTGTCAAAGAAGGTCAAACCTTGCTGTTGTGGGAACGATTCTGACAGGCTCAGCTTTGAAAACAAGCTGGGAAGGGGCAGAATAAATTCCTGTTCTGTTATACTACTGTCATGAAAATAACGAGAATCCTTTCCCTGCTCCTAGGATACAAGACAATTCCTGAGCATCACCTTAGGAAACACATTCATACTTCCGAGGAATGTTCAAGCTCCTTTCATCCACTTGTCTATTTATGCTGTGAATTCCTTGATTGGAGGCTGTGTCTTACTACTACTTTTGTTAATAGTCTCAGTCCTGGTTGAAGCTTCTCAGACTTGACATAATAAGAATACTAGCCTAATGCACAGCTTTGCATACTAAGGAATAAAGCCTACTGTGAGTTTTTTATAAGATGTAAAACTTTTATATATGGGAAGTATCATCAACATGTACTGAATCAAAATTAGTGTTTTTTAAAACAAGTTAAATGAGAAGTAGTGCAGAGGGGAGGGACCACTTCTAACCACTATATTCTGTTGATTACATCAACTCCAGTTTTATCAGTGTTCCCTGTTTTGTTTCTTTTGCACATTAAGCCGTTGTTCATACCCAGCTTTTTATGAAATGACACCCCAATCCTGCATCAGGCTTTTCTTGCAAACAAAGTGACTTTCATACAAGCTCCCTTTCCACTTCAAAAGTAAAACATTTTTGTAGTTATTAATGGTCCATTCCTGTGACTATCCATGGGTGAAGGGCATTTGCCTCACTCACATCTTTAATAGCAAATAATTAATGAGGTGTTGGAAATTAACAACAATTAACAATGCCTGGGAACAACAGCAGAAGGTGTTTGATCCTCTTTAGATGAAGTTGAGAGAATTTGTTTCTCAGGCAAGGGCTTGTGCCTGCAAGGAGGGAGAGACGGAGGGGGATTTCTAATGCGATCCTCCTTCTTCTGCATTACCTTGATGAAAGTCATCGAAGTGACTTGTCAAGTTGAAAAGAGAACAGGAAGGCCTGTGTCTCTGTGATACAGGTACATCAATTCTAACTTCCGCAGAGAGTTTGAACCTTAAGTTCAGAGCTTTCAAGAAGAAAAATCGGAACCAAGTGGGATCATAATTCAGAACTGTATTGCTTTGAAAGCCCAGACCTTCTGCACTAAGTAATTTCTGTAGTAAACACAACATTCTGGTCTTTTATATGCAATTATTCCTGGTGACATCGTGGTTGCAGAATGTTTGCCTGTGTTGAGGAAGGATAGATATGCTCATGGAAGATGCTGAGCCACAGCTCAGGCAATACAGCAAGAATGTTCTGGGAATATTCACTGCATTCTTGATTTGTCCTTTTGGTCTTTCCCAGGCATAAACAAGATACTGGGCAAAATAGACCCTTGATCTGATGTAGTACAGACAGTCCTTTTTGTCTTATGTTATATGGAAATAAATCACACTAATAAACAGGCAAAACAGTCATAAAAATGTGCAAGATAAGCACGCATAGAAAGAAGAACAGGACTATTTCCCTCGAAGTGATATATTTTTCATGTTCCATAGAAATGAAAAGCTGCTGAAGAAATTAAGTTATGCTTTTCCCCAGCTTCCCATGCTCCACTCAGTGCAGCATACAGGAGCAAAGGAACTTTAAGATGAGCAGTCAAGTCCCCACTCCAACTCCTCCTCATCATGATCTTGCAGAAAGATCTACTATACTTGACCTGAAGAACATAACTGTGTTTGTTTACCCTCTCTCGAAATTTGAACAAGCAGCCATGGAAACAGCTAGGGCTGACCTTTTTGCTTATTGGAGAGCAAAGGAAGTATAGAAATTTGTCAGGAACCTGTCCAAAACACGCAGTTTCTTCAGCCTTCTGGCTTGGGATCCTTTACTTTTAGCTTGTGGGATGTAGTTTAAAGTGTTGCCCAATGCCCAAGAAAGATCTACAGCATACAACAAAAAAACAGACTGAAGAAAAATTCTTTCTCCTGAATAAATGTAAGAAAGGCAATAACAGTTTAATCTCTTGATTTAAATATGAAATTGGGAGTGACTAATTTCTAAGAATAAAATTATACAGTAGAACTGAATGATAACAGTACACCACACTCCTCTCTCCTTTGCCCAGATGAACAGAAAATATTTGGATAAATAACGTTGTAGATATATAAATTTTCTCCTAGCATGAGTTCAGTCAATGATTCCAATTTGAAAAAGAATTATTTGTGCATTGTCCCTGAATTTCCACATCCTTGGAACACGGTGTTACAATTGGCATTCTATACACAATGGGGAGTTTCAGAAAGCTTAAGGAGAAATAATATCTCTTCTTGCAAATGTTTAAGTTAGAGGTTTAAGACACTGACTCCAGAAGTTGTTTTTCTGTTCTACTTCTGTTCAGTAAGTTGTAAAGACTAGAGTTGATAACCTGCAAATTCCATATGCAGGAAATTTAATAGAATGCCCATCAATTGTTTTTTGCCTTTGGATTCACATGGTGGAGGTGATTTCTTGTATCTCTGTGTGGATCTCATGATCAGTAAAAGGTAGTGTGTGTACATATCACTTCTAAGTATTATTCTCCAAACTCTGTATTTCAGTCAGGCACTACCAGGTAATACAATTTATTACCTACATTACTCAGATTTGTGATGGGAAAACCTTAAAGAACTGTAACAATGCAAATACTGTGGCATGATAAAAAAAATATGCATAGAATGCATATCCTGAAAGACATTAAATGATATTTTTAAAAAATGAGTTTGACTCAAGAAAAGAGTAGCACAAACCTAAGCAAAGTACAGTGGATGTTACTCCATCCTTTTTCTCCAGCATCACATAATGGAAAAAAACACAAAATCAAGAAGAGTGTAACAGAACATAAAATTCAGAGAACAGGTCTGCAACCACAGAGTTCCAGGAGTCTTGTCTTTAATGAATAAGACAGGGAAAGACTGGAGAATGTTTACAGAGATAAAGCAGATGCAAGAAACTTCAGAGGCTTCTGTGTAAGGTTAAGCCTCCACTTTTCAGGTCAACTGCTGTGGACAAATTTGTCATTCAGTGCATTGTGACTAAGTGATGGGAGCTCTATTTCATTTATATCTACAAGCGAAGGTCAAACACCATACACCCAAACTGATAGCAGACAGTTTCATCTGCGCGAACCAGGTAGAGAAGGAATGCACTTCAACTGTTTTTAACATCCCATTGGCTTTATCTGTACTTCTAGGCATGACAGCGTACATGGTATTTATGGCTTGAAAGAATTTCCATCTGTAAGTTTCTCATCTTGTAAAAATCAGTGAGAAAACAACTTAAATATACCAAACTCTGGTTACAACAGGGCACATATAGATTTTATTCTCATTTTGTATACCAGAAATCTTATTAGCATGTGCTATTTAAAGGTTAATTTACTGGTAAACATGAACTCCCATGAACCCCTCCATCCGCTTTTTTAGCCACTGTAAATTGTAAGTATCTACAATATGCTCTGGCAACAATTTCCAAAGATCTGACATCCACGGCATAAGAGAACCCCCATCCTCAGGTTTCTACTAAGCATACTATTAGCAATCTATTATCCTGCTAATCTTGTAATAGTTTTCTTAGTTGTTTCATACAAAGCCCAAGCATGCAGTTCTCCTTCAAGCAGCATTTTCACTGACTCCAAGTACTGCAGGTTTGGGAGCTGAGTGGTTAACCCTGAGTATGTCACTAAACCAGTGTACTTCTCTGAGAGCTTTTTTTGTGCAGAAGACCAAGTATATGAAGCTGTTAGTGTAAGCTGTATTATGGGACTGAATAGCATCCACAGCAACCTCTGCCAGAACTACTAGAGAGAATTATACTTCAGCATACCACATGGCTTTAAAACATTAGCGATGGGCAGACATCAGGCATAGATTCTTCACATGAAAGGTTCCAGCACTACTTGCACAGTGAAATCATACAGGTAGCAGAGTGTTCTCTTAAGTGTCAAAATTACCTATACATTACAAGGTAAGTTAAAAATTATTTGGACATTAAACTGGCAAAAAAATAGAAAACAAAGTACCTTCCTATCCTAGTTGTAAAGTGTGGAAATGAGGGAAATCAGCAAGTCCTTCCAAAAATACAAATGATACCACAGTACTAGGCAGTCATAACGATGAATGTATAAACCATTATTAATTACTTTGTAAAGTCACTATCAGGAGGACGAGTCAAATAGTAATAACATAATAGGTCTAGGAGTCTGCTTTTTAAGATGATTAAAGTTAGTATCCTAAGCTTACATTAAGTGCCTAAGTGATCTTATTTTCAGATCCCCATTTTGGATACTAAAAAAGACACAGCTTGTCATAAGCTTTTATTTTAAGATGAATCACATTCTCAGATATGTATTTGGCAGGTGGAGTAGATGATGACTATACATCTTCTACCTTCTTAAAGAGGGTCACAAACCTTTTAACCCTCTAGCTGGATACTAATCAGGGCAAGCTAAGGAAGAAGGACACTAACACAGCTTGGACCTCCATCCTGTAGGTTGCATGACTTCCTGCAGGTCTAAACATCTGGCAGGGAAAATAAAATTTAAACCCAGCAAAACAGAAAACGTGCTAGGAACTAGATTGAAACATGACCAAAAAATCAAAAGCACTAGGGACACTACTTAGAATTCTGATGCATATGACATCAATCTGCTCTTCTCTGTACAGTTCCTCAGGGCTGGCATTCCAGCTTCTTTGGCTTCTATTAAAGTGTATTTTTGCCCTGAACTAATAAACATGTATTTCTCTCAATCAATTTAATTACATTTTACAACGGAAATGCAGTCATCTGAGTACTGAAATAATCTTGCTCTGTTAACTCCAGATATTTTCTTACTTAGGAGGAGTGTATGCCATTAAATCCAGCAACATGTCAATAAGTTCTCTCAGATATATTGGTTTAGATTTTGCATGATGTCAGCAAAACTATACCACATTTCATTCACTGGAATATCTAGAGATTGTAGTAAAGAAAATAATGCAGTATTCTTAATTTGAGTTCAGAATTTGTAATTTAGGGATTCTGTAAATTTTTTGCAACTCAATGGAGACCTAAATTTCCCTTTAAACATTCTACATTCAATCTCCAGTCTGGGTTTCTGCCTCCTTTATGTCCACTGCTCCTGGATTATGCACTCTGACCTGGTTTCCAGCATCCCACATATTATGAAGAATTCCTTGGCCAAGAGGATAGTGTAGTGCTATCAAGTTCACTGTACAAGTGTCCCATTTACAGCCATAACCTGCAGATCCCTGTTAACCAGGCTGATGGATTTGTACCTAGGCTGTCTGCATGTATACAGCCTTCATTCATTCACCAATTTAGATGACTAAATGACTCTCCACAACTGTACTTTAAATACAAGAGCTTCACTATCCTATTTGAACTCCACCAATATCTTGGCAAAGCTGCATGCCCTGAAACCACATCATCCTTAGTTGCTTCCACCACCGTTAGTGGCCTGGGCAGATTTACAATGGAGAAAGAAAGGACTTAGAAGGGCTTTAGCTCACTCTTTAGCAGACCATGCAGTGGCATGGTCTTCCTTTTCCCCGTTTCAATTGGAACTGCATTCCAATTAAGAGACATCCTTTCCTTTCTAGGAAGTTGAACAAGTAAATGAAAAGTAAATGAACAAGTAAATTCAAAACATGTTAATTCACTCTCTTCATTAACCAGTTAGCAAAATGTTATCCAAGTTTTGTTTATTGCCTTATGGCCCACTGATAGCTACATAAGATCCCCAGTTAAATGTATTTTTACACAAGTTCCTCCAGGTAAAATGCACTAGAGAAAGCAGGTAAATATAACTTGATGTGCTGAGTACCATACTGGAAATGGTACAAAGCCATCTGTTAATGAACTGTTCTTCCATCTGATAGTACTGGTGATGTCATTCACAATAAAAAAGAAATGAGAGGATTGTCAACAAAGCCATAAAATGAAATGATAGCCCTCAATGCGAAGCAGAATCTAATGGCACCCATTCCCTGCTTGTTCCCCCCTGCTGCAGCTGTTTGCTTACCTTCATTTGCAGATGGTTCAGATCATCTTGTCTCCTCCAAGGCCTCTCCTAATCCTACCCACTTTGCATCACCCCTTTTCATTTTGGACTCTTATTTTCAGGATACTGAAGCTGTTGCACACTCTTTGCACGAAGAGAATGTGTTATCAAAGCTCAAAGCTGATACGTGGCACAAAAACTAGTCTGCATGAGCCAAACTTTGGGATAGAAGTACTGCCTCACACTGAAGTCTTACACCTACTTGACAAGATGGATAGCCAGGGCTTGAGGACTGAGGCACCCTTACTGCAACCTTCTTTCTCCTCAACAAAGCCAGTGCTGTCACAGATCAGAACATTTATTCAGGAATGTACAGGACAGAAGCCCCAAATACATACACTTGTGTAAACATGGACAGAGTCAGTTAATGTTTCATGCGTAACTTCACATGAATGTCAGAAAAGGTCCATGAGTTCAATCAGGAAGGTAGAACAGGACTCTTCTGCTTTTTCCCCACAGAGATATATTATCTGATGAAAGGTTTACAGTAAATTAATTCTCATATTTGGCATAATATTAAAACAAAAAATGGTATGTCTGGGTTTCTTACTATAAATGCTTTTCTTCTTACTATTAGTTGGAAGACTCTGAAGGAAAAAGAGGAGGGACGAACTTCATGGGGAAAAAGGGAGGGGTTTTTAGATTTATGAGGAAAACTTACAGTAGCTTGCAAATTACAACACAGATATTTATTCCCCAAAGGCACATTGGTCAAAAAGGAAGGCAAATCACCATATTGCATTGATTTAAGCCCTTTGGTATATCACCTTCCCAGCTGTTCCATTTGATAGCAGAGTTCTCAGTAACAGCTTGCTTTCTGAATGTAAACCTGTATTATAAATACCGTCTGAACCCTTCCAAAAGGAACCCATTTTACTACCATTTTGTATCAGAATGGAACTGGATAGGTTTGTAAGATGTACAGTTACTACAAAATAACTGCAAGTTCTACTAAGCAAAGATAAAACAATCACTAGCTCAACGGGTCTGACAGTTTTATCTACAAATTTAAATCCAAAAAGCATGTAAATCCAGTCAAAATTGTATTGAAATTTTGTTACTGAAAAGGTCAACCCAAAATGATCAAACCAAAAATCAACAGTAACATGAACCAGATACATAAAATTAGATTGATGGTCAAATTTTGAGCTAGATTTGGTCTCCAGTTCATCATTATAGTTTATCCAAATTTACACTGAAATCTGGTGAAAAAATAGGCTACATAGAGCTGTGATATGGTAAGGGACTTAAACACCATGTACATTTTTATAGTCCTCTGCTTCTTGATCAGGAAAAACTGTATCCGTTATTAAAGATTTGAGTAAATACTAGACTTAAGATATCCTAGCGGTGCATTCAGATCCACACCATGATCTCATGCTAAGGCTGTTCTTAACACTACTACTGATTTCTTCCTGAATTAAGCAAGAGATCATAACAACAAAAAATACGTGTGCTCTAAAATATATTGTGGACACACCACAAGATTAATATTTAAACTCCTAGTCATGATTCATATACTTCATCAGAAAAGACTGTCACAATAGTTAGTAGCATCTTATTTACAGTGGACTAAACACTAGATAGGGGCTTGCATTCTGAGCAAGTCTAAGCAAAGTTAATTGACTTAACTCTTTAAAAAGGGTTGACAATAAGGGATCTGTGTGCCATGACCCTCATAGCGGGGGTGCTAAAGAATTCTGAATTCTCCTGAATATTCTAAGCAGTACAGAGGATGTTCTCAGGGAAGGGAGAATGAAGTACATTCATTCTCCATGAGTGGGAGTTCTCCATGACTAAGGAACTGATTAGACAACAAACTGAAACGAGACAGCATCCTTGCACCTATCAATCAGAAATCACCAACTCAACGTCACCTACCTGCCTCCCATTACTTACAAGTAGAGCCACTTACTGCAGCTGCAATGTAGTCCTCCTTCCAAGTTAGTTCTATTGCACCCTGCATTATGCAATGTGATTTGGCATGTATCACAGAAAAGCAGGTAAGTAAAGGATCAGTCTACACTGGAAAAGATAGCTGGGGGGAATTTTCCAATCCTCTCTTTTTTAAGTGGAAAAGGAGGGAGAGAGACAAGTTAGGTATCTCTCTTCAATGTAATTTAAAATACTTTCTTATCACTAATATCAATTATAACCATTTATTCTGATTTATGAACACCTGCTTGACATCAACAGAACTGACACACCCCTCCAATTACTTTTCTTATACGATGGCATATTTATTTCACCCTGATGAGATGAGGCTTTTCTAATTTCCTGTATAACCACCCCCAGCTCTCTGTATATCTCCCATTAAATTGTGAACAGGCTTCACACATATTTTTAGATGTTTGAAAACGGCAGGAAAAGCTTTTTGATGTTTCAGAACATGTTCAGTCCCAGTGTCTCAATATTGTTTGCTTGCTAACTCCTCAGGCTTATGTCATCCATATGAATGGACTTCAGGCTTTTGAGAAAGTTTACCATATCATTAACATCTGCCTAAACTGCTGTAGTCAGAGGTCTTTCCTTCTAATGTCAATGCCACTTTGAAAATAAAGTTGCAGGATTCCTCTATGCCTTGGAACCCATTTAGAAGTCAATGTCTTATTTTCTATGATTAGTCTGTAACAATGTCAAGTGTGAAATTTAAATTAATGAGTGCTTCACTTATTGAAATGACTTCAGCACTTTTGCTACTTTCATTGATTTCTATTTACTTTGGCAACCACAAATATGAAGAACATATTTCTAGATGTGACTAAACAGACTAATAATATGTTAGTATAGATGCACCTAGTGATCGAACATTAAACTTTAAGCTTATTTTGAAAAATTAACATAATAGAAGAAATATATTATTTATAAAGCACTGTTTGTTTTCTGCATTTCAGACGGTGTCACCTTTAAGTTATTTTCTTCCCACTCTTTCCACACTAATGATTGGCCTACACTACTGAAACACAGCAATAAATATGGTATCAACATTACACATCCATAGAATCAATTTAAATTTGAACTAATATATTCATCATCCAGTAAATACCATCTCAGCAGCAGACAGGGCTGTAACTAACCTTCAGGGTGTTTTAGCCTCCTGATAGAGGCCAATTTGAAGGGAGAAGCTGTATTTGATTCACAAGAGATAGACACACATGTGAAAGTCTTTCCTTCCCCTCTGCCCTTGCCCACACATCAGAGTAATTTATTTTATTTGTTAAAAAATCTTAAAACACTTGCATTTCTTGCTAGTATCTAACAAACTGCTAATCAGTGGAAAAAGCTAAAGGGATACTTGCTCAGAAAAGAAAGCCAAGGCCATGATTCTCTACCAATAGGTTGGTGTGAGATTTTTTCTAAGAAAAAGAAAAAGAGAAGAAAAGATAAGTGGAAAAGAGAAAACAAGTCTCCCTAAAGGCTACTCAGTGTGTTTGTGATGCAGCAGGTGGCTCAGAGACAGCATTCTGCCAGCTGGAACTCAGCACACCCTCCATGACATAGGGTTACCCTTGCCCTTCTCAAAAACATGTTTTTATACAGCACAGGCAAATCCTCAGCTATTAAAGGTACATTCTCATGTCAAACAAAGAAATGAAAAATAACTAAGGATGGCATCTGGCCTTCAAGCAACAGAATAATCACCAAAGCAAATCCTTACTCTGTGAAATGGATGTTACCCGCAAACATGGATTAAAAAAAAAAAAAAAAAAAAAAAAAAAAGATTAGTATAGTAAAATAATATGGAGGGGTTCAACTTTATTACTTTTTTTTTTAAAGCCAGATTCTGCAAGCTCTTAAATTTCCCTAAGCAGCTGTAGTTACACAGATCTTTGCAAAGTCAGTTACTCAGTCTCTCAAAATATTTGTCTACTAATACAGAAACTTGGATAATGACCAGTGTATCTGTGACCATAGTTGAAGCCACAGCTCCTGTAGAATTGCATGTGCAAATCCTGCAGGCATCACTGGAAGATGAAGCATGCAGCATCACGTATAGTCCAGAAATTTCAACATGGCAGTCTGTTGATGCAGGAGTTTTATTAATTCTTTCATATATGGAAGACTGTGCTAGCATGGTGCCACTCGCTCCATTTTAAGTTTGCAGATTAACTGATCTCTCTTCTGTTTACATTTTGCAGCAAAACCTACTGCCCCTGGAGAATTGCCCCTGGGGATGCTTGACCTGTAAATATCACAGTAGTGGAAACAGAAAGGTTTAAACCTTCATAATTTCTGTATCTCAGCATGTCTTTTATGCTTCATTAATTTCTATCAATTTAGTAGACCAAAGCCTTCATTTTTGTAAAGGATCACATCTGAAATATTTCACATTTAAATTCCCAAATAAGTCTCCTTCCCCCAGACCCTACCTGTCACCAAAATCCCTCAGTTATTCTCAGGTAGAGTGCTGCAGCATGATACGAGTGTATGAGAGGCTTTAACACAGTTAGTAATTTACTTTTTAAATGGTACATTTAAGAGCAAAAAGGTCATTTACTACTTCAGAAAAGATTGTCCATATAGCTATGATTGCACAGGAAGAACAATGTGTACTTATTAGAATAGGTGACAGCACTTTTCTGTGTGGAAAAGGCTTCTTAGAGAATGTGACAAAGACAAAATCAAAATTTTTCTAGCAAGCAACCTATACATGCACATCTGCAAGTGTTCCTGCTTCCTTCTCTGCAACCACTACTATGAGGGACTGTTTCTGCTGAAATTAGAAAAGCATGTGATTCAATTTTGGCTTCATGGTTGCACCTTAGTCAATTACAGATGAACAGCAGAAGACTCACAGAGCCTTTTATTTATTCAAAGACCCCCAAAGAGCCAAGTAAAATGTGAAACCTCTCTTGATATTTGAATCCAGATTGGGGTTTATTTCTTGGTTTTCACTCATTTACGAAACCATTCTGAGGCTGTACAGAAATTCTGAATTCATATGCCTACAAAATAGCCTTTTTAATGCTGGGGAGAGAAGGACATGTCTGAACATATTAAAAGGGGCGAGAGACTTGTACACTGAAGCCAGTCATTAAAGCTGAGATTTGAGAAGGGTATAGAAAAAGACAGTTTTGTGAAGGATGACACAAGATCCTTAGTGAGCTTGTAAAAAATTCTGGAATCACTATTTGTGGACAGTGTGACTGAAACAAAGGTTGGATTCAGGTCTGATTTTTAATTAATTTTGGCTATAAAGGTAACAAGTGTTTTTCTGTCACTGATCTTCTAGGTCAATATTAGCAAAACAGTTAAAAGAACTCATTCATTTGGTCAAAAAAGCAAGTAAAATTAAGCACGTAGTTTAATGGAGGAATGCTTTCTCTCCATGTGATACATACACTCTCACATGAATAAGCCATGCCATCAGAAATAGGTGGCATGACAAGACTAGAGGCAGTTTCTGCAAATAGCAGAGTGCTAACAGTGCTAACTGTAACTACCGGCAGAGCTTTGGGACAAGCACGCATTTTCAAGCAACGAGGAAGCAATTTCTTTGGTTATTTCATGTGTGGGGATGTGGAGAACAGAATAACAGATGTACAGAAAACAGGCAAACTGGCTGTAATGTCATTTTATTGGCATACAAGGCCAAAATCAGTCCTCAGTTACAGAAGTCTGAAGTAACTAAAACCATAAAAGACAGCTATAGCTTTCTGTGTCTTGCACTGCATTACAAAAGCCTGACAAAAGCTGCCAGAAGAGCTGTACACTTTAATGAGAAGAATGAATGAGACAGAATTTCCCAAATTTGGTTCTCCTGTTACATTTGATAATGAAACCAAGTATGTTGCCCAATATACTGTGCTGTCACCTTCACCCCTACTGCTCTCTCCAATGCTCAACTTTGAGTTCTATAACAAGATTACAGTGAGATTATTGCATAATGAGAAAAATATCTAGGAGGGCAACGGCTCTTCTGATGAATTATGGAGAAACTCATCTAGCTGCATGCTGAAAACACAGAGAAAAATAAAGCAAGGACTGATGCAGGGGCAAAATTAAGCCTATAACTAACTGTTGTGCAGGAATGCTCTACAGGCAGTGCTACGGATGTACTGGGAGGAACCAGTAGCTCTCAGAAAAGAGCTCTGTTGTGAGTTGTGTGAGCTAACCTG
Organism: Ibycter americanus; assembly: GCA_035590275.1. NCBI lineage: Eukaryota > Metazoa > Chordata > Aves > Falconiformes > Falconidae > Ibycter > Ibycter americanus. The sequence goes on along the minus strand of JAVJGI010000064.1, from coordinate 18,277,218 downwards.
GCACAATGAAAACAGCTAAAAGAAGCCAAGGTTCTTTGGGGTCTCGGGACATCTTACTGCTGGCTTTAAGGAGCTTTCCTGTGAATTCAATCCATCAGCATCCCAGTGACCCAAGAACCGTCTTCACTAGGTCCTTTCTGTGCTTTCTGACCCTGTCATAGTCATAACACTGAACAGCTAAGAGTTTTGAGAGCACTAAGACAATCTGTCTTAGTATAGACATGTCTGAAGTATAGACAGCATTTTCTACCTTACACCATCATAAGACATAAGAACCTGCAATTCATAGAAATGCAGAGAGTAGATACTGCAACTGCTCAAAGTTTAAAGGACAATTTGGTACTAAAATGATACTAGTCTGCCATTATTTTTACCTTTTTCACTGTGCTACTTATTTGAAAATACATACATTGACTGCTGTCACTAAATAATTGTTTTGCCCCACACAATGCAGTGTTTTGCATATTTGCTGATGTTTCCCCAAAAGCACCGGGGGAATGAATCATTACTGAAACAATTTACTTTCAGTTAGTGCATGAATGCCTTCCCATGATGCTTTGATGCTTTGTTTGTCCTCCTATAAAAATTATTTATGACCCACGTGTGATCTTTTAAATCAGAATACTTACTCAGAAATCAAAGCTCCAGCATGTTAATGCAAGTAGAAGCCCTGACTAATTTTTCAAAGCCACGTTGAATATTCAAAAGCTAGAACTGAAGGAAAGGAGTTAACATTAATTAATATTTGAAGCAGTAAAATAAAAGCAACAGTGAAGCTAATTTTGCAGGACAATTAATCATGAGTCTTGCTAATTACACATGGGATTTTGCAAATGATTTTTTTCTCAGGTAGCAGAGTAAAAATGATAATCCACTACCCATCAAAATCATTGGCTCCTCACCAATGTCCCCAGCAAGAGCAATTAGTGGGAAGAGCAGAGCCCTAGTAATTGCATGTCAAGAGAGGAGAATGTTAGAATTTTAATTGCTCCAAATAAAGACCATTTGCTCATACATACACCTGACTGTCCAAAACCCGTCTGCAAGCCGGAGCAAGTATGTAACCACTTCCAGGTGTCTGCACAAAAATAACTCTGTGGGAGAAGCACCCTCTAAGCAACACATGCAGTTTCTGGAAGAAAATATCAATATGCACTTATATTCTGAACTGCAGTGTCATCACTCGACTATAAGAACTAGGAAAAAAATATATCACCCACTTGGGAAAAATGTGCATATTCTTTATATTTGCCAAATATTTATTGCTGACATTTTTTGAAGAACTTTAACTATCTTCAGGGTGCCAAGGGCTTCAAATTTACTGAATTTTAGGATCACCAATAAAATGTTTTTAACAAGACATCTCAAGAGGGCATAAAATAAAAAATTACCATATTCATGAGAGCAAGCCTGTAAGATTGCAACGCTATAAACTGGATGTCTATAATTTGCTTGTGGCTTTCTTAATTAAAAAAAAAAAAAAACACCACAAACAACTAGTAATTAGAGACTCCAGTTCCATTTTTACACTTTATCCCAATCAATGACATGCTACCATTACTTTTTTGTTTATTATACCTACACATGGATGCACACAATTGCAAATAATCAATAATATTTAAGTATGTGTCCAAGATCTAAATGATGATGGATATATTTAAATATTGCTTTCCAGGAAATTATTACCTTACTGGTCATGTAGTAACTTTAAAAATGTATAGGTTAAAAGAAACCCTCGCTTTTTCCCTACTTCTGTTTAACCATTTACCATTTACTCTCATTTTTAAACCAAATGACTGAACTGCCTTCCAAGTACCATGAGCTCTTATTGTCTTTTGCTCTCTCCTTCCATTTTTATGTATACCATATTGAGGTGCTAAACCACTTTCTGCTGTTAGCTTTGTTAAGCATTAAACCAAAAGTAGTAGCCTTAACTTGTCTAAATATATTCTTTGCATGTTCAAAATCACTGTACACTGTTTATTACACTGTGACTGCTTGAGAGAAAAAAAGCAGGTCATGCAGAGTGCTGCTTCCTTTCCTGAATTACCAGCAGATCACAGGTGTTTATCAGGCTCCCGGAGGTGTTTCAGGTAATAAACACCAGGATGGCAGTTTAAATGGTTAGAAGCTTTTCCATCAAATACAGTCCTTGCAGTCCTATCGTTTTGCATATATTGCTCACAAATGGCAAATTATTTATGCAGCCTCCTTAAGTGGTTCCTTATGGTTTTTACTTTATTTTTCCAAAGCAGGAACCTTTTGAAGATGTGTGTTCTCATGATAAGGCAAACTATCATTCCATCGGTAAGTCTGACTCATTTCTTAAAGCTCACTGTATATATATAATACCAGTGACCTTGTTTTGCTCTTCTGTGTAGCTCAAATGTCTTTTCTAAGAAACCACCAGTGTCATAGCAGAAGTTACTATTCTGTGCTTGTACAAGGAGATCAAGAATAAATTGTATGAAGTAGAAACTGGCTTTTAAATAGGAAAAGCTTTTTCAAAGATTTTCTTGTGAAAATGACAATAGGCATTAACAATTACTACTTCTAACACAGGTTTTAAAAGGATATGTGGTAAATTGTAATAGGATGAGTTTTTGGAAACAAAATATTTACATGGAGTTTATTTTTGTCTAAGCTGAGCAACTTCAGAGATGAACTTATGCAAGTTTATGCTACTACAGAACATTACTGACTGAGACAGACCTCTAGCAATTGCCCTTTACCTGTTAATAACTGGAATTTGTTTCATGGTGCTGAATCACCAAGCCTATATTTAATGCCAGAGTTGTCACATGAACCAACTTACTACTATGCAGATCACCTGTTTCTTCCCTTCTTGACAAAAAGCTCTGCAATAATCACTTAGAAATTCCTTATACGCAAAGTAGATTTCAGGAAAGGATTTATGGTTGTTCAATATAATTTAGCACCAGGATAGAAAGAGGAAAAGCCAGCACAATATGAAGGTTCTAAGAATCACCAGATCATAATTACCACACCAGTTGTATAATTTCTGTGGATCTCTTGAAATTTTATCAGTTATGTCCTCATCTTGTGAGATAACATGGATTTCCACAGAAGTGATAAGGAATTGAAGGTGTTAGGAAACACTCAGAATCTCCAAGATTAGTTTCTGCTGTTTTTCTACAGTTTGACAGATAACCTCAACCCATAGACTAAAGATTATGGCTGCATCATATGTACAGGGTAAGTAACAGATTATCACCAATTTGATCATGGTGGGTAATAGTAAAAAGAAACCGAGTATTACTATTTTTAATTTATTACAGTATAAAAATTAGCCACACAGAAAATAAGCAACTTGCCCAAGAACACACAGTAAATCTATAGCAGAACCAAAACCTGAATCGAAGGCTACCAAGCACTAAAATCCCACTAATCTCACAACTCACCCTTCCTTTGTGATTGAATCTCACAAATAAATGTACTATTTTGTAATCAGTACTTTTTACAGCTTCATGAAAACTTATTCAGAAGTTAATATTAGATATAATGAGAAATGCCAAGTATTGTGCTATCCAGTATGAAATTCAGATTGAACTCCACTCCTTTCCTGTTGTCTGCTAGACGCCTAGGATGTAAGTTCTTTAGTACTGTCTGCATTTTTGTGCCATTTCAGACTGTCACTGCAGTAAACCTGATCTTACCTCATATAAATCTGATCTTACCTCACAGGCTGTGAAAAACTTTATAGGACTTTCACCAATGTATGTGAACAAAATGGAGGACAGCAGAAAATGCCAGTAGGCTGAAAGCAGGCAAGAAAGATTTTCTGTGAGTTCAGTTTCAGAATTCCAGGCACTTCAGAAGACAGTAATTTTAAGAAACAGCGAAAGTAGTTTTACATGCCAGCTCTGTTTTAAAGAAAGATAAACAATTTCAAAATTAAGTCATATCACAGGAATGTTCCACATACATTAAATGAGGAGGATTCCAAAAGACTGGCCTGCCCAGGGAACTTGTCTTTTTCTAAGTATTTTGGAAGAAAACCATGAAGAATTCATTTCACTTAAATAAGTCATGACCTAATCAAAGTCAGTGAAGAAATAATCTAAGAGGTGGAATATATTTTTAGACAAAAAAAGTGGGTTGGATCACTGAAATGAAAATTAAAGAAATAAAACCTCTGCAAGTCAAAAATCCAACCCTCATTTAATCTCATGACTTCAGGATACTGATATCACAAAGTCTTACTACAAGTTTCGCTCTATTGCATCGACCTTTCATCTTTGATAATAACACAATATCCCAAAACATCTTAAGCAAAGGAACTTAAACAACTGGTACTGCATATGGTATGCAAATTGCAGATGGGTTAAATAATATACATACAGTGCAGCTGGTTTTTATCTGGCAAACAGGTGCTAGATTTTGGATTTGCTGACTAGCCACAACTTTAATGACTTTTCAGTGAGAGGTGAAATGGGGACCTGGGGAGTCTTCCATTCATGCTTTTCTAGCTATTTTGGTTTTGTTTGTTTGCTAAAAAGTTTCAAAAGAACACAATGGATGAGTACATCACAATACTCTTCTTCAGAATATCTTACCCCGAGTAGAAAACTGGCAGAAAGTAATATGCTTAGATACTGGAGAAAAATATAGCAGGTGATGCGGCAGAAGAAGTTTTAAACACTTCAAACTGAAGCAGCAAGATATATAAAGTGCTGCACATCAGAGAAGGTACTTTAAATTTCTAGCCAACAGTCTGACCCCACATATTCAAATACATAAGGAGATAGCTAAGCATCAAAGACATGAGGTTGTCTCTCGGATTTGGAGGAATAGCAATGCAGTGTAGTTCCTCCATCTACCCACAGGTTTCTCTGGTTCTTCTAATAGCTCTACCCCATAAACCCTCCAGCATGTTATGCACCACTTCAGGGTGGGAGAATTTGAGGGCTTTTTGCCTGCAGAACAGAATGGTTATACAGACCCATAATGATTACTGCATGGAGCACTAACACTTCCTCCCTCCCTACAAGTAAGATAACAATATGCTGTTATGCTACAAACTGTGTTTTTTTAAATATTTTGACCCGCAAAACATACATGTGAAATCTGGGGCACAATTAAAGATACATCAATATAAACTAAAGATTAGCACTTGGTTTGAATGCCCCATACTGAGGCACAATCTAAAGTAAGACACTGTCAGTGAATTCAGAGCTGAACTATGACCTGCCTTCTTCAGGGGATACAGAGTGTAGAAGTGAGTCCAATCAAAACCAATGGCCAGAAAGGACTACCAGAATAGTAATCTAAACTGAATTAAACACCTGAACAGATATTACAGAGCAGGACCATTAGCTAAATGATTACACTAAGCTCTTGGGCATCCTACTTATTCTCTCAGTTATAAAGAATAGTAAAAATATTGCTCTACTGAGCACAAAGCAAGAAGACAACATTGTGTTTTGGAATGGGAGAAGAGCTCTGACTAGAAAAGACACTTGCCTGAGGTTAATACAATTGTCCAGTTCCAAGTACTTTACAGTGCCTCTCCCATATATCACTGCACACTTGCACCAAATGCCATCGCATAAGCATGGTAATATTGCCTACTCATTAATTATGCCATCAGTCACCTATCCTAAACATGCTGTATCTGAAAACAAACTGCAAGATGCATTTTCTTTTTTCTTTACCTTGGCCCTGTGTCCGTTTTAAGTTTCCATCCACGTTCCTCCTCTCCTACAGTCTTTGACCTATTTAGCCTGTTATTTGGCTTTCTTTCAAAAACAGAAATCTAAAAAATGTACTGTGAAGTACAGAGAAGAGAGGCAGGGAAATAGCTCCAACTCCCAGAATCAACAGGATGTTGATATAAGAGATCCAGAAGTTCCTTCCCACCAGACAGATCAATGAACAATTATCTATAAAGCATAGGGCTAGGCAGCAGGGTTCAACACTGCTCAGAATTATTTACTTCTCCTGCAATTTTAAAAACTATTCTCCTTGCCCCTTCAGTATGAAATATACGTATGGAGTGGCTCTGAAAGCTGAAAATTCATGAGATGAACTAGGAACGAGCTAATAAAGCAAGCTCCTTGTAACACTAATAAGTTCGGGGGGAAAAAACCTACTCTCCTATAGACAGAGTACCTGCATATGACTATAATCAATCTGCTATTCATCACAGCAAATATTGGTACAGAAAGAATCGGCCAGAAGCCCCTTTTCATTAGGGGAAAAATACTGCTTGTCTTTCGCAGGAATACGGGGCAACTGTGTGAAGAGTTTGCAAACTCTTTATCCATACTGCAAGACACCCTCTCACGCAGTCTGGATGATGCCAATTTCAGCCCCAGCACCTATCCCAGAAAATTCTGTGGCCTAATTGTTCCAGTGTTCTCACACTCTGTGAAGCACTACCTCCAGTGTCTAGTGCTATTTCAAAGGCATTATGACAGAGACAACACAGATGGCCATATTAAGATAGAAGCTACTGTAAGTTGCTTACATCGTACCAGCAGCAGCTATCTTCAGAGTTGCCATCTGGGCCAGGGATGAGGCAATGACCTTCCTTCTGTTTAGCCACCAACACATGGGTTCATGCTTTCAATAATCTGCCCCACAGCCATGATTGCTAAGATCCGCTACAGCCAGATGTCCTGGCAGAGATATAGGCAGAACTAGCATTGGCACCAGATGATAGTTAAATAGCAAAAGGAGGCCTACAACAGTGAAGCCAAAGCCTGGGGATAAGGAGGATGATAGCTGTAAGCTGCTGCAGGAAGGAAGATGGCATATGACCCTCTTGAGCAATGAATTCAAGGATACAGAGCCCATCTGAGAGAAGCCTGCTTCCTTTGCCCCCATCTGTCCCCTGCACACACAGGAGTGAGTACAAATCAAGAATCAGGGAGGGTGTTTCTGGACATCTCTGCCTAAGCAAAGAGAAGGGAGATGGACCCATGCCCAGGGCAGACTATATCATGTAGTCTTTGGGCACTAGCTATGCAAAGAAGGAAAAGGGAAGAATTTATGTTTGCTCTTACAGAGACAACTTGACATGAGTGCCCTCATGCTTACTGTATAGGCATGAAGCAGTTTTCCCTGAATGGCCTACAACACTGAGCTCCTAATGCAAGCAATGAAGAACCACAGGCAAATGCCATCTGCCAAACACTCACCTCCTGGTAGGCCCTGCTCCCTTCCAGTGCTGAACTTGGAAAACAATGAAAATCTGACATGGTGTTTTCTCAATGGAATTACACCAAGTCAAGGCCGAGGCTAGCACAGACCTGGAAATTTCCCACTGTCCATTTAGAAGAGAATGAGGGTGCAAAAGGCAGGTTTGTGGCTGCTCCAGAAAGGACTCAGAAGGACTTGCAGCAAGCACTGAACAGAGCTTCTCTAGAGGTTGGACACCAGGGCAGATTGCTGCACCAGCTAGGGTCTGTGCCCCCTAAGAACACTTGTCCATGCTGGAAGCATTAAGCAACAGAATAACGAGCTGCTCCAGGTACTCCCACAGAGCTGAGTTCATGATCCTAATAACTAGCTACAAGGAAGACTCCCAGCATTGCTGCATCTGTTTATACACCTCCTCCTGCCATTGGAAAGCAAAACATGCCCAGAAGTGCTGTGCAATCTCTCCAAGTGGGAGGCTGGAGGGGGCACACCCCAACTGAAGTAACTGGCCTGGCATCAATGGAGTAAAGGTGAGACAGGATCAAGTTAGCAGGAAGTCTAGCAACTACAGCCTGTAGGAAGCTAAAATACATGTTTCTAAAAAATTTATTTTGGACACAGCTTATCCAGTTCATGGGCAGACAGCCTATAGTCTGGATCCAAGATCTGAACTTCAAGAGCTGAGAGTCTCAGCCCCCTTTATTTTTGTTTATGTTATATTTAAAGACACAGCTGGTTCTACAAGGGCATTGTCAACTTCCTACTTAGTTGTCTGTGCCCAGCTAGAATATGGGCTCTTTTTGTGCTCTTTGCCTTTGTCAGGGTAAGGTAGCCAAGGCTCTTTTGACAAGACTCTGAGGAATTCCAGATGGCCTCAGCAAAAGACCTCTCTTCTAGCTTCCTGTAAAAATGCTCTGACTCATCTTTAGGATTAATTACAAATGACTTGTTTGGAAATACTTGGTGGAAGCTGACCTAACTGGACCTAACTAGTCACACAGAAAGGCTGGGCCCCATATATGAAGTCTCTGGTATTTTTTCTTCTGTTCATCAGGCAGTCACTGGGTGTTGTCTAAACTGTGTATTAACTTTCAGGGTGTTCGCTTTGCGAACAGTCTCTTTCTGTGAGAACAGCAAGATTTTCTGATGTTTGACAAACGTCTACACTTGCAAATATTTTTTTTAAACAGTTGTATCAGTAGCAAGTGTCTTCTTGACTCTATTCTTGTTGTAAGATTCTTAGCTTTGCAGTCTCCTCTTGCTCTTTTCTGACACTGAATTGCTGTGTTGCAACCTGGGAGGTGTTCAGTACAGTTACCTTCCCAAAAGTCACACTTGTTTCTGCTCTGGAACTACTGTCAATACATCATACAAAACCATGAAACTAGCCTCCACATCTGGAAATTAGCAGCCCCTTTCTCATCTAGAAAACAAAGTAATCCTTCTAACAGGCTACAGTGATGCAAGGCAGATTGGAGTGACACAACAGAGTTCAAAGGCATCAGCCTCCAACACCTGTGCCATGCACACGATGTCTTGGAAAGCATTCAACCTGAGCCTGGCACCAGTGCCAGTTGCACAATTATGGCACCTGCTCTGAATGTCTCTGCCAGGATGCTTGACCAGGAGCCAACAGCTTTTTCAAAAGAGGTGTTAACTCATGGGTTCACAGTGTAAACACCTCCCAGAAACAGAGAGTAGATGGAGAAGAAACATGATTTATAAAGTAGATCTACCAAGTGGACCGTTGCTCTTAAATCCTGTTTTGCTTGCCTACATAATGTAGAAAGTCTCTGTCAGAAAGTGTGCAGAACTCTGTTAGAAAGAGAGAGAATTTAGTCTTTATCTGTGTAAAGGTGACTGGAGATAATGGAGCAGGCTGTAATAAATTTCTTTCTTTAATTAATGCCTCTGAATCTCAGAAAGGGGAAGTCTGCTCTGTAATTAGGTATGTGTTAAGCTTTACTCTGCATCAGTCAGGCTCTCCACTTCAAACTAGCATATCTCATCCTAGTCTCAGAAAGAACAGGGTTTGTTTTGTACAAATATACCTGCATCTAATGAACATCATTTATTACTGAGCCTGTGATGCAGGACCAGCCGTACTCCTTAACACAAAACTTCTCTAAGCATCAAAAGCTGAACTAGTGTTGTGGCTGTTCTAAAGCCATTCATAGCACCAAAACAGACCAACAGTGCAGTATTTTAACAATGGGAATGCATGGCTGCTTGGTTTGCCCAGGAATGATTAAACAGGAGATTTGTCTGAGTTGCACCTTGAATTGGTGGAAGCAACAAAGATGGAAGTAAGTAAATGTACTCAAGAAAAAAGGCCATCGTGTTCTCAGTAGCGACTGATTACAGGAACATAGCCCAGCTGAGTGGATGCTTTAACACATCCACAGAGATCCCTCCATCTTGCTAGAACATTTCTTCTACTTCTTCACTACTGTCCTTATGACAGGCTTGCTCTTCCACCACTAATGTAAGATTATCATTCTCCTAACTGAAGTCAATCCTTTTTGAGATAGTTCAAAACATCTCTATAATAAACCACAGACAAGGAAACCTGAATTTAACCCAGACCAACTCTGCCTTCTAATACAGACCTTCACATGTCTACTCTCAGCAGTTCTTTTCTGACAGAGGCAGTAGCACAGTGCATTTTTTCCCTGTAACATCCATGATGCCACTTTTAGACATCATCAGATTAAATGACAAGCATGGAATCTATTCTAGTCCCCTTGGTTTGGGCTTTTGGAAGTAATTTTTAAACTACAGTAATAGACCAGTCTGATTCTTTACAAAAATCAAACTTAAATGCTGAGAATATGGCCTACTGCACTGAGCAAATAAGGCATAACTCCACTTTTGGTAATAAATTGCATATGCGAGTGCTAAGTATAATTTGCTATTAATAATTTATTATTATTATTTATGATATTTAATAACAGCATAAGCATGGCCAGGAAAGGAGGCAGCGTGTCCCACCACTTTCTTAAGTGAACAAGTTCCTTCCTCTGCATAAGCATTCCGGCCCAGAGGTGCTTAATGTCAGATGAACTGTCCAGCCCACCTCTATTTTTTGCTAGGAAAGGAAGCTTCCAGCTAAAGGAAAGAACAGTCTTAAATAAGAGATACACAATGGTGGAGACCATAATGGCATGTAAAAGCATTTCCAGTAACACAGAAAAATCTTTATTGCTTTCTGTATGCTTGTTAATTACATTAATCATGATGAACTTTAATATTATTATCTACTAATAATCTTATATTGATACCAAGGTAGATGCAATATATAATACTACAGGAACTCCACAGTTGCCTGCATGAAGGACAAATGGAGTACATTTTTTTATTATAGTTTCTGTTGTATTTTCTTACTACACCCTGAGTAAAGTCAATCATGTCTTGCCATGAAAAGAAATCCATAACTCATACTGTTTTGAGTTCAGCATTTCCTATTTTGGGAATGGAAAGGTTCACTTAAGTATAGACATAGAGGTTGTTATATAGCCCTGGTAAAAGGATAGCATAGTCAGAGATTTACATACTTAAGCCAAAAAAGCATTATGAATGTTAATTTTAACTGCACAGAAGGAATTTGAATATGAAGATTAATTTATCATCCATTGTCAAACAACAGTTTATATTGGAGTGCTGGAGAAGAAGAAATGGCCAGTGCGAATAAAAATGCTTAATACTGCTTTATATAAAAAGTACTTACATTTGTCATCACCAGATAAGATTGACTGAAAGCTACCCAAAACTAGACAAAACTAGAATGTCAAGGAAATTCTTCGGGATAAAAAGCACTGTAGAAGAGAAATGGCATTGACAGGAATGGAAAAAAGGACTCCAATGATGCCTTAATAAAAGAGATAAAGCAAATGTTGTGATAAGGAACTTTAAAAAAACCCAAACAACAAAAAAACTGGCTGCACTGGGGTTTTTTGCCACCCGATTTCTGAGTTTGTTATAGGACATACCTACACTAAAGACCAAAGAAATTACCTCTGTATTAGACAGCCAATATGCAAGTAGATGCCAAACAACCAGTTTCCCTCCGTAACTACATGTTGTGCTGTGGGCAGCTAAGACCCAGCTCTGAAAGATGCCCGCCTTTCACATTGTCCTAGACAGCTAGGCAGCCCCAGGCCTGCAAGATAGTGTGAAGCTATTCCCATCACTGCCTCCTCACCTCCCCACCTGATTCTTGCTTCTTCACAACTTCTTACTCATTCATCATAGCTGTCACAATTCCTTCTGTAAAAGACCTTGAATGAACATCCACGCTCTCTGCCTCTGCTCAGACAGCATGATGCAAGGGCTCAGGAAACAGTACTGACTGAGGGGAGGCACTAGGACATAGATGCTGAGCTATGCCTAGCAGGCAGCGATGGCGACCAGAATGCCTGACGGAAGGTGTAAGGCTCAAGATACCACCTCTGCCCTGCTTGCCCCCTTCCTTCTGGTCTCAATACAGCAGGAATAGATGAGACACTCCTTACTTCCCTCATAAAAATGGGTGAAAGCACCTAGAGGAGTCAGGGCTCAGCATCCCAGACACAGAGGATACACATAGCTTTCCTACTCTTTAAAGGCACAGCCCAGGCAAATGGCACAGACCCAAGAACCTCAGCAGAACCTTTCCTCAGTAATATTCAGGCCACAAAAGATTTCTCTTCCTCCAGTGTCCAGTGTATGGTCAGGGGAGAGAAACACAGCTCTGTTCCAGGAGGCTGTAACTGTGAAAGAGTTGGTACGATAAGTAGGGGTGCAGGGGAAGACATGCAGCTGCCTTGACTATTGGGGTCACAGTAATGAAAGAGTCAATCATGGCAAAGCACATGGGCAACCCTCTCTCAGTTTCCCTTCCTTCATTCCCTCACTCTTCCCACACACAAACATTCTCAAGCCACTGCTGGCTGTGGACACCCATGCGGACACCAACAAAACTACTTGTTACTGGTAAAAAAACCTACCCCATATAGGCAAAATAAACCACGCTAGTCAATAGTTTTGTAGATACACTAAGGATTACTGCTACCACAGTTACACAATTTAGAGATCAAACCTATTCATACTGCTGAAGCCATTCAAAGAGAAGTCTCCTGCACAAAGCACACCACCATAGCTAATGACAGGTTGGATATAATTAGTCATCTTTAGCCCTCCAGGGGGTAACTGATAGATTTAGCAGACATTCAACATGTACGAAGAACATTTTCCATATTTCTCAAACCCAATTATTTTTTGGGCCAGCTTTTGCCAGGTTAGGAAAAACTTTCTGAATAATAAGGAAAAAAAAAATTCATGGCAATTAAGGAATCTTCATACTTTTGAACCAACATTAGGAAAGAAATTTAATGCTGGTTGTTTCTCCTGGATATGGACATTTATATGAGATCCTTAACAGAAGTAGTTGATCTCTCTAACTCTAACTGGTCTTTTTTTTCTCCCTGAGACAAAGTGTTTAGGAGTTTGTGCTGTAACTAAGATCACAAATATAGTTATACCAGAGCTCTGACTGGCTGCATTTCTGACAAACAAATCAAAATTAAAATGTAACAGCAGTACTGGGAAGGACAAGGTGCTAAAACCAGAAAGGAAAATTCCACTGAAGACAATGAAACTGATTCTGACTTAATAGCAATGTCAATCAAGACTAATTGATGCTGAATTCAGAGAAGTTACTCAAGGGGAGGGAATAGGATGGAGAAGGAGAGGGGAGCAGCAGCTTTCAGAATTCGAGGCCATAAAAGATATCCAAAGCCAAAAAAGAATTCCTTACTGACTTTCTATTGCATTCAGATTTGGGAAACAATTTAATTTATGAAGCTTCTTAAAGACAAAATATTTGGTCAAGTGTGTTACATTTGCAATAGTTAACAGAGCAGCCAGTAAGAAACTATTGTTGCAATGAAGCATATCCACCGCCAAGCGGGCCACAATAAGGAGATGAACAAAACTGGATTGCCATGTTCCTGATCCAAAATGGAGGACACAGTGCTGAACAAAGTTTGGTTTGGGTTCATTTTAATGGACCTGTGGGAATTCATTACACAGACTAAGATCCAGCTTTGAGAATTTAGCTCTCCTTCTCTAGGCCTCCATCTCCTGAGAATCCTACCCTCAGTTTCAACCCCTTCAGCATTCTCAGTGAGCGTAGCCGTCTCTGTGGGTCATGGAAAGTTTATACACAATGCTGGCCAAAGACTACTGGCAACCTAAGACTTTCTGCTGAGTATTTCACACACATTTGTAGAGCTCATCAAGCCTCAAGAGCTGTCCCTTGGCTATACTGTGCTTATGGCTCACAGTCCTGGCCTGCATTAGCACATCTAATGTATAAAATACTTCTTCCTGTCCCAAACCCTCCACTTCGGCAGAGAGCCTATCAGTACTGCATCTGCATTTCTCTGCCAGTGAATCATGAAGGGTACAGAAGGATATCTGTAATGACAGCAGAATCCCAACCCTTTTGTACTTATGCTGCTGCTGCTTCTGTATGTCCACGGCACTGCCTGCCTCTCAGCACCCTATATTTTTAACTTGTCCTCACTGCTATGTTGCTCTGACTACACAAAGGACTGGCAGGTTTTTACAGTTACCAAAATAGTGACATTCTCATTAAGTATGCCAGTTACATAAATAGTGCTCCGGTCTCCTTTGTACCTGATGCTGCCACCAGTGTTTATAGTTCATACTTTGACAATATTTTTCAGAATTCATGTATTTCCACAGTATTAGAATATCCAAACACAAATGCGATCTCAATCTAATCTCTCATTTTTATGCAAGTTTTCCTCAAAACTATTGAAAACCAATCATAAGCACTTCAGAAAGGACTGTCTCATCCAAATGAGCAGCTGGTCATCTGCACCCTAACAGCAACTACCACAGTGGAGGCAAACCAAACTCACAGAATGCTCTGCTCAACCCAAAATGTAAACTAGACCAGAACCAAATAACAGCTGACATGGCCACCCAGAAATAATAATGAGAACAGAGGCACCACCAGACTTTCATCTGTACAGTCTCTGAATACTAAAAAAATATTTGCATTTGAGTTCTGGTGGAGGATTTTTTAAATGTATCAACAGAGCTATGTTCTTTTTCAGTCATCTACGTGACAGGATCACAAAGATGATATAACATTAGAGATAATTTTCTTTACCCCAGCAAAGTTATACAGCCCTCCTTAGAAGGAAAGGTGGGTGGGTAGGGAAAGAAGCCTGTGTTTGAAACGGAAGGAAGGAAAGAACGCAGCATTCTCAGTTCTTCCCTGTAAATTAATTTTATTGCACCTAAATCAAAGTGTCAGCACATACTTTATTTTCAGTTACTTTTATATATTGTATATTATACAGCTGTGATTTCATGTTGCATTTCAAAAATATATTCCCACAAAGTGTATTTCTAAATAGCAGAAAAAGTCACAATTCTTTCACCTGAAGACACAGGCAACACCTATGGCCTAATATCTTTCTGAACCATTCTAGTATACAAATTGCTGTACCAATGGTGTAATTCCCCTGGATTTTGTCCATAACAGCAAGCAGTAATAGAAATTTCAGAAAAAGATCCAAGAAAGTCTGAAATGCTTTCTGGGTAGACTAATGACAGTTTCTTCCTTCATCAGATACCTATGTCCTAAAATATGAAAATAACGTTTTTTTATATATATCCCATTTATATAAATGTTACTGTTAAAAACAGCTCTTGCCTGTTGCATTGCTGCTGCTGTTTTTTTAGAAAGGCCTTGGAGGCCTTGATCTCTTGCAGTTATGAATTTCCATGAGTCAACCATGCATTATCATAAACAGGACTTCACACATATACATGGCATTTTGTGAAAGAAGTGATAGGTGTGATATGAGATTTCATTGGCATAGAATCAGCAATCATATTAATTTTACATTTTGCAGTATACAACATGAAAACAGTGTATATACATGCAATTATAGGCATATGTAAGCTAGCTATTTACGTCTGAAACTTGGTAGCTTGTAGATGCACAGTATTTTTATTATTGATTTACCAGAGAATGTTGGTCTATGTGACTGACTGACAGGTCACTAAATTTATATTTACACTACAGAATGTAGCAGGTTTGGGTAATTATGGTATCACATCAGATACCACTCTTTTTAAAAGTACTATAATATGTATTTTCATGACAAGGTCATCGATTTGCATTTAGAGAGCTTCTAAGTTAGGCATTACTGAGGTTTTCCTTTTAACTGCTTGAGTGCTGTTGGATACTGCAGGTGCTTTATAACTCGATCTCACCCTTCCACGGAACTACCAAGCATTGCAGGGCATGGTGACGTTCCACTGGCTCCAGAGGAATCATTCTGAGAACAAAGGCAGAGGCAAAGGGGGGAACCACTAAAGGAGCTCATACAGTGCCTATTTTAAAACCTCCATTGATGTAAAAGATTGTGACATGAGGGCACAAAGGTATTTAAGCACCAGCTGACTTTGTGATTAAAAAATACGTGTAAATAATACCTAGCTAACTGAGAAAATGGACCTTAACTATTCAAACAAATTCTGAAACAAGCACTACCTGCAGATCAGCATGCACCATCACATCTGAAAGCAGAAAAAGGCTCTCCATTCTAAACTCATTCCCTAATCCTGTAAAAATGTGTTTCTGTAACATCTCAGTACAAAATGGGCAGCATTTAAGTTCTGCAGCCAGTTTCAAAGATTCTTCCTTTTACCTATGCCAAAGGTAATGTTTCTAGAAGTCAAAAGTTGTGAAAGAGATATATCTAATGTAATGTTTATATTATGCAATGGCTAGATAAAGTTTATTAAAACTACCTCTCATGCTTCAAAAGAATGCCACTGCATTATGTAGCTACCTTAATGTTCATCCTGTTATATCTCTGGTTGCCATGGCAATATCCTCCTAGGTATTTGTAAGGTCACAAAAAGAAGAGCTAACCCTCTTACTCCCAGAATAACTAATGCAGCTCTGTTACTGGCTTGATGTAAATAGTCTCAGGTGACAGCAAACTGTACATATAGTCAATTACAACTGCTCAAAGGAAATGATTTGTTGTAAGAGCCACTGTTCAACCTCGGTGACATCAATGTTTCTATGGCAACAGTTGCCTCTTGCACTGCTTAGAATTGAGTATTGATCAAACTAGGGCCAGCACTATTTCAGAGACTTGCTACTTTTCTGTGTGGCAATTTACAATAGGAACTCATAACATCACTGTATATTTCAAGCCCCAAGGAACCAATTTAGCAGACAGTTACAGTAGAATATTAGCAGAGGTCAATAATGGAAGTCTGATTATAGTCCTAGGACAATTATTCAATGCTTTCGTTGCCTGCCCTTTCAGCATTCCACCAGCTATTAAAATTTTCAAATAACAATATTCATCCCTGAAGAAAGCACTGAATTCATTCATCTTCTATTTTAAACTTTATTTTTCATTGTTATGTTATCTATCAATAAAATTATTCAGCTATATTAGCCAAGCTCTGACCTCTCAGAAGTAAATAACTATTGATCAAGAAGTGGAGCTCTGATGGCATACTACAGGGTTTCCATTAATGGTCTCATTGGTCCAGCAGATAAGGTGATTCTTGCGGGACAGTAGACAATGTAGAAGTAGCAAACAGTATGGGACCATTCCTGGTCGTGAGCAGTAAGGCACACCACTGTTCTGCATAATGGCGTGATGGGCTCCTCTCCCAGTTCTGTCAGCAGTGAAACAGAAAAGCCTCCATAAAATGCATGAGTTCCAGCAATAGCACAAAGAGCTGTTTTACATCTCTTGCACACAATCCCTGCATCAGGGCACTCTCTCATTTCACAGCAGATGAAAGTTTTCATGTCACTCTGCTTTCCTTTATGAAAACAGATAAGACATGATATTCTTATATGTTAAATGGCAAAAATGGCCAATCTCAGGATTAATTAAGCATTTGTGATGAGTAATTGTGCTGAGAATGTCAAGAGAACGATGATACTTTGAGAATGTTTCTTCTTAATCTCTTGTGAAAGGTTGCAGATTGAAGAGATTACTTGCTTCTCAATTTTAAAAACATCAGAATGGCCTATGGTTTGTCACTACTTTTCCTCCTACCGTAGTTTTCCTTTATGCTTGAAATAGGGAAATTAAAAAAAACCTCTTTGCATTGTTTACAATAATAAAGAATTTACTGTATTTGATTTGTCTAATTGTATCAGTTCATGGGTATTCACAGAATTAGTCTATCTTTTAACATGATGCACTTCAAAAAAATACTTACTTTCCTGTACTTCCCAGCTATTTACCAAACAGGATCTTTATGGGAAGCAAAGTTTGCCTCCTGTTCTTCCACCTAATTTAGTAGGTCAACCCAGAAATTTTAGTTCAGGCCCTTCTCTATGTAAATTGTGTCTTAGATGCACATACATTTTCATTCAAATCAATAGGAGTCAGACATATCAAAGGAGGGAATTATCCCCTTATTGAGTCTTCTTCACCCAAGTAGATTTATGTAACTCTTACACAGAGATAATGCAGTTAATTACACTCTTCTAGTGCATCAGTGGGAACACCAGATCCAACCATCAGGGATGTTAAATAGACAAATTCACCATGAAGTGAGAAAATTCCTTTTCTCACCTCCAAAAAGAGAAAGAGAAACTTCCAAGCTCAGCAAGACCTAAATGAAAAAGCTAGAGGGAATGAAGAGAAAATGAACGTATCATTTAGGAGGATAGTAAGATTCTGTTTGTCACCGTTCTTATTTAACTTGTTTGTCATTGTCTCCCCAAAAAGTGTCAAAAAGATCAGGCTGTGATGTCACCAGGATACCCCTAGCAGCTTCCCCATCTTTTCTTCATTAGGTTCAGGCTGTGTTGTTTCCTGTCTAACTCAATGTCTAGCCAGGATTGGAACCTGGATGAAACTGATTGGCTGATATACAAACCAGAGCAGGCAGATGTTATACTGGAACCAGCAAACTGAAAGGAGGTGGAACATGTGTAACTTCCTTGTCAGTGGCGGACCAGTTGTAGCAACCTAAAAGCTTTTAGGGAATCCTCTTTTTGCTTATCAAAGAGAAGAAAAAAGAAGTCAAAAGTTCCTTTCAAGTCTAGTATTGATCAAGGGTAATGGGAACTTTCCATTGCAGCTGCAGAAGTCATTCAGGTTCCTGTTTGATGGAAAACAGTCATATGATTTTTATGGAAGTGTCTAAGGACTCTCTCAAAAAAATGTGGTTAATAAAATGCAGAAATGGTTTGTTACTGAACGCATTGCAGAAAGTGTGGTGCAATGACTGCCCTGCTGTTTTCTAAAAGAGCAGTATAAATCAAAACTCTGTGTTTGATTTGTAAAACAGGTAGCTCTCCTACAGTTTGGAATTTATTTTTTTTTGTATAAATGGGCTATAGCAGCTAAAACCTGCCACAGTGTTCAAGTACGTTGACCATTACACAATGGAAACAAAGTGCATTAAGCAGAAGCATCAACCCAGCACAGTTTCTGTTATCATTTTTGTGGACTTCTGTGGTATTTCACTTTATGCACTATTTTCTACTGCAAATTTGAAGTGTTTAAGTTGTATCATTCACTACATGGTGTTAAAGTGGCTAAAATTACAATGGCTCCACAGTTTAAATAGAAAATGGGACAAGGTGAAAGAATCAAGAAAAAAAAAATATCACAAACTCCAACACTATTTTAGGGTTAATGCCAGCTGTTTCCTACTGGAAATTTAACAACTTTACCCAGGCTGAGTTTTTAGGTTACTGTTCCATTTAGGCACAATCCTTTTTGGCATCCTGAATTGGACCTTGAAATGATCAAGGAAGAAATTGACTTCAGTAAATGCAGGAACAGACTTTTAAAGCAGTTCTGTGTGGTTCTGATCAATAAGTACATGGTTTATGATCTTGACTACAACATCTTGATTTAGAGAGCTCTCTTGTAGCCTAAGACATAGTATTCCTGTATTGGGATGAGCTACAGTGAAACAACATGGAGACCATGAGCTCACCTATCTATCATGTCTCACCACAGTCTGCAGGTAAAAATATAACACCTCATCCTTTTTATCTTTCTGTATATCACTGTACAATCAGCAGTACTTGCTTTTCACCAAAACCTACTTGACAAAAATTGTAAAATGTGAAAAAGCAGTAAGTCTTTCATGTTGCAAAAATACAATCCACATCAAGCCCAGCCTTTAAGTGAGCCAATCATCCAACTGGAAGATACAAGCTATCAGAAGTGCTTTAGACAAACTGCTTTTCAATGTTTTTGAATTTCATTGTGAGCTGACATTACACAGTAGACACAAGTATCAGCATCTAGAGACTAGCACCAGAGGTGCACCAAGAAGTACCACTTCTGGATAAATTAATCTACCCACATGCTAGCAGTTTTGTATTTGTGGTATTCAGTCCTGTTCACTAAGTAGAAAGAGATGGTTATACATGGAAAATGAATTCTGAATTCATATTAGAAAGTGAGAAACCCTAACAACTCACTGTAGTTACAGCTGTGGAAGGATACACTTTCCACCTGAATGGCCATGCAAGAAAAGCAATCTCTACTGTTTTACAGTAAAGATGACTCTCCACTCTGCATTTCAAACCAGTGTAACAGAGATGGACTTTTACCCTAAGCTGAAGCTTGCACAACACCAGTGCTATTCTTCTTACCTCTGAGTAGTTTAGAGAAACAGCAGCTAAAAGTCTGAAAAAGAAACAAGGATGTGAACAGCTCTGTTATACCTTTGCTTGATGAAGTATCAGAAAGGCAACATCCTCAAAACCAATAAATCAGAACAGCAAACAGAAGTTACTTTTGAAACATATTCCTAAACTTCAGGTTACAGAAAACAAGGAATGTAACAAGAGAACTTATATATGCAACTATCAAGAAATATGAAATGAGATCTTACATGCATAGTTGTCAATATCAGACTTGATATATAGCTATATCTTGAATTTCTACTGGAAGCTTAAGAGCTGTCAATTCCCTTGCAATTAAATGCTTGCAATTAAATCACAGTAAAAGGGAGCAAAAGGAGCTGTTGTACTGGACATTTATTTTTAAGCATTGTGCTTTGAAATGCTTGTGTATCTAAAATAAAAATTAAAAAACACATTTTTCCATTGCATTTCAGGAAAAAGGAGAAAATATTGTTGAAGCCTGCTCAGTAAGCACTCCAGAATAAGCCTTCTCATGGCAAAAGCAATATAAAACCTCTCCTTTGAAATAACACTACTACAGAATTGTTTTAATGGGGGGAAAAAAAGCTCAGCTTCTCCATCAATAACTAGAAACAGTAATAAATTAAAGATGGAGAATCCTAGGGATATTCCATGTGTTTGATTTCAAACATACTACGTTTGTTACAACAAGCCACTCAGAAGTAAATGCTACAGCTAAGACAATGCAGGTTCTGTAACATTAGGAGCCCCTAAAGGATTGGCAATATGAAGACTTTGAGAAAATCTCAGGAAGGCAGTTAGAAAAATCCCCCTGATTAACTGATATTTTTCTCCTTAACACTGAACTGGGGAAGTGATTAAGTACTGGCAAGTAGTTTTTTAGGGCTTCCAGACAACTTGTTTCTTTTGATTAGGGGATTTGCTAGAAGTAGAATTAAAAACTGAACAAGAGTTCATATGCTAAAACCCCACATTCCTATGTTCCTCACTCTGGCTTTGCTAACACAGGTTAACACCCAATCCACATACTTCAAGGTCAGAAGGGACCACTGTGATCATCTAGTCTGAAGTGCTGCAAAACACAGACCATAGAATTTCACCCAGCAATTCCAGTGTCTAGCCAAGTAATTTGTGGCTGAACTAAAGCATATATTTCAAAAAGTTAGCCAGCAAGCTCTTAAGCATTTGTGGAACTTCATTCGCTTGAGTATGTTCATTTAGCCCACTTGAGTAGATGTAATTGTTTAGGCTTAAGAGTGTTCAGGGTCAAAATGCCACGCAAACAAAACTCAGCTGCCAAAACCCCAAAAGTTTTCCATTATTAGTGAGGGAAGGCATTGTTTTGATTCACAAAGCTCTGGGTCATTCTTGCAAGATATAAGTTTTCTTGAATTTGTTAGGATGTGGAATACTTAGAGCTTAAAAAAAATCTCTCTCAGCAATGGTAAAATCCTTTGGCTGACCTCACAGGCAAAGGCATACACACAGATCATAATTTCCACAGATTTTGGAAAGAGCAAACACTTGCCAGCCTCTAAAAAGTAATCCTGAAAGTGAAAAAAAAAAGGGGGGGGGGGGGGGGGGGG
>JAVJGI010000064.1:18227428-18255668 GCA_035590275.1 Ibycter americanus | reverse complement strand
GTTGCTGTGTTGATCCATGTTGACCCATGTTGACCTGTGCTGACCAATGCTGACCCATCTTGACCTGTGTTGATCCACGTTGGCCCTTGTTGATCTATGTTGACCCATGCCTCTCCATGTTGCTCCATTTTAACCCATGTAGACCTGCGCTGATCCATGATGTTCCATGTCACTGTGTTGCTCCATGTTGACCTGTACTGATCCTTGTTGACCCCTGTCAACCTGTGTAGCTCCGTGTTGCTCCATGTTGACCATCAACCTGTGTAGCTCCATGTTGACTCATGTTGACCTGTACTGATCCATGTTGACCCCTGGCAACCGGTGTAGCTCCATGTAGCTCCATGTTGACCTGTATTGATCCATGTCAACCATCAACCTGCATAGTTCCGTGTCACCCCACGTTGATCTGTGTTGACCCGTAGCCATCCGTGTTGACTTGTATTGATCCATGTTGACCGTCAACCTGTGTAGCTCCGTGTTGCTCCATGTTGACCTGTGTTGCTCCACGTTGACTCATGTTGACCCGTCAGCCTGCGTTGCTCCACGTTGACCTGTATTGATCCATGGTGACCATCAACCTGTGTAGCTCCATGTTGCCCCACGTTGCTCCGTGTTGACCCGTACCCATCCGTGTTGACCTGTATTGATCTGTGTTGACCGTCAACCTGTGTAGCTCCGTGTTGCTCCATGTTGACCTGTGTTGCTCCGTGTTGACTCATGTTGACCCGTCAACCTGCGTTGCTCCACGTTGACCTGTATTGATCCATGGTGACCATCAACCTGTGTAGCTCCGTGTTGCCCCACGTTGATCTGTGT
Organism: Ibycter americanus; assembly: GCA_035590275.1. Lineage (NCBI taxonomy): Eukaryota > Metazoa > Chordata > Aves > Falconiformes > Falconidae > Ibycter > Ibycter americanus. The sequence continues at coordinate 18,254,852 of JAVJGI010000064.1, read as the reverse complement.
TGACCGTCAACCTGTGTTGCTCTGCGTTGCTCCATGTTGACCCGTCAACCTGTGTTGCTCCACGTTGACCTGTACTGATCCATGTTGACCATCAACCTGCGTAGCTCCATGTCGCCCCATGTTGATCCACGTTGACCCGTATCCATCCGTGTTGACCCGTATCCATCCGTGTTGACCCGTGTTAGTCCGCGTTGACCCACATTTGTCTCCCTGTAGGCGAGAAGCCCCACCAGTGCTCCATTTGCTGGCGCTCCTTCTCACTCCGTGACTACCTGCTGAAGCACATGGTGACCCACACGGGTGTCCGCGCCTTCCAGTGCGGCGTCTGCTGCAAACGCTTCACCCAGAAGAGCTCCCTCAACGTCCACATGCGCACCCACCGCCCCGAGCGCTTCCAGTGCCGCCTCTGCACCAAGGGCTTCTCCCACCGTACCCTCCTCGAGCGCCACGCTGCTGCCACCCACCCCGTGCCACCGCCGGGGCCGCCACCGGGGCCACCACCACCTGAAGCCGGGCTGGCAACGTGGCCAGGCGCTGAGGCTACGGGTGCCGGTCCCACTCACACGGCGTGAGGGTGCCCCAAGGGGGGTCTCTGTCACCCCCAAACTGCCCTGGGGGTGGGCTTTGGGGCTTCCCCGTAGCTGCGGATGAGCCCCTGGGGTTGTTTGAGCAGCCAGGGGTGAAACCTGGAGGACTTTGACCCCACCCCAGTCATGGATTTGACACTCTGGATGGACAGACGGAGGGAGATGGAGTCCGTCCCTCTTGTCCCCTCCCAGCGATGCGGTTTCCATCCCCCCCAAACCGTGGCGGTGGGGGGCGGGGTGTGCAGTTAAACAGACTCAGTGGCACCGGTGGGTGGTGAAAATCAACACGCGGGTTTTAAGGACCATTTTAGTGCCGTTATTTTCTCCCTAAAAAATTCCCCGCCCTCCTACTGAACAGTGGGTGCCAACCACGGGCACGTGGCAACTATGGAACGGCCACGGTAGCCGTTGGCCACGTCATGGGACATCCCCAAGTCTCTGTGATGACAATGGGTGCCAGCAGGACCAAACTACATCCCCGCGGCTACCACAGATGAGCTGTAGTAGCCATCGGGCCACATCACGGGTCCTCCCCCAGCCTTTGTGTCCCCCTTCAGCCCCAGTGCTACCTCTTTTTGCCCACGTGGCTTCTCCATGAGCCTGGGAGGCACCAGTGGGGCAAGACCTCATCCCCGTTGACCGCTTCATGGGGCCTCCCCAAGTCTTTGTGTTGACAGTGGGCACTGGTGGGGCCAAACCATACCTGTGGGACAAAGCCACATCTCTGTGGCCACCACAGAAGGGCTGCAGTAGCCGCTGGCTGTGTCGTGGACCCTTCCCAAGGTTTTCAGTTGGTGACGGGCACCAAAAGGGCCAAACCACATCCCTGTGGCTACCACAGAAGGGCTGCGGTAGCCGTTGGCCAACATCATGAGTCCTCCCCGAGTCTTTGTGTCCACGTTTGTCCCCAGGCCTGTGGCTTCTTGCCTACACGGGCTCCCCACAAGCCAACAGTGGGCACTGATGGAGCCAAACCATGTCCCCATGGCCACCACTGAGGGGTCGTAGAGTCACTGGCTACACCATGGGTCCTCCCAAAGTCATCTGCATTGGCGATGAGTGCCAGTGGGCCAGACTACATCCCTGTGGCCACCACTGGCCACGTCACGTTGATGATGGGTGCCAGCAGGGCTAACCCGTGGGGACATGGCCTCATGTAATAACCTGTGTTATTACACAGCTGTAATAACCACTGGCCACACCGTGGACCTTCCTGGAAGTCTTTGTATTGACGATGGGCGCCAAACGGGGCCAGACCACGTCCCCGTAGCCATCACAGAAGGGTTGTAGCAGCCGTTGACCATGACATGGATCCTCCACGATTCTTTCTGTTGACGATGGGCACCAGCAGGTCAAATGATGGCCCCGTGGCCACCACGGAAGCACCATCATCTGCTCTACCACCTCCTCCCCACTCCTTGAGGAGCCCCTCAGAGCCCACGGTGCATCACTAGGGCTGGCCGGGGTCCCCGCTCAGCTGCGTGAAGGCGGCGGTGGCGGGCGAGGTGGGAGCCGCGGCTGAAGGTCTTGGGGCAGTCGGGGCAGCGGTAGGGCTTCTCACCAGTGTGGGTGCGCTCATGCTCGAGCAGATGGGCGCTCTCGCCAAAGCATTTGCCGCACTGGCTGCACTGGAAGGGCTTCTGGCCGCTGTGGAGACGGCGGTGGCGGCTGAGGTTGGAGCTCCAGCCGAAACGTTTGCCGCAGGCACCGCACTCGAAGGGTTTCTCGCCGGTGTGGGTGCGCTGGTGCTGTAGGAGGTTGGAGTGCTGGGTGAAGCTCTTGGCGCAGCCGCTACACTTGTAGGGCTTTTCGCCCGTGTGGGTGCCCAAGTGCCGCATCAGGTGTGAGCTCTGCCCAAAGGCCTTGCCGCACTCGGTGCACTTGTAGGGTTTCCGGGTACTTGGTGGGGGTGTGGGGGGCAGCGCCCAGGGCCCACCCAGGTCGGGTGATGGGGGCAGTGGTGGCGACATCACCAGGCTCTCGGCATTGTCCATCTCTGGGGAATTTGCGGTGCCTGTGGGGACATGGAGATGGGTGTCACCACGGGGATCCCTATTTGCCCCCCGTATCCCAGATTGATCCCTGGAATCCCCAAATCACCCCTTGATCTCCCTCACTGTCCCCCTGGAGCTCCCCAGATTGCCTCCCAAGCCGTATGGTGCCCTCTCAGACCCAAATCTCATTTGGAGGTGGCCAGGAGGAACATGAAGTCAGGGATGGACCTGGGTTGGGGTTGGGTTGGAGCAAGGACCCTTCGGAGGTCCTGTGTGTCCCCCTGCATTGGTGGGATGGAGCTGGGGAGGAGACCCGGGGCCGTGGTGGGTCTCCATCCTTGGAGGTCCTCAAGACTTCACTGGGAGGACCCTTGAGGAACCTAGATGAGATGGACCTGCTTTGGTTGGTGCTGGACCCTTCTGCTATCCCATGATTCTCTGCAGTGCCCCCCTGTACCCCCTCCCTGGCCGAGCTCACCTCCGTGGGTGCCGGGTACCGTCCCCCCATCCCTGTCCCAGTCGCCGGGTGGCACCTCTGGCTGCTCCATGGCCTGTGGGGAGACACCGGAGAGGTGGGGTCAGCACCCACAGCCCCCTGCCAGGGCTGGAGAGACTGGGAGGAGCCCTGGATGTGCTGGGGGGGGGCACCCAGGAGAGGTCCTGGGAGGGGTGACTGGTGGAGGTGGGACAAGGAGGATTCTGGGGGTGGGACATCGAGGGAGGACACTTACTATGGGGGGGGGCCTCCGGACTGCGAGGGGGGGACCCCAAAAGGGGTGGGCGTGGGAAGGAGGGGGCCGGGACTGGGGGAAGCACCGGGTGTGGGAAGGGCACCGGGGAGGGGAGAGGGGCAGGACTTGGAGGGAGAGGGGCGGCAGCGGGGGGCCGAGGGGCGTCCGGGCCTGTGCCGGGGTGTCCTTCCCCGGGGTGCCCCCCGGTGTCGTGTCCCCCCCACCTCACCTAACCGCCGCGGAGCCGCCACCGCCGCCCCGCGCCCCCGGAAGCGCTCAGGCACAGCTAGGGGCCGCTCCGCGCCGCTCGGAGGACCGCGACTCGATGGTATTAACCCCCTCCGCGCCGCCCGGCCCCGACTGCCCCCCAAGGGTGGGGGCAATTTTCCCCATTTCGGCAGGTTTTTCCCCCATTTTAGTGTCACCCAAGGGCTGGGGGTTGGGGCTCGAGGGGCAGAGTTAAGGGGAGGCGAAGGGGACGCTGAGGACATGCGGAGGGACATGGGGGGACACGTGGAGGGGCATGGGGGACATCTGAGGGGACACGTGGAGGGGCATGGGGGACATCTGAAGTGACACAGGAATGTGGGGACACGGAGTGACATAGAGAACACAAGGAGATGGGGACATTCAGAGTGACGGGGGACACGTGGAGGGGCATGGAGGACATTTGAGGTGACACAGGGATGTGGGGACACGGATGGAGGAACCAGGGGACATGTGGAAAGAGATGGGGACATTCAGAGTGATGTGGGGGGACATGCAGTGTGACATGGGGGACACAGGAAGGGACACAGGGGACGTTTGAAGTGACATGGGGATGTGGGACACGGACGGAGTGACATAGGGGACACATGGAGAGAGATGGGGACGTTCAGAGTGACGGGGAGGACATGTGAAGGGACACAGGGGACATTCAAAGTGACACGGGGATGTGGGCCACAGACACAGTGACATGGGGGACATGTGGAGGGACATGGGGACATTCAGAGGGACATGGGTGGACACGTGCTGTGACATGGGGACACACAGAGTCACACGGGGGTGTGGGGGGATACTTGTGTGACATGGGGGGACATGAGAGGACGTGGGGACATGGGGGCATCTGGGGAGAGACAAAGTAGGGACGTGAGGGGACTTTGAGAGACCTGAGGACACGGGGGGGACACGAGGGGACACACAAGGGGACACTGAGAGATATGGTAGGGACACAAGGGGATCCTGGGGGACACTGAGGGGGACCCAAGGACCTGCAGGGGACATGGAGGGGACCCAGGGGACACTGAGGGGACTCGGGAGGACAGGGGGGGACATGGGGGACATGGAGGGACCCGGGGTGCTCACCTGGGGGGATGTGAGGGGGACACTGTCCCAGAGCCGCCAGCACCCAGGAGCCCTCGGCCAGGAACATGGTGCCTGTGGGGACACCACCATCAGCCAGCACTCCCAGTGCCTCCCAGTACCACTCCCAGTAACCACCAGTACCCTCCCAGCATTCCCAGTAAACCTCAATGCTCTCCCAGGACCAGCTCCCTCCAGTGCTCCCAGTAACACCTAATGCCTCCCAAGTGCTCCCAGTAATGTCCCAGCGCTCCTGGTTTCCCCCTGCCAACTTTCCCAGTGCTCCCAGTAACTCTGCCCCAGGGGTCCTAGCGCTCCCAGTAACCCTCCTGCAGCACTCCCAGTAACACCCAGTGATCCCAGTAACTCCCTTGCTGGACTCCTCAGTGCTCCCAGCTCTCCCCCACAGCACTCCCAGTCCCCTCCCAGCTCTCCCAGTCCCTGCTTAGTGCTCCCAGTCCCTCCCCAGTGCTCCCAGTACCTCAAGCAGGCCCTGCCCCAAGTCAGACTGAGCTGGCAGCAGCAGCAGAAAAAGGGCGAGGGGTGCCCCACCCGCACTGGGCAGTGTGAATAGGGAAGGTAGATAAACCTGCAAACTGGGAATGGGGAATTGGGAATTCCCTCCAAACTGGGAATGAAGGAGGGGAATAGCCCTCCCCCCAAAAATGGCAAGGAGGGGCTGGATGGGAGAAGCCCCCCAAACTGGGAGTAGGGGAGGGGAGAAGCACCCTAACTGGGACCTGGGGAGTGGGAAACCACCCCCAACTGGGAACAGGGGAAGGGATTCAGACAGACCCCATCTTGTGTCAGGGTGGGCAGGCTCCCCCCAGTCCTACTGGTGGGTCCTTAAACAGGCCAAAATTTGGGTGCTTTTAGGGGGGGATAGGAGACATTTACTGCCATGGGTAGTCCCAGTTTGGCCCAGTTTGCCCCCCAATCTGCCACCCTGCTCCCTCCCAACACCTGTATGACTCCCCCAGCAACTTTCACCCAGCACCAGCTTTAAATCATCCCCTGACAGTGAGGTTAAGTATTTTTAAGGTGTTTTTACTCACTTGCACGCGGCTCTGGGGACTTTGAAGCGCCTTTGGAGACTCTCAGGCTTCTCCTCCGTGGGTGAAATCGGGCGTTAAACTGACTGAGAAGAAAAAACACGGGGCAGAATGAGATGGGTGGGTGGAGGGAAGCGCAGGGGGTGTGGGATGGGGTTGCTGGGGCAGGATGGGGGTCTGAGGGAACCAAATCAGGCTGGTGCTGGCACGGTTGAGGGCTGGCTCTGAGGGAAGGTGGTGATTTCGCGGTGACACCAGTGACTTGGCCCCAGGCCTGGCTCACACCAGGCCCCCTCCTGGCTTTAGGCCTTTACCCACAACCAGCCCTAAATCTGGGCTTCAACCCAGGCCTAAGACTGGCCCCTGAGCACGTCCTTGCCCACCGCCAGGGTTCCCTCATCCCGCTCTTGCCCTGAGACCCCCGTGTGCCCCGGGCTGACCCCTCCGGACCGGAGCCCTCTCCCACCCCCGGAGCCGCCGCTCACCAGAGCGATCCCAGCCCGGCTCTGTGGCTGCTGAGGTACTTACGAAGGTGATTGGGTCGCTGAGCTGTCGATCAGGGCTCTGCCCCGCCTCCCCGAGGAGCGTGGCTATCGACTGGCTGAGCATAACGTCCATCTTAGTGGTTACCGCCTTCCCTTAGGTGAGTTGACCGCTGGTTGGTCCAGCGCCTACCCGCCCTTTTGGCTTGAAGACAACATCCGCCCCCCTAGTCTGGGTGGGCGGAGCGCTTGGGAGAAGCGGATTGGGTCTATGTGCTATCAATCCGCGCTCTCCCGATATCTATTGGCTTAATAAGGTGTTGCCCACCCACCGAGTGAGCTGATTGGTCCATTCACCTGTACCTCCCCTCCAGGGCCGCTCACATGCTAGAGTCTCCTTCCTGCCCCTCCGTCGCTGCTGTCCCGCCTTCCCCATGTGTCTGCGTCTTCCATTGGCTTCCTACCCTGTCCATCTCAGTTAGTCCCCGCCCCCTGAGCGCACAGCGGATGCTGATTGGCTGCTCCAGGAGGGAGGGGCGGGCTCCTGCGCGCGCAGCTGGGACCTGCGAGCCCCTCAGTGAGGGGGGCAGCGGCCGCCATGTCGGGCTCGGAGGTGGTGGGGGACGATCCCGCCGGGAAACGACCGGATTCTGTGGATTTGTTGGAATGTTGCGGTGTCTGTCGGGAGCTGCTGAGAGCCGAGAGGGAACCGCGGCTGCTGCCCTGCCTTCACTCGGTCTGCCGGGAGTGTCTGCGGGCCGGGCCGGGCCCTGCCGCCGCCTCGGATGGACCAGGTGAGGCGAGGGGCGGCGGGGGGCGGGGCAAGAATACTCAACACAGCTTTTATCTTTGGCTATACACATACAGCTTCCCTACAAATGAAGGGAAATCTCATCTATCTGTTTAAATCATCATCCAACCCATTTGCACAGACTGAAACAACTTTATTTTATTCTGATTATTTAACTGTGCTCTCAAGCTCCTGTTGAAGAGGAAGGATCAAGCTACAAAATAGGTTACATTTCAGAGAAACACTTCATAATTTGAGAACAGTCCCAACTAGGTCTTTGGTATAGGCTCAGCTCCAAGTGTAATGGAGCTTCATTTCAGTAAGTCAAGCCCTTGCTTTTGTAGAATAGTTTTCACGATAAACATGTCATCTTTTCCTGAAAGGCGAAATGAGGCCAATTTCTTTACGGAAAGAGTAGAAGCAAAAGAAGTACCAGTACAATGACAAAGTACTGTAGTCAAAAGATATAGACAGATTCTATTTCCAACCCTCCTACCAATGCGGAAAATCTATTCCTTTTCTCCATGCCCATTTCCAAGGTTTGTTCTGGAAATATCATTAAAATTGCAAGCCTAATTAAAGCTGTAAGCTTTCCAGAGCAAAGCCTACACTCGCTGTGATGTGCTTGCATGATATACTAGTAAGTACTAGCACAAGTATTTTAATGTTGCTTGCTGTTATGTGTTATAGAACCAAGTCAAACAAGAACAAGTGAGGAGGAAGGTGATAAAACCTTCTGAAATACGGTAATTTGAAATACCTGAGGGAGTAGAAAGCTAAGATGCTAAGAACATTAGAAAAGTGGGAAAGGTAAAAAGATGGGGAAAATGGGAATAGTATTGAAGGGACAAATGCTAAGTGGAGATTTTTAAAATATAAAAAAATTCGAAGTCTGAAGTCAAATACCAGAGTGGTATTTCCTGACAGGGGTCATTTGCAATGTGTTGCATCACTGTGCCACAGTAGTAAGATGGATATTACATAGCTAAAGCTTTGAAGACAGTGCTCGGCTTGTCAGTATGGAGCCTGCCTTCCCCTTTATTACTGAAGGAGGATGTTTTTATTTGCCTAGTGCAATGCATTATACCCATAAATTCCATCCACTCAGCAAGTCAAATTAATGGTAACCTACAAGATACATTAGGTATGGGTTTAAATCAGTCACTTTTAAGATATACTGCAACCCAGTTTCCATCCAGGTTTGCAATATATTCACCATTCAAAATACCCTGCAAATATTCTTCAAGATGCATTGTTTGTTGAGGTGTCTCACCTTTGCCAGCAATGTAAAGATGTAAAGAATACAAGATCTAATTTGTGTTGCTCCATGATCACTGCCAATGTAACTGCAGGCTTCCAAAACATTCCATGTGCCATGGGAAAATACACCTAGCTGAAACGCATTAATTAATCACATAATAGTAACATTGACTACTTTCCATCCATCCCAGTTTGCATTGGGACTATGTGACAATGTGAAATCTTTTCAGGTGATAGCAGAAAGAAAAAACCTGATAAATTATGTGTGAATCTTTAATGGTGTATGGAAAAATTAAAATCTACTTAATGGTGATGTGCAAATTTTCTCCACTTATCAAATTGTCCTATTTTACATAATATTAAGCATTTGTGTGCATAATCAATTACGCACTATAATGTGTATGCATCAGTTATCAAAAATAATTTCAAAGTTGATCCCTGTAGTTGCAGAGCTACACCTACTGCAATCATTTTAGATTAGAAAGGGGTAAGAAAGACAAAAGGAAAAGAAAATAGTAGGGAAAATACAGAATACAGAAGTTTCCCTAGAGGGAAGGCAGGATGTAGATACATTTCTACAGCATGTGCCACTCCTTTGTCAATATTTACCCAGCAAGTGGAATGATAATGTGCAGTCATTATTAAACTCAGCCTTCTAAAAGAATAGTTTCTGGCTCTTGATACAGTTGCTTCATATAAATTATGCCAGGGATTATGCTTGGATTGTGCCACTGGCATAGTTATTTCAGATCTATGTCTTGTTTCCAGATGGTTCATCTGTTTGTTTCTTTAATATATTCAAGATTCATTGTGTTTGCCACAAATTTACACATTTTTAATGTTGGTTAGTCAGATAAATCTGATCTTAGACAAAGGATAAAAAGCTAACATCTGTAGGTTTTCATGCTAATGCTAACTTAAAAATTTCCTAAAGAGTGAAAGCACAATAAAGTTTTTGAAAGATAGCCAAACATTGGAGGTTTTCTTGCTCATCAAATATTGTAGGAAGCAAAACAGATCTGCTCGGTTTTACCAAATGATTTCTTTTAGTGCAGGAAGCCAAGACATGCATGAAGCTAGCCATAGCCCATATTTTTCCTGCCAACTTTCAGACTTTTCTTTCTACTCTTGAAACAAACAATATTGATACAACAAGGCAGATTCATATAGTCATCCCTTCTAAGCACTTCATGGCATTTATTATTCCTTTTCTGCAAAAACAGCTACTGCTTTCATGGACAGGGTAAAAGGGGAAAAAACCCAATAGGTCTCAACTCCAAGCTGTGTTTTCAAGCTTTCATGGCAGAACTCTGTAGTGTCACCATATTTTCCCCTTCTATCTTCCATACATTATGAGACTGTTCACAAAGGACAGAAAAGTATTGATCATTTCTACAAGAGCTTTGAGCTTTGCAATTTTTTTTACATAGTTTTAGGTACAGGAGATGTTAAAAGTATCTACTAAAATAAGGATACCATTGTACTGTCTAGCATCTACATACAGTTTGGATTCCCAAGGCTCATGATCTAGTTAGGCAACTGAGGCAAATAATTACTATCCCCAACATACAGGTAAGAAGTGAACATAGAAAGGTGACCTGCCCAGGTCAAAAAAGACTGTGGGAGACATTCAAATGGAGCTCAAGTCTCTTGAGTGCCAGTCCAATGCATCTTACTTTTTTCCTAGATTGTACTAGCAAAGGAATGGGGTGTGAAATGGTAAGAGCTTTCTCTGATAGACAGGAATATACTCAGTAAAAATGTAGAGGAAACAGCATACTCTGAATGCTGTTTTACGTTTCACAGACAAATCCTGTTGTATTAGAAACTCAAGAAACAGATCTGCATGGCATAGCAGTTTGTAGAAAATACTGAGCCATAACCTCTGATTATAAAGTCTCCCAAGTTTTGTTAGCAGTGTGAAATGACATTTATCCCCAAGTTGTAGCATTCCCACTCCTATTTCATTATTAACTAGCACTAAATGCTGATAAAGAAGCAGAAACCAAGCTCAATGTCCTGGTCCACATGTCAGAGAAAGGATTATATTGCAGCACAGACCACAGATTAATAGAGGTCATTTCAGAAAGAACTCCTAACATACTGATGCATTTTCATATTCATCTCCAATCCAGCCTTTGCTTATCAAGGCAGTATCTCCAAATTTTAGCAATGTTCATGTTTTCATGCAATATATGTTACTTTATGGAACATATACTAGCCGTGAATTTCTACTCCTCAGCTACCTGGTAGTTTTGGCTTCCAACTATCAGCTCTCATATTTCTCACTCCAAGCCCTGTCACCTACACAGGCCTCACATCTACTGGGCTACCTCCTTCTCCCTAGAGAAATGCTACTCAGCAAACTATTCTGCCAGACGTGTTCTCTCATAACTTCCCTAAACTCATTACTAACTAGTCAGTTGGTATCCAACTACCCAACCTCCTGTTTAACAGCAACTGCCACTCTGCATCACCAGCTATGTACCTCAGCAGCAACACCCAATGGGGAAAATCTAGACTTATCCTTATTGCTTTTAGCAGCATTTGAGTGTACTTCCAAGACTGGAAAGTCCAGTTAAGCGTGGGAGTAATCAAAGAGGCCGGATGGTTGCTCAGCCATTATCCAAGCATTTAATTGTAAGTTGCAAAATTATTATAATAAAAGTTACAAAACCTACTAGAAAATGTTTCCTCTAGCAAACATTTTCTGGAAGATAAGCCTTACTCTTCTGGTTAGAAGCCACTAGTTTTAGAGGTATATTTTAATTGTTTAGTGAGGTGCTTGCTGGGTTTTGTGCTTATACCCAAAATAAAAGGATTTTGAAGTGGAGATTCAGAATGATACAATTCTGAACTATTCTTTTCAGGTCAAGTGTTAAAGCCTACCCCTGACCAAAGAACTGGAAATCCATGCATAGTTCAAGTTCTGCTATTAATCCAAAAGTGTAAATGACTTCCTCCAGTATAAACAACTTCTTCCAGCTGATTGAGAACCTATGGTTAAGTATCATACAAAGCCAGTTAGCGTTTCCTGCAATTCCTATATTTTCCCAAGTTATTAAGTGTCAACCATTCTGTTGGAAACACTTTAGAAAATAAGAAATAACTTAGCTTCTTGGAATCTCCATCTCCCAAATCATACAAATAGTAGCAAATGTTGGACAGGGTTGTCAAAATTTCTTTCATACTCCTATAAAACACTTCAGTTTAATTGGCAGAACCATACCTTTGATATTTTAATGTGGAGTGGTTCTGAAATGTCATAATCCTGACAGGTTTGTCAGATACAATGAAGTCAAAAGCCACAGCCCAGCTACAGAGGAGTGAACAGCTATACAAACAAGCTCAAGCAATGCTGTTCCTCAGTACTTTGGTAACTAGAAATGCTGTATTAAACAAGGAAGCCATACCCTTGGGATTCTGTCATCTAAAAAGCTTCCATCACTCATACTGAAAATAAAATGCCACACATTTGCAGAATACTTGTGGAAACTGTGCAAACATCAGTGAAACACCTTTTTTTCCCCACAGTATTTTCAGGTCTATTTTTGAAATAAAGAAATGAGGCGGAAAAGTATCTTCAGCCTTTTACAACAGCTAAAAGCTCCTAGAGCTTATTTGTACGTGCATATTATTAATCAGTAGCATCATTAAGGGTTGCATGTAAAGTTACACTTGCAATTATATTGATAACAAGTTTTGGGTCAGTGCATGGGAGGTTAAATCAAGCACTTAGAGTAAAATAATTCAAGCACAAAGAAAGCTTTGGAAGCAAAGCAACAGAAATGAAGCTCTCCCATTCCCCTGTCCTGGGCCTCAACCCCAGGAATCTTTGCTCTGTACTTGACAGTCATTTTTTCAGAGCTTAAAAAAAGAACAATTTTTGCAACCACAGAAGCATGCTCACTCTTCTCCAAACTGTACCTCTGCAATTCAATTCACCAGTTAACATTCTGCATTAGATAATGAACCATTAACACCGTTCACCTGCACTGTGATGAAAATGGTATCTCCACTTGCCATTTGATTAAGGCAACAAAAGAAACCGAGTCCACGTACGGTTTTAAATATCTATCTATCAGCTCACAGTGGCATGTCACAGCAAGAAGGCTGAACAAATATGCAAAAAATTGTTGTTTAATGGGAAGAAATACAGTAAAATTGTTTAGAGTGGGGCAGTAGGTTCTTACAGGCAAAGTAAATTACAAACAGATTTTTCAATGACAGTTTAAGACTTCATATTAGATTCTTATATACTGTTCAAAAATCAATTTTGCATGGAATTTCTGTGAGGGTTCCATTATTAATAAAGCGGCAGTAGGCAACCCTGGCTTCACTCTCACAACAGCAACACCTGACGGGGAAGATTGCTGCCACACATAATCCTTGCTTTAAAGGACTCAGCCCCGCATTCCTTGCATAAAGAATTGCTACCTGGGACTGGGCCCTTACACCATCTATAATCAAAAGAACATTAAAGGCCGGGGAGGACGTGAATTATCAGTACATCTCTGCAGGTCTTTACCTCATCATAGAATCATTTAGGTTGGAAAAGACCTTTGAGATCATCAAGCCCAACCACTTACCCAGGACTGCCAAGTCCATCACAAAACCATGTTGCTAAGTGCCGCATTTGTGCGTTTTTTAAATACCTCCAGGGATGGTGATTCTTTCAGCTCCCTGGGCAGCCTGTTCCAATGCTTCAACAACCTTTCAGTTAAAATTTTTTTCCTAATATCCAATCTAAACCTCCCCTGGTGTAACTTGAGGTCGGTTCCTCTGGCCCTGTCGCTTGTTATCTGGGAGAAGAGACTGACCCCCACCTGCCTACAACCTCCTTGCAGGTAGTTGTAGAGTGCGATAAGGTCTCCCCTGAACCTCCTCCTCTCCAGGCTAAACAACCCTGGTTCCCTCAGCCACTCCTCCTAAGACTTGTTCTCCATACCCTTCACCAGCTTCGTTGCCCTTCTCTGGACATGCTCCAGCACCTCTACATCCCTCTTGAAGTGAGAGGCCCAAAACTAAACATACAGCGTTCGAGGTGCGGCCTCACCCATGCTGAGTACAGGGGGACGATCACTTCCCTGGTCCCGCTGGCCACACTGTTTCTGATACAAGCCAGGATGCTGTTGGCCTTCTTGGCCACCTGGGCACACTGCTGGCTCATGTTGAGCTGGCCATGGAGCAGCACCCCTGGGTCCTTTTCCGCCAGGCAGCTTTCCAGCCACTCTTCCCCAAGCCTGTAGCATTGCAAAGTAATTTAACTTCTATAGGCATTAAATTAATCCACAACCTTGTAAAATTAAATTCACAAGGAAGTTCTCATAGAAATTAATTAGGAAAATGTATGAGATTTTTTTTTTAATGTTTATAAAGATACAGAATTGGTCTAAATTATTTCCTATTGTTTAAATCATGTAAAGACGGTCACTTTTTTTTTTTTACTGAACAAGTTACCTTTTTATCTAACTCTGGCTGCTGCATCTTCCCATATCATTTATGTAGTGTTTATGTAGATGGCATGGTTTTGATTTCATGAGTAATGATCAGAACTGGAATATCTTTATCCTAGTAATGTCATCTAATCCACATCTATCTTGAACTACAGTTCCCACTATGCATCTCATCTTCAATTTCTATATACGTGAGAGTACTTCAGATCTCACTTTAATTTAGGACACACTGAAGCATATGTTTCACTTTAAGCACATGTTTAAGTGCTTTCACAAACAGACCTGGAACAAGGCTTTCACAATGAGGAGATGAAATGCAGAGCTAGATCCAAAATACAGAAGATGAAAGTTAGCAGACAGGAGAGACTGCTGTTGCTCTCAAAAACAACACTGTTTAATTGCCCAAGGTTTAGGTGACCTGAGGGTTTCTTACCTTTTAAATGAAAAGTTAAATGCTCTTTCCTACACCTAGTGAATTGACATCTGTAGAAGGAAATAATATTTCCATAGTTCCCCTTATGTTTACAAATTAGTAATGAAAATTTTCTGATAAAGTCCATCTGAATAAGAAATTCCACATACTAAAGAAAAATCTCATGGCCCAACATTATTATATAGTATATTAAATAACAGAGAAGTCTGTGTACCTTGGTTGGCTAACAGATGAAATCTGAACAGTGCCTAATACAACCTAATTCATTGTTCAGAATTTATGAGACTCATCATCATTTAATTAACAATATAAATATTAAAAAACATTTTCTAATAAAAATTTATAATTGTAGTAAGACACTCCACTATATGAATTATGGAGTATTAATTCACACCCAGTTGTGTTGAAACTGGGTATGAATGAATAGATCATAATTCGCAACTTGTCATGTCCTAGTGCTGAAAATAAAAATGCAGTCAAAATAAAATGGAATAATACCTTGCAGAGACAAATTAGCCAAAATTCAAGTTATTAATATAATTTATTGTTCCAGCTCTTTATTAACCAGCTTCTCACATATTACATGATGCCTAATCTCCTAGTCCTTACACATGGAAAACGCCTGCTTCAGCAGACAGTGATGTGATGGTGATGACTTCAGAGATCTTGCCAGGAACACTAGTAGAGATACTCACATTTGCACCAGCCAAGAACTTGGCTGATTAACTTAATGAGCAATTTTCTTCTAGTGAAAAGACTCCAAAACAATGGATCTTAACAAGTAATTAGACTGAGTGACATGTTTTCATAAATTCAAATTATAAATTGATTTGTCAAAACTACAATTTAATCAGAATGCTTCAAGAATCTTAGTTGAACCAGACCAATATTTATGGTCAAAAAAGGGAGAAAAATGAACAGAAAACTCAAAATGCCTTCACAGTTTCTAACTGGAAATTTTTGGTTTTTCATTTCAAACTGATGTTTACTTTTAATTTTGAACTTTTTCAAAAATATGTACATGTTAAATAAAATATTTTCATTTGTTCTGCGAGCCAAAATGTCAGTTATTTCCTAGCTCTGGTAAGAAAATGGAGGTTTTGCTCTTACACATTTGAAACACTCAGTATGCAAAAGGCTTCCAGAGGCTCAACTTGTGTGAATTTTAGGGATGCTTGAATTTGAATCAAGGTCAGTCTTGGAAATCTTGGACATGCTTCTTACCGCTGGAAAGCTCCATATTGCCCTTCCTCTCCTGTGTACACTAGTTCTTATGTCATTTCCCAGTGATCTCCAGTTCTCTCTGCAAAGTCTCTCAAGTAGCTGGCACTGATAACATTTACATACAACTGTGTGACTACCACAACTAAATCTGTACCCCTCTCACCCCAAGCAAAGAACTTGATGCAAGCTAGAAAACTCAAAGGAATGGATTACATTAATTCAGTGACAACGCAGTTCTTGCTCAAACTTATCTGACATATGAGAAGAGAGAACAAGAAGACAGGATGCTATTTCTCAACATTGGCTCTTTGTATTATTAGGGTGGCTGAACATCAAGGGTGAAACCTTGGCCCTTGCAAAATCAGTGGGAAATTTGCCATTGACTTCAATAGAGCCAGGATTTTACCCTGGGTGAGCACAGTTCCCATATGTGCTTCCGTAATGAAAATTAGGAATGATTTGTCTGGTAGCATATGGAATCCATTTATGCATTATGGATAAGATTATTATTTAAAATGGAAGATAAATGTAAATTAACTACTATATTCACACATGCCTTGCACATATCAAATATAGAACATGGGAATGAGAATCCATTACATTCTCTTCTATTTATTTGCATTAGGTAAGAGTTTAAAAAGGTTGTTGGAGAAGAGACTTACAGGACAGAGGAAAGGTAACCAGCAACCTACCAAACTCTTTGCTAAGTTTTATAATGATACAAGACAGGTTGCCTGGTTCTGGATTTCCTGATGCATGTCAGTTTAAATGGATCTTTAACA
This sequence comes from Ibycter americanus, assembly GCA_035590275.1. Taxonomy (NCBI): domain Eukaryota; kingdom Metazoa; phylum Chordata; class Aves; order Falconiformes; family Falconidae; genus Ibycter; species Ibycter americanus. The sequence goes on along the minus strand of JAVJGI010000064.1, from coordinate 18,238,720 downwards.
TTGCTTTAATGGCAGGTTTTCTGTTTGTGAATTAATTTTACTATTAAAAGAAATATTTTTAGAGGAGTAAGAATGGAGAAAAAGCCGAAAAAGGGAATCTCATTCCTCATGGCTCTGTACTGCCTGACCTTTCCCACCAGAAAAGTTATTCTTCTTCTTTGGAAACATGGCTCAGTGCCATCCCCACTGCAGACATGGTTTCAAACTGCCTTGGAGTTGTGCCACGAGGAACCTCTGGCTTATTATACAGGACGGATGCCAGACAAACTGGCTGAGGTGTGGTTGGGTTTTATGGACTTCCAATTTGAAAGTTATGCTATACATAATGTGATTAGATCTGATGGGAATGTTATTCCTTATTTTCTTTTATTGAAGTTTAATTGCTTCCTTATTCCACTGTCATCCCTCCATTTGACTAACACTTGCGTATCACTGGTAAGATGTAATACTCCGCTTGGCTTTATCTTTATACACCACTGCTCTGTGGACCCTTTTATGTTCACTCAAAGAAAGAGAGACAGAAATAATTCGAAAAGCAAATTTCTTTTTAAGACTCAGTCCTAAAGATTTTGCAGAAATCTTGCCTGCAGCAAATGTTTTACCTGAAGGAAGATAACAAACATAAGCCATCAATCATACAAACAGACCTCATTCTCACTAAAAAGCATATGTAGTTTAGCTGGCCATTGCATTCATTTTTTAGCCCCTAGCTGTGCATTCTGATCTGCACAAGCAGATTGCTGCACACATCCCATGGAGCTCTGTTTCCTCTGAGTAGGTACAGCAACCACACAGTTTGATCAAAATAAAAGATAAGGACCTTCATTCATGCAGGTTTCATGTTGGGATCAAAATTACTACAATTTAAATCATTTATATTTGCCATACTCTAATCTAGCAAATTAGTTTGGCTAAACAAGCTTCTGAGGTGAATGAATTACTTCTGTGCTGTTTGGTGCCAGGAACATGTTATGAAAATAAAATATCTAAGATTTACAGATATTCACAATTTCTAAGGTCAGAATGAGTGACTAATTATGTCTTTGCATAACTCAAGTGCCAATTTGCCTAACATGCTCCTCCTATTAGTAGCAATCAGTTGCACATGTCATCAGATGGCATGATTTGTCTTAAGGTGCACCACAGCCCTATGCCTCTCATAATCTCTGGGCTGCAGCTGCCTTAATATTTTACCTTTATGTATGTCCTGTTCCATTCCACCTTAAGTTAATAGCTTGCAAGGATTATTGACAGGTGATTGCCAACGGAAAACTTTATAGTTTGGTCTAATACTTCCATACTTCCAAAACCCTCAAATAATGAGAAAAGCCCACAGGCTTTGTGGTTGCACAAATAATCCTCAATTCTAAAGTTTATTCAAGTACACCTGAACTTGGAAGCTTTTTTCCCAAGAAAACTAGAGAAACTCATAATGTCGACAAACATTTTTATGCCTCCTAGCCCACTGTGTCTCATAGGCATACATGTACTTGATTATTTGTTGGTAGAGGTGGGATCTGACTAGCTAAATAGCTGTAAATAAGGCAGACTTTCCCTAAGTAGAGTAAAAGAAAGTTGATCAGATGTTATAGTACTAGTATTTATCATTAATTAAAAAAAAAAATCTCAAAGATGCAATTTTCTTTCACAAGAAGACAATAACTTGAAAAAGCCAATATATGACTAAACACCTTCATACGAATGCCAGATTTACAGTGCCACTGGAACAGAAGTCATAGAATTAAGTTGTGCTGTCCTTGACTGTGTTTCCTCAGGAAGCTAGTGCTGAGATGGGAGCAGTGGGGCGAGATGACACAATTTTATTCTATTCATTTTTTTGTTTGTTTGTTTCAATTCAAAGATTTTTCTCTTCTGTAGTACTATAGAGGCAAAAATGTAGGTATTTTAAAGTTAAGTCATAATTTAACCTACTTAGTTACATATCATATGGAAAAATCACTTTATTAGATATGTTTATATATAAGACTACAAAGCCTTGTTTTGAACACCCAATTTCAGCACTAGCAAAACATGGGCTAATATGCAGTCCTTGCCATCATTCAGTTCAATTCTGAATCATACTATTCCTTGCCTATAATATTCATGATTCTCATATCATTGCTTTTCTCTTTTCCCTAGTGCTCTGTGACCTTGTTTTACTATCTGACAAACTAGGAGAGCCAGCAGGATGCTTTATCAGCAACAAACATTTCAAATAAATGTTAACATACCTATTTCCTGTTTGTCCTGCCCTCTTCCATCCCTCCCTTTGGCTATAATTTATTAAAATGATTTTGATTGAGTGCACATGGACCCCTGCCTTCTACTGCAGAATATCAGATAGGTTCAGCTGTGTGTTGTAAACTTCATTCCTTCAGCAAATATGAAAAATACTCTAGTCTTTCTTTGAGGAACCAGTCATGGCTGGGAAGTAGAAACGTCTTTGCTGGGGCTATGAAGTTCCAAGTAGCCATGGTATGCAGCACAGTGCCAACAGCAAAATTGCTACGAGGTCACGGATTAGTTAAAATAAATGTTGTTTTCTATCCAAACCTCAAGTGACATTCTAACAAGGTTTTACTGTTCTTGCTGTCACTGTGCATTAAAAGTCTTAGACCAGTGAAGAAAGGCAGAGCTGAGGAGTAGAGGACAAGTAGAGAAGTGCAGAGACACTGTGTAAGTTTATTTTTGGTGGCAGAGAAAAAAAGATTTCAATGGCTGGACAAAGCAAGAGAAATGCAGACTGAACTGTAAACTATGAAGTTCTGTCTCAGCCTTGAGTGCACTAATAGACCTTAATTGCCCTACCTGGGGCCTCTACACACCCCTGCCCATGGGCTCAGGAGTCTCATTTAAGCTCAGGCCTGGGCACCTGGCACTCCTTGCCTGAGGTACGCTGTAGGTGTACTTTTTCCCAGACCTAGACCTGAATTGTTGCTTGACTTTCCCAGACTGACTCAACTTGAGTTGTTACTTTTGCTTTTGCCTTGGTCATCACTGGTATAAATAGGACCTGTTACTGTCACCATCCTGCTGTGCTTGCCTGACTATGGTGCTGTATGACTTTGCCCTGTCACAGAAGTTGTTGCCTGGCCTCTGTGACCACCCTTGGCTTCCACCTCCCCAAGGCAGCAGCTGGCCCTCACTGCAATAGAGAAGGGGGAGTTCTCCTTAGGGAAAGCATCCTGGAGGAGAACCAATAAAGGAGTGCTACATATCCAAGAAGAGGAAGCAAAAGAACTGTGCTTCCCACTCCCTTTCATGTCTGCCGATCCCTGTTTAGAGACAGAAAGATCTTCCCTGCAAGGATGTGAAATGTGTTTCATGAATTTCTGAAAGGAAGGCAAAGGCAATTGTACGCTCTTGCAGTCTTTATATTGCTGGCAGTCATGCAAAAAAGTTGCTGGCAAACTGCATGGGAAAGCAAGCAGTAAATACACGCCAGAAGTAAAGATAAAAACTGATGGTTCAGACTTAGTTTCCATAGTATAAGAAATTTTAGCCAAGACATTATTACTTACCTGATGTAGGCTCTCCAGTAGCATATCAGCCTTTTTACCAAGCCCTTGTCAGATATCACCATAAAATAATTATGTAAATCTAAAAAACAAAAAAACAATAAAAATGCCCTGTCAGATATCACCACAAAATAATTATGTACATCTAAAAAACCAAAAAACAATCAAAACACCACACACACACACCGTGATTTGAGGTTCATTGCTTTCTCATAGAGAGGAATGGATAGTCAGGAAACAAAGCTGTATAAAGAACATATTCTGAACTAAAATCTAAAGGACACCACATACAACTGGGAAGGAGTCTTGAATTTGACAATAGTGACAGTTCTGAAGTTATATTGTTAAGCTAAACAGGCTGACCTTAAGTGAGCACAAAGAGATCCTCCTAGCTTATTATACATGAATATACAACAAATAAGGCCCAGAAGATGGAAGTGATGAGAGAGCTCCACCTCTTTCAGCTCAAGCAAAGGCTTTACTTTTCTAACTGAGGGTAGAATAGAAATGGAAAAACATTCAGATCACTTCTTAAGACCAAAATAAATAAAAAAAGGATATTGCTTGTGTCTTTTAGCACAGGTCAGGTCAGTAGAATTCTCTTCCCACAAGACGCAGAATGGCTGCACAACTCTGAAATAGTTTTATAGCATCTGGGAGCCATTCTGAGGCTTACTCGCCTGAGGGTTGATGCTTGGTCTGTGGCTCTCCACTGGCATGGAAATACTGGTCATGTCTCTCCTTGCCTGTCCTCATTCCAAACATCCTTCTATACATTCAAGTGACACTTTGTTCCATTCCATTTATTTTGTAAAAGCCAAAAGCTTTGACCAGGATGTGGGAGGACTCTCATTTTTATCCTTCTCAGGTGTTAGCACACAACCCACAGAAAAGAAAGCTGAAATCACTTGTTTGCTTCTTTTATTAAAAATAAAAAAGTTCACAGCTCTTGATCTGTCAGTCATTTTCCCTGTTAAATGTCAACATACATCTGAGGTTACCAAACTGCAATATCCAAGTAAGATTCAAAATAAAAAAAATTTTAAATGTGCATGTTTAACAGGCAGTCCTGATTTATTTCCAGCCTCCTTAAAAGCCTTTCTCTTCTTTCTCCAGATTACTTTCCTCTGTTCTTGTTCTCACTGTCACCTGTAATTACAAACACAAACTCCAATTCCTTTTTCACAGAAGCTAAAGAAGCTTGATTCAAAAGACACAGCTTCTAAAAACAGTACTTCCAAGGTGTACACAGTCCCTGTATTAAGAATACATGTATACAAAGCAAGGACTAATGTAAATGGCAGTGACAGGGAGACCCTCCTGCTCCTAGCTAGGCTCCACTTTTTCTACAAAGATACATAATCCAAAAATTATTTGCCTCTTTATGATTGTTCTGATTGATATTTATTGCAAGAGAACATTGTACTGAGTGCACAGTGTTTGTTTAGCTATACAGCTTAGACTGTAAAATAGAAAATAAACAATTAATAGCCAAGATGCTCATCTTTCAAACAAGCATATTGGAAAGATGTTCTAGTACATTCTGTCCTTGCAGCCAAATTCATCGCTGTTTTGAAATAACAAAGGTTCCTGGTAATTCCTGTGTAAATTCTTAACTTATTCTACAAAGCATCTACAATGTGTAGCAACTATAAAGGTGTTGCACTGAGGTCTCTATTCATGTTCACATACTGGGAATATAAACAGCTCTGTTTTCTTAAACACATTCACAGTAGATTTGTCACTGTTCAGTTTGTCTCAAACCGAGAAACCTTGTCCAAGCAGTTTCTCATGAGCTGAGTTCATTGTGAGGTTTAGAACTTACCACACAATGTGTTCGGGTTTGTGCTTTCAATTTACTGTACAGTGATTTTAGTACTTAAATATCAGACTATTTCAATATAGTTGTATGCACTCCCAGTCTAATAATTCAAATTAATCAGCCATATATTGCTTTTTCTATTTCTCCTAAAATTATTACATTTACATGCTACCAGTTCATTAATAGAACTCACAATAGCAAGAGATTAGGGGAGAAACTGACACAACTAATGAAATAATGAAAATGAAATAATTCCCTCAAAGCACTGCATTTTTAGCAAAGTTTTGTTCTACGGTGAAACAAAACTACAGCTGTCAAAAATATGGCATTCTAGCCCCTTAACAAATTTTTAAAATACCATCTGCAGGCAATGCACTGCAGATAAACAGATGTCGCAGAAGTACAAAGCCCAAAGAAGAGAAAATGGTTTGACAGTTCTAAGGTTAATATGTCTGAAAACAGACAACATGTTTCTCTGATGAAGAGAAAGAGAGACTGCGAAATGTTAACAATTGCTAATGTTTACAAATAGCTATTGAATGACTAACACGCAGTTAATACCTGCATTCATTATGGTTTTGAGTTTCCTTAGGAACAGTAAGTAGATCAATTAGAGAGGACTACAAGTTCAGCATCTTTCTGTGTAGCATTAGTTGTTCAGTTTAACTAGAGAAGGTCCCTACACTATCTTTAATCTGCTTGTGGGGTTTTTCTTCCCCTGTCCAAGAACTCCTCTCATTAAAGCGAACTCTTTTGAAATATGCAACACTGGCTAGCTTAGTCCCACTTACTAATGGTCCTGAATTGATTCTTAATTAGTTGCAGTTTTGGTCAGAATCCTATTAAAATAGCTGAGTGCTCCAACAGGAGAGAAGGAACTGGCTGGTGTTCTGCTGTGAGCTGCTGAGACTGGGGGTGACCTTGCACCCACCATGGCAGCTACACAAAATGCAGTGATATTCAAATCACACTCTGTGTCCCAGTTTGAACACAAACCTTTGTATGGTAATTTATCCCCCATCTATAAAATATGATGAAGACAGACATCCAGATGTTGTTAGAAAAACTGCATTCTTCCTATACTCTACTAGTCTCAAGGAAAAGAAAGGACACTAATTCAGAAGAGTAGGAATTTTTTTCAATAAATCACTGATTTTTTTCTATATAATTGTATTTGCTATATATTTTCTAACCTTCTGTTTATATTCTAGAAAGCCTCTGGGAAGCTAGAGATTACATTTCATGCTTTTCTTCCAAATGACTATTTGCTACAAACTGAAGCATATTTTTGTTTATGAAGGGAATCAGTGGTCATTGAACAGCTATTGCTTTATGATGTGAGTTTAATTATAGAAAAGTGAGGTATCAAGAAAACATGCCCTAATAAAGCACTGTCTGGAGCAAGTGTCCCTGTTGTTAGGGGACAGTGATGTCACGTGAGCAGCTTTTGTATTCAGCAGTAATAATTCACTGCCTGCATAGGGGGATTGATCCCAGCTATGGTATCCCCAAAGGAGCCTCCACTAGGAAAGGGCTCACATACTTTGATCTGTAGATTAACATGAGCAGGATCACAAGCCTTTGTCTCTTGTAAACATCGTACGTCCCTAAATTTGTATCCAGCAAAAGGCCGAGTCTTGTGTTTATTTGGGTAATGAATTGCAGTAATTAATGCATGCATTGATTCCTCTACTGACTCCCCCCTAAAGGCCATTTCCATTTTTAATTTATAGAAAATGCATACAATTCCTTTAATCAGAGCACTGTCTGGAATCTAAAATAAACACTCATGCAAAAAATATAGTAAATAGAAGACAGACTACTGAACAGAATTAAGGTAGGAATTCAGACAGACAGAAGTTGTATTTAACATTGTATTAAAAGACAACTACATAGCAATGAGTGTAAGAATATGCATTTCGAATTTTCAGCGCAGATCCAACCCTATAATTAGAGAAGCACAAATCCTACTATTTCATTGAACAGATTTCCACTTACTTCAGGGCTCAATTTGGTCCCTAACATATGAATGTATATTTATGTCACATATTTCTATTACAAGGATGTTTTGATGCTGTCTTTCAGTCTTTTATGGCTTTTGCATTAAAAAAGACCCTACCATTTACTAAATATTCTTGAGGGGGGAAGATTCAAAGGAGCAAGGTGTGTGTCCTTTATGAACTGTGAGTATTTCTTATTTGTTAAGTGCCAAAACTGTACTCAGCATTGTACAAGATGCAAAATGCAAACAACCTTTCCCTCACAGTCCTTCAGCCCAAAAGCACTTTCTAGTATTCCAAACGTTACCCTGTTCTTAAACTGGACCGTTCACAAACAACATGGCTTCAGAACAAAGCAAAAATCAACTACAAACCAAACAACACAGTTTAGAAACAATAGTTAAAAAAAACCCAACAACAAACAACACAAAACAAATTATATCAGATTTTTTTTTTTAAATTCCTACAGTACTTTCAGACACTAAGATTATCTTTTTCCTTACTTGGGAAATACCTGCCTAGTATCATACAGTTCTTTGTGTATAGAAAATTTCCATACACATATTGAAATGTGTGTAAAATATGCCTGGGGAAGTATAAAAATACAGCATTATAAATACACAGCAAGGCAGATGATGCTGTGCTGAGAAGTGCAATCTACTATTTTTCTGAAATGTACAGGTAATATAAATTAGAGAATACCCCATGGTATGTATGCAGCATAAAGGACAGAAAAAGACAGACTGATTTGGAAGCACACACAAACTAAAGGAATACCTGATTAACCTTTCACTGACTCCTGGGCCACGTGATGCAAAGCTTGCCTTCCTCCTAGAGTGATGGCTTTAGAAGAAGATGTTAAATTTAACCTCTGGCGCAATGATAAATTGACAATAAAAAATTCAATGGCTTGGTAATTACCAATCACTTTGGACATCGGCAACATTTTTCAGTTCTGTCAGTGCTCATTGGCACAAAAGCTTCAGCTGAAATTCTCTCGATCTCCCTCTTTTTAACTTTGTTTTCATGATGCAGATTAAATCTGCCACCCTATTACTGATTCATTTTCCTAATTTTTCATGTCTGCACCATGCCCCAGCTGCACTAGGCTGATAATTGTGGAGCCCAGCCCTGATGATTAACATCAGAAGAATTAATTATGCCTGCCATTAAAATTCCAGGTTGCACATGGTGATCAAGAAAAATTAAGTTTCTCTAGGCCTCTAAATCATTTCACTTTTGAGGAGAATGATAGTGCCTCGACAGCTAAACTGCAGCCTGCCTTCCAGAAAAGCTCTAAACCACACACCCTTTGTGTAATTCACTAAATGCCTTCCTAGTTATTCTCACCGGTTTATTCCACTTGCTAAAAGGATTTACTGCTCTCCAAATACAGACAACTAAAGTATCTAGCTGATTGCTTGTTTCCAATAAAAAACACCTTTTTTTCATCCTTTCTGAGACTCTTCGAGGAGTATCTGTTACATTAATTTCCATATTAAAGCATCACACAGAGAATGAAAGATCCAGCCACAGTAGTTTCACAGAATTGGTAGATAATTTACTTTTCTCCCAGTTACAAACTGAAGGGAAATTATGCTTTTAGAACTAGGTAAAGACAATAATGTTTCTCAGAAATAAATTGATAATGAAACAAAAACAGATTCCTAAGATCTTTAGGCTAAGTAGTAATGAGTAAGGAAAAGCCTGTTGACTGACTTGTTTCGAAAATGATTTTTGCATGGGAAATTCAAAAGGTATTTGGTCTAGCCTAAGGTATGACATTTACTAGACCCATAAAGAGTAAGATGATATGCATTTATCATGTTCTTTTCCTACACTATGTTTCGTTTTTAAATTACCATAATCATGTATATTACTGGCTCAGCTTTAGAAGACTGTGATGAGGAGTCATATTTTGATGAACAGACGTAAATATCTTAAGTCAAATGGTAAATGTCACAGAGTATGCATAAACTATGCATCATATCTGCTTCCCTTGTTATGTTTAAGGCAGTATCACCATAGCAAAACTATTTAGATGTGGATATTCTTGTTAGCTTAATTTATAGATGACAGATTTCTAGAATAAACTTAACAGAATCAGACCAAAAAGCAGTACAAGAGCAATTATCTTCCCCTATAAAATATGTTATAAAATGGGAGGACTCGGTGCATCTAGAGATTAACTTCTACGGGAAGTCATGTGCATGGCAAAATAAGAGAAAGACCCTTCAATTTAAAACTTAAATCCTTGAGTTTAACATGAACATCATTGCTATAGCTCAAGAATATTGTATTCTATATAAAAAAGGCCATTTAGAACTTGTGAGGACTTTATTGCACTGTCTCACAAATGACAACTAGCATAGTATTCATGATTAAATGTACATTTATTGTATTTGTAACAGTATTCCAGGAATGCCATAAAACGAAGCATGAAGTCATCCATTTAAACATTTTTAAAACATGTCTTAACTGAAAGTGTTGAAAGTATCTCCTTACAAGACTTTCAGCTAAATCCAAAACCTTTTTCTTTCACCCCCAGGACACAAAGGATAACTCAAAGGTACCAAGATTTTCAGCAAATCACAGATGTCTCCCCAGAGAGTCAAGAAAACAGTCAAACACATTGTCAAAAGCCTATGAAATAAGGTAAGAGAAGTCTGAATATATTTACTGGTCTTGTCCATTTCTAACATCTGTGAAGGGAGAGCAAATGAAGTCCTAAGAGGGCAAGACATGACAAGCAACACAGTTAAATGGGATTAAAACACTGATGTATGTATGTCAAACATTTTCTGAATTAGACCAGTATTCAAAACTATAAAATCCATTTTTAGGAAGCACAGCTATCAGTCAATATATTTAGGTGATAAAAGGCTAATCACAGATTAATTAAAGACTTGAAAAAAACCAAATCTAACTGTAACAGGATGAAGATGAACTGTACTGATTTTTGATACATTTAGAACTTACTGCAAATAGAATTACTATGTAAATATATATATGCTCTATCAGAATCACAATCAGCCCTGTATGAGCTTTGGGAGAAGATTATCTTTGCTGACTCCAGTCTTGAAAATGCCAAAAAAAAATTCATCTTGAAGGTAGCTTGAAAGGTTATTCTGGGATTAAGCTTTAGGCCAAGTAAGACAGGGATTAATATGTTCCATTTCCCCTAAAATAACCAACTGACTTTGTCCAGTTTATTCTTACTAGTTCACACATGACTCTTGCTCCTACATATGTGCACATAGCACTTTATCTACCAGTCAGCTGAAATACAACAGATGTTAAAAAGTACGAGAGTACAATAGCACTAGCAACATCTCAGATCACTGAATTAATACCCAGTCCAAATCCAGGCTTCCTCATTTATAGCAACTTGAGTATAATATTTGACTAATTATTGTAGGGAACAGACAGAGAACAGGGTCTTACATAAACTATTTTTTTTGTAAGAGCCTAATGTCTAAATTTTGGCTAATGCTAATTTCTACTCAGAACTTAGCACATTAGCACAGGGAGAAGAAAAATACTATAGGAAGGGAAGGGAAGGGAAGGGAAGGGAAGGGAAGGGAAGCAGAAAATCTGTTTGCAGAAAGAATTTTGCGTAAGTACAGAAGCATTTATATTGTCATCTGAAATCAGAGAAAATTCTGTCAAGATGTTAATTCTTTCAGGCTACAAGCTGGACAGCAGCTACAAGAAGTGACACTGCTTCTTGTCAAAAGTGAGATGCACAACCTGGTTTGCAAAACCCTTGTAATACTTTGATGGTTAGGATGATCAGCTCTAAATAACAGAAATAAGCCATGCCCCATCATTTCCAGACAACTTTAGTTATCAAAGGTCAGTGGCTCTGTATGAAATGTATTAGATAAAGAGGTCTCTGCCATTTTAAGAGATACAACTCAGTGTTTAGCTGCTCAGCCTGGGGGGGGGGGGG
>JAVJGI010000064.1:18196130-18218908 GCA_035590275.1 Ibycter americanus | reverse complement strand
CCGAGCTCAGGAGCGATGCCTCCCAACAAAGAGGAAGTCTGGCAAAAACACCAGGAAGCCTGCATGGATGAACAAGGACAAACTCAAACACAAAAAGCAAGCCTATAGAGGGTGGAAGCAAGGACAGGTAGCCTGTGAGGAATACAGAGAAACTGTCTGAGCAGCCAGGGACCAGGTTAGGAAAGATAAAGCCCTGACAGAATTAAATCTGGCCAGGCATGTCAAGGGCAACAAGAAAACCTTCTATAGGTATGTCAGTGATAAAAGGAAGATTAGGGAAAACATGGGCCCTCTCCGGAAGGAGACAGGAGACCTGGTTACCCAGGACATGGAGAAGCCTGAGGCACTCGATGACATTTTTTGCCTCAGTCTTCACTGGCAAGTGCTCCAGCCACACTGCCCAAGTCACAGAAGCCAAAGGCAGGGACTGGGAGAATGAAGAACCAACCACTGTAGGAGAAGATCAGGTTTGAGACACTCTAAAGAACCTGAAGGTGCATAAGTCTGTGGGATCTGCTGAGATGCATCCATGGGCCCCCTTCAGGGAACTGGCAGATGAAGTGGCTAAGCCGCTATCCATCATATTTGAGAAGTCATGCCAGTCCAGTGAAGTTCCTACTGACTGGAAAAGGGGAAATGTAACTCCCATTTTTAAAAAGGGAAAAAAGGAAGACCTGGGGAACCTCAGGCCAGTCAGTCTCACCTCTGTGCCCAGCAAGATCATGGAGCAGATCCTTCTGGAAACTATGCTAAGGCACACAGGAAATAAGGAGGTGATTGCTGACAGCCAACATGGCTTCACTAAGGGAAAATCATGCCTGACAAATTTGGTGGCCTTCTATGACAGGGTTACAGCGTTGGTGGATGAGGGAAGAGCAACTGACATGACCTACCTGGACTTGTGCAAAGCACTTGACAGTGTCCCTCACGACATCCTTGCCTCTAAACTGGAGAGACATGGATTTGATGGATGGACCACTCAGTGGATAAGGAATTGGCTGGATGGTTGCACTCAAAGAGTTCTGGTCAATGGCTCCATGTCCAAGTGGCAACCAGTGACAAGTGGTGTTCCTCAGGGATTGGTATGGGGACCAGCGCTGTTTAACATCTTTGTTGGCAACATGGACACTGGGATTGAGTGCACCCTCAGCAGTTTTGCCAATGACACCAAGCTGTATGCTGCGGCCAACACGCTGGAGGGAAGGGGTGCCATCCAGAGGGACCTTGACATGCCTGAGAGGTGGGCCTGTGCGAACCCCATGAAGTTCAACAAGGCCAAGTGCAAGGTCCTGCACATGGGTAGGGCCAATCCCAAGCACAAATGCAGGCTGGGCAGAGAATGGAGTGAGAGCAGCCCTGAGAAGGACTTGGGGGTGTTGGTGGATGAGAAGCTCAACATGACCTGGCAATGTGCACTTGCAGGCCAGAAAGCCAGCTGAATTCTGAGCTGCATCAAAAGAAGCATGGCCAGCAGGTCGAGGGAGGTGATTCTCCCCCTGTACTCTGCTCTGATGAGACCCCACCTGCAGTACTGCATTCAGCTCTGAGGCCCCCAACATAAGAAGGACATAGAACTGTTGGAGCAAGTCCATTTAGATTATATATAGGAAAAAACTCTTTACTGTGAGGGTGGCAAGACACTGGGACAGATTGCCCGGAGAAGTTGTGGATGCCCCATCCCTGGAAGTGTTCCAGGACAGGTTGGATGGGGCTTTGAGCACCCTGGTCTAGTGGAAGGTGTCCCTGCCCATGGCAGGGGGTTTGGAACTAGGTGATCTTTAAGGTCCCTTCTAATCTAAACTGTTCTATGATTCCATGATTAAATAGAGCAGGATTATTTAGCTTAAAGTCCTGCCTCTGAGAAGACATGATCCTAACTATAAAAATCAGAAGCTGCATGAAGAAGCTGAAAAGTCTTTTCTAATACAAGACCTAGACAGTACCAAATGAAAATGGTTCAACCAATGCATGGTTATAGTAACAAAATTAGACACAGGATGCTGGGAATGCTGAAGATTCAATGTGAATTTTAAAAGTTGTTAGATATTTGCATGAAATAAAAATCCATCTAGGACTATTAACCACAAAGGTACCACCTTTGCTTCATTAAATCCTAGAACCATATACCAATGAAGACTAGAACAGTAAGGGGATTATCATTATATACATTTGACCTAATCTCCTGCCCTTCTGTAGGTAGCTATTAGCAGCCACTGTCGGAGGAAGAAATCTGGGCTAACTAGACTGATAGAACTCCTCCAGTAATGCTAGCAAATTTTAAAATCTCATCATCTGACACAGCTTACTGCCTGTGCAACAAGAGTTAGTAAGAAAGAACGTGTACTCCTGCCCCAAATGCTTCAGTTCATGGTTTCAGTTAAAACATTACACTGAGCTCTGGAACATAATACAGATCTCTGTCAACTTTCTGCTGTGGCAGCAGTGACATTTGGTTAGTGAGGAAGCAGCAGAGATATTCAACAGTGCCTTACACTGCTATAGTAAGATTCAAAAATGCTCTTCTGTTAATGTCTGTATCATCTATATGTTATAGTGCCTAGCAGTTTGGCTGTGAAGTCTGATGTTTGCCTCACTTTCAGCCTGCCTGCTAGCTGACACCACAGACCTTCTGTAAATACTTCACCTATATTTTCCTGTGTTCACAAATCAGAGGGTCCTTTTCCATTTTAATTCTCTAATATTTCTCACAGTGCCTTAAAATCTGTACAGAAAAAGCTGAACAGGAAGAAACAGACAATGAAACAAAATGCAGAAAGATGCCAAATCAGTCAGAAACCCCCACCCTATCCACACACAATCAGCACCAGCTGTAGTCCAATTAAACTTAATCTAGTCACATGCTCATGTGTTCCTCAGAAATTAGAGGAAATCAATTCAAATGCTAATGAGAAAACCCATAATTTATTATCTGCTGAGGAATGCATGTTACATTAATTTTAACTGTAAACAATTATTTTTATTGCAAGATTAATTACACCATCTTACACAACTTCCTTTTTTCATATTTTGTTAAGGAATTACTTTTCTGCTACTGTTTTGTTGATCTGTCACAGTATTTTAAGCCTGGAAAAATATAATTAATTTAGGAATACTACAAATGTGGTTTTCTATTCTTCTGTCAAAGGGAAGTGGGACAAGTGCCTGGGGCAAAATACAGAAAGATCCAGCTGAAGCTCTTGGCCTAAACAAAAGTACAAAAGCTGGAAAATAGTGCATTCCTTACGGGAGTCTGGAGTTAACAACATAAGGTGAGAAAAGACAGAAAGTCCAGGTAAAAGCAAAAGTAAATTTTCATGGGTACTGACCAAAAAGAGAATGAAAAATAGAATTTTGAATTAACCCAAAATGTCATTCAGCCAGCCAAGTAGTTTGCTTTACTTTTAGATGATCCCTTTTTCTGTGGTGCTTTCTTTTCCTCTGTACATCAAATATTTATTAAAAAAAAAAAAATAAATCAACTGCATTACACAGTCAGGAAGTTGCAAAATATTTTATCAATAAAACACAAGGAAGCTGTGGAAAAGGAGAAGCATTTCAGGAAAGCCTATCTTGTTTGCTGACCAGAGGTCTTACTGTTTTTCTATAAAGTATGTGTACAGAATGAAACATCTGCATTATAGCTGAAGTTTATTGCAGTGATACAGAAGCAGAGAACAACAAAATTAATCCAAATAGTATTTATTTTTCCAGGTTTTAGACTTCTTTTTGTTTCAAAAGCCTGTTCTAATCTCAGAAAACGTCAGTGATAAAATGCCTTATCCTAAGCAGCCCATTAGTCTTTTTGTGTGTTTGATTTTCAACACTGATAAGAATTCAGACACCCTTACCAAAACAAAAATCAAAACCAGAAATACATTTAAGGAGTTAATTTAATGGCTGGACAAGCAAGAAAGACCATCCAATGTAGTAGTTTCATTTCACAGTAATTGCTAGGAGTTTCCTCAGTATAAGTAAATCTGGGCTAGGTTTTGGGGATGACTGTGGGGCTCAGGTTTTGGGGCTACAACTAAACAGGAGATTTTTCTTGACACATTTTAGTGCTACCACTGGTCATATTACTTTATAGGAAACATGACAAATGTACCTCTTTTCCTCCTTGCAAATCCTTTGCAAAACTGATTTGCACTTTCACTAATTTACTCACTCCTCATAATGTATTCAAAGAAGACTTTAAACATATCTGTGAATATTTTTAAAAAAAATTACACTACTTTTTATTCTTGTAATGTATCTAGTAAATGCAATCACGTTTCTGTTTATAATAAACAGCACACTTTTTAGCTGAGAAAAAGTGTAACATTGCAAAGAACAAAACTCAAAGAATAACAGATAACACTGCTCTGCACAAATAGCCTTGTTCACATGCATATAGTGAAGAAGGTAAGATTATATTGAACCTACAAACTGTAGTGCAAATAGAATACATTACAGTAAATATTCACAAAAAGCATCTGAAGATGAGTTTCAGAAGGTTAGGCAGAATTAACTGTTTGTCCCCAAACTGTGCTTTTAGCATTAAACCAGATCAGTATGTTATAAAGAAACAGGGGAGCAGTTTATAACAGCTGGCCAATTTCATACCTGAGGGTAATAGCTTAGCAAAAAATGCCTGCATTTCTTAGTGTTTCTGTCACTGTCTTTACCTTTCTAATAAACACAGAAACTGTACTGCACACAACACCCACTATTTTCCTCCATCTTTGTGTTAAAAAAAAGCATCCATTTTAAAAAGCTGTCACAGAGGACTACCATTAGGTGTTGTGAAGTCTTGTTCATAATGCAAAGTTAAAGGAAACAAAGGGTAAGGAAACTTCAGACATCATCTTGTGTTTGAATGTTGCTGGACCCTGTACTTCAGCAGACCAAATAGTTCAGCAGTCACCAGAATTATGCTTTGCCTGCTCTAAAACACTTTTGGTTTTCTGAGCTAAGCTGAGTGTGACTATGTCATTTTTCACATTTGTTAAAGGAACTCAATGCACTGTAGTTCCAGGTTCATCACTGACACTGGCTGAACTGTAAAACTCTCTACAAAGTAATAAAGTCAATGCAGCATACTAGCATGTACCACTGTACATTAGGAAGGAATCAGTGCTTGCCATGAAGCTCTGACTGAGCAGTACAATCTTCATTCAGTCTTCATGTGTCAAACCCATACATTTTGAACTCCTTCCCAATAAAACTAGAACATGTGATGAAGCTACTTTGGACCCCTTTGTACTTCACATACAATGACCGAAGGAATTTTTCCCTGGCACAGGGTATTATGTTACCATAGTGCGTATGTACCAATCTTCCTTCCCCCCGGTTTGCTCGAGCACAATCTGCAGTTCATTCTGACTAGCAGAAGCTTTGACATCTGTCTTTACTGACACTTCTCACCAAGTAAAAACGGTGCTGACAGTTTCCAGGAGAAGGATGCAAAATTTTTCAGAGAGGTATTTAGTGGAACGATAATAATTACTAGAGTTGTAAGAGTGTCTTTAAACACAACCTAAGGAGAAAATGGAACCACAACTCTAATCCTGTTAAGCAAAGAGCCCTAAATAAAAGTCATTAAATGGTGTATTTCAAAATCTTATAGTTCAAAGTCAGAAAGAATTATTAGATGCTTCCAGCTAGCCATCTGTTAATCAGAAATGATTAAGTTTCATTCAGATGGCCCACACTGATTCCCAAAATTTCTAGTTAAACCAAAATATTTGACTTCATTGGGGTATTAAATTACTTGCTGAGGCAAAAGGTAGAGGAGCACAAATCGGAGTCCAACAGGCAAAACTTCAACACAGGCAGGAAACTGATGAGGTGAGATAAGCCCAAGTGATCTCAGCACATGAACTCTAGCCTTCACTATTGAGGGCCTTCCCCATCTGGGTTGCAGGTGTATTCCCTCCCAGACAGCAGTCAGTCTAACACAGTACGTGAGCAAGACAAGTCAGCTGCGTCTAAGAGGTTTCTCTGTACAACTCAGAACACCAACCCACATTATCTGGTGTCCCTTGTCTAGCTATGGTTAGCCTCTCCTCGTTTAGAGGAAGCTGCAAACAAAAATCCTTGGATCTATATACTTAATTGGATGTCTGGGGAAAATCCTTCTTGACTGACTCTGAAGCTTAAGAACTCTTTGTAACTGTTGTCTTAATGCAGAGCTGGCTGTGTTACAAAACAATGCAAAAGCATTTCAGAGAGAGCAATGCAAAGTTTTCAGTTCTTGCTACAACCTGCAAAAGAAAGGAGGAACTCAGATTTACAAACTCCAAGGACAGAAAAGATAACTGGAAACCTCCGGCAATCCACTTTCACTGCCACCCCAAATTTCTGTCCCTAAAAACACACAGGTATTAGAATTTCTGATTGAAACTGGACTACTTTTCTTTCTTTCTTTTACAAAGAAGATCTGATCTACCTTCCTTAAAAATCTAAGTAATGGTGAGTCCTCCACCTCACCTGGCAAGCAGTTCCTGCATCTAATTACTCTCACAGCTTCCAGCCATTTGATCTTGTTATGCTTTGTCAGCAGGACAGAAAAGCCCAATTATCACATTATTTTCCATGGAAGAGTATCTGTGTACTTCTTGACCTTATCTTTAAGAAGCTGTGTAAGTAGAACTCGTTGCTTCTTTCTTGGAAGAATAAGGCTTGTTTTCTAGCACCTGCATAATGTTCATGGCTTGCATTTGAACTCTTTTACTCCCACATTTACCTCTTGAAGGATAGTCTCCAGAAAACAACACAATCTTATTAGTGATCTTGCCAATATTGTTTGTACTTCTTTATTTCTACAGATACTTTTCTTCTCATACAGCCAAGGGACCCTTTTCCTACTTTAGCTACACCATTGACAGCTCATATTGAACTGAATATTCATAAGGTACTACATTCTCCTAAGACAGAATCACTGGTTATGTTCTTAACTTCTAGGTATAGCATATTGTACTATATTATTGCAAGTATCCATAGTACAGTATCTATAGTGACACTAACATGCAATTGGAAATAACATGGTAATTGGTCTGTGACCATGTCCCTAGATCACTGAGGTCCGTTTAACAACTGTGCTTATTATTTATTGTTACTAACTCACTAATGTTTGTCTCATCTACAGACTTTAGCAACTAATACTTTTCAGCATTAATTTTTTTCTAGTTTTTTTTGACAAAAATGTTAGCATCAAAACAAGCCTAGATCTCTGGGGAAGCTCCATGGGCAATAAATCTACCAAATTAATTTCTCCCTGTACACAAATATATTTTGATATCTGTCATTAGCCTATTTTTAATCCTTTTAATAAATGTTCTGTTAACATAATACAAGTTTTTTCCTCACCAAAATGGTTTAAGATGAAAAATATGTGCAGGCAACTGCAAATAATAGTCAGCTTAGCACTTATAAACTGGACACGTGTGTGCATGCTACTTGCCTGTTCCACTTGAGAAGTAAACCAGGTTAGCTGAAGCAAAAGCAGCTTAGCTAGAACATTCACAGGACAAGTGTGATGGGCCATATTTATGCAGAGTCACTTAACACAACACACCTGATGTGTATCTCAACTCAGATTGCTCCTGCACTTTACCAACTGCATACAGCTGCACTGAAGACATTCCACATACGTGCAAGATTCTGCACGGCTTTGATGGCACCAGTGATGGAAACATCATGCAGAACTATATGGGACGCTTGTACAAGCTACTGAAGGACTTTCCCAATAATGATCTGCAGCCTCCAGCTTTTGAGAATCTTTTTCCTCAGCCAAAGTTCAGTGGACTGGCATAACTTCTTGTGTACAATGCTGTGCTTTCTAAATATTGCACAGACCAGTTTTCACAGTAAACTAATGTATACTTAATAAAAACATGTTCTATTTGGAAGCTGTATTAATTGCATATGATGTGTCTGGTAGATTTAGTCTTGTTCCTGGTCTACATATGTTTCAATTGCAAAACTTCTGTCAAAAGCTCAACTGTCAAATTTTTATATACGTATTGGATGGCATTGAAATACAAAAATTACCTGTAAAACTAAAAGCTAGTAGCTGATTACACCCTGAGACTTAATTGCTTTCTTCCCTTTAAAAGACTTCCTAGCTTGGAATCTCACCTTTTGGGTAAATGTGTGAACAGGTCGTCTGAATCTTTGAGGGTCATTTACTGCTTATCAGAAGCCATGATGAATATTTGAGTAGCTGTACAGCCTTAGATGTGACAGTTACCTGTGTACTGCTGTAGCTTCATCACAGATAATGTTGTAAGCATTCCCAATACAAACTCAAACATCATCCAATGTGCAGGCTGATATCAGACCATCTATGAGTATAAACATTTGTGCAGATGAATTCCTGCTGCATATCAGCTGATGAACATATAGATGAGTTTCCCCTGTGTAAAACAAACTCTTTCTGACTAATCAACCTTTGCATCTTGACACTTCAGTGGTATAGTATATACATCCTTTCAGCTCTGCCATCAGAATGTAATAAATCTTCCTGCTAGTGTCATAATACTCTTCTCAATATTTATAGTTACAAAAATTTAACTCTTGACTGCATGTTAAAAAATGTAGAGAGGATTGATTGTTAAAGTAAAAATCAATCTGAGGGTTTTGATGATTTAACAAGCCGCAAAAGCATATAAATGTATCACAAAAACTTTGATTGATTTATAACTTTGTAATCCATCCCTCCTCATCTATTATCCTGTAAGTACTATATTAGCAATCATTAATAGCAAGATGAGATAGAACACTGACATCTTCCTGACACAATATGACCATAACTGGAATCTTCTAATACACAAATACTTTTACCTGGCTATTAATAGTGCCCTTCACTAAAGATGGACTGGTATTGCCAGCCATATTGAACGACTGAAGTTTGCTATCAATCCTGGAAGTGTCTGCTCCGGATGGTTGTACCTACCGGAACAATAGTGGAGTGCCAGCCAGACTACAGTATTACTGTTCTTACCAGTACTTTCATTTATCTCTGTAGAAAGACAATAATTTAAAATTAAATCCATCGTAGTAAGGGGGACATGGATATCTTTCAAGATCTTAGAATCAGAATCTGACTCTGATCTCCATCAAAAAATATTTTCATTTTTCCACAAGCTTACAATTCTCCCATGTGCACGAGACTTCAAGATCACAGGAACAGGCTGGGACAAGCAGTGATGTTAAATAAAGATCAGGAGCTTACTACATAACAACTCTGTACCCTCACAACAACCGCACTTTTCCTAAGGTTTGAAATTATCTATAAATAATTTTACACAGGATGAAAGAGTACAAAGTCTCCACCAAAAATGAATACCAAGGAAGATTGCCATTAACTTTATTTTAAACAAATTCTAAGCCAAAAGAACTCTGTCACTTTACACTAAAAGGCATATATTTTTTTCTACAGATTCTATATATCATGGATTACAGTGGTTTAAGCAATACAGTGAACAGCTTGGGCTGGTAGACATTTTGTTTCCTCCTCCCCTTGGCAAATTTTTGATAGGGAACACTTGTGTTTGAGCTTTTAAAATTCTTTACAGAAAGAGGTGTTGCGAAAATCAGCCTAGACAGCAGGCTCTCCTGAGGCGATGCATGGCTGTGCCAGACAGAATCCTGCCTATTTTCCTCGTATCTCTTACTGCTGTACATTTTCACCCAATAAATGGGTGCATTTTATTGCTAAAATTCCTACCCTGGGCCGTTTCTTGTCTTCTTTATACTACTGTAAATCTAGCACAACTCCTTTAAAGATAGCAGGGTCATTTTGCATTTATGCTTGTGTAAATTAAATCAAACTTTGTCATTTCTGTCTGCACTTTTAACACTAAATATTCCCATTAAATTCAGTCTTGTTTTCAGCTGTGTAAGAAACCCATAACAATGATAATAGCCTGTAACATGGTTAAAATATTTAGAAATACATGTGGTCTATTACATAATACTGCATTTATTTGTTTTATATAAGTAATTCCTAAAGAAATTCCTGCTGTACCCTGTTGAAAGCCCAGCTGTGGATAATTCTATGTCAAATGACAAGCTCCAAAATTTCTCCAACAGGGTTTTGTCTAAAGGAGCAGGTTTGTGAACTGGATCTTCATGCAGGTGTCTAGGCCAACTTTTTGGTGACAAGGAGCCATACCAGTTCAAATCTTTTGTTAAACTGTTGTCTTACAGTTTCATATATGAACTTAGTGCACACCTGGTACACTGCAAAACATTTAAAACATAATTGTATTGGGTTTGTGTGGCCAGTTTTTGGTAGCAGTTAGGCTACAGGGGTGGCTTCTGTGAGAAGCTGCAAGAAGCTGCCCCTGTGTGTGATGGAGCCAGTGCCAGCCAGCTCCAAGACAGACCTGCCACCGGCCAAGGCCAGCCCATCAGCAACAGTGGTAGCACCTCTGAGATAATGTATTTAAGAAGGGGGGGAAAAGGTTACTGCACAACAGCAATTGCAGCAAAGCGAAGAGTGAAACTATGTGAGAGCAGCAACTCTGCAGATACCCAGGTCAGTGCAGAAGGAGGGGGAGGAGGTGCTCCAGGTGCTGGAGCAGAGATTCCCCCGCAGCCCCTAGTGAAGACTATGGTGAGACTGGCTGTGCCCTTGCACCCATAGAGGTCCAGGTGCAGCAGATATCCACCTGCAGCCCATGGGGGACCTCACGCTGGAGCAGGTGGATGCCTGAAGGAGGCTGTGACCCTGTGGGAAGCCCACACTGGAGCAGGTTTGTTGGCAGGACTTGTGACCCCATGGGGGACTCATGCTGAAGCAGTCTGTTCCTGAAGAACTGCACCCCATGGAAGGGACACACACTGGAGCAGTGTGTGAAGAACTGCAGCTTGTGGGAAGGACTCATGTTGGAGAAGTTTGTGGAGAACTGTCTCCTGTGGGAGGGACCCCACACTGGAGCAAGGGAAGAGTGTGAAGAGTCCTCCCCTTGAGGAGGAAGGAGTGGCAGAGACAACATGTGATGAACTGACCACAACCACCATTCCCTGTCCCCCCGTGCTGCTGGTGGGGAGGAGGTAGAGAAATCGGGAGTGAAGTTGAGCCTGGGAAGAAGGGAGGGGTGGGGGGAAGGTGTTTTAAGATTTAGTTTTTCTTTCTCATTACCCTACTCTGATTTGATTGGTAATAAATTAAATTAATTTCTCCGAGTTGAGTCTGTTTTGCCCGTGAAGGTAAGTGGTGAGTGATCTCCCTGTACTTACCTCAACCCATGAACCTTTCATTATATTTTCTCTCCCCTGTCCAGCTGAGGAAGAGGAGTGATAGAGCAGCCTTGGTGGGCACCTGGCATCCAGCCGGGGTCAACCCACCACAATAATATTTGAATACTAGTAATTAAGTGTTTATATTAATCCCAGTCATGAGACAGTCTTTCTCCATCAGAGTGATTCCCCCTGAACTGTGCATGCAGTCACCTTCCATGTGCACATCATATCCTTCACTCACAGAAAAAAAAAAAAAAAAAAAGTTCTCTGGGAACTCAAATTACTGACTTTTCTCCTTCGGTTCCAGTGGGCCAAGGAATTCTTATGGGCAAATGAATACTAGAAATGGCTGATGGGATAAAGCAGTAGTCCCTGTTGTAGGTATACTCATTCTCTGAAGATCAAAATAGCTTCAGGCTACATTATAATTTTTAAGATTGTCCTTCATGTCCCTAATATTATGGGGGAAGTTGAAAATGTCACTACAGAAAACTAGTATGCAGTTCATCAGCACCACTCTACCAGGCAGTAAGAAGCAGAGTGTAGAGGGCTATAATCCCATTGAAACTGGCAGTAGAGCTTCCATAGATCCCAGGGATTAATTAAAAAAGTGTTAGAAAATAAATCAAATGGGAATTTGGCACCAGAAAAAACAAATAGATGCATGAGACCTCCTTGGATATTTGCAAGAAGCTCATACACCTTCCAGTGTGAATACATGATAGAACAGGATTGGTCAAGAAAACAGCAGACGTATAAAATTACATAAGTACTTTGCCCTTCAAAGGAAGGGAGCGTAAATCTCCTTAGTGAGTCAACATGCCCCAAAGGTTGCCATCTTTAAATCCAACAGCTCCATATACCTCTTATTCTCTGGTTCTCCTTATTCAGGCCCAGTCAAGGAACATTTCCAGATTTGGCCCAATCTTAGTATTTATTTTTTAATGCAGAGAAATAAAAACCAGACAGGCAAAATAGCATAAGGCATGCAGTCATGCTGAGCACCGTTTTCGAATGAAGTATCATCTTCACACTTGTATGTGAACATATATTGTCCACTGGGTGAATCTGTAGTACAATATAAAGGATCTGTAAGACAACTCTGGGTCTGTAATGTTTTCACCGATGAGCACTTCACAGATTTCACTGTAGCCCTTTAGCAATGAAACCAGCAGCTGGAAACTGCACACTTGGATATTTATGAAAGATTTTACTAAGCTGCTTCTATAGACGTGTTTTCCTACCATTGTGCTTTCTTTCTCCCAGAGAGCACAACGAAATAGACACTTTTAAGAGTACTTTTTAAACATTGATTGGTTTAAACATTAAACTGTCACAAGCCTAAAATAAAATTTTATGAAATTACCACTATATTGAAGACCATGGCCCAAACCTGAAGACAACTAAGTATATTAGTAGTATTACTGCATGATTAGTGTTAGCAAATTTATGAGACTGTCTTAAGCATCTGCAGGAGCATTTCACCATTCACAAGTGCACATTAATTGGTTAATAGCTCATATTATACATTAATATCTAGGCAAGGATTCCTTAAAAAGTGTTCAGACTCTTGCCTTACTCATGTAAGTAGCCTCATTAACATCTATAAAGCTACTCCTATGAGCAAAATATAGTTCATAGTTTCCAGGATCAAAGGTTTGGGCATCTGTGGAAACTTTCAAATGAAAGCAGCCATAGAAAGAATCAGTGAGCTGCTGGTATGTTTTCTACTCCTGCAAGTGTCTACAGAATCAGGGGCCTTTATTCATAATAGTAGAACACATTTCCATTTCATTCTTAGTCCAGGTGTTCTTTGCATTTTGAAATTCCTTAGCAAATATTCTTTTTGTAAATATCATAAAGTTTTAATTTATATAGTGGGTGAATTGTACGAATATTTTAGTACTCTATTTCCACTCCACAATAAATGATTTTTGGTTAAAAAACCATTTGCATTATATTATGAAATCAGAGATATATACATAGCGATGGATACATAGTCTGTTCTTGACAGATATTTCTTTTTTTCTCTCTTTTGGATGGCTATTAAGTGGTTATCTAACACACCAAGAATCATTTTGGAGGGAAAGAGTTCACTGTTTCCAAATGGGCTATTATATGTGGAGCAGATCCTGACATCCTCAAACAAGCAGTACACAAATGCTCTCATTTAGCTGCTGATGGAGACACTATAGATCAGAGAATCTTTAATTAGCACAAGGACAGCACATTTCACTCCTTTTTTTATGATACTCACATGGAAAAATTTTGTAAAATTTAAATTTACTAAAAATATTTTACACATAGTTAAAATAAATAAAAGCGGTACTCTCATTGTGTCTCATGTAGTCATTATAGACCTGATCTCGTAATCATGCAAGTGCCAGAAATTCTTTCCTTCTGACTTCAAATCTTTCCAGACACTGCCTCTATGTGAGCACACTTTCTGGATCTTCCACTAATTACGGACCTGATCTGAAAATACCAACTCACCAAAGACTTGTTATAACAACTTATCACCACTTATGAGTCATCCTACAATAATTTACAAGGTTGGATTGCAATTTTATAGACATAATTACCACAACGAGTACAGTAATGCATTCTTCAATGTTATTTCCCATTGTGCTGCAAAACTTTTCATTTTTTAACTACAACAGATAGGACTAGTAAGAAGGGTATTAACAGACAACCACAAGTACTTAGGAATACAAACAAAAATATTTGTGTATTTACGTATAAAATTCTCTCCTCTTCTGGCCACGAAAATTGCTGTGTGAATGTTAAGCCAGGGGCTAGCCAGGAGTGAATCACCATGTTCTGAAGCGTGATACTTTCAGGGTTCGCATGTGTATATGGCTATCTGCAGGCACATATACCTGATAGCCAAAGGTCACAAAGGAAGTCTCAAAGAGAATTCCCTCAGCTTACTATATGTACAAGCATACGTACAAACAAGAGGTTTTCTGATTTCAGTTGAATTTCAGATCATGTTCAGATGTTCTTTTTGTTCCTAAGGCTCTGAGGTAGCTCATTCAGAGCCATCTCAAGCATGACCACACACTGTATTTTATCATGTACTCATTTCCTTGACAGTCTGCACCCAGAGAACATCAGGAAAACACCTCAAGCTCTACATGGAAGGCTGTTAACTGTTACTCTCCTCTAAAACAGTGGAACTCTCAACAACAAATGATTGTTTGCCAACAGAACACAGATCTTCTCAGCTCACTGAAATGCATGGCGTGAACACCCACAAAGAATAAGGTCTGCTGCAAAGCTTGTGCCATTCCATTCCCAGGGCAAGGCACATTTCTTTGGCATTGCTGTCCCTAAAATAAGCCCATAACAACTTGTGAACTTCAAAATAAAAACTTAAATCTCTAGCAGACCAAGACATTCTATTGTACATGCTTCTTCCCTGGGGAGAGGGCAAGAGAATGACCAACGTGGGACAGGTATGAGTCACATTCCTTCATGAGATGCTGAACCCAGAACTAAAATGACAAACATCATTTAACAGTCTAAATATAATGGAATCTTGGAACAAAACCTATGTCTCCTGAGAAACCCAAAGAGAGAGCTTTAATATCAAGACAGCATCTCAATATGAAAATGTATAGAGGCAGAAAACACTCACCTGTGTGATGTCTGTTGCATGTAACTGCAATTCACCAAACAAAATACATTTTAGAGATTTTTATACACAGAAAACAGTAGTCTGTTTCCTACTAAAATTAACAGACTGTAAATGGGTATTTCCTGGTTTCATATTCATAACCATCCCTCCAGAACCGTTTGTTCTGATTACAAGAAGTTTCTAGACCTATATGCAGGAAGATTTATGCCTAACAACAGTAAAGACATAGATCTGACTTATTTGTCTGAAGAAATTTATTTTTCCTTGATCTACACATACTTTATGCAGAGTCATGTTTAAGGAATGCACCCAGTGAATCTTTCTTGGAATAAATACCCAGAAGAGAACAGGTCACTCCACAAATAAGAAAAAGTACTTTATTCAGAATCACCTTCAAACTGACAAACCCAGAGAGCAGTCAAAATACTATTTCTTTAACTAACAACTACCCATACTCCCTCTGTTTTGTTATAAAAGACTGACATATTGTGGTCTTTTAAATCTAACAATTGCTGTCCCTGGATTTATGCTACATCTAAATAAAATTAAATGTCATATTTAAAACAAAATGTATTGAAGTATTACAGTATGATTTTTATTAGTAGGAGTGCTATGGGCCTCCAGAAAACACTTTCCCCCTTGTATTCCCATGTCCTTACACTTTTTTCCAATGTTCTCCGTTTAATTGCCCTATCTTTTAGGACAGCCTTCCTATGAAGACACGCCACACTTTGTGGTATGTGTACCTGACAAAACATATGCTTGTAATAACCTTCACTGTATGGGTGACATATGTTAAAATGCATTACAGGAATTATTCTTTTTTTAAAGCACAAATATATAGAAGAGACATATCACCTAAAAAAGTCAATTGTATGGCATCTAAGGAGAGAGTGTAATTCTCTGACCAACTCTAAACAAACTGAATTCATCGGTCTGGGTGAAGTTTCAGCCTATTGCCATTTAAATTAATCTTACGACTGAAACGATAAGTGATACTTGCTTCAGGTCATTCTTGCCATACTAAGAAGTTAAGAGTAAGGTTGATGGTATCAGGGACAGGAAGAATCATGCATCAGAAACATTTGTTACAGTAGCAATAATAAACAAAGTAAAATTAAGAATAGCAGTGGACCAGAATCAAACTTCTAGTTCCAAATGCCACTGTGCTTTAAACATCAGTGAAGTCCACATTTAAATTCTGTGGATAACTCTCCTCTCTGGCCAAGCCAAAATCCCAAGGATAAACAGCAGTGAACTTTAATTGAATGTGACTCCAGACACAGTGGAAAACACGAAATGTGTGGCTTGCTACCATGCAAAATATTTAAATACAAATTAAAACAAGCAATAGACCAATAAATACCAACAATAATACTAAGAATAATACTAAGGATGTGCTTATGGTAAGGTACCCATGCAGTTTATAAATGAAAAAGGGTGCTTCAATTGTATGCCTCAGTTTTTCTGGGGAAAAAAAAATGCAAAGCAAGCCCAAACTAACTTTATTAAGTTGAAATTCTAGGGTAAGAAAGAATCACAAACATTTGGGAAAAACAAACACAAGAACCAGCAAAAAGCAGCCTTAATATACGTTTAGGGGAAGAGAGGCAAGAAGGAGTTCTACCATTTTGTCATTTTCTGTTTTGAGTTATTTAAGAAATGTTGGGATTACTGCAAAGAAATCAGCTGGATGCAATTATATAATGACACCATGCCAGTCTCAGTAATGCTAGAGCTCTAAAATAAGCTCAGAGCTCCCTCTCAGCCTAAACAGTGGTTTTACATGCTGTTAAAGGATTATTTTCAAGCAAACTTCATTACTTAATATTGATGTTACCCGGCCATTGAAAATTCCAAAATTTATTTCTATCTCTTCACATCTTCTGATCATTATAGTAAGGCTTTTAGACTTCTTCCATTTGGTTGTTTATACATTGAATTTTTGTCAAATCACTATTTCACTATTGTCAGGTTTTCATTTCAATCTCTTTGGTGCAGTATCTGGATTTTTATATGAACAGAACAGATTTTTATCTGTGACCTATTCAGAATACATTAATGAGATTTTATGTCACTTATGAGACATAACTTGAATTATGAAAGTTGACATAAAGCTGCCACTATTAACTCAGCATCTATGTGTGCTATTATAGTGTACAAGAAGAGCTAACAGAACAAGTGTTCCAGATAAACAGTTAAAATAACTTATTGATATTCAGAAAATTCCTTTTACCCCGTATTTCTTATGCAACTAATAAAACATGCAAATATATATATATATATTTGTACAACATCTGCTATCTAAGAAGACTCACTGAAGCAAAGATTCTAATAGATTTTAACAGAAGTACTCATGTTGGTAGTGCACAGGAGATCAGACTACGTTGGGTATGACAGCACATGAAAGAGAGAATGAAAGAGACAGACAACTTACGATATTATGCATGTAGTAAACAGTACTGTAATTGTTCTTTAATGGAGATTTTCCAAATATTGTATTGCTTTCAATAGACTAAAACTAAAATATATCACATGTGAAAAATTGCTTTTGACTTCAATGGAAGCAGAAATGGAGGCTGATACATGACACACAATGTTTCTGAAGGTTGTTCATTCCCAAAAGGGGTCTTTTTTGCTTGCAAGGATGCTGTGTATTACTGCCATCTCAGCTAATGAAAGAAAGACTATGATTTTCTCAATTTTGAGAGAGAAACAAGCATATTAATGCATAAGCTCATAATTGCCTCGTTTCAGACTACATAGAATGTGTATTCAGTGAAGAACAGATTACAGAAATTTCTGAAAATTCTTAAGGAATAACCAGCTAGCAACTATAAAAGAAAGAAAAGAAAGTACTTTTTTTATGGAGTGCATAATTGCACTGTAGAACTCACAAATATATATGAATCCAACATTGATTAGGTAAGTTAATGGCAGATAGCTGCACTGACATCTAATAAACAGTGCTATACAATACTAAAGGGGTTCAGGTTTATTAGTTTGGACTTCACATCAGCACACTAAGCAGAAGGCAGAGGGCAAAAAGGACTCAGCAGAAGACCAGAAGATAGATAAGGGAGATGCTAGGGTACAGAAAGAGTACTCAAGCCAGTTGGCAATAAGGAATCAGCAGGAGTCTTGTGGCAGAAGATGTTAAAACAATAACTCACATTCATAAAAATGCAGAATATTTTAAAACCTGCCCCTTAGCTAAATTTTTTACATAAAGATAGCGGCTGAAGCATGAAACAATGAGAAGACAGAAAGTAAGGCTCTTTGAGAGCAGATACTGAACGTCAAGCTCAATGAAAGTTAGATTGACTTTTGTATGGCACTTGTTAATTCTTTTCTTGCCCCTTTACTTCATATTTGCACCCATCCTGTACCCTGTTTCATTACGAAAGCAGTTGAGAATGAGGAACAACTGTGGATTAATGTACCTTTAACATATAAAGAAACAGTCAAAACATAGAAAACTTTAAATTACAAATCACGGATTTATTAATATCTCTCTCATTCATTCTAAAAATCAAAAAGTGCTTCTCTGGAGATCTTTAAATCCAGTCAGTCATTACTTCATTTGGTGGTGGAACTAATCTGAGTATGTTCAGGGCCAGATAACCTAGTTAAATTTGTAGTTCTCTAAACTGTCACTATACAAAGACCTTTAAGGAAGTGACTGGCTCTTCTGCAGCATTCTGGGAAGCAGCTGATGGATGATATATCATGGTGCTGATGTTCAAATTATGATTTGCCGCTGTGGAGGTGAAAAATTTTGTAAAATTTCCCTCTCATTATGTCAGGTTATGCTATCTAAATGTATTAATTCCTGTGAAATAATACAAAAATAATGTATCATAATTTCATCATAACTTTGCTTTTTGTTAAAATTAATAATAATTAGGCAGGTGGTGGTTTTTTTCCTGAGCAGATAAACTCAGAATGCAGAGGAATAAATCACTTAACATTTCTCAAAGAAATTACTGAAAACACATACCCATGCCTGTGGAAATGTGAGAAAATCAACTATTTAAGGTCTTCACCTTCATTCCTTCAGATATGTGTGAAGGGAGGCATGAGCCTGACCTGTGAAACAAGTAATGAGATGAAACCTGCACATCTCAAAACCAAACAAAACCCCAACCATACACTGAGAAAAATATATCTCCTTGTGCACCTACAGTTATCAATCATTCTTCACTCTCCAGCTTTTACTGTGGACTCAAAAGTCCATTCTTCCTCTAGGGAACATTTGCTAGCTTGGGGTAAAGTCCTGCTGGACTTCCACTCAGAAATTGGGATGTGAAACAATAGAAGGGACTCTAGTGACCAAAATCAGGAGCTGAGGCAGTATGAGGAGCTCTTGTAAACAGCAGCTGCAGCTCATATTCACAACTTATCCTTGTTTTGTAATTACTATTAAAACTATCATCCTATTTCTTTCCCTCCTTGCAAAGGTGTAAAATAATTGCTATACTTGAAAACCCATGAGCTTCTCTAGGTATCTCAGGGACAAACAAGAGTTGCAGACAACATACTTCATGGCATGCCCAGTGGTTAGACCTGGACCAATGAGTGTAATAAAATGTATGTAAGCGTGCACATTGCTGCTGCTGCTGCTATCAGTATCAAGCAAGGAAGGTGGAGGGATGCAAGAGGCAAACACTGGAGAGTTCATCACACAGCCAGGCTGCAGACCACCACCTTCAGCCACCTTGTTTCACAGAGGTAAGGCAGTTAGGATCTCTCTGCTAGGCTGGCTAGCACCTCTTTCTCCCACCAGCTGACATTTGCCCTGAGTCTGTGTTTATAAAAAGGCACTGGACATACAAGAACTATTGCGGACCTTGTAATATAACACACTTTATCAGTCACAAAGCATTGCTACTACCTCTTTTGTAGCAGCCCAACCTTTCTACTCTAAACCATAAAGAAAAAAAATATAGAAAGAAAGATCTCACTTTAAATGCACCGTCTAATTAGCTGGTAACTGAGCATAAGATTTGAACATTAACACAGAACTCTGATTCAGTGAATCCTTACAGGTGTGTGAAGGACTGTCATTTTCAGGTGTGAAAAGCACCAGGGAAATTTGATTACAATTTTAATTAATACTAGTAACTAATACCATGATAAAAACACATCTATTTATACAACAAAACATCCATTCAGACAGAGAAATTCCTACTGGTAACCTTTTCCCAACTATGTGTCAGCCGTTCATTTTCATTTTGCTGATGTTTCTCTTCTCTCTTTGGTTAACACATTCCTGGTTATGCACTTCATCTCATTTTCCAAGAAGGCCTCTATTTATGAGGAGTCACAGCCATTTTCTTCTGGATGGAAATGCTGCCCTCAAGCTGCCATTGTAACCTGAAACAAGGATGCTTCATTGCTTCAGAAAAGACCCCGGGGACTCTTCTTCACACACATATTTATCTTCTTCATGATGTACACACAGATTTGCACTGTGAAGAAAAGCTGTGTGATTCAAAAAGGCTGTGCCTTTCATGAAATGAAGGTTTATTCAGGATTAAGATTAAACTGCAGCATTTTGGGGAAGAGAGAAGGAATCTTACCAGAAAAGCACTTCAGCTACTGTAAGGAACTGGACAGACTCAGATAATGGTTTTTGCTGTATTCCTTCCTCCTCATTTCATATCCTTTCAGGTGTCTGTTCCCTTCCAGTCCCCCACCTCTGTCCTCTAAAGTCTGTTAGTTTTCAGCTTCATTCTTGATCCTCAGTCATAATCCTATTATTTTCCTGCACACTACCCAGAACGTTCATCTACATCCCCCTTTTTAATAGCATTGTTAATGATTTGAGGGGAGTAAATCACAGTCAAGATAATGGCTGCAAAAAATTAATAGACATGTTTTTTATTATATAATATACTAGTATACTAATCGTCCAAACAGTTAATTGAAAAGCACTAGATATTTTATTATTCATTTGGTATTCCTTCTCCTTTTACCATTCATGCTTCTGTTTATTTTTCTTTCTTTAGAACTTTTTAACCTACAGAGTTCCATCCTAATTTATCTTTGAACAAAAATTGCACACTACTGGCATCTAATCATAGCACTTAAAAAAATATTTAAGAAATTGAGAATTTTTTTGGACACTGTTGCAGATTACATGGGGAACACAGATTCCATTTCAGTATCTAGAAAGCTTGCTGAGGAAGGCAGTCCTATTTTTTCAATAATTTTTTTTAAATTGGACTTAAACTATTGTTACTCTGAAGCATTCAGACTGATCATGACAACCAAGGTTAAACTCTTACAGGGACAGAACACTTGCCAGTCCAGTGATATCTCAAGGCCTCTATTTGTCTCCAACACTGTCCAACAGCTCAGGGGACAATTAAAAAACCCCTCACAATAGGATCTGTCATAAGTCAAGGGTTTTTTCCAAAAAGGTTATCATAGTTAAAGGCTGTGTTATTTGTAAATTTATGAAAATTAGGGGTTTGGGTGGTTTTGTTTGTTTGTTTTGGGGCTTTTTTCTGGCAAAGGGCTTGGGGGTTCGACAGGGATTTTGCCTTTAATGTTAGCAATTCTCTTACACTATTCAAAAAATGCAGGGTATATCCTTTATACAATCAATGGCTAGCAGTGTAATACACCAAAAATTACTGTTTGTTTTGTATTTGTAAATGCACCCAGGGTCTGACTTAAGTAACAGACACGTTCTTTCATAAATAAATGCATTGACTGAAACAAAATCAGTGTGAATTCTGTTTAGTTGGAGGGGCGGGGAAGCATTGTTTTCAAATTTTGAGTGAGCTTAGCACTTATGAAAATATTGCATATACAATGTAGAAGGTAAAGAAAGGGCTGTTACTATATTAAGCTACATTGTCTATAATACTACAGCCCTGTGATATCCATGCTGTTACAGTCTTCCTGTAAGGAGAGTCCCAGTAAGCTCTGTGATGATCAATACAGTTACACACTTACACAGCTACATAAAACTGATGCTAAATTAGCAAACCAGACACTCAAAGTTCAGTAGAAAGCTCCACATAGTCTGTGATGATGCATGTAAGGAGATCACTGCGTGCAGTATTTTTCCACAGATCCCTGCCTCATTTAGCAAATGAATACTTATGCAGTTTTTTCTCTATATGCGCCACAGAACCTGTGGCCCCAAACATAGAATTTTTCAGTTCTATGTCGGCCTCTCTCTAGAGTTCCTCAATAGAATATAAATGCATTTTTCTTAAAAAGCAAGAAGAAAGCCAGAACCTATGAAATGAGGCAGTATTACTATTTTGTGTGCTACTATTTTCTGATTTCCCTGAAAGGAGAATAAAGAAGTGGCAAATAGCTACCAGCTACCAAAAATACAACCAGTAATTTTGGATGCTCATAAAAAGCTGCTAACACCTGACTCTCAGATCACCATCCATAGCACTTTATAACCTTTTACATTCAAAACACAATTCCCTTTGACATCCTTTGCAAGTGCTGAAATCTCAGACTCGACTTGTATGTGTCTAGTGTCTCTATAAACTTCATTCCTTCAAGGAGGGCTATGTCAGCCAGTGCCTGAGCACATAATGAGGCTCTCCACATTGCAAGGATCTGTTCCCAGGACATGAGCTACAAGTTTACATGAGCTACAAGTTTACATGTGCTAGCCCTCTGTAAACCTGTGGATCTACTCTGATATATGTTTCATATATTGCAAGTAACTGCAAATAACATGAAGGATTTTTATTTTCACTCTGACATTCTAAAAGATTTATCTCAAGTGTACATATGAAAACATTATTGTTCTTCGTTTGCACGTGAGTGCATCCTTTGGCATTTTTAATACTGTTCGGTTTAAAAGTAAACCGGCAGGAGAAATGAACCCAACTCAAAAGAGTTTAGAAGTCAGAACTACAATTTAATAAAA
>JAVJGI010000064.1:18149312-18196030 GCA_035590275.1 Ibycter americanus | reverse complement strand
CAGAGAAGGTATAGAATACACAGTTCCAGTTACACCCACACAGTGATAAACTGGTCCCAGCCACTATAACTAGGACAAATACCTTTCCCCAAGTACACACACATCCACACTTAAGAGAGACCTCTGGTAAAAAACTGAGCTCTGAATTTTCAGCTGTGCAGAGCACCTCCAATTCCTGTTGATACCAGCTGGAGCTGCTAGGCTCTCAGTGCTTCTGAAACTCTGGCCTTAGTTATAGAGGTGTCAAGACACACTTACAGAGTGTCACAAGCATGCTCATTCTTTAATGAGCAGCTAGCATATTGATACACTTTAATGTGATGAAGGAAGTAGAAAAAAGGTGGAGAAAGTTAAACTATTGAGAAAACCTATTAATTCTGCTGTTGCTATATGCCTAATCAACCCTGTGTTTGACATTGCTCAGCTTAGCTGACACATTTCAGGCGTAGGTATACACTGCATATCTGTAACCACCTCATCGTCTCACATAAAACACCTCATTCACTTGTGTGGAAGGGTAGGTTCTTGTAGAACAAGTCTGTATGTTCTATGTCACAGTGCAACTCTTGTGCTCAGTGTAAGGATAATGAAGGCTAGGAGCCACTGAAAAAGCAACTCTCCTGAGTAGCTGTGGGAGCTATACACGACCTGCAGCTACAGAGACAAATATACACCTGGAAACAGCTAACTAGTTGGTTCCATCACCGTAGCCCCTGCTCTCTGCTCTGGAAGAAGCTGATGGCCAGTAGGTCACAAAGGAAGAGCAATCCTACCCTCTCTGGGAAGATTTCTCTGTGCTCAGCTGTATTACTGTGCCCATTTTCCAACCCATCAGTTAAATCCTTCTTTTTTGATATGCATCTTGGGATACTTTATGACCTTATGACCATACAAAATGGCCTTCCACTCGCCCAAAGCTACTGTGTACATTCAACACTACTTTAGTCAGCCAGTCCTCACCTTTCATTGCCAATACCTCCATTGGTATTCATTCGTATTCACTTGACTCTCACATAATAAAAAATGAAGTACATTGTCTTATAGTATTAATTTACTAATATTTACTCATATTTAGTAACAAAAGTCTACTGGTTATATTTCAGACTGTATTACATATTCTGTGGGAAAAGGACGGTGTTCTGCTTTTCTGAGGAAAAGAGCCTGTCTCATTATTATTACAAACCAGGTTGTGCACTGCTCTGAGGCTGTTGTAGTGGTGTTTCACAGACCAGGCAAGAAATAGAAATCTCAGCAGTTCCTCTAGAAACAGCATCAAAGGTGTCACACAGGACTACTCCCAAGGTGGAATTCTCTCTAGTTCTAAAGACAAAACAATTTTGATGGTATTCTTGAATATTTTGGCATTTTAGGAAAGACTTAGAAGGACTGGGTGCTACCTTCATTATCTCATGGAGAGCAGGCCAAGAGGTGAGTTAAAGGTTCCATTGTGGTGGAACAGAACAATGCAAATATTAACAGAACGGGCAGTATTCTGTTTCCGTGCATTGAGTTCTGAAAGCACTTGTATGGTAAACCTAGTTTTGTTTATTTGTATCTGGATAATGCAAAACTATATTAGATAGGTTCAATTTTGAACCTACATTATAGCTTAAGAAAATTATGTCAAGTTGTGCTGATGATGTCAGCTAATTGGGTTTATTAGCTACAGTTGCTGAATGCAGTCTTTACAGGGGGAAGACCTTCCATTCCTTCTCAAGAATGAACCTCCCAGACACAGTCCTTTCTTGCAAGTCCGGACAGCAACCTGGCAGACATAATGCAAGCCTTGGATGTAACTAGTCAATGTTATGACTTGAACTTAGCTTTCCAATTACTATATTCTCACTGTGTTCTCCCAGTTACCCATTTAGAAGTAGAAGGTAGAGGGGTAGAAGGGCCTCCTCTGAAGCCACAAAGCTCTCATAACAATGCCACCAGCACAAGAACTGAAAGGCCATCGGGTAGGACTAATAGGTCTCACAGGGCTATCATACAGGTGCGTCTCCTGCATCCAGATCTGGAATAGGCCAGAGTGCCATACTGGCACTGTAAGCTTTCCTACTCACAGGTCTGCCAGCTGGGATTATTTCAGAGTCACAGGTCAGATTTCTCTTTCAAACAGCAAACCATTTAGATTTCTTTCTGGCTTCTGTGTACCTAACAATGTTTTTATTTTTGTCACGTTCTGAGGATGAGTATGCATTCCAGCACATACACAAAGACAGCAGACTTACTTGTTTTAGGAAAATTACCATTGCTACAGGTAAAGTCTTTTGCATGATAACTAAAGAACAGAAAGCTCCCATTCAACTATGTACTGAGAAGATACAAAAGAAAAAAAACCTAAGCACGCACTTAGGCCACTCAAACTGCTTCACCAACGAGTTCAAATCAAAGACTGCCTGAAATAAGAGGGCTGTGAGGGTTGCCACCACCTTTCAGAGCTTCTCGTGCAACAACACCTCTCTCTTCCCAGATGTCCACAGGTACATTCTTCTCTCGAGAAGAATCCAAAATACAAGAAACTTCATATTTTGATTCATGATTGCCTTGAAGAAGGACAATAATTAGTATCATGACTAAAAGTCATGAAGATTTGATAAATAGTTTATGACTGTCTTGATTCCATATGATTAAGGGTATGTCAATGTAATGCTATAATGCATAATGATAGTTAGGTTAATGGTCTACAACTATTTTTGCTCAAAAGGCTTTTTAGATACTAATTATACTTCCCTCAAATTTACGGCTTATAACTGGTTTCCCTTCCAAATGTGCTTTCTCCCCCTCCAGATAGATATTTTGCTAGTATGTATCACTCTTCTTCATCATTAGTTTCACATAACACTTAAATGCTGAGAAATAAATGCAAATATTAAAATTAAAATTAAGGACCAGAATGATAAACAAAAATCATTAAGTACAGCCTTTTTAGTATAAATTGACTCTTACTTTAACCTCAACAAGAATCTTAACGCTCGGTAATGAAAACTCAGAAATAGTTATCTTAAGTTAGGTAAACGGAGGCACACAAGCTGAAGAATTCCCTCAAGTCACATATGGAGGCAATAACAGAAATAACATAAATACTGACTATTGTGATTCTTAGCTTTAACTATAAAGACTGATGTCCTTTATATTAGTGCAAATATCAAAGAGACTAACAGCTGTAAGAATTACTCTGACAAAGGACTAGTGCTGTCAAAGTAATATTACAGCAGTGTATCAAGGAACAGCCATACCAAAAGCTATCTAATCCCCATCCTGTCTTCTGTTATGGCCAATAAGGATTCTTCAGAAGGATTATATACCATACACTGGTATTTCTCCAGAATAGCCTTTTACCTCCTAGCAATCTGTACTTTGGGAACTTTCTGACCCAAAGCAGTAAATATGTATTTAATATTTTTCTCTCAGAAATTTGTCTAATAGTTTTTTGAATCATACATTTTTTGCATGTTCAATACTAAACCTAAACACTGAGGTCAGGAATTCCACTGCTTGCTTTCTTTTGTGTGAAAAAGGATCCCTTCCGTTCATTTCAAACTGAACACCCGCTAGCTTCCTTTAGATTCCTGTTCATATTAGAATAATACTATTTTAATTCTAATAAGTATATAAATTCCTGGTACTTTAGAACATAGTAGCACAAGGGTAGGTGGTATGTTTGTTTGCAGTGAAGAATCTATTTTGGTTTTTACAAAAATTTAATGCTACAAATAGAATTGGTGAGTAGAACTGAATGGGCTCAGGACACTTTTATCATTGGTTTAGCCATGAATTCTTATCCTGAAATGAAAACCTTTTTTATTCTAGGAAATCTCTGCGCATTTACCAGAGCTGAGAGCATTTTGCCAAACTTAAAGGTTAACATCGAACATTTAAAGCTCTTTTCAGTGGCTTCAGAGTGAATGTCGTATGATAACTTTCTACCTCAGACTGACTTAAGAGGGGGAAAAAAATGAAACCACAACAAAAGTAATTCAAAGTTCCTTCAAAGCATGAAGTTGTTTACACTTTTCTTCCAGTATTGAAAGCTGTTATACTGGAGTAATGATGTCAGATTTGAGATTTGAGTCACCTGAAATCAGAAAGGCTTTACAGACGTGGGACCAGAAGGATCCTACATCCCCAGAACAGAGAATAAAACATTACATTCCTTTGCGGTAATACACAGCTCATTAACAAAATGCTTTTCTCCCCCCATGTTATGGCAGGGTCTCTGAGAAAATAGTAACTTCTAATGGTAACTTCCAGTTTCTCAATTAACTTAAGCTACAGAGGTCTGTGCTACAGAGTTGCCACCATGCCAGAAAGGCTTCTAGAGACAGTCTGTACAATGGAGTTTCCATTTTTATCACTGTGCTTTTTAAAAGTGTTCTGGCTAATTAAGTACCTGCAAAGCCTGTGTATCATTGTATAACTAAATATTTTTTCCAGCATTCATTTACATAAACAGATAGTGCTTTTTTCATAGACCCTCCACCTTAACATAACTGTACATGGTATTTTAGAAATAAGTCAGAGTGCAAGTCTACGTTACAGTTTAAAAGCAGGCCTACAATTCACATAGGAATATCTGAGCTTGCTTTGAATTATCTAATAAGATTACTGATAGTCCCACAGCAGCACAGCAACCACAGCAACATGAGAGTTACTACAGGCAAGCTACCACATATTTACTTATGGCCTAGGAAGGTTTTGTAACCCAGGTTGAACTTTTTTCCACGTAACTACACAAAGACTGCCTTCCAAGGAAAGCTACAGGGATTAAAACTGAATCAACCCTATGGTACTACAGATAACCAGATTAGGAAATAAATGAAATATCTTCAGGCATTTGGGGAAAATGACAATAGACTCCACCACTGAGAACTTAACAATCTCTAGCAGCGACCAGTTTCTTTGTAAATAAAATATTTAATAAAAAATAATGTTCTGGGGAAAAAGAAGCTGTTTGATAGAGACAAGTAATGGTTTTAGATCAGGTTTTCCTTTTCAGTCTTCACTTTTAACAGTGTGACATTTGCTCCAAAGACAGTACATTAGTTTGTGTTACTATCCCTGGGAACTACACACCCCAGAGACGAGCTGTGTAAAGAAAAAGTTTTTATAATATATTCATGGTAGTTAATGTGAACAAATATTATGTTCTAATAAAATATATCCTTATCATTGCCACACAAGTCATTCATCATTCCACTATAAAGGAGTCGCTCCAACAACATCAGTAGAATATAAATACGTACATACATACATACACAAGAAGTTTGAGGTTTTTTAAAGCCTTATCACTGAATGTGGTTTATAATGGAACTTGCTGCTAAATTAAAGTCTACTCCCTCAAGGACTCTTATGTCTCTTTCAAAATGTTTTTAAAGCATTTTACTCTTCAGTAGATCACTACAACGCCATGTAAATAAAACTGATTAATAAGAATTCAGTGAGGAGAGAGAGACATTTACCATAAAACCAGGAATGCTTTGAGCTCTGTAGAGATTCCTTTCTGCCACACACAGCTCGGCTGGAAACATTCCACTGGTCCCACAATGCACATGTTTTCAATTACAAACTACAGATTTTATCAGAGTTTAAGTTAATTATTTTATACCTCTGAGATGAAAGCAATTCATGTTTAAAAACAAATGTACATATCTTCATATTTTAAAGCAAAAATACTTGTGCTTCTCAAGAATGGGCTGTGAACCCTTTGGAACATTTTTTTTACTTTCAAAGTCATTGTGATAGGGAATCTGTTCCTCTCTGGTGGTTTACCTCTCTTGAGTTATCAAGCCTTCACAGCATAATGAGATCAAAATTACATCTTGTGGCAGTCTATTATGCTTTTGTTATTTACA
Source organism: Ibycter americanus (assembly GCA_035590275.1). Classification (NCBI taxonomy): domain Eukaryota; kingdom Metazoa; phylum Chordata; class Aves; order Falconiformes; family Falconidae; genus Ibycter; species Ibycter americanus. The sequence continues at coordinate 18,190,172 of JAVJGI010000064.1, read as the reverse complement.
GGGGTTTTAGAAAAAACAGCCCCTGCACTAGCTTTTGTAAAAATGATCCAGTATGCATTTTCTACCCACTGCTGTTTTCAATGTTCAAACTGTATCAAAGCAAAAAGTAAAACAACCCAAAGGAAATGAAGCAGTTTCTGTCAACATCCCCAATGTGCCATATGAAGTATACGCTCAGTATAATACTTGAGATTTATATGTTAATAATATCAGCTTGTATTTAATAAGTAAATCATATTTATTGTTTTATACAATGAAAAGAATCATCAGTTAGCACAGATAAATCTCTAAAATATGTTACTAAACTTCATGCCAAAACCAAAATTATAACAGTGCAGAAATGTTGTATTTTCAAAATTTGGTATTAATACATATAATACCCTGTACAACAAATCAATAATTTTTGGTGTCTCTTCTCTGAGACGAGACTACACACACCATGACATCACATTGTTTAAAACTAGTCAAGGGAAAATTTGTTCAGCATTGTTTTTAAAAACTGCACAAATGCCAGAAAAGAAGATGAATAAGAATTAATGAGGACTCCACTTCCATTGCCAAAAGTTTATTTTCTTTAAGAGCATTTTAAAAACAAAATCTTCACATTTTTGAAGTAGAAGATACCAGAGGTCTGTAAGATGGGAAAACACCCCAGAGACTGGGGTTCTATTTTCCTCTCTTGTCATGGAATTGCCACACAGCTGCAGGCAAGTCCACACTGCACACCACCACCAATCAGTTAATCAGTCTTTGAAATAGGCAGGATAATGTCTGCTGATCTAATTTAGTAAAGCACTAGGAGATTTACATAAAAAAGTGTTATGTATAAGTGTAAAACAGACACTTTTTTTACTGTTTTTAAAACAGTAAAACATCCTAAAGCAAAGGAATGACTCATCAGCAATGAGATAATTTGTGGCAAACACTCGTTACTTTAGCTAATTTGTTGCAGAAAAGAATAAAACCATAACAAATATTATCTGGCCAAAACAGAACTGAACACAAAGGGCATCCTGGAAATAATTTCTGCCTTCTAGTTTTATGATAATTGTCATGTAAATTAGGAGAGCTAGAATTACACCACCTGGGAAAGTAAGGTTTCTTTTGTTTCTTGAGTGACCCTCAGAAAAATCTTCCCCACCTGATTAACTAACATTGTGTTTGTTTTGTGGACAATAAAATGTAAAAAGTTTTCCTTTTCCTGTCAGCAAATGATGAATACATGTGGAACAGATTATTTAATACCACTAGACCACCAGGGAAGAAGATTTAGGTGAGCAGCAGCAGAGCTGTACCATTTATTTTTATTACCATGCATTAAAAATTACGTTTACAGATAATTGTTTTTCTCTCTCCAATAAACCAAGATAAAAAAAATCAAGGAGAATATTTAATAATACCAGACCACCAGGGAGGAATTTTAAAAGTTGATTTTTTTTATTGACAGATTAGATTCTTTCTTTCTTTCTTTCTTTTCTTCTAAATTTCCAATTATTTCTAACTGCAATTTTTGGAGAGAAAATTTGAAAATAGAATGACAAAATGAGTTTTCAGCTGGGGGAGTTTCACACAGATTAAGTTGTCTCTTTATAAGGATAATTAGCTAATCAAATAGTCCCTCAACACCAGCAGTTTTATAACACCTGTGTAGCTGCCCACATGTTATATAATGTTTTGCAGATGTAAGTCCTCAAAGGTCTGGTCACACAGTCCTGTTTCCTAGTATTCTTTGTTATTCCTGCTCCTACTGAAGTCTGATACTACTGCTATCTGTTTCTGTGGGAGTGTTACTGGGTATAAAGTTGTTGAACTTACTTCAACTTCCCTGCCAGGAAAATAGCATTTTATGTAAACCTCTATTTTAAATTCCCAATCCCAATTTGAAACTAAAGGATTGTGAGAAAGGTCATTCACTTCTGTGATGCTCCTGATGCTAGGAAACTCAAAAAATACTGGAAACATAAGTAGTCAGTTTGCTTATGTGAGAGCTCCAGATGATTTATCTATAAAAGGAATCTGGGGCCAAATTCTCAAGTCAATGCTCATTAGCTAAACAAAGCTGATAGGGGCTTCAAAGTCAGTAGTGATTTTGCCTAAGTAAAAACAGCAAGCCCGTCAGGATCTGATAAGCATCTGAATGCCTCAGATTTACAAAAAGAAAAAGAAATTAAGCCACTGAATGTTTAGCTGTTTGCCTGTTACAGTATGAAAGGAACCAGATGTTAGAAGAGGAGTCTATGCTATTATGTACTGCTGGTCAGGTTCACACTATTTTCTATTTGAAGAAAACAAACAATTCTGCATGCACAGCAGGGCCATAAAAACATGCAGTGACACATGAATGTGCAGTGAACTTTTTCAAATGTGCACTGTCTTTTTGAAATATAAATGTTGGCTATTCAGCAACCACCTACAGCTGCTATGGCCACTGCTTGGATCTGTGTTTGATAGCTCACAAAGTGGCTATATAGGTTTTTTTCCTTGTATACAACTTTAAAAAGAAATACATATGCCTGGAAGTCAAGATTTGCTACATACATTTTCAGTTCTACCCTGATCGTTTTATCATCCATATACGCACCAACCAACCATTAGCTTAAATGAGAACTACGCACACTCTGGGAAAGGCTGTCAAACTTTCCTGTGTTGCTCACACATGACCAGAAGACTCAAGCAACAAAGTAGGAACAGCCTGCAGTGACATATTGCTTACCTTATTTGTGTCTAATGAGACAAGAGACCTAGCCTGAGCTGCTTCTGCTTTCACAGCCAACTGCTCCTGCCATTGCTTCCCAGGAGGGTGCATGGCACAGTGTTTATCATTGCCTGTTCCTCTCAGCACCAGCAGATGTTCCCAGATGGAGAAGAAAGCCCTGTTCTAATGAATACTGTTCATTTCTCAAACCTTACACCATTCTTTCTCAGACCTGGTTCTGTTCTTAACCTCCCACACACAGGAAACTCTTCAGACCTTGCCTTCTTCCTCATTTCCCTTCTTTCCCCTTCTAGGAGACTCAAAAGGTTGAATAGCAGCTTCTGGAAGGAAAAAAAGGGTCCCCAGGAAGGCTGAAAGGGACAAACAGAACCATACATCTGCCCAACCACAAACCATAGACTCAACAAAGATGTATGTCCTGAAACCTATTGAGGATTTCCAGTCCCTTTTCCCTAACTCCTTCAGAGCACTCATTGGTCTTACATGACTAAGCTCTCCCCCAAAGCCCACCTTCACCCTGTGGAGGTGATTTCTTGTGATTTCCCAAATTGAATGCTATGATTTCTCAGATCCCATATTCTCCAGACCTTTATTGCCTCCACAAGTCTTCATCCCCACCTACAACCTTCTAAAATTCTCCCTCTGAAGCCCTACTGACCAATGTCTGCTTTCAAATCCCCAGCAACTCAATTTCACCTTCCCCTAACATCCTTATTCTCCTCAAATCCCAGCCTTCACTCTGTTCCTCCCCTAGAAGTCTGTGCTACAGTAAAATTGAAATTTGCCTACATTGTTGGTACCACTGAGGAGTCAATCCAAAGCTCATGGAAATCACTTGAAACTCTCCCAGAAAGTTTAGGGATTTTATGGCTTTTTATTAGGCCTTTAGCTTTGATTCTAACCTTCCTATACTGCTGAGTTGTGTAAGTTTGTGCTCTTTTTCCATGCTGTTTTCAAAAGAAGATGAAAGGGAATATGTTGGCAAAATATCTAAATCTAATAAAAGATGAATAAATTTTGTTAAGATTCATGAAACTTCACATAATTAATTTGCAGGCACATCAGAATATTACATCTAAAAATATATGCTTTTTCTAAATTTTTTTCAGCTGTAGCTACGAGGACGAAGCAGTAAAATCATGCACATTCACAAGCCATTCAGTATTACTCTATGTGTTTGTCAATAAATATATTTAGTAACTAAGTAATGGAGTTAAATAACAAACAACAGGAGAGAGAAAGTATGTTTCAAATGAGGTTTGAAATGAGAGAGAGTCAAAGAAGCAGAGGAATAGGTATGCATATCAGTTGCAGAAAAGGCTTAGCTATGAACATGAACAAGAAGAAGGAAAATAGGAATCTCTCTTCCCTCTTTAGGTATTATTTGATCACAAGCAACATTCAAAAATTGTTCAAGTTCTCTAACAGCAGCAACAAACTGATTTTGAAAGAGACACTATAAATGCTCTTGCAAAATCAGGTTCAGCTACTACAGCCACTGGAAGTTGTTGTCACCTGCAAAATTAAAAATCAGCTGAATCCAAAGGCTGGGCTGCTCCTAAACAACTACAAATCCTAGGGCACTGAGTCATGAGGTTTTCTGGCTCTTCAGGTGTTGTAAGGTTCAGTTTCAGGTTCCTCACAGAGTAGCAGCCTATTTTTCCTCACTACTCACAGCAAGTACAAGGAGCAAACAAAAGAAAGTCTTATCTTTCTGGCCAAAAAACAAGCTAAATCCAGGAAAGGCAAATAGTGTACCAGTTGCCCACAGCAACATCTAGCTGATGAATGAAATAACAATGATGGACAACAAACTCATCCCTATTCCCAAGGTAAATTCTCATTCACTAAGTAAGTTTGTAAAATCATCAATATCATTATTACATTTACCTTTCACAGCAGCTGTGCTGTCCCTGCTGTTACATTTTATTTTGACTACTTTAGCAACCAGTAGCTATTCAGAAGTGTAGGTACAAATATCAAGGGAGAAAAAGCAAGGTGAGATATAGTAAATGGGCTTACAAGGTAATTTTATCCAACAGTTGTACAAAGTGGATAATGAAAATGTTTAGACTGTTGACTACTTCCTTTGCCCCTTGTCTTGAAATGCAGTGTTTTTCTTGGCATGGGAATGGTGTTGCTAGTACTTTAATTTTGTTTGCCTCTTGAGTGACTGAACATAATAGTAAGTTCTGGCACTGCAAATAACTTGTTTCTGAATTTTTAATGCTAATGAACATACATTTATATAATATGCATGATGTCTTCCACTTAGCACTTAAAATTCCTTAAGATTCAAAAGCACTTTACAAACAAACATTAAAATTATATGTAAGGGTCACTCATATCATTCTCCTTAGAATATCTGCTTCCTGTGTCACACCACAGAAAACATTTGACCAAGTCAAAAATAACATGAGTGAAATATTATTATTTGAACTGAATTTGGACATAAAACACTCATGAATGCACTTTTCCTTACAGAAAGTGTTGCAGGTGGTCAAAGCCCTGTCTTTAAATATGCCCCAGAATAACAACACATACAAAGTCAGAGCACCTCAATACAGGCTTGTTCCTGAGCACCATAGCTCAATACTAGGGAATAGTACCGATGACTGACAGCTTGCTTCACACATTTCCTTCAGTATTGTCCCATTTTCCTCCTTTGGCAATATTTGTACCATGATAGACTTAATCAACACACAAGCACAAGACCTCTGCATAATTTTGAACTTGGTTGGATATAGGTAGTTCAAGGTAACTTTTAATTGCATAAATAAGCAACATCTCTGCCGGTAATGGACTATATTCCAGCTGAAATTAAAAGTATTTCTTTTCCTGTAAGGCAAAAAAGTATAGCTTAGATCCAACTGCCAATGTTTTCTTCACCTGCTACACAGTGTGGAAGCATCTATTGCATTGCTTTCTCCGGAAAGATACTGTTTCATCTGTAATTTCTGTAATGCAGTATGTGTAAAAGAGTTTGATTTATGCGTGCTGCATGAAGAACTCTAGCCAGTCCAATGATTTGTTTTCACTGACATATAAAGGAAACCGTATTTGGTAAATTCAGCCTCTTTCCCTTGTTTAGCTATTTTAGCTTTATAATTGTCAGGAACAGCTGTGTACATTGCCAATCACCTTCCTAAAAACTAACAGGCCTCCAATGGACAAAACTTCTATTCTCCTGCTAAATTCGTTTTTAATTATATTACAAGTAAGAAAAAAAATGTCCCAGCTGTTAACACTGACTCAGAAAGGCCAAAAGGAGATGTAGAGCAGACATTAGGAAATACTTAAAAAAAATTCTTGTAGTTCATCATGCTTTAGTAACAGATATTTCTGGCTTTGAATGAATTCTGAAATATTCTGAGATGACAGACTGAACAATAGACTCTGAATATTATTTTCAGATTTTAATGCCTCAAATTCATCTTCAAAAACACAGTGCATTAACTCTGTATTTGCAGGTAAATACTAAGTTATTTGTCATAATAACTTTACAACTTTGTGTTTCACCTCGTTTTGCCTTGATTGCTGAAGGTAATAGGGCCTGCTTTATTATGCCCATAAATTGAGTCAATTGACTTATCCTTATATCCTGTTTCCTGAACTTAATGAGAGATTCTGCATCATTAGGAAAACACATCATCCTACAACAGGATCAAAAGCAAAGGAAGCCTGATAATAAGTCATTTGGATTTCAGAGAATGTTCACAGGCAAACTTTCAGTGTTTTGACCTGAGCTAGGACAAACAACTGGCTTTGTACCTATGTTTGTTGATTCTTGTGCTTACTTTGCAGATGGCCCCTAAAACACAAGCAAAACTGAGCTTCTCTGAACATAAGTTGCATTCAGCTGAATATAAACTTCATGTGCTTTGTATGAAAAGATAAAGTTCAAGTCCAAGCAATCAAAAGAAGAAATCAAAGCAACAAGTTGAAGGAGCTGCTTCCAATAAAGTAATGGAATATTTTTTCAACTTTAACTTATTTTCACTGTATTTGTGTCAATAGACACAAAATGTCTATAATGTATTACATTCCCATTGTGATATTTGAATGTGAAGTCTCCCATTTTATAATCTAATTAGGAAGAAAAATCTCTTAAATCCCAGCAGATTGAGTTCACTGGCCATCTGAGCACACTAATAGAGCACCAGTACCACGTCTGGGTAAAAGGATTCACTGGCACAGAGCGGGTCAGAGGAGAATGCAGTCTCCTTGCTTGATTCATCACTGATGTCTCACATGGCATGTGCCCCTGTTTTACTCGTGTCAGCACCCACAGTACATTCTGCATTCCTAGCACCATTACAGGTTTTCTGTGGTTTAAATACAAAACACTATCATCCTTATCATCTTGCCCCTGCTCAGAAAACACAAGAAAATAAAAACTGAACTCCAATTTTGCAACCAATGCTCAGACATTCTCAATGCATAGAAGTGCACAGGAAGTTGTTCAAAAGAACTTTCAGTTGTTGATTTTCCACTTGTTGCCCTAAAGATGCTTTTATTCACATACAGATAAAGTCAAAACTCAAAACAGAAGTAACACCTAGAGAGAAGACTGTGTTTAATAGGCAATGTTTTCATCAAAGCTGAAAAGCAAACAGTGAAAGTATTACAAATAAGGCTGTTTTCATGCCCTTTTTCAGCTCATTTCATAAATTTCCTATTTTTCTGAATTGGAAATTTATGAAATTTTTAGTGCAGACATTAAAATAAATCAAGCTGCAGTCTTGTTTCTTCAATATGATTTGAATATGCATCTGTAGTCCCTTGAATCCCTGTCCTTGGAAGTTCACAAATTACTAAGGTATTTTTCATTTATTGTTATCTGTAAAGGATAAGGAGTAATTTCCAAACAAAATCATATACAATTTACCTAATACCTTAATTGAAATGATAAATTATCTATAAGTTTAAGGTTCTGGCAAACCCACTGAACTAGAGAGCTTGAAGTCAATAATAAATGCCATTTTTTCAAAGTAATAAGGAGTGACTGCAACATACTGTACGGTACACCATACCTGACAACCCAGTAATACTTACGCCTGTTAACAATAAATTTTCAACCTTAATTCTGTCTTTGCTTTGCAGATATATACTAATTATTACAACCTATCTTTTCTAGAAAGGTGATTATTTCTTTTAGAAAAGATTATTTCTATTTTGATTGAATTTCATTATGAAATAAATAATCACACAGTAAAAGAATATTAAAAATGCTATGTATATTGTCTTGAATTAATCTAAAAACCTGAGTAGGAAGTTCTTCCTGCAATATAGAGTTTTATTGTCAAATGAAAGTTCCAAGAGAATACTTCTGAGACTCAGTGATCCATAATATTTTTCCACTGCAAAGCACATACAAAATAATTTTATATGCATGTTATCAATATGTAGTAGCAATAGAGAATGTAGATTTGGATGTGTCATGGAGCAGTGCAAGAAACTCCAATCCACAGACTAATGACTACCCTTCAGTATGAGTATTACTGACAGAGAAGACCATAATGGTCAATTGTGTCAAGGTCTCCTTAGTCTCTCTTTAGTGCACAGATTCTTTACACTAAAGCTTATAAAACCTCCTGTAGAGTTGTTACAGTCTCTCAATAAAGACTTGTTTCAGATCAGCCACTGTTCTACAAAGTCACCATGTTCCGGTGGTCCAGACATAGTTAGCATCTATTTAGGTGTCCTATAACACCTCTCATCTGTGACAATCTCTATTCTTTAAGAATTACACATTTAAAATAGATACCCTGCAAGTATATTTTTGGTTTTGTTCTTTTAGGAACTATGTAAGAGAAACAGAAGTTATAAGACAGTGTAAGTGCTCCCTTGGCCACAAGTACCCTCAGTAAAAGATTATGGCTGAGATGTCGTTCCTAGTTAAATAAAGATTAGTAAATATATTAATTGTACACCCAAATGTTTCATTGTCTTGTTTTTTGACCAGTTTAATGGTGCTGTGGTTAAGGTTAATGACAATTTTACATGATGCAGCACATCCGACACACAGATGGCTTCATTTCACAATACCTTTTTATAATAGCAAAGAATATATATCCCCTTTTAGGAATGGCTTCAGATCCTGAGTGAATCCATGTAGATCATTTAGATACAAAAGGTGAATTCCTTTTTTTTTTTCAAGTGTTCAGTCTAAAATTCAATAAATACAAATACCAACAAGCAAGTAAGAGTTAATCTTTCTTTGGAGAGTATAAGAGCTTCATATGTATTGGCTGCATCAATTAAACATTGAAATTAATACTGAGAAAAATAGCTGTAGAACTCTACTGCAGTAACTTACACACAACCAAATCTGAAAGTTAGGCTCAGAAATTTACTCATGGCTCTTACAAAACAGTTGTGTAGAAGCAATCTCTGTGGACCTGCAGAAACAAAGTTTTACCCAGAACTTCAAAGACCTTGCTGGGATGTCACACAGGCCCCATGGCTCTTCTAATTAATTCCACTAACTGCAGGACAGAGGAACCTCAGTTTCAGCCTCTCGCTACTTCCAGGATCCATTAAGAAGATGCAGATCCTAGTATCTTCTGAAAAAATGGAGAGCATTGGCTTTCCCTAGAGGTGGTTAGTGTACCTCCTCTGTGCTTATATATTTGCATGTGGGTTGAACACAAGCCAGTTATTTCTGCCATCATCATCATTCGTGGAACCTCCAAGGAAAATAAATGCACTCCCTGTTTGTCATGATGGAATACTGTGTAAGCTATGTAAGCCAATTTCACTTTCCTTCATGAACGCCACTCTTTATTTATGAGACAGAAAGAAATTGCACGTGCAAGGAAAAATAGGGTTTAAGTCTATGAATTGTGAACATGAGTGGTGTGCAAAAGGTTCATAAATCAGGCCTTTCTTTATCAGAAAGGCCAAACATACTCTATTATCTTTACACTTGTTTCTTTTCTTGGAAATACTTTACGGATGTTTAAAGGATGTGGGAAGGAAGAAACTTTTTCACTAAAACACTAACATTGGCAGACATTCAAATTGCTATGTAAACTTACTGTAACCAGTTCTAAAAGTCTCTTAGCTAATATTATGTAGTATTTTATATAATACCTCCCAACAGGTTCAGAGTAGAAATTTTGAAGTAGAAAAACTAAATTACAAGTTTGATTTTTGTACTGAACTTCAAAATAATAAAGTCTGGGATAATTCCTCCTTAAATACATTGGTGTTACCAAATCCATATCCAGCTTTTGTGAAATTCTTTTTCATGCACTAATGTATTTCTAAGTCCTCCCATATTGCCTGACACTTTCTTTGGCTTTATAAATGGCCATGGACTAGGTTGTGCTGGTGAAGATGTAACTTTTTCAGACTGCTATGGTCAAGCCTAGAGACAGCTTGAATATTGGAACTAAGCTCCAATCCATAAGAAGCCAAAACACAGAATAACTGGGTAAAGTGTTGACAGTGTTACTAGCCAGACCAACCGTTACAGTTTAATTAGATAAAGCTTTTTTCAGGGTTTGTCACTTTACTGCTAGGTATACTTTATAATAATACTTGCCTGACACCAACAAAATCTGATGATTTATTAATAGGTAGTAAGCATCATGAAGAATGAATATTTGCATAATGATAAACACCACTAGCTAAATTAGCAAGGACACTCAGCTGAGGAGAACTTCCAGTTCTGTTTAATAAATGCAAAAGATTCTTTCTCTTTTTCTAGAAGCAGGAACCATCTCCCTCTCTACTATTTGCAAATAGTATTCTCTTCTCTGTTCCTACATTGTATATATAAAAGCATGTAACTTTCAACTATTTCCTAAAATAAAAACATTGCTATAAGTGTCACAGTTCACAGAGATACTTGGAAAAAATTCTACTTGTTGTACTCTTTTCAGAAAAACTAGTCCCTATTCACAGTCAGATCCAGAACCTTCAGCAAAGCCAATCTAGTTGATTTGGCTGTATAAATTACTTCTAGCCATTCACACAGCTTTGCTTTCACCTTTTTACAACATAAATGACGCCAAAGGACAGGTCGAGAGTTTCTAGTCACACAGTACAAAACTTTCACATTAATTACAAGGTACACAAATGTTGGTTTGGCTTGACTTCGGTTCTTTTCTTAGCCAAAGAGACATATTTAAATCTCCGCAATATACTCTGGATACCTTCCCTTGGCCTGACTGCCTACAGGAAATAGCTTTTAAATACCAAGAGTGCACTACAGTTGTCCAAGCTTCAAATACGGATATGAGATTTGTAACAGTTTTTATCATCTAACATGTGCCAAAGAGAAACACATTGAATAGCTTGAAGTATTGGAAAAGGAGAGAGAATGTGTATCAGTGCCTGCATTAGGTTCTGAAGCCATGGGTGAATACTAGCTTTGAAGAATGGTTACTTACTGAAGATTTATACATAAACACTCAAAACAACTGTACAAAGAACTTCTCTCTTATCGCCTTAAAATACATCCTCTTAGCTATGCAGAGGTTTATCTTTCCCTGTGAATTTCCTCTGCTCCACTCAGTACTTCTTATGGAAAGACTTCAGGTATCTATAGCAGCAGTGTGAACAAAACAGCTTTCCACTCACTGGGAAACAGACAGAAAGAGAGATGGCTCAGGAGGTCACCAGAAGTCCATTCCTGATGCTCTGTTACTATTTCACCTCTCACTAGAGAAGGGGACTAATACTCTGAAATACTGAAATACTGACAGAAGATTGGTTGCAGGCATTTTATTGCTTCAGTGGCTAGAATAAAATCTCACCATCATCATCATGAATACTGCAGTAGAATAAGGTATGACCAGCACATCTTTTATCTCCCCTAACTGAAACTACAAAAGAATATTACCTCATTTTTCAAACTGTTGAGAGCATTTGAGAAAAGCAAGTTACCTGCTCTTTAAGATCCTTACCAATTGTGTGAGGCTACCTTTTTTCATGTGTTTCCGATTTCTGTAGTTTACTAAAATTTCAGATTGTGAAAATAATGAAGGACCATTTGTCAGCAGAAGAGGTGATCAGAATGTCTAGCTATGGCCAGAAAGAAGTACCACCTATTACTCCATGCAGCAAGGACAACTATCATCAATGGTATCAATTTCAGAGAGTAGGGTGTTGAAACCAAGTAAATTGAAAAGAATGGGATTTTCTTTTTTTCCTTTTTTTTTTTTTTTTTTTTAAAGAAAGCCTACCTTTTTAAATAATCCAATCAGAAACTTTAATTGCCATCTTGATTTTGGTGGCTGACTTGCCCATGGAATGCTCATTTGCCATACTTGGCAAGTAGCATGAAAAAAGTAAGAGCAAGCAAAATATAAGACAGGAATAAAGAATAGCATCTGTACCAGAAAAGAGTTCAAGGAATAGAAAACAGGGGAAATTAAATATCAAAACCTTCTAAATAGGGATGTCCTAAGTGGGCTTTATGATATTCCTAAATAACAGGTTTGCGTCTCCCTCCACAGGCCAGACATAGTGAGATAACAGTTTTTAAATGTTGCTAGATGATATTCTTAATTGTAAGATATTTCAAATGAAATTCCATTATCTTAAGTATAATTTTGCGGTATTTCACATTGCTTTTACTTTCAGCACATATATTGATAAAATTTATAAATAACAGAAGCATATTTTTTTGAGGTAAATATTTGTTTGGTATATAGCATGTTAACCCTGAAAAGTTAGCTACCTCTGATTCATGCGACTCCTTCTAGAAACTCATAGGAGAAATACATTTTAATGAGGACAAAACACATCAGTTAGCAAAAAAGAAGAGATGCAGCATTTTTATTATTTAATTTTTTTAGTTTTTTTAAATTTGCAGTGTTCCTTTAAAAATGTCCTGCTCACTAAAGAACACAGGCAGCCAAAGTCTTAAGATTTACTGAGAAAACTGTGCAAGTATTTATTTAAAGATTTATCATATTTAATCATTATATAAAGTTAAAAAACCCCAAACCACTTGTTTTGTGGTAGGAAAATCCAAAAAAAGTCCAGAGAACGCCATTGAGCAGACCATCAGAAGAAACCAACTGGCTGCAATGGCAAGCCTTACAGAGAATCATCCATACAGCAGTTAAATAGACAACCAGCTAAGAAGCAACTTCTGGTCGGGAAGCCAGCTGGATTTCTGTTGCTTATCTATCACAGAGCCAGCTAGATGGACAATAGGCCAGTCACAGTAACCAAACCTCAGAAACCAAGGAGATGAGGAACAAGGCAGTCTGTGGAAATGGCATTTCAGAAGCTAAACAGAAGAAGGGAAGAAAGCCTGTTAGCAAGACACTTAGAAGCTTAGGCGAGCCAGGAGCAAGCAACTCTGTGATCCATACAAGCAGCCAGAGAAAAAGCTGGCTGCCCATCAAGTGACGAACTGGGATACTGAGGAGCTTGAGAACTTGCCAGGTCAAGAGCCTGGAGAGCCTAGAAAAGAGGTCACAGAGCTGTTGACAAGCTGGTTGATTGGTACGTAACCTGGCAAGAAAATAAAAGCTCACCTCCCTGCCTGTTCTCTGTTGATAGTTGTGACAGAATGAACATTCCTGTGGAACGTTTTTGTTCCATCAAACAGACATTGTTCTATTGGAAAAAATTCTGCAAGCTCTATTGAAGGAACGTTCTGTCTTTCTTCTAAAAAAACCTATTTGTCACAAAAGATGTTACCCTCCTGGAAAACTAACCAGTCTGTAGGACTACTTCAACTGCTTTCTTCCCAATAATGGAAGAAAAGCCTCAGTCAAAATGGAGACATTGACACAAAAAATGAAATTCGGGATTTCAGCTCTACTGACCCTAAAAACTGAGAGACCTTTAAGTAACAGATATATAAGAGCAGATAAGAAAATGATGCATTACTACGGAAAAATAGCCAAGAACAAATAGGAAAGAGCCAAGATACAGAAGTTCACTACAAACGTAAGTCTCTACTGCTTGTATTTTCTCATTTCCAGACTATTATCTGTAAAGAGGCCTAGATTGCAGAGCCTTTTTTGCAGAGCAAAACCTTTTGTAGAGCATTTTGTTGCAGAGCAGCAAAGATTGAGTTAAAATAAAAAGCTGTTTTCCGCCAACTCTTTACTTCAGCAAAAACAAAAGGAACATTTCCTGGCCAAAGTCCAAGGTTTTCATGCTTTCCTGAACCAAACAAGCATACAATGTTAGCAAGGTTGAGAAAAAGATTATTATTATTTCACTACTACTATTATTTCCCCACTTTTGAGGGGATTGAGTGCACCCTCAGTAAGTTTGCAGACAACACCAAGTTGGGGGGGAGTGCTGATCTGCTGGAGGGCAGGAAGGCTCTGCAGAGAGACCTGGACAGGCTGGACCAAGGGGCTGAAACCAATTGTACGGGGTTCAACAGGGACAAGTGCCGGGTCCTGCACTTGGGTCACACCAACCCCATGCAACACTACAGGCTTGGGGAAGAGCGGCTGGAAAGCTGCCTGGCGGAAAAGGACCCGGGGGTGCTGGCTGAACATGAGCCAACAGTGTGCCCAGGTGGTCAAGAAGGTCAACAGCATCCTGGCTTGTATCAGAAACAGTGTGGCCAGCAGGACCAGGGAAGTGATCGTCCCCCTGTACTCAGCATGGGTGAGGCCGCACCTCGAACACCGCGTGTTTAGTTTTGGGCCTCTCACTTCAAGAGGGACATAGAGGTGCTGAAACATGTCCAGAGAAGGGCAATGAAGCTGGTGAAGGGTATGGAGAATAAGTCTTAGGAGCAGCTGAGGAACTGGGGTTGTTTAGCCTGGAGAAGAGGAGGCTCAGGGGAGACCTTATCGCTCTACAACTGCCTGAAAGGAGGCTGTAGGCAAGTGGGGGGTCGGTCTCTTCTCCCAGATAACTAGTGACAGGACAAGAGGAAACGACCTCAAGTTACACCAGGGAAGGTTTAGGTTGGATATTAGGAAAAATTCTTTCACTGAAAGGTTGTTGAAGCATTGGAACAGGCTGCCCAGGGAGCTGAAAGAATCACCATCCCTGGAGGTATTTAAAAAATGCACAGATGCGGCACTTAGCAACATGGTTTTGTGATGGACTTGGCAGTTCTGGGTAAGCAGTTGGACTTGATAATCTCAAAGGTCTTTTCCAACCTAAATGATTTTATGATTCACTAGAAACAGCTTTTTAAGTTGCAGAGAGTAGCTCCATTAGGTAGTAATCCTTCTACTATATAGGTTTCATTGAACTCAGCATCACAACATGTGATAGGTGAGAAAGGAGTCTGGTGAATAAAGACAGAATTATTAAAGATTGCTGAACAGATCGACTGTTACAAAGACATTCTTCTATTCTTAAGGTAGATATATTTTCCATGCCCTTAGCCAAAAAAATCAGTGGCATTGGGGAGGTGAAAAAAAGAAATATGCTTATCCTTACACTGGCAAGAAAGGGTGAGCTGTGTTCCAAGCTCGTATTTTTTATTCTCATTCTGACAATCACAAACACTTACTTAAGCTGAAATATTGGACCGTAGCACAGATTTTAAAATATGATTTTTGCAACTTGAACTCTTGACTCACATTTACATGAGAATTATGACATTCTATCCCTTAATGCTAAGGCTTGCCCATTACACTAATACTATACTTGTGGTTTTCAGCTGACCAATCTCAGCATAGAAAGTCCCACCACACCATGTAAAATGAGTGATACATTACTTATGTCTCAACACTATTACAAGCCATAGCAACAAATAACAGATCTCAAGCTATCCAAGTTCCTTATTTTCATGAAGCTATATCAACCTTATATTTCTCAATATGAATTTATTTTACAGTTCATCAATTTAATTTGTGTTTTGTCCATCAGTCACCGAACCTAAATTTTCTTCTTTTTCTCTTCCCCCACCCCCCACCTCCCCCTCAGTTTCTTGCAGGCTTGAGCCAAAACTTTCAAACTTTCTAGCTACAGCAACCATTGTAGCCTGGATTACATCCAGCCTTTTACTAACATCTGTCAAGTTCATATTTGTGGTTGCGATGGAGTGGAATAGAAAATAAAGACGGATGGCAATGGATTAACCCTAACACTTCTTTATTACACTGTAGCCATTTTATATGTCTCTACTGCACTGAGTCTTACTGAAGCTTCCGTACATTATCTTCCCCTACATTCATTATCACCTAGTAACAGAAGATAAAAATTATTCTTTTCATATAATGAGGCGTTAGATCAACATTATCAGTGACACAACTAAGATTCTTAAGTCTGAAATGCAAACTTTTGCCTATTCCACATAACTGTGGATGTTCTGTTTCAAACATACTGAAGCTCATAAAAGTACCTAAGAGGAAAATATTTTTGTCTGCAAAAAGTAAGACTAAAATCTATATATAAAGATTTTATTTCCAAGATTCCAAAAAGTAGTACTGATAATTTTCACTTCTACTATGGATTCCACCCAAAAATTTCACTTCCTTTTATAAAAATTAATTAACCCCTATGAGGCAATTCTTATAGACAGGAACTAAGGAAGATAACACTAAACAACCCACACAAGCCAAGCAGAAGGCAGATCTCCCGACATTTTGCTTGTTTGTCAAACTCAAAGCAAGGAAAGAAGAATGCAGTTCTTTGATGTACTAATGAAAACTATTTATTGCAACAGCCTGGTTTTTATTATTATTTTAATGTCTATGTCTGTAGAGTTCCATGTGCGCTCTTCTTCAGGGAAACTCAGTGGTCACTGAATTCAATGGGTGTTTGTACGCAGCCCTTTTACTTAATAAGAAAGAAATCCTCCTTTGAGTGCCTGGTATAAATAACTGGGTTTTTTACCTGAAGGAGTCATAAATGTGGAATATTTGAGAATTTGAAAATTCATTAGTTCCTATTAATTTCCAGTAGAGTCTCTAAGTTTTATTTTTCACAAAAGCTTTGTAAGAGGAGAGCATTTGTTAAGCTTGGGCAGGTATGGAATGTAAGATGGATATGACAACGAATTACAGCTGAGCTCCTTACTGACGCTGGAAAAAAATTCACTTGGAATTAAGTTTTTTATTATATTCCATTCTGAGCATAAAGGTAGGAAGTAAGATAACAATGCAGATCACAGACTATAACACATGATAAAAAAGTCCCATGAGGATTATTAAAAATTACTTCAGTATTTAAAATTGTTGGGTTTCTTCTGAGCTTTGTAAGACATTCTGCCTATTACTTTCATGAAGCATTTACAGAAATACAGCTTGGCCTAAAGCTCTAAATCAATATATGTGAAAGACAGAAATTTTACAAGTGCTCAAAGTTGTTTTCTTATATAAATGCATAGAGAACAGAAAGAACTTCATTAGTGAATATGTATGCTAGATTTTCATCTAGAATGAGCTGACAGGAAGGCAAATTCCTCCCTGAATTTGTTCTTATTTTGTGATTACTGTGTTTGAAACACAAGCTGCAATAGTGTCTGAAATCTGCCAACATACAGTGACAAAAGAAGACTGTCTAATTATCATTTGAAAAAAATAGGATAGTAACCAAACACTAAGCCAATAAGGAAGAAAAAGAACATAAAAGAACAAGAAAAAGCTGAATTGTTTTAATTTCATTAATTCTGATAGGAAGATAAAGCAGTACTGCATCTCTAGGTTAAAAGCCACTGAAGTAGTTAAATTCTGTTCTGATCTGGGCCACATGCTACTTCCCTAACTTCTTGCCAGGAACTAAATGTCATGGATTTAAAAGACTCTAAATGAAATGAAGATACTAGTGATGTCATTGGCTACTTTTTTAAGCATTTGTCCCTATGATAAACATATAAAATGGAGAGCTGTTTTTCCTAGTGAGGGTCAAGCTGATCTTGTTGATGTATTTCTGAAAGTACCAGGTAGACAGGCACTTCAGTAGGATTCGCAAGATTAGTAGGAAGCTACAAGGAGAACTCTCCAAGTAGGACAAGAGATCTGAAGCCTATGTACTATGAACTTTTCTTGTGCTTGTTGACAGTCTGTCTTCACAGAAAATAAAGTAGAATGCTCACCCCTCAACCTAGGAAGTCATGAACACATAAAAGCACCCTGTAGTCTCTCAGCCTACCCACAAGACTTCAGACGAGTGCCTCCCCATTCCATTGATGGCCCTCTGCAGGAGTAAAAAATGAAAAATTTCAGTCACCGGCTATGCCAGCTAACCACCATTGCCTGTGCAACTCCTACAGCCATCAGTATCTGATGAAGGTGTTCTCTGACTGAATTTTAGGAACCACAAACACGACAGAGTAAAGTTCCTGAAGAAAACAATGCAGAAGAAATGGCAACACATTTAAAAAAAAAAAAGATTGCTTATTTTGTGAGATGGAAGCTTTCTTCCCCATCATGTACATGTGAATGTACAGGTAGACTGCGTACACACACATACACTTTGGAGAACATTATCACAGCTCCCAAATCTGTACCTTAAGTTGCAGAAATCAAAGCTCTTCAGCAGTCTGTTCTAGCTAAGCCTTTATGAGTTCTGTGTGAGGCTACATTGCAAGGAAAACAGCAATAGCTAATGCAACAGCAATGAGATTTGGAGAAACTCAAGTTGTGGGCCACAAAGAAACCTATATAGTCTCTATATTTATCAGAAACTTTACTAGATCAATTTTACCATGTATACTAAGTGATCTATCTTTGCAAATTATTCTAGAGCAGTCCCGACAGTTGTGTCTTTTACAAGGTACAGAAAGACCACTGCTATAACACTAAGTAGCTTTTTAGGGTCTTAGATTAAAGGAACTATGCTGCTTCTTCAAAGTTCTGACAGAGGACTAAGAAAACTTTTTCTTGCATCAATTTAATCATTTGTTTTGATATGTTCTGTACTGATTGGAAGGTTAACAGATTCATTCATAGTTAGTTATGAGTTCAGTTTGATTATTGAACTATTCATAATGTTTGCTTTTTTGCCTATTATTATTATAGTAACATCCATTAAAAAGTGTGTTAAACTGGATTCTTACAAATTTTCATCCTGGCCCATAAATGTGAAAGAAAAGATAGCCGAGAAGGACTTGCAATAGTTGTAAAATCATCGATTTTTCCTGGCACATACCTGAAAATAATGAAACTGTTCCATCTATTTTTATGCTTGTATAAATTGATGCTTTCTACATTTTAATTTAATTTAAAAGGTCTTCAGCTTAATTCACGTGCCATAGCTAAACTAGCTCTATTTTTCTGAAAGCCTAAGGTAGTACTCGCTGCCTTAAATGGAGAGATTTAGCCACATCCAACCATCACAACTAGTATATTTCTACCTCTACCACCTCTCAACAGTGTGGTACCAGTTCTACAGTGACCTCTTGTCCTCAGAAGTATGACTCACTCTAATGAAATGATACATCTTCATAACTATAAAGCCAGACAAGTTATTAAATGGGACCTCTTACTGGCCTTTGTATCAATGAGTCAGCTAATATCTAGAAGCACCTAACTCCCTACATGTTTCTCCTTCAGACTGCAGACTTCTTACTCTTTCAGGTTTTCGCTGTTTAAAATAAGAATATTTCAGCTGCCTATTATAATCTATTTCATTTGCCATAATAGATGTATATGGTAACTATCATTGGTCGTGCTTTGGTTGTAAATTGATGAAATTCCAAACTTTGGAAAGCCAGTTCTTCATCATTCTCTGCAAAGCATTTTTCTTTTTTACAAAGTTGGATTATTGCCAGGAAGTCTATCCTCCCTGCAGCATCTGGCCTCCAGGTTCTTGAAACCAGGAACCAGCCAGGCAGAACGAAAATAAGAAGGCTGCTATTTATGAAGTTCTCCACATGTAAGTATAACTTCTTCAGTGCATCTTCACCAGCTTCCAAGTATGACAGAAAAGAGAACACAGAAAAGTTGGAAATATTTTTCTTCACTATATTTTTTTTAACCAGAATGGGTGTGGCTGGCTGTCTTCAAGCAGTTCAAACAGCAGCAGACAGAAGTTTAACAATAGTCATGAGCCAGACCAAGGGTACACATTGTTTTAGGCCAGCATTATTCATAGTTTGCAGTAAGGGAGATTGCTCTGTAAATATTTATCTTGCTAAAAATGCTTCCTGATGCTCTTAGTACCGAATCCTCACAGTGATGAAATTCTACCAACTGAGGTGTAATTTCTAGCTCTGTTGTTTGTAATTCCTCTGCTGACTTTCCTATTGCTACTAGGCAGTGTCACACCAGTAAAAAACTGAAAAAGCAGGCACAAGATGAGAAATTAAAAGTCAATGGATGTTCAGAACACATCCTTCCATGCCCCACTATTCTGCCAAAACACTTGCTGAAGCAACACAACAATTTTCATCAAAGTTACACCCCATTTTTGGCAGTGAGGGCTTTTATTTTATTTAGTTATTTTAATTTAATGATTTTAACTTTAAGAGGTATTTAGCTTCACACAGAGAATGACTGCAGTTGGAAGGCACCTCTGGATATCATCTTGTATAACCGCCCTGCTCAGAGTCACCCACAGCAGGTTGTCCAGGACCATGTATGTATGGCTTTTGAGTATCTCCAAGGATGGAGATGCCACAACCTCCCTGGGCAATCTGTGCCAGTGCTCAATCACCCATTGAAATAAAATCTCCTGTCTCCTGGGCTCCTGTTTGTGACCATTGTTTCTTGTACTGTCACTGGATACCACTGAAAAAAGCCTGGCTCCGTCTTTACACCTTCCCTTCATATATTTATCTATACTGCTGAAATCCCCCCAAGCCTTCTTTTCTCTAGGCTGAACGGTCCCTGCTCTCTCAGCCTTTCCCCAAGTCCCACACTCATCTTGGTGGCCCTTTCCTAGACTCTCTCCAGTATCTCCATGTCTCTCTTGTACTGGGAAGCCCAGAACTGGACAAAGTACTCCAGATGTGGCCTCACCAGTGCTGAGTAGAAGGGAAGGGTCACCTCCCTGACCTGCTGGTAATACACCTTCTAATGCAGCCGAGGATACCCTCAGGCTTCTTTGCTGCAAGGGCACATTGCTGGCTCATTGGTCACCTTACTGTCCAGCAGGATCCTCAGGCCCTTTTCTGCAAAGCTGTTTTCCAGCTGGTCAGTCCCCAGCATATACTAGTGCATGGGGTTATTCCTACCCAGGTGCAGGACTTTGTACTTCCCTGTCTTGAACTTCATGAGATTCCTGTTAACCCACTTCTCCATCCTGTTGAGGTCCCTCTGGATGGCAGCACAACCTTGTGCTGTATCAGTCACTCCTCCAAGTTTGGTGTCATCAGCAAATTTGATGAGAGTACACTCTGCCTCATAATCCAAACCACTCATGATGACATTCAACAGTATCAGGCCCACTATTGACCCCTGGGATACACTGCTAGTTACTGGTCTCCAGCTAGACCTCATACGGCTGATCAACACCCTCTGAGCTCAGTCTTAAGTTCCTATTTACATATGAACTAGTTCCTGTTCCTAAAGACGTGATCAAAATAACATTGGAGGTAGGCAGGATCTTTCTCCTGCAGAATCGTGCAAAAAAGAGCAACAGTCATAAATCATCAAAAAATAAAATTTACTAAACCCTCTGAGTAATGCACAAGTTTGCGTATTAGTGTTATGAGATATGATGACGAAGGTATAAAAGACAATGATGCATCACCAGTGATGCATTTTTAGTCTGAGAAAGTGATTTGTCTTTCTTGCATGAATTTCTGAATTTGCTACAGATCATTTCACCAAAATGCAAATAGCACTTTGGGAATAAATCTAACAGACACTTTTTTGCAACCATAAACACTGATTAAAATCTATTTTCCGTTACATGCAAGTAACCTGGGGGTTTTGAATTTCAAATTAATACTTTAAAAGCATGTTATTAAAAGTCACAAATTCTTAAAATATCTTATTAAAATGAACTTATTATTATTTATTATTGAAATAGAAAATATGGATAATATAAAAAATTTAATATATATATATATAAATTAAAGTTATGTCAATTTAATTGCTTAAACACTTCCCAAAATGGTATTTCTATCTTGTCAGTAGAACAGGACTTTTGTATTCATTGAAAGTCTACCTCCACAAATGACATCTGGTAATCAGTTCTTCAGTACTGAAAGAATGAGTTAGCATGCAGTGGTAAAGTGACATGTAAACTACTTCATTCTACAGCGTAACTGAACTCAAACTGACCCAGCGGTGCTGAAATGAAAATTTACAGCTTCCAATCAGAGCGGGATTAGCACACACTGTGTGCTAAGCTCTGTTGCTGAGTTTACAGTTAAGACCTGAAGCATTCACAGTTCTAAGATTTACCTTTGGATTGAGTTGAATTTCACATATAACTCACATGCCAATAAATATTTATGGAAAGTTTCATTAATTAGCTGCCCGGTCAAAAGAAAGCAAATGACAATCATTATAAGCAGCCAAAACATCAGAAAGTAATACGGTAATAAACAATTAAACCATGCATCTCCTTCCCTTTCATACCAGCGGAAAATGTGCCAGGATCTCTGCATTTATTCATTTAAAATTACTACAGAAGGAAATACAATTTGCAATAGGCTGTGCTTCAAGCAATAAATATAAGAAACATTTCACAGCTTAGTATACACCTATAGCACTAAGATCAGGACGCTATACAAAAAGCATTACTTAATGACATTTCTCTTTTCACTGCTTGTGGTGGAAGGGAAAGGGATTACTTCTGTTGCATCACAACACTTAATGATTTCTTAGCAAAGGAGATATAGCAAATTCATTTTTGAAGATGCAAGTAATATTCTCCCTCCTCAGTGTTGCGGATTACTGTCTAACTAGTAAAGGTCATTTTGTATAGGCCTTTCCCTACTAAATTAATGTAACTATTTTTTGCAGATGTGTTCTATGTATCTTTTATACACAAACACTTGGACACACCTGAAAATGGTTTGAGACTGCAATCATTATCTTTCAGGTCAAGGAATACAGGCCTGAACTTAGGGAAAAGACTTTTACTGTCCTTGCAGAGGCAGGTTCCTTATCTTTAAGCCAAACATTAGAGGACAATATGACTCCAACATATACGTTAATATTCTCCTCCTGACTTGAACAGAACTTACCCTTAACTTTGGAACTTCCTAAGAGTCCAAAAGCAATGTCAAAAATAAAAACAAGCCCAAAATAGTTTGTCACCACAGTTGTTTTCAAGTATCTCCACACCACTGGGAACTTCATTCATTAAACTGAGTGCATTCATTCATGTTCCATTTTAATAGACAGTTACATATGAAACTGATGACATTAGATATTACTAGTAATAGTAATAAGGTTTTTGGGGGTTGGTACATATATAAAACAAAAAAACCCCACACCGAATTATCAGTGCCCTAAGAGTATGAAATCAAATTCACACATAACATGATACTGTCAATCATTAGTTTTGATGGCACATGAAATTTTACTTCTTCTCAGGTACATAAAGAGCAATAACATGTTCTCATATCTGTGATTCTTTCTTAAAACTCCATCCTCAAAGAGAATACCACTATTCACAGTTGTATCTGCTCTTCACTGTAAGTAGTATTTCATTAATTTCAACAGTATAATTTCAATGAAATTCTTTCCCACTAAAATCTTGCCAAAGGGAATTCCATTTTCCTCATTTCCTGTATCTTTGACAAAGAAAACTGTATTCATTTCTAAGGTCTCTTATTTGACATCTTTAGCACAAAACCACCAAAACTGTAAGATATTAGGTTTCAAACACTGATGGATAAATTACTGCTACACAATTATCAACACAAGTAAGTACAGTTTATGTTTGGCTATGACATTCATTGCTTTCCTTGCTATTCCTAAAAGCCCACGGCTGTCTATACCATATCCCCTTTAATATAAGAAAGTTATGTTTATTTTTTAATATTATGCTATTTTAAGAGAGATTTCCTCTCAGGTAGTTTGCCCATTCATTCAAATCTCATAAAAGTGTTGGAAAACACACCATCCATTTAAATACTTCAGTGGAGGCAGTATTTTGAGGAGAGTGAGTGGGTGGGACCAGAATCAATATACATAAAATGATTTTGTTACCAATTTTGTCATAGATTTGTTACTGTTCGAGCAAGTAATTTACTACTCTGTGCTAAAACCTGAAACATCTATAAACAGATAAAACAATGAATTATGAAGTAAGCCTTAAACCCTCATGTATTCAAACATTCAGCAGTAGACACAATGGAAATATTCAGGCATGTGAAAACCATACAAGGTGCTTAAAGATTATCATATAAAATACAAAATGTGCAAATTATTCATATTCTGTTACTGCTATCTTTCTATAAAATTTACTGTAGTTCAGCCACAGATCATCAGAGTCAATGAGGAATCACCAAAGGAAACACTCTACGGTCAAACTAGATAATCAGAACCATTTCTTTTAGTCTTAAAACTCTATGAATCCATTTTAAAGCTGTTATAAATCTGGAGAGTAACATTAAAACCTCATGACTAATAAACACAAATACATCTGTTTAATTCTCTTTTAATACATTGTAAGTTGTTATGTACTGAAGAAACCCAAAATGAATATTAACTGAAATAAACAGAGCTACAAATATAAAATTTAGATATTTTATCATGTTTTCAAACCAATTTCTTCCCATATGAAATGTATTTCACATAGCAAAACTCTGCAGTCTTAAATTGTATGTGCATTTTCTTCTGTTCTCAAAGCTTTTTGCTTTACTTTTACATCATGATCATTTTACAGAGTGGAATGAACAGGGTTCAATTACTGATTCCTATGGGAAGTGGCTTCTATTCAATTGTGAAGTAATAACTGTGGTGAGCCTAATTTCTGGTGAGTCTCTGCCTTTTCTGTTTTAACCAATTGTTTATGCACAGCATTTGCATAGTGGGCCCTTACCAGACCTGTACAAATACTTTAACCGGGGTACATTGAACTCTTGTTGCAAGTTTAATCAACACCTTGTCATGTGGAATCAAATTCATTTTAAAAGGATCTAAATAAACACCACCATTTAATTGTTCATATTATCAGGCAAGCAACTCTGCTTATCTAATAAGAAGTGTGTATCTGTGTTCCTAACCTCTTCATTGGGTTAATGGTGATTCAATATATTTAGAGCTGGAAGCTACTTCTCTAAGCTTGAACATTTGAATGAAAAATGGGCAGTTCAGCTACATCTCCCTTGGCAAAACAATCCATTTAATCAGTGTTATAGTTTGTATCTAGACAGTAGGTTTTAATCGGAGTATCTATTTACTAATTCTAAATAGAAGGAAGTAGCAGGAGTAGAGAAGGGAGCGAGATTCATTGTATCATTGCTGAGTCAGTTTATTTCCTGTAACTATCCATCATAGCAGGAGAAGCAGCAGGCAGATGCACACTTACTTCAGAGGAGATTACTTTTTTCCCTGGGGATTCTAGTGTTGGATCCAGACAACATCTGTTCCACCACTCCAAAAGAGGTTTAGTATCTTCTTTTGTTTCTCTCTGTACAAATGTGCAACTATCTTTGTCCATCATGTGGCTATATCCTCTAATAGATGTTATGGGCTTGGCACTGAAATTATGGGTGTCGGTGACAGGTGAAACGGAAGTTGCATGACTTACACAGGCAGTTTGGTTAAATGAATATGATGGTACCTCCTTGTCTTGTACAATTATACAGTAGGACTGGTGTTTCCTTCTGAAAGTCTTTCTACTGTATCCATCATCTCTGATCCATCATTGGATCAGGGTATGCTATGCAGTGACACAGTTATCAGCAAACATACAGCTGCACACACATTCAGGCATCATTATCCAATTTTCTGATATTGTAATAAACAATGTAAGAAAACCTGAAAGCAACAATTTTAAAGTGACTTGCTCCATCCAGACAACTTTCAATACAAAGCTTAGTTTCATTCAGTAATCAACCCATGGAAGTGTTTTTCTCTCCCCATTGTGTCTGAAGAGATAGTCTAAGTACTATACTTTTACAAAAGTGTCTGAAGTGAGGCACTATGAATCCCATCCAAACAGAACAAAAAGGCTAAGATTTGGCCTTCTGGCCATTAACTAAAGAAATGCAAATCTATTAATAAAACATTTCTAGGACAATAAACTGTTGATACTTGGAAGAACTCAGCTGAATTTAATGGAAGATGCTTCCTAAAGTTTTGTATTCTAAGATCTTTTTTAAAACAAAGTTTCTTACAATACATTCCTAAAATATATCACATATTTTATACCTTTTTTTCTCTTGCATGTTGCAGTGAAACTGGTTTTGTAAATTCAGAATAATATTTTGATCTGAAACATGTAAATTCAACAAATAAACAGGAGGAACAAAGAAGTCCAAGAGAATAAAAGGCAGTAGTTCTGTGTGGTTTTCCTCTTTGTTTTCATACCACCATTTTGTCCCAGGGATATCAAATAAATTAATTTGAAAATGCTGAAACTAAATTTTGAAGTGATCCTTTCAAACTACTCATTGCAGAACACTCCTCTAAATACTCCTTGATAGCTTTTCTTCAGTGTCAGTACCACTGTTACCAGAAGTCCTCATCTGTATTATAAACTCACAGCAGCAAAATATACAGTCTATGCTTGCACATGAATGATTGGATTTTACTGAAGAAGTGGTTAGACAGCTGTGACACAGAGACACTTAGGGCCTTGTTCTGCAAACCTTCACTGATTGAGCAGCTAAGTCCATGAAGAACATTACAGGAGTGTGAGTTTGCTGGATCAGATTACAAAACTGGCCAAGACTAAAGAAAACTGCACAGACAATATAGGCCAAAAATCATGGTTATTTAGAAATGCTTGAAAAACTGCGACTGAAAATTTATTTGATAACTTTTACTTCTAGGAGAAAGAATTAAGCATAGTAAGAAGATACGGACACGGTGATTAATAATGGGTCACTTTACCTTTAGTAATAATAATGCCCAGTGTACACACTCATAACCTATTTCAGCAAAATATGAAAGCTTATTTGAAGTCAATGGAACTATTCAAATTGCAATTTTAAGCACATCTTTATGAATGCTGTTAAAGAAGCCTAAATGTTTAAGATCACACCATCATAGATTAAATGAATTACAATAATGTTAAATGTGTGTTATATATAGGTGTGTTTGCATGTATATGCACATAAATATATGTGTAAACACACCCATGTATTTATATATATGTAAGCATACACAAACTTTTAATTATAGGACATAAAAGCACTTGGCAGATAATATTTAGAACAATGACATCTCCTGTGGACTGTGTTACTCCCACGGTGAATATGTTGATTTTTGAGTTTCACTGGAAAATGCTCAATAGGAATGCTTGCCATTTTCAGGGCAGAGCATAAGAATACCCATGGCAGGTCAAAACAAAGGTAGTCTGGTATCCTGTTTCGAGCAAAAGCCAATAGTAGATTCCTAGGGAAGAGTATTAAAACAAAGCAATTATATAGCAATACTTTCCCCAGACATTCTTCCAGCTCCTAGCAATTTGTGGGAGAGACTTCCTGAACTAGAGGTAATATTTATGTTTAATAGCATTTGATGGATTTTTCTTCCACGGACTTATCTAACTGCTGTCTAAATTAAGGAAAAATTTAGCTTCTACAATGTCCAGTGACAAAACTCTTCACAGTCAAGTTAAACTTTTTGAAATATATTGCCTTTGTTTTAAGCCTGTCACCTTGTACCTTAATTTCATGGCCCCTCATTTTTCATATAATCATAGAATGTTTTGGTTCAGAAGGGACCTTAAAGCTCATCTAGTTCCAACACCCCTGCCATTGGCAGGGACACCTTCCACTAGACCAGGTTTCCTAAAGCCCCATCCAGCCTGGCCTTGAACAATTCCAGGGATGAGGCATCCCCAACGTCTCTGGGCAACCTGTCCCAGTGTCTTGCCACTCTCATAGTGAAGAATTTTTGCATTAGAAGAAACAATCAAACTCTATTCCTCTTCTCCCTGCCTCTCAAGATTTTACAGACATCTATCATATTTCCCTTCACTACCTGTTTTCCTAGCTGAAGAACCCTAATCTATTTAGTTACTTCTTTTATTGTCATTGTTGTCATTGTCTTATTTTATGACTTCTCTGGTTCTACTGTGTGAGTTTTAGCTGAAGGAGTCAGAAGTGCAAACAAGTATTGAAGATACAACTGCATGACGGTTTTAACAATGGTTGATTACTATTCCTTTCCTAACAATTCCTAATATTTTACTCAATTTTACCATTACCCAGCACTATCAGCATTACCAGTACCCAGATGTCCTCACAGAGCTAGCTATCATAAGTCTACTCTGATGGAGTTATCTCTCTCTTGAACGGTAATAATCAATTCAAAGATCATCCCTGCACATATAAACCTGGAAATGCTTTTTTTTCCATGTTAGTTGCTTTACTTTTATCAGCATTTAATTTCATCTGCCATTGTATAGCCTGGTCTTTCAATATGATGTAACCTTTTACTAAGAGATTTCATTTTTAGTAACATGAAGAGCAAGCTTGTAGTTATACATAACACTACAGACAGATAAGCAGGAGCAATACATGAAGAATTTTCATGTTCTTAGAGAGATCAGGAATATGAAAATGAATAATGAAGTTTAAGTTAGATACAGGCATCAAGATTTGAGTATGCCAATTCTGAAATCTCAGATTATTCTCAAAAAAACCCTTGATTATACTTCTCAAGACCAAGCCTTGTATTTTTTATTGATTTTTGTCAGCCAAGGAAACTGTTTCAGTCAGTACCTGCTTTAGCTGATCAGCACTAATGTAACATAAGCCTCTGTAAAACCTAATTGATTTATATTAGCAGAAACAGATCCTGATACAGACAGGGTTCCCAAATTCTCTTTTCCTCACAAACACATAAAATTCAGTATTAAAACAATTCACAATTTTTAACATTTATGGGATCTGTTACACGGTCCACATCTCATCTCAGATCACACAAATATTTTTTAATAAATGGATATGGATCTAATATAGTTCTGGATGTCTTTCCACAGAATTTATTTTAAATTTTCTAGGGAATATAATTTCAAATGGGGTAAAGAAAATCCTGATACTAACTTGTTTCTGGTTGTTGGGTTATCTTCTGGTTTTGAGGGTTTGGGGTTTGTTTCTTTTTCAGAAAAGAAAGATATATTCAATATTTTTAAGGCAATATTCAGGAATAGCACATTTCAGATTCATAGTTATGTATCTGGTACAAACACTCACATCATAAATCAGACCTTATAAGCATAATGGGAAAAACATCAAATGAAACTCCAGTAACATTTTCCTTCTTTTCTTAGATTTCCTAAAGAAAGATAAATTACTTTTGCATAACCGTATTTAAATCAAAGCCCATTATTGTCAGACTTCCCCCAGAAAAAAGCTGCTGAGCCTATTGTTTTCAATATCCTATGACTATTTTCTTTTTCCCGTAAAATTAAAATGTTCAGGAAGTGGTCTCACTGATTCAGTAAGTGGTTTCTTTCTCCTACAAATCAGTGTTGAAACAATGTTTCAGCAATGCTAGGAAAGCATTTGGGTGGTGATGATACCACGATTCGAATGAGACTTAAAACTGAAGTTGCTACTGATCTGAAGCACTTAAAAATCCAAGAAATTACTGATTTCAAAGGCTTTGTATCAGGTTCCAGAATAATTTCCACTTTCATAGCACTTCAGTGTCCACACTGCAACACAACTAACTTACTATTCTGTGTATTTCTGGTTTTACGTCTGCTTAAAAATGTGTCCCTAAGCATTTACTATTGGCTGTTGCTGGTCACTAGGTGTACCTATGAACTGCTCTACACTACTGTCAATCTAATGACTTCAAAGGTGAATACAAATATAAACTGTTCTCTGCTTAAGTTTTGTATATACTGTCCATCACTATTTAAATGGGTATAAAAATAAAACAAGAATCTGACCTACTGTGTTGGTGCCCAAAGGTGCCCCTTTTTTCTTTCACATATGTTCTTGACAGTCCAAGAACAGTTAATTAAGGGTTCTGATTCTCTATTATTATTTTTCTCAAAAAGCAATAGAAATTTAAAATAAATATTACCTCTTTGTGTAACACCAAATTTATCATTTATGTAACAGAAAAAAAAGGAATAGTTTACTTTTTAGTAAATGTGCTGTAACCATTAAAAAAGAAAGTGGGGGGACGGGAAGACTGCTAGAGCACTGGTGTTAGAAACATGCCATTAGGGCTAATGAATACATTTTGTAACTATACACTATTGGCTTTCCCTTTTAAAAAAAATCTATATAGCAATCCAGATTAATATTTTCTAACAACTACCTTTTGACTTTGTATTTTACATTTTCTAAAGGTTAAGTCAGAGTGTAAAAAGCCACATTCATAACATGAAGTGTTTATTTTTCTCCTTTGCTTCCTGAAAGGAATTTGTACACAGCATTTATAGAAAATGTACCATTAAAGTCACAATACAAAAGGACTTCTACTGTACTTTGACAATAGCATTATAAGTGAACAGGAGGAAGAAGTGAACCTTGCCACTTGGTGACGTCAAATATCCAATAATTGTAGGTTTAATCACTTAAGTTTGCTTTGATATCATCAGAATCTGATGATACGGTTAAAGGGGAAATAATTAGCATCTTAACTGATAAGGGTACAATGCTAGGACAGTAGAAAGCTATGGAATTGGATTGGATTCAAGCTGAGAATTGTTTTACTGTGGAAGTGTAGTGATCTCTAGAGACTACTCTTCAATTGAAAATAATTTTCCTGTTTATAAATATACATCACTTGAGGTTGGGTTGTTGGACTTTTTTTGTTCAAAGCTATTATCTTTTGAAAATTATCTTGGCTCCCAGGAGTTATTGGACTTATTTAAGCTGACAGCTTTCTCTTTAAATTGAAATCTAAACCCATTTGCAATTACGTAGTTTTATTCCCTTTCTGACTTCAACAATTAAAAATGGAAACAGGCATTTCATTGAGATGATTTAGAATTTTAATCCTACAGTAGGAAGGCATCAGTTAGCTAGGAAAACAAATCTTATTATGAGAAACTTGAGTGTTAACTTCCAGGAAATAACCAATTTTATATCACAGCTGTTGAAAATTTGCTTTAAAAATACAGCAAATGAAAACCCATTATTACTTATCTGTAAAAATGTTCCATGTCCTTTCATTAAAAATAGTGCAGTAATTATTGAAAAAAAAATAAAAATTCTTGAATACTATTGGACAGATTCTGAGCCTAGTTACAAAGTACTGACTGCATAGACATACACTTAAATATAACATTATAGTCATGTCCTTTTATTCTTGCTCAAATAAAAGCAACAATAAGAATTGTGCAGTCATTTGCTCCCAACATTTCTACCATTTCCCCAAAAATACTCCATCTTAGCCAATTATAAATCCAATTAACTACAGGTGCATGAGCTTGTAGACAGAATAAATGAAAGGCTGTTCTGCAATTTAGATAGAATGAAGAAATGGGGCTTCAGATCTTTAAGAAAAGCACGTACCCATAAATACATTTGCTGCACATATACCCTGTGCCTGACAAAAATGTTCTGTTATGTATTATAATAAAGTGTTGAAGTAGTATAATCTGGATCTGCAATGTGTATCAGAGTCAGGGCTGGTCCAAGTCATCTGTATACTTAGCAAACTTAGAAGTCTACCCTCCTTCGAACTCCCACGAGAACACAAGCCTTAAAAGCAGTTTTTAGTGTCCTATAAAGAGCTGAAAGGATCCTTTTTTCCCAAACATTCAAAACCCTGATAAAAAGAGTGCATGTGCTGCATTCAGAGAATTAATTGCATATTATTAACGCTTCATAGAACACCTACTGGAGAAATGCCCAATGGAAATATTGCTTTTGATTTTTAGCTGTTAATATTTTTTCCACAAGACTCTATTTTCTTCATATTCACACACCTAATAACTGCAGTGAATCAAATTCAACACCAATTTACATCCTGCACTAATCTACTGAATTGAATGGCCCAGTTCCAGACCTGTTATAACTGAATGTGGCCAGCAGAGTTCCATATATTTCCATCAGGACTGGATTCAACCATTAGTCTATAAACAGCTCCAGCAAGACGTATTCATATAACATTTAGTCACTATAAAAAGCCAGATAAAAATAACTGTTTGACCCAAGTGTCCTTTGTGGATTAAGTTTTGGATATAAACATTTCCTCCCATTCTGTTTGTGATTGCTTGAAATAAATAGATTTTTATAGTTTGTGTATGCATGTAGAAAACCAATTAAACAGAAGCTAAATAGAAATAAAATCAACAGGCTGCTCCAAACCACAACTAACATCGATTTCATCAACAACGAACAGTTCTCATGAGAGAGTGTACAGGTAGCAGCCAAGTTGATAAAACTTGGTACACAAGGCACAGATCCAGCTGACTGTCATTCACTGAAAAATATCATCCTTCAACAGCTAAACAAGACTTCGAACTTGCAAGTTTTCCATAAACCTAACTAAAGCAAAAGGCATTGTAATACCTAGAGGCATCGTGATAAGCAGAGAGAACAAGAATTTCAAATGAGAATAAGAGAGGACAGCGAGGACTGAAAGAAAAGATTTTCAGATAAATTGTTCCACAGGATTCCCATCTGACTGCACAGTTTGGAGCTGCTCTGTGTTAGAATTTTATAGAAGACTTTTTAGACTTCACTGCTTCATTTGCTGCAGAAGGCAGAAGGGTGCAGGTGTATTCTTAATGGAGAGTTACAGTGAAATTCATGTACAGTACAACTTTGGCACTTAGGAGTCCAGCCACTATGATTGTCACTATCCTTCATTTTAGTGAGTCAGACTAAATGTGACAGAATTGAGTTTGATATTTCCAGAAATACCTTCAGGACCTCACAAGTCTCCTCAAATCAGATTCTCTACTTAATATGCTTGCAGTCAGCCATGAAACAAATAACCACTTTAATGATGCCTGGGTTGCTGTTTCATAAAGCTTTCCTACAATGATTGGCATCTCTCACTTCAGATCTTTTTATCTTCTTTGCCACAACCAGAAATATTTGTTACATTGTGTGGGCTAAGCTATGTAATTAAGAATTAAAAGTTAATAGAAACAGAATGGATGATTTCTTGAATAAAGCAGTTGAAACCTGCCCTAAAGTATTAGATGCTATCACTGACTTACACAGTCCTTATACATTGGGCAAGTCACTCAAAGCGAATTTTTATAAGTGATCACCAAATGTGCGTTCTTCATGCATGACAGAAGTAATTGAAATCAATGGAAATGGTGCTTTTAATGTGCTACTATATTACTAGTGCTATTATATAATACAGTGCTATTATAATACCAGAAACTCAGAAAAAACAAGCCAGCACTGTCAAGCCGTGCTTGTAGAATTAGTAGATTCTTTTGATTCTTGTTTCTCCATGCCTGTTTTGCATCTGTAAAATTTAGATAATGGCACTTCATCTCCCAAAAGTTTGGTTAAAATAAATTAATTATTACGGAAAAAAAACAGTGTGATAGCAAATAATGCTGCGTAAAGCTCAGGAGGGAATCAACGTTCATAAAAAAATTCCTAATGTGCTGCAAATCAGTGTGCCTATTGAACAACAAGAAGAAATTAAAATTGCTTGTTACCTGAGTGTAAATTAACTGTAACTTAAAGTAGGCTGTTAAAATGGCAATAAAAGGTCCAGGAGCTGGCATGACAGTACAAAACTACCCTGTGAGCATAAAAGGACGCACCTCGGGAATATTAGGATCACAAACTGCAGCCTTTCTGCTTTTCTTTTCAAAGGCAGCCACTCAAAAGTCAAGTGAAAACCGAAAGAAGTATACACATGCAAAGTTTTTGTATTTCCAAACAAGAAAACACCACATACATGACCACTTTGCCTTTGAGTAGAGGGACTTTTAAGAGATGCACTACCAGATGCACCTTTTTCAAGCTAGTCTCTTTGCCCTATTTTCTACATGTGTATTTCTATAAAATATTGGCTACTGACCAAATCTGACGCTTGGATAAGGTTTCTACTTATTCTTGAAAACTTGCCAGAAAAACTGAAGCCAGGGGAAAATTTACTTCAAAACTGAATATGGCTGGCCTGTAGGATTTGGTGTTAGACAACTAAAGATCTTCTTATACATAGATCAAATAGTTTTAAGTATCCTTTGCAGCAACTTGCTAAAAATTTAATTGACTTCTGTAGAACCTTTTCTGTGATAGCAAAGTCGAGTTTTAGATGGGAGAATCGAGAATCTTGTACTATATCTAGTACAAAAAAGGGAAATCTTGTTTCCCCTCTCCTCCCTCAACCTTGCACACCTCCCTGCTTCCTTCCCTTAGCTCTTGCATCTGGCTGCCTCCTCCTTCCTATCAGTTCTGGTGCTTACTCAATGCCTCAGCAAGGCCATCTATCAGCAGCACACAATTCCTCACCAAAAAACTTAGTTACAAAGAGACATGGAATAAGCATTTCAACTGCCACAAAGCAAGCAGTAAAAAAGCACACTGAAGCAGGGAGAGGAGACAATGACGTGGGGCTCAGGAGAAGGACATCTCTCTCCTGACGGTGGTGAGGAAGTCCTGCTCCACCTCACTTTGTTTCACTGGTATTAACAGCAGGCTAGGCTGATAATATCAGTCTCCTCTGCTATTAGGCAAGTGGTGACTCCTTAGCATTTTGTCTGGACAGGTGAAATTTAACAATATGTGTATGCAAATTTAATTATTTTATGATTAAATGTATTAATAATTCAGATCAAAACTAAAGGAAGCTTAAAACTAAGTTCCAAGAGAAAGCAAGCATCATGGAGCAGCGCAAAGCCTGCTTCTAGTTTTTGTGGTTTGGTTTGGTTTTTTTTCCAGGAAAGCCCATGGCAAAACTGTTTCTTGAAAGGGCTTATGGCTTTCTTTGTACCAGCAACAGTGTTACAGTCTTTACTAATAAGGAGATAAAAGTCCTCCCACAACTTTAGCATAATACATTTTCTGTTCACCTGCAGCAGAGGACCCAGTAAGAAAGTGGGGGTGGGGGGTGAGGGGGGAGCAAGTGCCTTAACATCAGTATTAACCCTGATTAACCCTGTTGCTCACCTCATTCAAAAGTGTTCTAAGACATAGCAATGGGTATTTTGCTTTTTTTTATCTGAATTTCTAGAAATCATTCTATTTTGTATCAAGATTGCATCCAACTTCCATTAGCTTACACACCTTTCAGAAACTACCATAATTGTTTATATTATATTTGTATATATATATTTATATATAAAAAGTTAGTATTACATTTTATAAACATACTTTAATATATTACATACATATATACACAAACCTAATTCAACAAATACTTAAGACTATTTCTAAAATCTAGGCACTCATTTAGGACAAGAAATAATGAGCTGCTGCTCCTACAATACAACAGACAACAGTTTCATTAAATCTTGCCTCCAGTGACTAAACAGTCTGCAGACGAGTCTAGTCATTTCATAGCTCTTGATTTTGGAGCTATGAGCAGAGCTTCCCAGTCATGCAGAGCCATATGGGTTTTTTAACCAAATACAGTGTGAAAATGGATGTTGCAAAACATTACTGAATGAATCAGCAAATTCCTGTAATCCAGTAACAGAGCTAGAATGGTAAAAACAGGCAGCATGAATAAAAAAACGTGTTGCTGTCTACAGTGGGAGAAAGCACAGAAAAATAATTTAGCTTAATATAACTCTTTTGAAATTGCACATTGCAAATTACTACTGGCCTTAAATTCTTAGGGTTTTCACCTCACAGCTAAAAAGAACTGCTGCCATTGTTTGAGTGGGGGTTGCTTTGGGAAATTAATAAATATTAACTATACTAAAAATATATATAATGCAGATAAAGTTGGTTGGGGTTTTTTTGATCAAGAAAACTAGGTACAGACAGCCAAAAAATTCTGATGTCTCTTAATTTACCTGGTGCCTTGTTTGCCTCATGTCTCTTAGGGTCTTTCACACCTTTTCTCAGCAGCAGATACGAAACAAATTTCATATGCTGTTCAATGAAAAAATCAGATGTGTTTCAGTTGCTAAAGCCCCTGAGTGAATGAGTCAACACACAAAATGGAAAACAAATGCCAAATGGCATGGAGAAGCATAAAAGGAAGCAGCTGGTGCACTCACCACACTACATGACTCAAATGATAGTGGAAGAAAATCACTAGAAATGATCATGTCACAAACAGAAGTAAGCACAAGGGACTGAATGGAGCTGGATCACCGTTGTATCAACGGGACTTCTGAATACTCTTCAGTTATGTTTTCCTATCTTTCAATATGCTGGTTACTCAATGTGATACATCGTAAAGCCATAGCACTTGATGGCTACAACAGCAACTAGTAATTTTGAAATTCTATTCACAAATTCTTTAAGAGGAAGATCTCTGTGTCAGTGCTAATGTTTGCATAATAGCATGCAGCATAAGAACATAGTGCTGTGGAACCCTGAATCTAATTAAGCAAAATGCCAAATAAAAAATAATTTAAATCTTTTAACCCGGCTAAAAATGTAGTAAATATTTTCTTTTAAAATGTAGTCTTCAACTCAAGGTCCAGATTCTAAACTATATAAATGCCAAGAAAGAAAACTGCCTTAGAAAGGTAATTATGATAAACTAGAGAACATGGACACTGGACTAAATGCACTGTAGAGCAAAGATGAAAGGAATGATAAATAACAAATACTTATGGTTAGATGAGAGTCACATTGTTGAGTCTGCCAGTTTCAGGACTGCACAAGAATACTTTTTTTCAGAATTTTAAACTCTATATAATTAGATACAGATAATTTAAACACTCTTGAACACCACCATTGCTAATTTGCTATTGCATTGTTTGTGATACTGATTTAAATCAAAGTCTCTCTATGTAACAGCAATAGAAGATAGTATGATAGGAGATGCTCATTCTAAAACTTTTTCTTTTCTGCTTGGGAGCTTTTAACCAACAGTGGTTCATTCTTAGTATTTATTGCATATATGATTGTTCTCTTTTCTGTCAGCTTTTTATGGTTCTATCAAATATTCCTCAACCACAAGAGTTTTTAGAGCTACTGCTACTGAAACTATGAACTTCTCTAGAAGGAAGAGCTTTTCTTAAAACATCTTGTGTTGGAAATAAAACTAAATGCTCTTTTATGATTAATAAAACTAGACTAAAGAAGTATATCCTCAAAATATGAGGAGGCAAAACACTAAAAAAAGACATAGAATTTTTATTCTGTCTTGACAATAGTATATATTGAAATGGTAGCCACTAACAGTTGTCAATGATAACTTACTGGATCAATTCTGCTAAATATTCTTAACTTCTCTTACCTGAAAAATCTAATTCATTAAAACTACTGCATTTCTTGAAACCTGTAACTATTATTTACTAAAATATTATAGATTCCATGAATATCTCACATTATTTGCACATAAATGTATG
This sequence comes from Ibycter americanus, assembly GCA_035590275.1. Classification (NCBI taxonomy): domain Eukaryota; kingdom Metazoa; phylum Chordata; class Aves; order Falconiformes; family Falconidae; genus Ibycter; species Ibycter americanus. Next base: position 18,153,067 of record JAVJGI010000064.1, on the reverse strand, counting down.
TATTTCTAAAATAAAAGGTTGGGGGTTTCTTCAGAAGTCCCAGAATCACATTATATTCACATACCTAATAACAAGGCTATTTACAGCAAATAGGATATACTGAAGACATGTTGATTCCACATTGGTCTCTGACATTTTTTTAAAGCACCACAACTTTAATAAATGGGTAAAATACTATTTTACATGTTTGATATTCAATTATAAATTCAGAACCCTTACAGCTGATAAGAAATCCTTGCAAGTATATGTGTCTTCCAGATTAAGAACTCACAGTACTTCGATTAAATTCCACTACAGCCATTCAAGGCAAAGTATCATTATTTCAGACTTCACTGACGATATAGAAATCACGTACAGATCAATGGGGCACCTAAAATAATTCATACATACAAACTCACTCTTCCAGTTGGTGTTTCTTGGGCAGACCAGAGTTGATTCAACTCCACCTAGGCCCATTCACTTCAAAAGAAGGGCAGTGATTAACACTACCAAAGGGTTTGGCCATCTTGTTCTGCAACAATGACATTGATTCATTCATTAAAATATGTGAGCAGCATAAATCTCCCATTTAGGCATCAAATTTGGCTGGCTATTCTGTGGGACATCCTAATTATCCATGCTTGTGATTTTAATAACAATTTGTTTAGAAGTGAATGTAATCTGACACATCCAATTTGAACACAGATGAAAGCTGAGCTGGATACAGATCTACTGCAAAAGTACTGCAAAATACAGTACCTCATTTGTTTTGAGCTAGTTTTCTGATTCTATTTTTACTCACTGTGATTTACCACCAGTATCCTCTGGGTGATAGTTAAGGAAACAGATGCTGGGAATCTCTGTCCCTTCAGTTCCTGAGAGGAGAGCTCTGACTCACATTTGTGCCTAGTCTCTCCTTTGTACTCACACATGCAAAGGGTGGTTGTGTGAAACTTAAATTACTGCTTGATTTCCAGTTTCTCATTGCCAGTTTCCTCAAAGTTTCCACTTACGTATTTTACAGCTTCACCAGTTTCATTTGAGCAGCATTTTATTACACGTTTCCCCTTCCAAAACCTGAACTGTATGTTCCCAGGATAAAGTTAAATTCTTTTATTTTGAAGTGCTCTATTTATTTGGGATTTTCCAGTGAAACTGGAAGAAAAAAATGTACAAATCTGGGACAAAGTTGAAATTAATTTTTAACAGATGTTTTAGTCTGAATTTTTCCTCTACCACTTTGAGAAAATGCATATATAAAACATATACAGAATCATGGAACGGAAAAAAATACAGTCCATGCCTGTTTAGAAGGCTATCATGGAACTTTCCATTGTCTGTGTGCAGATATGAAAAGGCTTGCTGGCTTTCATTGATAGACTGCAGTACTTAGTATGGCGCAGGAAGAACACTTCTGGATTGAAGGTATGGGCAAAACAGCAGCAGTGTTCTGCCCTGAGTGAGGAAAGGTACACATCATTATGACCAAAAATGCAAGTCTTATTATTTGGAAAATGTTGCCCAAAACACAGTGTTTACAGTAATGAAGGAGTTAAATGGCACACCTGATTTCATTCATAGAAGATTTCTATTTGACTAGAATTAAAATCATAGTACAGTTCAGAGAAGAGGTCTAGTGTCATTTAGCAATGAGTTGCCCTGGCTGAGTTTCTACGAGAAATAGTCACAGTATAATTAATCTGGTGGAACAGCTGGATACACAGACTGTAATTAATTTTGCTCTGAATATTAACAGTTCCACAGCAGTTGAAAAGAAATGATATCAGTCAATAGATTTTTGAATTAAGTAGGTTGTGGGCAATAAAGCAAATTATTGTTGATATTGTAAAACTTGTTTAAATCAACTGAATGATTACAGTAAATCCACGTACTTAATAAATCTGTACTAGTACTCATTTATGGAGGGGGAAAAAAAAGGAGACTTACATTTCAACTTCTAAGTAAAGAGGCAAGAAAAGTTTTAAATAAACCATCAGACTACTTCACTCATTAAACTGAACAAATGAGGACCGTTTACTGTTTCCTTGTTCAGTATGTAAATAGCATATCAGAACAGCGCACAACTACTATCCATACATCAGAAACCTGTTTCTGGATTATCCAGAGATATTGGCAGTATCTCTTTAACAGTTTGTTTCAGGGAATATTTCTCCAGTAAGAGCTGGACTTCTAAGCAGATGGTCACTGCACAAGAAACAGTTGAACAGTGGCACCCAGAGGTGAAAAGTGTACTGCTCCTAAAGAGTTATTCCATTTGTTGTAATCTATTTCTCATCTTTTCCTTCTGTCATTCCCATCTTTTCTTTTCCAAGTAACAAATGCCAGAACAAAAATGCTGCAATTTGGAAGAACATACTCTAGAGTTTAAAAAAGAAAGCCCCTGCTTTGTAACAACTGTTATAGTTGGGAACACATTTTAGAAACGCATTTTTCCTACATATTTTCTCTAGTAAAGAACAGGATAAAAATAACCATGGAAAAGAGAATACTTTCAGATGCATTTCCTCTGATGGAATTCTGAAGCCACAAAGCTTTGTATTCTCCCTAAATTCACTAGCTGAGTTTACTGTACAGGATTTAACAGGAACTTGAAGATTCAAACACTGAAGTTGGTGCATCTTAGGAAAAAGGCTTGGTATCACAGTACAAATAGAATTATAGTTGGCAGAAACTGTCCATACTATCTCAGATGCTTTGACTTTCAGACATTTGGTAAGACCTATTATATCATTGCCCTAAAAGCACCAGGCTGAGAGCGCCACCCCTCTGTGATAACCACCCCAGGCTCCTTGACCAATATCTAGTTTTATATATGCAAAAATGCATATATGCATTATATGCATGCCAGCTATTTATTTCAAAAAATTATTAATTAAATACAAAAAAATGGTGTGGCTACCCAGATTCAGTCTCTGGGAACCCCAGTAAAATGAGGCCAATTGATTTTTAATTTAAAAGGCCGTACGCTTAAAATTTCAAATGAGTGCCTGCATCTTTCAGTTAGAATGGGGCTCTGTATCTGGGCTGAGCTGCAGCAAACTACATCCACCCTCTCTAAGGATCCTCCAAACAACCTTTCACTTAAGGGACCATAATAGGAAGAGCTTTTGGCAAGCATCTGCTGAAGAGAAGAGAAAAAGAAATAAGTCTTTGTTTTGCTTGAATTTTAAAGATAGAGTTTATTTCTGTGAGTTAAATGGATTGGGTAAGGTGTCCAGAATGTTTCTGATTACTTTGTCTCATAGCAAATCCTTTTGCCTGCTCTGCTTTTCACGCTGGTTGTTATTAGTATGGTTATTATCATCATCATCATCGTTATTACAGCTATCATTATTTATTAACACGCAAGGAGCAGTGGTAATGTGGTGGACAAAAAAGTGAGGTTCACCTTTTCATATCAGCAGCTCCAGCCCAAGCATGAGGAAGGAGTTTGCATAAACTACAGCCAGAAGCAAATGTTCCTAAACTCATCTCTATACCCAGTGCGTTCAGCACTGCACTTAAACCGCTATCCACACAAAGCCATGAACTGAGGCCAATTTCCAACAGTTTATAGGGCAGGACGTTTCTCTGCATCTGCCTTTGAACCAGGAGTTAAAAAAAAAAAAAAAAAAAAAAAAGCAACCGTAGTTTCTACTGTCCTGGCATGTTGATTATCTGCTTTAGGGTTTTTATAAGGCAATTTATACTTGCTGCATTGACATGCATTTGCAAACCTTTTTTATGTGATCTTTTTTATGAATTGCCTTTTTTTG
>JAVJGI010000064.1:18127912-18149012 GCA_035590275.1 Ibycter americanus | reverse complement strand
AGGGAAGGCCCCCGCCCCCGCCGCCGCCGCCGCCGCCCCGCGCCCTTCCCGGTCTCCGGTGGGCACCGGCGTGCCGAGGAACGGCGCTTTTCCGCGGGGGGCAGCTCTGAGGCTGGAGCCCCCGCCAGGCGGTTCCGTTTCCGTGCATGATTTGCTGCTTGTGAGGAGGCCTAAATAACGGCACCGATGGAACTGCTAATGAACGTCAGCAGCGGAACGGTCCGGCTCTTGCAAAGGCTTCACACAGAATGTGAGACACATATTATTATGTGTTATTACACATATTTTTTGCCTCAGATGTCCAGAAAATACTTTAATGCTCCCAATTACAATCAGTTTGGCTGTTTCTTGTGTTCAGGTTACCCTCTTGTACGCACAGGCGGGGATTTGGCTACATTGTTTTTGAATTTTTGGTTCTAGTTCCCAGAAAATGTCACCTTAAAAGTGATCTATTCCTCTTGAAACAAAAGTTACTTAAATGCATGGCTGGAAATATAAAACTTAACAACAATGTTTAGACCACAGTTCCTCTTCCAGGATTGTGCTGTAAAGAAGGAGGTGTAAAAATAAATAATATTTATCGCCAGCCACTAAATAAAAGCAGCACCTTTTAATTCCGTAAAAACACATTGAAAGAGGAGAAATATTTCATGGAGGGGCAGAATAGAAAATCAGTACGTGTTTGCTTCTACAAAAAGTAGAGAATTTTCTGTGTTCTAATAAGCACAGGTGTGCTATATGGGGGTGGGTGGGTGGGGGGTGTAGGTGATGTTTACCAAAAGAGCAAAAGAAATCAAAATATCAGTCCTATCCCTACCAACGAAGACACTTGGAGGAACGTTGAACCAGAAGCAAGTATTCTTGTTTCAACATCTGCATGAAGGCAAATACAATTTATAGACATCCCTTTAAAATGGGCTGCTTTTTAAAAATCTCTCAAAGGAAAAGACATTGCCTTAACCCTTCATGCCTTACTTGCAGTGCTGATGAGGCATTCTCACTCATCCCACCCCCAGCCCTCACGCTGTTAGCTAAAGAGATCTCATATTTAATTGCACGTGTTATGCCTCACAGCCCAAACACACATTTTTTTGTTTTGCAAGCACTGCAGCTTACTCTGCTTGGCTGTGATGATACAAGAAGAAAACAGATACATAGCTTTGCATTGGGGCATTAAACACTAAAAATTAGTCTTGTTAATTTTCCTTTACAATCGTATCTGCTGCTTATGTGTGCAGCCAGAAATAAAATGTTCTGCGTATCTTTTAAATACACCCCAAATGTTTTATCCAGAGAGCTACCGAGTAGCCCAAACTCCTGCTGCTGTCAGTGAAAGATGAAAAGCATGAACTGTCTGCATATATCACCAATATTAATACGTGGTACAGATTTTCAGCATTTGCGGCAAACTAAACTGCCAAACAATCTAATCAATGGTCTATTTATCTAAACTAATTTTCCACCACTCCAGGGGCATACAGAGGACCCTTCCATGAAGTACAATTCTAGAAGAAGCTATCCAGCATGACACAGCCGTTGGAAAACTTTCCCCAAAGCATGATAGATTCTATCCCCACTTAAAACACCGACTCTAACGTGACTGTGAATGTCAATATTCCTATTGTTGGCTGATATCTTGTTTAAAGCTTGATACAGGAAGACATTTAGTTTTCCATCAGAAACTAAAAACTCTTCTGAGGAAACAGTTGATAAAATGGAACTCTGCAAGAGGACTAGCCCAGACAAAATATCACACATGTTGCATATGTAGCGCACAGACATGAAATGGCTGTGCTCTGCACATGCAAGGAGATCACTTCCATTTCTAACTTCAGTGACTCTATGATTAAAAGGTTACAGAACACTTGAACAAAGTTATTTGACATAATTAAACAATACCAGCACCATATAAGCAAATTAAATGGTATGTCAGGACATATATGAGTTTTATAGTAAGTAAGACAATTTTACAGGTTTTGTTACTATTTAGAAAAACGTATTAAGCAAAGATCATTACATAAAGCCTAAAATTTGAATTTGAATGTACATTGGTAGATCCTCAGCCTATGCATTATGTAAATGTATATCAGTACATTTATTTAGTAAAATCAAATGACAGTAGATAGTCTGCTGACCATCTGATTTTAACTAACCAATATATTTATCAAAATGACAGTATTATTTTCATAGCTGCCTGAATGTAAAAATAAGTTCCATTTGATATATAATGTTTATATTAATCCTTTTAAACATTTGCTGCCTTTCACCCCATAGGTGATCTCTGCAAAATGTGTCAAGTGATTTATTAAGGTCTGACCCAGCAAAGTGCAGAGAAGGCTCACATCCCACCAGCTTCAGGAACAATTGAAGGTTTCTCCATGGACCTTCCAGGACCAAGTTCTGAGGATCTGGCAATCCTTCTGGACCATGGTTTTGTTCAGATTTTTGTATGCTAACTTTCTTTATCATGCTTTTATTTTGCACTTAAGTCAAACAACAGCTGTATCCAATACCCTCTTATTGAGCAAAATCTTCAGTTAAGTCAGTATGAGTTTGAGCAAGAAAGGAATGCAGACATGAGTAAAAAGTTTGTCACTGCTAACTGTTACATGGCAAAGACTACTGAAGAATTTCATACTACAGATTTCACAATCTAGACTTGAAAAAGTTATAACTATCATTGTTAATAGTTAATAAATAAAACATAGCAAAAATATTTCCACTGTAATGAGTAGTTTGCAGACCTAAAACTAACATTAACCAATCCTACCTGTGTTTCTGTCTTGAGAATTTCACTCTACTATAAAACAACATGTAAATCAATGGAAAATATTGGAAAACATAAATCAATAGTAGTTATTTTACTCCTAAAGAGAAAATCCATTATTCTAATTTTTCTTGTTTACTGTTTGCCCTTATACTCCTGAATTTTCTCTTTTTTCTTTGATATTTTAAAACTTGGTTTTAGGCAGTCTGTTATAACAGTGGCTATGAAAATCCACAAGGCACTTGGAAGGATCCAAAGGATTTATCTGCATCTGATTGAACTGATTGACTAAGTAAAATACTTTTTAATTAGTAAAATTTAATTAGTAAAAAACTAATTCTTTTTTAAAAATATATACCGCTTTATAGAACACAATGTAAGAGCACTCAGTATTATAACAGGTAGTCTAATGTGAACCCTAGTAAAAAGACAGCACAAGCATTCTTAAATTCTGGAAAAAATGTGTTGTTCTTTCAGTTGTGTCTTTGCTAACAATTTGGAAGCATCCATTGTATTACTACTGCAGTGTTATTGAGCTAGTTTTATTAAGGCAAATTTATAGCAATGTTAGAAATTAATACCACTCTTATTTCCTCCACTGCCTGGCTTTATTGAATGCCATGGGGCATATTAATCAGTAAAGCCAAGTAGTGCATGAAATAAAAGTATAAATTAACCTGTAACATGAATGTAAAAAGGGGCTTAATAAAATAGAAATAAATAACACTTTAATGATAATCAACCCCGCCTGGCTTAACCAAGCACATAGCGTAATAATGCTAAATACAAAAAAAAGTATTTAAATAAAGTTTAAATCATGATGCAAACAACATAATTTACAAACTAATACGTAATTCACTGTATTGTTTAAACACATGTAAGATTATACAAAACCCCACCCTTCTGGCCTGACACTCTTTCATGTAAAATTCCTGTTAACTTTGGGAGCAGGCCCAAGGCATGATGACTATGAATGCGAGAATTATTCCAGCGCAATTATGCATTTAAATGTAACCGAAAAAGAAGTCTGCATAGTGTATTTTGCAAACATAAAAAACATATCTCCAATTATCAGCTAAAACCAGAACAGTCTCTTCAAGACTATTTCACACAGGTGAACTGCACACAATGCATATAATGATTTATTAAGGGCTTGACCTTGCAAGCGTGTGAAGTCATTTTAACCTGTCCTTTTATTTTAACCTGTCCAATTTATGTTGTGGTTTTTCCAAAGATGGTGTATTCTGTGGTACAATAGAAGGGGGTTTGGAAGGGAAAGTCTCTTTTCTCCAGGGTCCAAAAGAACTCCATTCAAAGAATTACTCCCAGTACACAAACTGATATATGTAAGTCTGCAAAATCAAACCTGATCTTGTAATCATAAAACAATAGACAGCTCAGCTTTTCTCCACAGTTACTGCATTTCTAGAGCACAAACATTTGGCCACACTGTCATATATAATAACCACATACATGAAAATACATGTATTTGCAAAAACGGGGGAAAACTGACCAAAATCTGTATCATAAACCACTAACGTGTATGCTCCCTCTGCTGGCTCTGCTGCAGAAGTTAACGATGAGACACACCTGCTGTAATTGTTTTGCTACTAACAACACTGACATAAACATGTAACGAGTTGCTAGAAACACCAAGTAACAAGAAGAAAAGTAAAAGGATAAATTCTGCATAAGTGACTGCACACATAACAATATAAACATGATACTAAAGCAAAGGTTTTACAAATACAAATGTTTAATGTATTGGAAATGCATTGGAGTTGATTGCATCACAGTTGTGATATCGTTATGGAGACATACTAATATCAGATATAGCCAAAATTTAAAAGATACTGTGAGCTATGCCTGAGACTCTGTTTGGGTGGAGCTGTAATGTTGCAACCAGTATTAATTTAAAATTTTTACATTTGCAAATTGTATAAAACAGGGTTGCAGACGGGTTCACATTCAAGTGTATCCAGGGCCCAATAGAAATGCTTAAGAATCTTATTTTGCAGAAAACTGAACAGGAGGCAAGCTTAACATTTAGTCCAAGTGAGGTCCCCATACTCTTGGATGATGTTTGCTAGGAGTTCTGTAGCTAATGAGTTGAACCATCTGTAGCAGCTTCCTGACAGATGTGGCCAACCCCCGCATTGGGCTGCTACATTTTCTGACAAAGAGATCTGTGGAGGGCTCCAGTGACAGCATTCCGAAGGAAGGGCAGAAAACACCGCCGTCAGGTACTCATATGTGGTAGCCCTTTGTAAATAACAAAGCAGGTTTTTTTGCCAAAGGGCATTCCAAACACATTCCTTTAGACTTTAAAACTACTTTGAATCTTTTTTCCCCCATCGTCAGCCATGGTATCAAATTCAGCCCCAACACAACATCAGTGGATGTAAAGGAATTGTATGACAACTTAATTTAGGCAGGGGTTTTTTCTTTTTTTTTTAATCAAGATTTATGCTTAAAATCTGGATTTTTCTAAGTCCACTGAGCTTAATCTATTATACAGATTTTTAAATGCATACACTTCAGAGAGTTTTATGAGATGCACAAGGGTATCCAGTTTAGAATACACTAAGTGTATATTATCTCAGGGCTGTTGTAACAAGAAGTGGTCTACAGCAGTAAAGAAAGCAAACTGTTAAATGTATATCTTATGCAGTAAACGTGAAAAATAAACTTAAAAATACCTTTAAAATGTTTTTTAGAAGAATCTTTTTGTTTTTCTGTCTTCTGCATAAGGTACTCATTTTGGACAAGAAATACATTTAGAGTACAATACTATAATAGCTAAAGGACTGCCAATCCAAATGGATATTTCAACATAACAAATGTTAGCCACTGTGTTTAGATCACTGAACTCCACATTATTTTGTTTGGAAGTCAACTACCTTGATAATTTAACCTCAGTGTTCACAGCATTACAGTCAGTAGTCCAAATAAGCTATTTTGTGTTTTTTTAATGATAGTGGTGTTCCAATAAAATAAAAAATAAAATAAAATAAAATAAAATAAAATAAGAAATTATACCATAATACAACATTTATAGACAATTGTTTAATTTAAAGCACAAAAAGAGAAAAATGAAGCTGGATAATGCCATTTGTTGGTCTCAAATTCAAAGTGCGCACCTAATTTTCTGCGAATGGGCAACACATGTAAGTTCTTTGAAAAACTAAAACCTTATTGAATCAACAGTTATGTAAATGTCAAGAGACTACCAATTTGCAGAATATCCTAAATCATTTAAGTGATAAATTAGGAAAAAGTGTGAAAACAAATTATAAAACCCACAGTCAAAAGAAATCAGTTAAGATTCATACTTGAATTTTAATATTTTAAGATATACATGTCTTTTTCATTTAAATATTCCCTGTTGTATTAAATTAAAGCAACTGTGTTGTCACAGCACATGAAAAAAACAGAAAGTACACATCCGTCACAAACACAGTCTACGGAAAGTGGACCAAAGGAAGTTTATGATGAAAGCATGACAGTGTATTTCAAGTAGTTACATACAAAGAAACAAACATGAACCATGGGGCCCTGAAATTCTTTCACACCTATTAGAACACAATTTATTTTAGTAACAGAAGACTATTTCTTGCATAGGTTAATATTTGAAGCATCTTTTTAAAATAAATTGCTTGTGTGTCTAAATCAGTTAATTAAGGCTTACACAAAAATCATTCCATTTTCTTTATTCCCTTGTATTAGAAACATCCCCGTATTTTAACACCAGTGTAGTCACATGCATTAGACTGGAAGTAAGACTGTGACAGCTCTGCTTACTGCCTGCAGCTGTCACTAACATTAGATCTATCTTCACAAATATTATTACAAGTGTGTTCATCTGAGGTGTCCTTATTCACAATAGCTGACCTTCATGGCTATGTCTGACATTTAAAAAGAAAAGTTCTGCTTTACAACCTTCAGTGTGCCTTCAGTTATAAATTACTTGTAGAGTATTAGTAATAATAATTGATTTTAGCAGTAAGTAATAGAGTTATAAACAGCTCCTACTATTTAATGAAAGAAATGCTTCATCTTCTGGTTTTATTTATTAGTATTCAAGAGCCTTCCACAACCTCACTGAGATCAGTTATTGCTTAATTAAACTAGAAAAGATGGCCTGTCAATGACTCTTTGTTCAAAAAAACATTAAAAATATTAATTATTTCTTACATTTCTTTATAAATGTTCTAAAGGGTTGCTTATTTTTCTTTTCTGTTGTGAGCTTATTTCATTACAGATAGTGCATGTGAATAATGAATTGTTTGAATTTTCCTTACATGTTAATAAAATACAGGATTTTCATCTTAGTGTGGTGTATCAGTTACAAGTAAATATAATAAAATAAGAGTTTTACCCTACACTGGCCACACTAGAGCTCTCCTCAGTGTTCACAAGAGAATCAACTGCAGAAACGGTCTAAGTATCTTTTTGCTGCTCACAACTAAACTCTACCGCATTTTTTAAGAAGTTCAGTTTTCTAGCAAAGTAAAAGAGCACCTACAGGTTCACAATGCATAAGAACTGATGTTCACACATGAGAAACTAAGGACTAAAAGACTTCACTGGCAAATGGCCTGATGAATGATGCAATTACTCCATCAATAACGGCAGGAAGGTTCCAAATAAACAATACCCAATTAAAATCCGACTGGAAAATGATAGCAGCTGCTGATTTTATTTCACCTTTTTTGTCACAAGGTAGTGATAACTAACAAATAAAACTTAATGTCACCTTATCATGATGCAAATAAAAATATACTGTACATGTACATAAATGTCAAGATTGAGACGCTGTCTATCATCTCTCACCACTAGCTGGCACCATAGCTTTAAAAATGTAGTGATGTGTCTCGTTTATATCTTGCTAATTAACAAGCCCGCAACCTGATTTTTAACAGAATACAATTATTCAAAGAAAACGAGAAATATTTGGGGCTATAAACTAAAATGAGTCTGAAAGCAATATTCTCAATGGTGACTGGTAAGATACATCCTGCAAAGGGAAACAGATAATAGTTAACAGACTCGAGTTGTTTTTATTAGATGAAAATAAATGGTACTGTGTACAAATGAGACAGTCTGATATTTTTGCTACTGGCTGGGAGATCACCGAGGTTACTATCCTGGATTATGAAGAGGATGAACACCCAATAAACTGCCTTCCTTACTGGGCTTTTCATCCCAAATAAACTCAGAGGCCACTTCAGGTTCATTCCCAAAGAAGCAGCTTTACTGCACCAGCTAATAAATTTCACACAGTCTGTCTCCTTCACTGGCTTCCCTTTTCTCATTAGAGCCTGCTGCTTTCATTGTCTGCTGGCTGGATACAGATGCCCTAAGAGGCAGGGACTTGGTTTCCATTCTCTGACTGCAGTGGTTCTGACATTGCAATAGACTTCATTGCCATGTTCTGCCCCAATTCTTTCAGTCAGTCACTATGGGCTGACCTCACACATGCATTGGCACACACACCCACACATCCAGACGCACACAAAGTTCAAAGCAGGGAGTTACAAGCTAGTCATCTGCTGCCTAGCCTCAGAATAAACCAAACAAAAATTCAGGCAACTGTTGCCAACTGTCTACAAATTTTGTATTTATTTATAGGCTGGGCGAAGAAACACATACATGTTCACATACTACCAAAAACGGAGCAATGTTAATTTACCAATACATCATTTCTGGGACCAATCTGTCAGCTGTGGTCTGAACAGAATACTTCTGTAACATAAAATCTTCCCTAAAAAACCTGAAAGCTCTCTCCTATTATGCAGCAGGTTCTCTGCAGCTGTCCAACCAAAGTCATTCAGAAAGCTGGGACATACAGACAAGATTTCTGTATCAGTAAAGGCAGTCACCTCAACACAACCCTGCCATTTCAGCCGCAGCACCATTAAACTGTATAGCTCACAAAGTTACACATATATATTTTTTTACAATCTTCCATATGACCAGAGAGAAGATAACTTTGAACAACAGTGCTATACATGTTACAAATTCTGCAGTTGGTTCATGAAAATATCTAGGTGATAGCTCTCTCCCTATCACAAAATAACATATACTGTCAGCTATCTAGGAAAAAAGTATTCTGATTTTTACTCTGAAAAAGGTCGCCACCTGTATAATTTTATAGTGACATTTTTGTCCTATCTAACAGGGAAACTGTGAACCTCACCTACACCTTCACTATTATCTAGACCAGTTAGATTCTGTCATTTGCACACTACAGCACCAGTGCCAGGCTAGACTCCAAACCGCTTAAGTACTGCCTTTCCATCCAGCTGAAGACCAGAGCAAGAAACAGCTCCCACACACCAGTATCAAGGAGATTATGCATACAGACTGCACTTATGTTTCCAGGATAATCACTGACGTCACAAAAACACTGTTGCCTCAAATGACAACCAGTTCTGATTGATTTGGAAGACTATGTGTGGAAAGACTTGAGTTAATGAACACAGCTGTAATATATATTCAAACTGGTATGGCACAAATTTTTACCTTCCAAAAGAAAAACAAACCAACGAAAGACTGGAACGTAATGGAAGAAACCCACCTAGATCAAATTCTTTAGGTGTTTTAAATCTCTTGGAGTAGCTTCATATTTGCTAGGGAGTTTTATCCTTCACTGATACAGATATTTTGTGTTTTGGAAAGCCTTATTTCAATCCCATATTGGCCAGTATGTATACAAACATTTCTTCATTTTATCTTGGAACAGAAAATAACAATTAAGAAAGCATTCTTGTTTCTCTTCTAACTCAAAAAATGCCATCAAAGGAACACAGATCAGGATCACATTTGTTCTTTCGGAAGAGGAAAGTTTTCTTTCTTCATTTTATCTGGACTTCTCAGATTCTTGCCGCTGGCAAGCTACACTTGCAAAGTTCACTCTGCAGCCAAAGGTTTTCAGTCTTTGTTTTGTGTAACAAAACCTGTCAATAAACAACAAATTAGTTGCTCCTAGTGTTTTAACAAAGCCATGGGAGCTGACACCTTTTTGCTGTATATGCTGCACAGGACAGACACACTGCCAACATCAACTAATCATAATGTTAAGAACATGGTGGGTTTGCCTTGTTGCAAAGTTATTTTGAGGTCATTTTGGTAGTCTTCCAAATAGTTAACAGGGCAGCCTCTGGTAACTGAGTCAATTCCACAGAATTCAGGACAGACGGCAATGTGAGATGAAGGATCATAAATTGGAGAAAACCTAGTCTTGGTGAATGCAGCAGAGAAGCTTGTAACGGCTGCAGTATAATACAGAAGTGTTAGAGTTAATCCACTGCTATCTGTCTTTATTTTGCTAACCCAGTTGAGTGGACACCACAGCATTGAGACTACATTAATCAAAATTTGGAATGACCTGCTTTTCATTGCAAACTGCAGTTATCTTTCTTTACTGATTGGCCTTGACCTGTCAGCTGCATTTGGTACTGCTGACCCTGGGGGTTCTTTTGAAGAGCCTGGAGTACTACGAAAGGTTGTCTGACTCTGTTCTTGCTTGGTTTAATTCATATTCTGCTCAACATACCCATTTTATTTCCAGTAGAAATTGCTCATTTAATTGCATTGTAAGTTTTATGGGGTATGCCCCAGGCTGCGTTCTTTATGCCAAGCTTCTCAGTATTTATATGTGGAACGGGGGTGGGGGGGGTGGGGGGGAGGAAAAAAAAAAGTCACTCACAAAGCTAGACCAGGCTTCATAATACCACTAGTTTTCACTGATTTAAATTATATACAAAGCTGTTCTGGTAACAAAACAAATGCATATGTCACCATCTGAGGTTTATTTGACAAATGTATTGTTTTTAACGCAATACTTTCAGCACAGGTTCATCCTTTTTTTAGTAATTTAGCAACCCTTTCTTCAAGACTAGTATATATTAAGTCTAGTAAGAGATTTATATTACATCTTCATATATAACCAGCCACAAAGCTGGTTGGATGAGAGCCTTAGTACTACAAACCCAAACAATTCTTACTCAAGAATCCAATATTCTTTCAGATAATACTATTTTAGAGGTGTCAAAAGTATTTGATGTCTTTCTTTGCAAAAGGGATTCAGGTTTGATATCCCAAATCTTGATTCTTCCCAAAGAAATAAAGAAATGATATAATATAGCATAGCATAAATCTGCCTTGTTTTGTTTGCTAGAACATACAAGATTTTAAATCTGACACTGCTTAACCTATTTAATTGGTTTATGTATGAGGAGATGGTTTCAAATATTATGCCACACATAAAAGACAAATTGTACTCTTACAACTAGCATTTAAGTTTGCCAATCCACTTAGACACTGTCAAAAGGAAGACAAATGTTACATGATTTAGGAATGTAATATTAAAAGAAATGCACAAGGTAAACCTTAATTTTTGTTCATATCTTGAATGAATAAATTATTTCAACAAATAGGACTGAATTTATGGGTCAAAATATTTTACTTTGCAATAGAACTGGTATATTAAATCAGTATCATCATTATTATAAAACTGAAAAATTCAGATCCATCATTCAGGCATAATCTAGATCTTGGTCATCCGATCAGTTTTGTAAAGAATGACTCCTTCTTTACCAAGGACCAACTGCAGTGGAATGCTGTGCAAGGATCAGAAATCTGTGTACAATGATAAAAGTCCCGGATTCAGATCTCAGAGCAAAATACTAATGTGGCATTGCAAGTAAGATGTATTTATTGTAAGCATTACTTATTAACATTTAATTAAATTTATTTTGTACTATATCAGCCATCTTATTTTAAAAAAAAAGTAGAGCCTGGAAAAAATACAAATTATAAATATAAAAATAAAATGATGACTAGGGTAAAAATTTTTACAACATATTTTTTAAAACAGGTGATAGTAATAAAAATGGAAGATACAATGAAAAAGTAAAAATAAGGGGAAGCTACAAAATGAGCAAGGCTTCAGTTCATTCATCAGTAAAAGACAATGTCTATCAAGAGATCAGAAAGCAAACCTGGAAACAAAACACCTCCAGATTGTGGAAAAATGCAGCTCGGAATCTGAATTTTGTGAGCTAGGATATAGCACTAGTACAACGGATGTAAGCTTTGGCAGAAATCTTTTAGCCTATCACATAAATATATTTGAGCAAACTCTATATGGCCTCAAGTGTTTATTCTGTTGTTGCATGCTCTAATTTGATAGCAATTCCAGCTGAATTAGTACCAATTACCTTATCTGTAAATACAGTCACAGAAAAGTCCAGAGTCTGAAATTCACCGAGCATTTGTACTTAGAGAAAACAAAGGAGTTTATTTGTTTCTGTAACCTCCCCCCATTAAGTTCATCAAGCCCCTTCTTTCTTATATAATTTTCCTCTGCTATATATAATTTTTAAGAGCAACAGAAAAATAATGAAAAAAAAAAAAGTAAGGTAGTCTTTCTGATTAGCTTGGAGATAATGACTTTTTTTCCTTTGCTGTATCTCACCTAGATTTTTTTTTTTCCAGAACAAAGTCTGTCTGTTGAGCAGTAATTGCTAGGGCAGCATTGCCAGAGTAATAAAACAAACTGCATTAATACTTTAGCATTCAGCTTAACTGCAATGGTAGCACATACATTACAAAAAAGGAAAAACATACACACTTTCCAGATTTGATGAATGTCACAAATTACTGATAACAACATGTGGCAACAGAATAGAAATGAGCCAACAGCTGCAGAGGTTTAAGTCATTTGCACACTGCCTGTTGTCTGGTACCTCCCCTGCTGGAAGTTACCGTCTTCAAAAATAGTAAGGAGAGGGTAACGTGGGCCTACACTTCAGCTGCTTCAATTCACAATCCAACATGTTAAATCATGGGATGTAGGAAAACATCCTCCACTACCATAGCTGAGGTCATAACCAACTACTGCCAGCAGTAAAAAAAATACTAAAATATATACATATATAAAATATCAGCATTATGAAAACAGCATTTTGCCAGATTTTATTAGAAACACACAGATTATTTCCCTCCCCCCCCCGAAGTAACAATGAGCAACTACATATTATTTTAATTTTTCAAAATACTCATAATTCTGTATTTATAACTCAGTTCCTTCCAGAATGGTTAAACACAGCTGATTGTCACAACAAAGACAGAACTCTAGCCTACTCCTCTTCCGCAATCATCCTGCCTAAATTGTGACCTTACAAGACTGAACTGTAACTTAGAAGTAACAAGTTGGCAGTCCTACAGTGTTATGTAGCAAATTTCCTATACAGTCCTCAGCGGAGGCAGTAATACAGAGCTCTAGAAAGAGCAGCAGTGTCCAGGAGAGTCTCAGGAAAGCTTGAGGCAGTTTTGGCAAGGTTGAGGAGACTTTCTGCATTGATGGTATTCATACTGTGGTAAATAATATAGGTTCTGGCATACTAGTATCATTTATGTAAGGCAGCCAACAAAGGAACATGGCCCCTGCTATGAGCAACTGAAGGTTTGTGGGACAGTTATCAAGCCAAGATAATATCTAGCAGCATGTAGTAGGGACATGCACATTCCAAAAGAAACTGTATTTGATACCAAAATACTCCCTTCTCCTCATTACCCTTCACAGAGAAGTAATTCAACAACAGCTGTTTTGGTCCAGTAATTAGCTTTTGTTAGAGTAAAAAGCTTGCTACTGCAGACATATAGAAGTCATGCTAAAACAGCCTAAAGTTTATGTTCTATTCTTACTGGAATACCACTAAGTAAAACCCTAATAACAGGGTGAAACATATACAGATATTTTTCAGCTTACATACTGCCAATTCCCTCAGCTTCCTAAGACCAAAACGCATGTAAACCACTTGGAAACATAACATACTTGTGTTTTAACATAAATGGGATCTCAGATACGGATTTCACCAAAAAAAAACCAAAACCTGAGTTCACAAGGTGAACGGTAGGCAGATTTTAAAACCAATATTGACAGATTTAATCCAAAGGTCAAAACAGGAAAATCCACCTCTTGTCATTGAAATGAACAAAACAGAAAAAGGAAGAGCTTTAGGGCTGGTGGCTGATGTTTCAGCAGTGTTGAAGTCATGTATAATTTAATACTTCATGACTGGCTAATAATACTCTTCTCTGTGCTCCTACCACAAGTTTTGCAATAATGGTCAAGATTTGTGGTTTCTGGCAGTCAGCTTGGAATATTGCCTCGCTGCTCCAGGCCTGATAGAGTAGTCCTAGTTTTCCACCGGGATGTGCTATATAATTGCATCAATCTGCTTTCTGAAACTCTTGGGAGGGTGTTACACCAAAAAAATAGGCAAGACAGAAGCTTTGTTTGGGCACAGGAACACAGAACAGAAGAAAAAATAACTAATTCAGTTAATCCCATAGCTAACTTCACAAGAAGGAGGGAATAAAAGCAACAGGTGTACTAGAAGGTTAGCACATGTCCATATGAAAACATAAAAAGCAGTTAATTCTTGCTTAAATAAAATGGCACCTTTAAATTACAGAAATAGTCAGCTGCATATTTTCTGTACTTACATGTTACAAGCACCTTTCTTGATTTTTAAATAAAATATTGTATACTGATAGACACAAAAATATAAGAAACTATTTTTATCATTGGAAATTCTGTGGTACAACTACAGCCAATATTCAAACTGGTACAGCCTTCTTGGTTGACTAAACTTAGAAACTCCAAAGTCACAGTGTCCCAGATGATACTTCTTCGAGTTGGCCCCTCTGAAGTGAAGCAGACAGACCCATTTATCTGCATGTTTTGAGTAACAAGTCTCTGAAATGGCACCCAGAAAGAATATGAAAATGGGTATTATCGGCAAAATTACTTAGGCCTGCTTAGATTGTAGGCCTCATCCTCAGCCAACATAAAGTACAAGGAATGTACATCAGACAAGAAACTGATTTAGTAACTCTAAAGCCTTTATCCAAAACTTTTTGTATGCTTTGGGGACATTGTTTGACAGTTTATTAATCCCTTAAACACTACAAAATCAAACTATGTTTTAACTATATCTGGTACAAAATACTGTAACTAAGTCCTCTGACATCTGGAAAATGTAGGTTGATGAAATACACGTTAAATGCAGGTGATACAACTACAACAGTGTTATGGTTGCATTAAAAAGGTACTAATTTTTATATTAACTTCACCAAGGGTGACAGGTTTCAGGGGAAACACCACAAAAAATACTTGCCTATCATTTTTCCAAAAGCAAAAATAGCAAAATTTTAAATCTGAATTATTCCAATTTACACAACATAACTTGTTTGAAAGTTACAGCCTTAACCATTAATACATTTTTATGAATTAGATAGTTGACCTTATGTTAGATTTCTCTTGCATAATCTATCTGCTTATATTACCATCCTCTTATTAACACATAGAAAATGATTAATTATATGGCCAATGAATTCAAACCATGTGTGTCCTGAAGGCAGAAATGTCATCAGGTTATATATTGCCATAAATATTTCCACTACTCAGCATTTTCCAGCTGTGTTTCTTGCACATGACCTACAATATTTGGTAAACAAGCATGTGCAGCCATTTCTGTGGCAAATACTCTAGCATTACACGGTGTGTTTTTTTAAACTCATAACACAATTTTCCATGGAACACATTAGATCACACACTTGACGTCTCTGAATGTACACATGACTAACTAGCAGCCACAGTTTCCTCACTTTTGGCTATATTCTCCCAGCAGTTTTAATATATTTCTCTTAATTAAGTGATTTAATCAGCCACGAGTATATTAGTTCTTGACATTCTCTAGAGTTTTATTCTACTTGCCCACCATCTCCACTGAACTCCTGGTATTGGTCAGTACAATCATTTTAAATGTAGTGAAAAAGAATTATAAGATACTTAGCAGAAACTATTATAATGCTTATGATACTGGTTTAAATTAGAACCACTCATATTTTAGGGCATAATATTTTGTATTTAGCAATACCTATTCCTAACTAAATAAAAAATTCTATGTTAGGAAAGAAAAAAGAAAACTTGTATGGAATTCATTATGAAGAATTGATGATTTTTTTCAAACAGATACACCTTAATGTTCCAAATACAAACATTAGCACATGTGGTATTACCCTCTGGAATTTAAATGTATTTTGGCAGCTTTTGAAAGACACAACCTTTTTCACATGTGTTTCATGCTATATATAAAGAACTGTATATATGTCCTGGCATCACAGTAACCTAAAAATCTCAAATACATGTTATTAAATGAATAAAATGTTTCTCAGCAGCAACAGACTAGAAGATAATTATGTAAAAAATAAATTAAAAATATCAAGTCAGGTATTTTGAAATATCTGACTTGCCAGCAGAGTGTAATACTTAAAAGTGGAGTACAATTTACAAACTGATTAAAACATAGCTTGCCATCAAAAAGCATGATCCTAGCAGCTTAAGGATAGCTGGAAGAGTAAGTACAGGGAAGGAATCACCTACGTAGCTTTGTTTTTTAAAAAATCCTGTCTGTGGCAGTTGTTGGCAAAGTAGTTGTTAGGGTAGCTACAGTGTATACGAGATAAACAGTTAAAATTATGTTTGCTATAAATCACAGTCTGAAGAATGCGTGCAAATTCAATTCAGAAAAAAAAGTGAGGGGTTTTCATGTTTAGCAGTCAGAAAAGGCATTCTGAGCCACGCCAAACCAGTGCCAGATGTAAGGCTAACTATTGGCTGAACACTGACCATGTGTCTGGGCCGTGTGGCTATGAAAACCCCTCCCAGAGCCAGATCTGCATTGCAGTCAAGGAAAGAACAAGATTTATTTCCCCTGCCCTACTCTCTTGCATAGATACGTAGGCAAGCAGGAAATCCACCTGCAGTTCCTTGCCTTAAAAAAAATGTACCAAATAATACTATTTAGCTAGCTGTACAATTACTGCTAACTGTTGTTTTCCAAATCTTAGTAACAAAGAATGAACACTTAAGATAATCATACGCTACATTTTACAATTTGGATTTCAAGAACAGCAGATATTACCTGCTACATCCTCCATTTTTCTTATTTCTTCTACATCTCAAGTTGTTTTTCTTCCTGTGTAAACATGAATTCTGATTAAAAAAGATTCTAGAAATCTTGTATTTCTTACCTTTTCCCCAGTTGTGATGATCCTATTACACAAATCTTAGCACAGCTGACTCCTCATGCAATGGCATGTCAAATACAACATCTTACATTGCATTTTACCTGGGGTTTTCAACTGTAAGTGGCAATCACATTCTTTTTTCCCGTAGCAATACATATACTGCTATTTGATCTACATTTAGAGAAAATGTATGTTTGCTAACAAAAAACCCCCTAGCATCAACAAAGTATATTGCTTTTAAGAAAGCCCTAAATTTACCCTGGAGCCTTGTGTAAATCCAGCAGCAAAGAACATTGGGCATACAATACATTATCTCAAGTAAGCTCCTAAAATAGGACTGTTGACCCTTTAACATGACACCCTTACACTTTGTCTAGGGCATAATTTTGCTAATAACAGAATTCCCCCTATCCTAAGATCTAGACAACAAATGTGAAATTCTTGTGCACAAAGTTACAGAGCCAACTATGTTATAATGGCATCTCAGCAAGCTCTCTTTCCTTCACTGCTAGAGGTTTTATTGTTCAGTTACTCCTAATATCATTCCCAATACACACATCTTCCTTTAATTTTTGCCAGAGGGTTCAAGCAAATAAAATTTTAAGAAAATTCAGTTAAAACATAGAGAGAGCAGGTTATGGAGTAAAATAGAGTCTAATATAATCAGATTTAATTAGCATCCAAAGAAGAGCAAAGCAAATGGGAAAAAATGTTTAGGAAACTATTCCTTTTTATAGCAATCAAAAATGCAGGATTCTTTGCCATATTACATATCTGGTACAAATATTAAATATTCTAAAGGATATTTTATATATAGATATAATTTGTAGAAAGAATTAATCCCATGTCCCTGAATGAAATGAAAATATACAAAGGGAAAGCAGTATAAAAGTATTTTTGAGCCAGTTGCTAATTGTTTGATCTCTCTCATTTCCTGGATCACAGCTCCGAGATGTAGCTCTTGAGGAATACAAGTCATGCAAAATTATCTAAAGTCTCTGACAGATGGGAGTCTAACAGACTCAAGCCTAACTTGCAAGAGTTTGGTGTTATTTCCCCAAATGTTTGCTGGAGAGTACTAAACCTGTTCTAGGCTGGTGGACAAGTATGTGTGTGTGTGTGCTTCAAACTAGCTCATAGACTGACACATTACTTCAAATGCACCTTTATCAATTATTAAAGTTAACACAGGAGACTATAAATTGAACCAGCTGATGTATCTAAATGCATTCAGTGACTTCCACAGGAAAAACCAGACAGAAAGTGGAAATGCTATCTCAAACCACTGCAAGTAAGTCTTCCAGAGACTGCCAGAGTTCTGGGGCACAAAACATTTGAATTGACACAATCTGAACTAGAAAGGGTCTTTAGGATTTGTTGTTTCTGGAGTGTGTGTGTATACAAATGTATGTATGTATATGTGTATACATACAAAGAGCATTCTTAACAATTTCTGAAATACAGCAAATACTGTAGCATAATCATACTATTAATTCTGATATCAAGAATCAGGTTATTGGTTCTATGTATTTTTTAAGAAATGAAGTAAAAGATTTTCATGCACCCTGCACTGCGTACAAGCATTGCCAAAATGTCACCAGACTTTACAATAATATATTATCCTGTCTTTGTTCACTGAAGCTCAGCAATTTAAATTAGAGATGAAAACAATTGTTTCTAAATGAAGAGGATAGCAGAAGCTGTAGTTGCTCACACAATAGTCAAGTGTCTGCATAACACTTGGCCATGTTTAAAAACACCATAAAACACCATATCTCTACAACCCAGAAAAAAGAACTGAATGTTAAACAATCTTTCGTCCTGAAGCTCACACAAACATTTTACTATACAGCACTCAGGCCTTCTTATTAAAATTGTAGTTTGTGTCCTTTTCAAAGTATGAAACGTAAATATATTCAAACCAACTACATTTGCAAAACTATCACAATGCTAACATTTAATTAATAATGAGTCCATTTGTTTCTGCAGTCTAAGAGGCTCATGGAAAATATACTTGGTTCAATGAATTGGCTCCATTAACATTACTATTCTAGAGACTAAAATTCAAGATCAATTTCATATTTGCATCTTAATCTCTGTATAACACTAAAAAAACCTTTGGACAATTTCACCAACAATATTTACATATCCAAAGATTCACTTCACAAATAAATGCCATGTAAGAATCAAGCATAAAAACCTCCAACAAACCCACAACAAAAAAAGGCAATGAAGAGAAACTGACATTTCAATATAGAAGTTAAAAGCCTTTCCCACTTTTTTGTGAACCGGGTACAAACTACTGTTCCCTTGGCTTACAGTGAGGAGAGTATGTGTTTGCAAAACTGCTAGGTGAAAAAGAAAAGCATGTTAGCCATCTGCATAGATCACCAATACTGCATCTGCTACCTAATATGAAGCTTCATCTGACTATGAAACTACATCAGCCAGAATAGATACAGGTGTATTAAATGCTACATTTTCTCTTAAGGAAGGAATAGGTGATCCAAAATGGGAAGCAATATTCTACTAGGTAACAACCAACCTGAAACCACTTTACTAGCAGAAAATCGTTTGCCTCAAAGATTATGATTTTTTATCTAAGACCTCAAACTTGTGGAAAATTTTCATGCAAATCTTTGTAAAATGTACATTTCCCTCATTTACTGGCTTGTCTTTTATGTCAGTGCAGTAAGCACATTATAAAATTACTACATTCTGTACAATTGATTACACATAGAGGATGATCATGAACTGAAAATGTAGAATTCAAATGTGATCTGGGTATGGCTGTGCAATCAAATGAGACTGCAAGACAATCAGCCTCCATGAGTGACACTTAACTGTGAAATGAATGACAATCAAACCAATAAAGGCATGATATTCTTCAAATTCGGTGAGGCAGCTCCTGTATAAATTATAAGAACCTTTGAAAGTGAGAGACTTATTTAGCCAGTACTATTGTATGTCTCATAGTATTCTCACCCTGCGGGTAACAAGCAATGTAAATGACACATATGTGAAGAATTTTATTTGAAAAAAAAAGTTAAATTATGTGGTTTAGTCGGTTGGGAGAAGGAAGATGAGAAATTGTTGGTTTTGGCGTCAGTGCGAAAAATGTCTGGAGGCTGCTGAGACTTCCAGTGAGTTTTACTTTCTAGGAAGTCACCTACCTTCTCACAGAGATCAAAATATAGGAATAATCTAAAAACTTCTTTCAACTTCTGTACACAATAGTAGGAAAATATTTCTAAACCTTTTGAGAATTTCTCTACTTATTAGGAAAATTCTCTTTAGTTAATCAAACAGGTTTTGACACATTTGCATAAAGAAAAGATGCTAATCTGAAACTCAAAAGATTAAATTTTTTTCTTTTTTTTTGGTAGGAACTGCAGCGTAAAGATATAAGGAAATTAAATCAGCAGCTAATACTAAACTTGTGGTGATTCATAACCCAGCCAAGCGTTTCACATGGAGGGGAGCCACCAACAAGCCTTTCAGTAAAGCTACATCAATTCATTTACTCCTTTATGTAACGTATTTTTAAAGGGGGTAAGTGCCAGCACCTCCTGTCTGGGTTAGGTCATCATACTGAAATAGCTACTGGTACTGACAGAAAGATAACCAAGACTGAAGAAACTTTAAGGGCAATTTTTTAGAATGCTGTTTTTCCTGATGTCATTTTCCGGATAAGGAAAAAAATTTTATGTATGGGCTTAACTGTGCTTTATTCTGTACAAAATTCCTAGAGAAGACCCTTTCTTTTAAACTCTCTATACTAGTTTATGATGACAAACGCCATTAAGAGACACACGCAATGTTTCTGCTTCAGAAGACATGGAGAAGTTTATAAAAATTGTTTGGTTTTGTTTTGGTATTCAACCAGAAATACACTAACCTACCCTCGCTTTCGAAGGGTGAATGCTAAACAGTCTCTGGAGAACAAGCCTTTTAGTTGCCCCTCTGCAGCATCTCCAGGATAAAAACAGTATGTGGAGACGTGTAACTTCTTTCAGAAGGTCCTGGGCGCCTCAGGCACGCCCTGATACTCCTGCAGAAGTCCTCTGGAACCACCACAGTCCCTCCTTTCCTTTTCCTTCCTACAGAGTATTTTAACCCGCCTGATGGCGTCTCCCTCAAGGCCACTCCGACGGCTCCCCCGTCACACGGCAGCCCGCCGGCCGCAGACAGACACGTACCACCCCGCCAGCGGCGGGCAGCGCGCGG
>JAVJGI010000064.1:18081527-18127205 GCA_035590275.1 Ibycter americanus | reverse complement strand
CCCCGGCGCGGCCGCCTCCTCCGGTTAGCTTTTCTGCCGCGCTGCGGGCCTGGCTTTCGCTGCGACATGGCGCACTAGCCCGCAATGGCGGCCGCTGGCAGGAAGAGGGAGGGTGCGGGCGAGGCTGCGCTTCCGCCGTGCGGCCCCGCGGGCACAGCGGCTGCCGCCGCCATTTCGTTGCGCTCCAGAACGTGGGCGGGGGAGACCTGGCCTTCGGCTTGGGACAGGGCTGTGGGTAGCAGAGCCCTCCTCGGCTATCCTGGGGGACACTGAAACACTTAGGCGCGTATTTGGGTGAGTGGAGCCCCACACGTGCGTGTGTCATTGTTCTGTCCTCCCTGTGCGGCCCCCCAAGTAAGCTAATCGGAGTAGTGCTCTAGAAATAATCTTTTCCCATTCGTTTTCCTGGAGACAGACTTCTAAAGCACTAAGGTCATTTAGTGCGGAACGCTGCTTCTCGCTTAGGAATGCAGGTTGCAGCGCCTTCCCAACATCCCCCCCGCCCCCCTTTCCCGAGGGGAATTAGCACGTGTAGCGAACTCTTGCTGCCTGGGGAGGTGGGGGAAGGCATAGTGCAAAGGCTCTCCTTCCCTTTCTCCACTCCCCCAACTAATCATGCACAAGAGCCACGATGTTCGATGGCAGCTCGCCATGATCCTGGTGAGCAACATGGCGAAGCAGTCCTGCAGAACCTTGGTTTAGATTTTCCTCAACTTGAATGAAGTCGAGATCGAATGCAGACTAGGGCAATCATCCACATTCTACGTGAAGGGAAATACTGTCATGATATCCCCCTTTGTTTTCTTTCCTCTCTCCTCAAAACCTAATTTTTTTTTTTTTCCTCAAGTATTTCAAGTAAAGTATGGTGAACAAAAATGGTGCAGGGTTTTTGCGTGAGTTTGTTGGGTGTTTTTTCCTTTTAATCTTGACCCCTTTCATTGTAAGCTGAAAATTGAGAACAGAGAAACCAACAAGTCATGCTAGTTTCTGTTCCTGCCTTAAAAGCAGAGAAGAAACTGGATCCCTTAGCAAAACGGCTAAAAATAACTTTTCCATGTAAGCAATTGTTTTAGCTGCTTCAGGGTTGTTGAATAGTGTGACAACTGGGACCAATGATGAGTTCAAAGCAGTTGAACATGCTTCAGTAAAGGTTGGAAACCTGTCACATAAGTTATGAAGCTAATACCTTCTTGTTTTTTTCTCCCAGCAGACTTTCCTATTGGCGTTGGGAATAAACTGCCAGCACACTTAGAGCTGAAAATCTGTTGTTTTGCTGTTTTAACTCTTAGGTTTGGCACGAGAAACTGTATGCACATTAGGTCCAACTTTAGCTATTTACAGAAAAGACCAATGCATGTCTATAGTATTCTCTGAATGGACAGGTAAACTTCCATCTTGGGAATGTTTGTTTGGCCTCTCTTAATTTGTCTCTCTGTAAGAGATCCACTAGCATTGTAAGTTCCTTTGAGTAATGAGGCATCTCCTAGTGACTTCTCATTATAACCAGCAGATTTGTTGTGAGATTACTTCCAGTTCTGTAGTTAAGTTGCAGTATACAACTGTTTCAATGCTGGCTTAACTCAGCTGGTAAAAATGTTCTGAATATTTTTATCTAGAGTTGAATATTTTGTTGATGTTAAGTACCAGAAAGAAGCTTAATATTGACAGCTTTTTGGGTTTTTAACAGCATTCTATAAGGAAAAGTAGGAATAGGGCCAAACAGCAGAGCTGTGTTCCACTTCAGCTGATGGTTGCACATTAGCAAGGAGACAACTCTCTTGACCATCATGGTCTTCTGAGGCCATAATGGTAGAGACTCTGCCTGAGAGCTTTATGTTGGCCAGCATGGAGCCTCATGGGGGAAAGCAGCAGGTGACAAAATGAGAGAGGGATTGCACACTTAAAAAGAGTACTTAAATAGGTTTATTCCTTTCCTCTGTAACAATTCCAAAAGTTTTATTTTGCCATGCAGCTGCTTATTTAAAAGGCCTTGAATTGTTGACATTCTGTTTCATACCTCTTCTGTATGACTTAAGGAATTGAACAGCTCCGTTGAAACACTTGGTATCCTAATACCTCCTAAGTCAAACTGATGGTTGATTTAGAGGATTTCACGAGCATTGTGTAAAGAGGAACTTAAGATAATACAAACACTTTGATGTTACTTCATAAAAACTTTAAAATTTTTAATGCATTGAATCATGGTACTCGTGATTTCATGGTTTAATTTGAATCTGGATTTTAACATGGAATTATATTAAATAATTAATTTCTACTCTGAATAACAGTACATACTATTAGTCATTAGTAGAGACCTGCCTGCTTTTTCCTATGCAGTATTTGCAGGAATAAAACTTAAAACCAAAAAACCCACAAACTTAATCTTCTAAATATCAATGATTTTAATGCAGCACAGCTCTAGTTTTACAGAAGCATGTTATTTAGTTGACAGTATTGTGTTTCGGCTACTGTAATAAAGTTTCAAGAAACATCCAAAATAGTGATGAGTTGTAGCTAAAGATAACTAATATAGTACAGTAAGGCAAGTAACTTAATGATCTCAGAAAACTTGACATAAAGGCTAAAGGTAACATGGTTTTTTTGAGTGCTTAGATATGGATTCATTCACTAAGCTTATCTTGTGAAATACTTGACTATTGTTACCTTGTGAAATACTTGACTATTGTAATGATACGTCCGTAATTTAATACTTACTGTGAAAAATGTGGCATGTGAAAAATAGTACAGGTTAGTAATCAAATACATCACTTGGAAGCAAAAGTAATGCACATGACTAGTGCTAAAGATTGCTGAGGCTCAACTTGAAATTTCTGATGTTGCAAGAATAGAATCAGTAAAGGGTTCTTGCACTGGTGTTGCATTTTTCAATACAGAAAACATTTAACACATCCTCTAGTGTTCCAATTCCAGGCTGCTGGATCACTGATTATAATAGGTTACACGTAAGATAATTCTAACAAGGAATATTTGCAAAATGTTAAATAATTGGGGGCTTAAAATCTAGAGAAGTGGCATTTGATTTACATAGTGGGTTTGGGTATCAAAGGTGGAATTTGCTTGCCCTGTGCCAGTGGTATTCATAGTTATGTAAGACAGTAATCAACATAGGTTGTTTCCTACGTTTTTACGTTAGTTTGTACCTAGTTATTCTGACAGTTGTAAAAAGAGCTTTACTGGGATAGCAGATGTTCTGCAGCTGCTCTTAATTGTGAGCAAAACAGGTTGAGGACTTTTACTCTATCCTTTTAAATACTGGTTTTTTTCTACTTTCAACCCTCTCCCATTTCCTCCTATAAAGCCACACCCGTGCACTGCAGCCAGAGAAGGCCCTGCTTCACAGGAATGGGGGTAAGTACTGACTTATCCAACCTGTTTTCTAGGTTTCCTAGATTTAAAGAAAGGCTGAGTTAGAGTACCCTTCCAAAATGGCTGCTATTAAGGAAGAGAGAGATGTGGAAGACTACAAGAGGAAGGGAAGACGATCTTCACAGGTGAGAGGATTGCGCTTTTTTTATCTAAAAAAGTAGCTTTAAGGGGAAAAGAAGAAAAAAACCCCCAGACTTAACCATTTCTATCTTACGTATTAATTCATAGCTTTTTTTTTTTTCTACCTTCTTCATCCCCGTATTAGCGGAGTAACTTTAAATTGCAGTGTATTACTTAGAATTTTAAGGGGTGGGGTGTTAAGCATAGTGGGGAAATCTTGCTTTTCTAGTTTTCTGTTTTAACAAGACTGATTAAATGTATGTTTGTGATTAAAGCAAGGTGTAATTATTAAGAAATTCATGCATCTTCAGAGTATCGGCAGGAACTTGATTCCTTCCTATCTTCAAAGTCCTGTTTTTAGTGGGAATGAAGACAGGTTCTTTTTTTTCTTTTTTAAATAAAAAATGGTTGCCTAATAGTCACTGCAAATGAAAGTGAGGCTGTACTAAGTAAAAATAACTGTTTTCTTTTGCTTCTAGCAGAAATACCGTAGACTGAATAAGGTGCGTAGTATAGAGAAGATGTTGGGGCTGTTCTGGGAGGATGGGAGCTAGTTACTTTGGGGCAGGGTGTGGAAGTGGGAGGGGGGGAAAAAAGGTTTGATACCCTCCAGAAAATAAACTCAATTTTAAGATTAAATATGCTTTATATAGCTTATAACTGAGACATTTTCTGATTGTTTTGGTTTTATTTGTTTGCTTTCTAACATTACTTTTCCAGGGTGCCTGAATATTTTAGCTAGATCAAACCAACTTTTTCGGGAATGATACACTACTGAATGTGGGAGGGCCTGTACACTTGAATTAAGAACAAACCTTGCCGGAATTGCATGTATCTGGTAGCCTGTGGTTATTTTGTATTGAAGCAAAGTCCTTCTGGAAGGAATGTTGCAACTGTCTCATTGCTTTGGACTTTGGATAAACTGTAAACGGGTGGGGAGTGGGGGTCACTCAGCTCGTACTAAATAAGCTCTTTTAGTGTACAGTACTAGCTTGCCCTGGAATGTACTTAAAAGCTATTAGGTTTCTAGAGAAAATGTTTCACAGAGAAAGCAGATGAGGGGTCCCAGTTTCTGTAAGCGTTCCCGTTTCAGAAGGCTGTGTAGGATTGGACTGCCTGGGGGCCAGAGCAGCCTCATCTGTACAGGTGTAGCTGCAGATAAGCGTAGGTGTGCCAGGCATTTTGTGGACGCTTGCTGGTGTCCGTAGAGGTACAATGCACGGGAGGACTCAACCTGAAAACTGTGCCTTTAGAGAGAAATGCTGCCACTCCGAAAGGCCGGTTATTCAAAACCCCTGCCATATGAAAGTTAAGTTGATAGCTAACTCGGAATTAAGGCAGTGCGTATCTGCAGCAGTGCTGTCAGAAGGTCTTGGGATTTCCGCAAAAATGAGAATTTTTACAGGAGCCCTGCGGGGATGCTAGTTGCCATTTTTTCTTCCTCAGTTAGGAGAGAGGTGTGGTTAGACTGCGCTGAGTGTTCGGGGTTTTAGGTAGGAAGGAGGAACCAGTCGTTCGATTTTGAGGGCGAGAAAGGCTCCCCGGCAGTGCCGGCCTCTCCCTGCCCTCCTCTGGGGCCACCGCCGCGCCGCGCCTTGCCGTGGGGGCGGCGGGACACTCCCATGGCGCCACTGCGGCGCTGGGACTTGGCCTCCGGGCCGGCGGCTGCTGCGCGCGCCTTCCCGCTCCCCCGTGGCCCCGCCCTCCGGCTCCATATTGAGGGTGGAGGAGACGAGATTGTTCACAAAATGGAGGCGGTCGGTGCTGCGCAGAGCTCAGGCTTGAGGGGGGAGGTCGCTAGTTAAGGCTGGAGGGAAAGTTCCCTGCCTCCTCAGAGCCTATTATGTTTTGGGAAGCCCCTTAAACTGCTTGGGGGGAGAAGTGAAGCTTCTTGCCAGCTTGCTGGCTGCAGGCAGGCTGGGCATTCTTACAGCTTATTCCGCCCCCTGCCCTGCGACCGAAGGAGCACTGCAAAATGGTGTGATGGTCTGCAGTGTGGGCTGAGTGGGAGGGAGCCTGCTGTTCTTGTTGACGCAGTTGTGATAGTTACACTAGGGAGGAAGGGAGACATGGGTTGTGCAAGGTTTGCTGCCCAGGAGAGGCTACCGTTATAACTAACTTGCAGCAGCAGGACTGAGAAAAAACATCTTGTGTGATAGAGGACAGTACTGTGAAAACCCTAGAGATGCTTATCCCTAGTGAGACAAAAATGCCTGAAAAAAACCCAACTAATTCCCTAAGAAAATGTTGCCTTTTATTTCTGTGGAAAGTTCCTCTAACATAGGTGTGTCCTGAGGATAACTTGTCTCCACTAAGAGAGAAGCTGTAACAGCAAGTGTTTTTCCTCCCCTATGATAATGGCAGTTCAGTTGTGCATAATAAAAATAAGCAGAAAAGGACATCACTTTTCCTTTCACGAGTGACCTGAAGAATTCTGTGGTCATTCTTTTAAGGTGAAAGCAGTCTTGAGTTGCTAAAGCCCTGAGGGGTGTCAGAGAACTGTGAGAAGTCTGTCCAGTGTTTCCTTACATAAGTTGTTTGGTTTTGAGGAGTCTAAACCATACAGTTTCACATAATAGATTTCCTTTAACATGCATAGGACAGTTTGAAATACTTAATGTTCCCAGCTTTAACATAACCCAGCTAAAAATTAAGTAGCGTTAGTAGATTAAAAAAACCTTAAAAACATTATTAGCAACAGAAAACAACACTTTGTTCAACCTAAAGCGGTTTCTTTATACAGTAGGTGTGTTGCCCTATAAGATAATAAGTTTACATATAGTTAGAAGGGAGATTTATTTTTTATTAATACTTCTGTAGTCCAGACCACTTGGAAGACAGTAGAAAACAAACTTCATAGTCACGGGACCACTGACTGTCAGTCATTTATATAATGTTCCTGTAGTAACAAAGTTAGTGCTTTAAATTCAGGGTTGTTACTGAGAATCCAGGGGCTCTTTCTTGCTAAGTTTAGCAAGTGTAAAGGCAGGGATTTGCTTCCCAGACAGCTTTTCACAATCTTAGGCATTGTTTCCTGTAGTACAGCCTGAACATTATAAACTAATGGTTTCCTAAAGCAGTATGTAACAAATTTTCTTTTGTCATGTATTGCTTCACAGTATTTATTGCTCTTTAGGGTGGTTGTGTTGCACTCAAAGGGACGTATGCTCTTCTTACCAGCTCTAGCACACACCCCCACCTCAATTTAAACTGTAGCAGATGTTAAAGTACTTCATCTTCAGGTTTGAAGCAAGACTTCTACATGTAGAAGTCTCTGGCTCGTTATACGTAGTTCAGCTCACGGGCTAATGCTGCACCTAGCCTAGGCTAACCCACTGCAGCAGAAATAGTGAAGCCTGTTCAGCATTCATGCTGCAGAATTGAAGTCGTATGCAGCATAGCTGGCCAACATCTTGTTGTGAAGTGTTTTACATGCACAAAAGTACCAGCTTGCTAAAAAAGATTTTAAGCTAGTTGCTTTTTATAAGACTTTTCTGTCTTGCGGATGGGAGAAAATTGTAAAATAATTTTTCATAAACTCCTGTCAAATGTAGGGGGCTATTCCCTGCCTAACTAAAAAAAACCAAACCTGCAACACCGAAGGAGATCAGAAACACTAATGCACTTGTAAGCCCACTTTAATTGCACTATAGAAAACTGGACTCTGAAAATTAGCATATTTTAAAATGTGTCTGGTCATGTATAGCTGATATTGTAAAGAGCTGATATTGTAAAGAGCTTCAATTAAACCCATTTGTTTTACAATGCTTGTTAAGGTTATTCCAGTAGTTGTATGCGCTGCTGGTCATTGATTAGTCGTCATTCAAGACACTTTTTTATCTGTAAGATGTAAGTCCATGTTGATGCACATTTGAGAGATATTCCCCGTAACACTGAAAACCACGTATGTACTTCTGCTTTTTTGCTTCCATGCACTCAACCTACAAAATTATCCTGACTACAGCTTGCAATTTTAAGGAATTAAGAACGGATAAATTTCTTCAAAATGCATTAAAATAACCTTTCAAATGGATGTCCCAAAAGACTAGACACTGAATTTGCACAATAAACTTTTTTCCTTGTGTTCTTATATTTTTCATAGTTTCTCATGATTATGCTTCATAAAGTATTAGAACTTCCCTTTTTCTAGCAGTGCTTCATTGCTAATCCCTGCAGAGCAATAGGCAGCTCGAACATAAGATAGGTATAGAATGAATGCACTTTTGGGGAATGGGGAACAACCAAATTATTTAGTACATTGAAATCTCTTTATTGTTGTTTGCATTTGAGCAATCTTTAAGTTGTTAGTTAGTTAGTGTTTTAATTAAAATCACACCTCATTAAATGTTTACTATGCTGCTGTCTAAACCCATTAGAAGTCGTCGTTTTTGTGTAAATGTATTCCACCTACTTGTAGTTATAATGTACACAGATAATATTTAGTAAATCTGCAAAATTTTAGCACTGTGGTTTGTATTCAAAATATATTTTTGATTTTTGATTTTGTAGGGCCATGAGCCAAAGGAGCCAGAGCAGTTGAGGAAGCTGTTCATTGGAGGTCTGAGCTTTGAAACAACAGATGATAGCTTGAGAGAGCACTTTGAAAAATGGGGCACACTCACGGACTGTGTGGTAAAGTGTCAAATACTAGTTTGTGCTTTTGAAAGGATATAGGTACTTAACCTAGTACAGAAATGTAGAGTACCCCCTATGTTTTTGCAGGTGATGAGAGACCCACAAACAAAACGTTCCAGAGGCTTTGGCTTTGTGACTTACTCTTGTGTGGAGGAGGTAGATGCTGCCATGAGTGCTCGACCACATAAGGTTGATGGACGCGTGGTTGAACCAAAGAGAGCGGTTTCGAGGGAGGTAAGTCAGTTGACATTATTTCCTAATCTTTACCTAGTAATTTAAAACACTGAATGTCCTTTTTGGTGTTTTAGGATTCTGTAAAGCCTGGGGCACATCTCACAGTAAAGAAAATATTTGTTGGTGGAATTAAAGAAGATACAGAAGAATACAATTTAAGGGAGTACTTTGAAAAATACGGCAAGATTGAAACCATAGAAGTCATGGAAGACAGGCAAAGTGGAAAGAAAAGAGGCTTCGCTTTTGTAACTTTTGATGATCATGATACAGTTGATAAAATTGTTGGTATGTAACTCTTTAGTGAGAAATGACTTACAGGATAAAAGTGTTGTGGTAGATTGCAGAACAGCAGTGTAGAATGTAAGCTGTTGGCATAACCAGCTGCTTTTCTATTGCAAGAGATGGGGTACATCTATGTTCCTTTTGAAAGTGTGGTCATGCCTTATAGTAGCTTTCTGTGAGAGTTTTACAGTGTATTGCTTTCAATGATTTATCTTTCCTATTTCACAATTTTTCTCTAGTTCAGAAATACCATACTATAAATGGACATAACTGTGAAGTCAAAAAAGCACTCTCAAAACAAGAAATGCAGACTGCTAGCTCTCAGAGAGGTGAGTTTGGAGTTGTGCATGGTTATTTTATGTAACTGGTTTTCAATTAATGTAATTTAAGTAAAATATTTTGTAGGTCGTGGGGGTGGCTCAGGCAACTTCATGGGTCGTGGAAACTTTGGAGGTGGTGGAGGAAACTTTGGCAGAGGAGGAAACTTTGGTGGAAGAGGTAAATGACGGGAATGTTTATATAGAATGTGATTTCTGTTTTTCTACTTCCTGTGCCGGTTGGCTTAAACACTTAAATGTTCAGGAAAACATTCTTATCTGTTTTGTGTTCCAGGAGGCTATGGGGGTGGTGGTGGCGGTGGTGGGAGCAGAGGAAGCTTTGGGGGTGGTGACGGATACAATGGATTTGGTGATGGTAAGTGTATTGTTCACTGTTTTTTGGTTTGGTTTGGCTTTTTTTCCTTTCCCAATGTTACAACCAGCCGTAAGTCTTGCCTTCACCTTGGAAATGAAGTCGATTTTGGTGATAATATTGTAGAGCTATGAAGAGTAAAAGTTTTTTGCTTTCCCCATGAAATAATGAGTGGAAAAAATACTCCTCTGTATTTACCCTTTGAATAACCTCATGTAGTGAGGTCATGCAGCAGCTGTTTATGATTATTGAGAACTGAATGAAGATTCAGGTGTCAGTTCAGATGACTGAAACTGAATAAAGCAGTGACCAACTAACATACCAGAAATCTTTTCAATCAACTCTTAAGATTTTCAGGACTCAGTAGTATCTTTTTCATGGTGAAGTTTTGAATGAGTATCCAAAATGCATCTGAAGAGAACTATGGGAATTACCAAATGGCTGTGGAAGTAGCATTTCAGGGGCGGGGCGGGCACATGATGCAAGGGAAGTAGCATGTAGTTACTTGTGTATGTTATGCGTATATATAAGCAGATACATATAGTGATGTTGAGTTCTTTGGAGCTATTTCGCAGTCTGGAACTACTCCCATCAAAATGTTGGAGACCAGATCAGCATCTGGAGTACTAAGTCTTCCAGATACACTTTATGTGATCAGAAAAAAGGAATGTCCAGCAGCTTTGACACACATGTAAATAAAGCTGTCTAGATAAAAACTGTAAACCAGAATTCTTTTGAGGGCTTTGCCTACTTAAATGATTTAAGTTCAGAGGAATAAAGAGGATGACAACACGGTACTGACAAAGCCATTTGTGTAAAGAGGCAGTTACTACATGTAATGGATGGTGGTGGTAGCAGCATGTCTGTGTATTTTCTGTGAGCCAGAATTAATTTCTTAAATATTGTGCTTCAAGGTTCAGAGTTTTTTTTGTTTGGTTTAAATACTTTAAATAAGTGATGCAACTGCAATGAATATAATACAGAGAAAACACTGTGGAACAGTTTTATTGTGGGTTTTTATTGGTGTTTTTGGTTGGTTTTGTTAGTTTGTTTTGCCTTTTTTTTTTTCTTTTTTTTTTTCTTTTTTTTTCTTTTTTTTTTTGTTAAATGGACCTTTCCTTACCAATATTTAGCTTTGGTGTGTTCAGTTTGACTCTTCTTTTATTCAAAGGTGGCAACTATGGAGGTGGTCCTGGCTATGGCAGCAGAGGAGGTTATGGTGGTGGTGGAGGACCAGGGTATGGAAACCCAGGTGGTGGATATGGAGGCGGAGGAGGAGGATATGATGGCTACAATGAAGGAGGAAATTTCGGTGGTGGTAAGATGTCAGCTTTAATTAAACATCCATATTTCTTAGGCAAATCTTAAGTTGTACAACGCCTGAAGTATGATGCTGCATAAAATGGGTTGTGCACTTAGGGCTTAATGTAGAATGCTGTGTTACATAAGGAAAGTTCTTTTCCATCTGAATCAACTTCGATACAGCGTACATTTTTTTGCCTGGAACTTAATTTTCAAAAAGCAGCAGCTATAAATCTGTGTGTGGAGGTAGAATAGAATTCTGAAGCTTTTTTGACCATTTGAAGTACGCTGTTGCTGTCAGATACCAGTTCACATCATGTAGATTGCATACTCCTTTGTGAAGACTATAAATCTAAGCTTATATAAGCTTTTTTACCGTTTGCCCCAAGTTTGGGGAGTTACACTGCAAAATCTGCTGCATACTTCGTGATAGCCTCTCATGTGTATACACAGCGTGCCAGTTACAGTTCTATCAGTTTTCAGAGCAAATAAACTGTTCGTGGTTCATGTTACTGTCACGCATGTGGAGTGTTGGGCAGTGGAAAAATGATGGTGAAACATACATGTTTTTCTGAGTTTGGAGGCCTTAAATTTGGCCTATTGTGTTAACTTCTTATTTGCCTACTCAACTCTATAAATTTTCTGATACGGTGTAATGTTTTTCATCCTGAATGAAATGCCTGTTTCTAACCTTTGAAATGCTAAGTTATTTGTGCATTGTGAGTACAGTTATCATGCAAAAAATGCTTGCAGTTCTGTCTTGTTTTAAATTATTAAAATTTACATTTATATTGGATGTCATAGTTTGGCGTGCTTCCGGTCCTAAGTGTTGATCAAAAGTGACTATGAATCTTTATTTGTTTCAGGTAATTATGGTGGAAGTGGAAACTACAATGATTTTGGCAATTACAGTGGACAACAGCAGTCTAACTATGGTCCCATGAAAGGTGGTGGCAGCTTTGGTGGCAGAAGTTCAGGCAGTCCCTATGGTGGTAAATACTGCTTTGTACAGCAGCTATTTTTGGAGTTACAATTTCTTGTTATTCTTGTATGTCAATATATACCCTGTCTTTTGTAGGTGGTTATGGATCTGGAAGTGGAAGTGGGGGCTATGGTGGTAGAAGATTCTAAAAATGCTACCAGAAAAAGGGTAGGTGTAATGCATATTTATAATGATGATTAATAATGTACAACTGTTCACTGAGAGTAATAATTTTCTTATCCTGTATTCAACAGGCTACAGTTCTTAGCAGGAGAGAGAGCGAGGAGTTGTCAGGAAAGCTGCAGGTTACTTTGAGACAGTCGTCCCAAATGCATTAGAGGAACTGTAAAATCTGCCACAGAAGGAACGATGATCCATAGTCAGAAAAGTTACTGCAGCTTAAACAGGAAACCCTTCTTGTTCAGGACTGTCATAGCCACAGTTTGCAAAAAGTGCAGCTATTGATTAATGCAATGTAGTGTCGATTAGATGTACATTCCTGAGGTCTTTATCTGTTGTAGCTTTGTCTTTCTTTTTTCTTTTTATTTTCCCATTACATCAGGTATATTGCCCTGTAAATTGTGGTAGTGGTACCAGGAATAAACAAATAAGGAATTTTTAACTTTTCAATATTTGTGTAGTTCAGTTTTTCCACATTTAGTACAGAGAACTCTATAACAGAAATAAAATGTAGTTTAGGGTGTTTCCTTGTTAGTTAATAGAGAGGATTAATGCATTTCTCAATTACTATTTTGTATTAATTTAAAGTTAACAATAGAAACACCTATTGATTTCCAGTCTTAAGGGGTCTAGTCTCAGTGTATATATGTAACTGTCATTGACATGAGTTACATAGGCATACAGAGGGAAAGCATCTGTATGTTACATTATAGTTTGTTCAGATGTATAACTAGGATTGAGTTACTCAAATTAGTGTTTGTGAATTATAGAACTAAGCTTTATCTTAATGAAAATTTCAAATTACTTTTTGGTTTGTGCATATTTTTTTAATTTGTAGTTCTGTATTAGTATTAGCGCTTCAAGAAAATAAGGCATGATAAATATTTTAACAAGACCAACTTTAGACACATTAAAGCTGTCTCCCGTCTCATTTGAGATGTATAAGGGATAACTGCAGTTGCTTAAGTCTTGGGTGAAGAGAAAAGAAACTTGCTTTTTACCTTTATATTTATTGTAATTCCCGAGAAGTTAAGGTGGGGGGAATCAAGTGCCTGTTTCCTTGGGATATACAATGATTCTGTTTCAATAAAACTATACTTTGGGGAGGGTGGTTTGGAATTTTCATCCCCTTCCTTTGTCCCCATTTCCCTCTCCCTCACACCAGACTGTGCTGTTTCAATTAAATGAGGCGTCATAGCGAGAGTAATAGGTATGTTCCTCAATAACTTAATGGCTATATACTTTCTTGCATGCACCCTAGGCAATTTTCTGGACACATTCTTCTGACTGGGAGCCAAGGGTAGCACAGGTGTAATCACTGACAGTCCCAGGTAATGCGTTCCAAAAGCCCATTCACGATGGGCTCTGAGTAGTATAGTTTTCAAGCTTCTTCCCTTGTGAATGTCTGCGCTCAGCTGAGAGCTCGAAGATAACACAAAACACAACCTAGTTGTATTTTACTGACTAGAAACACTTCCCACGATGTTAGAATGGTACAGTCTTGAGTTCCCGCAGGCAGAGAATGATAGCATGTTATGATTGGATTTGATGCACTGGAGTAGCAAATCTTATCAGCACATATGGCTAGAAATTGTACTTCATTGCCACTTCTGACCTCCAAATTTAAGGCGCTACAGTCTGTCCTTTTCTCCTCTGATGTGCATTCACTCAACTATTGCCAGAACAGTGCTTTCTGTCAATTCAGACTCGGAAGAGTAGGGACCCAGTCAATAGAAGAAAAATACTCAGACACTTGACAATGTGGTATTGGAATTACACCTGTTTCACTTGTGGGTCAATGTGCAGTATAAGGTAAATGCGATTCCAGTGTAGGAATGAATCTGCAAAGATGTATGAAATGGCTCAAGGCATAATCAGTCATATTAATAATGAAATATAATTTTAAGAAGTAGTAGAAAAATGAGTGTGTTGTTTGAAAAAAAAAAAAAAAAATTAAACAATGTTATTTAAACGCTGTTATTGGAGTGTATTTAGACTGCAGTACACTAAAACAAGGAACCGGTGTCAAGATGGTAGCCTCCAAACTGGATTTCAAAGTCTGCTTCTTATTTTCTGTGGAGTTTTAAAATATCTCTAAAGTTCAAGCAAGAATTGGTGATTTAGTGAACGCTTCTGTTGTTGTACATATTAATTCGGGCTTGGGGTGCGGGGGGAGGCTGTATTTCAATAAAGGCGTTTTTTAAACAACCCATTTGGAGTTTGAAAACGTTGGAAACTAAAATGCAACTCACTAGGGAGTGAGCCACCTAACTACCGACTTGCTTTGTACATTACTACGCTTAGAAGATGTGTAGACTTGTACCCGGGGCCTGCATCTGGTTGCAGGGACAACTGGAGAATGGGTTTGATGTCCCTTCTGACAATTGATCTGGTATTTCTAAATTTTTTTAGAATGTATTGACAGTGTTCTTTTTAACAGGGCCTCTTGTAGCTGTACTGTGACAACAATGTTAACTTTGAAAAATAGTGTCGTAATAAACTTTATGAACAAGATCTGTATGCAACCTTTTAAGAGATGGATGTAAGTGACCGCTTTGTAGGTGGGTGGGGTAGCTTAGCTGTTGTTTGTGATGTGGAAAAGTGTAAGCCGTGAGGACAGTGATTAACCAGCTTTAAAGAATCTAGGATGTACTTCTTTGATCCATACTTTGCTAAGGAGACTCATAAGACAGGACTTCAGCAGCCTATTGAGTATGGAGAAGTCAGCATAATTAAAGAATGACAAGGCAGCAGGAGCAACAGCTTCAACTTCCAGAAAAGTGAAGGCATAAGATACTGTGCTGATAGTGAGCAGCTTTCCAAAGGCTAGTTAAATCTGCTTATCACAGCTGAAATATCGAAGAAAGTCTAGCAAGAGTTCTTCACCTTTTGGAACCTCCTTGAGTGATAGCTACTTGAGTTGACTCAAAATAGGTCTAGCATTTAGACCTGAAAGGAAGGGCAATGAGCATAGGTAAGGTTTGCCTTTAAAATTTTTCATGAATTATAAAGAGTAGTGGGAGGTTTTTAAACAAGGTAAGAGTAATTTCTTTAATTTTCAGGTTGAATGAGAAGCTGCTGCTTGACAAAATGGGGAATGTCTTGCACATCCTCTTCAGTTGGAAGGTTTCTGACTGGGTAAGATTTGTAGTGTATAGTAAAACACTTGTTTAACCCTTATTCCCTTCCAGGCTTTCCTTTGCCAGCCTTTTAGTATCAAGGAAAGCCTTAAGTATAAAGGCACAAGTATTGCAGCGTATGTCATCCTGTGTTTCCTGCTGTGGATGAAGGGTGCTTGCTGGCATAATTGCTATTCAAGAATCTTCTGTTCCTGGCAGGTACAAAATTGCTGTGTGTCCAACATCAACAAGACAGAAATGATAAATGTTTTCAAGTACACGTTCTAGTTACCATGGGGGTTTTGAGAAACTGGTTGTTACTTGTAATAGATGCCTTACAGAAACCCAGAAAGGCACAGATGCTGGAGCGGTTCATCGCAGTTCTCAGCAGCGTGTGATGCATTGCTGTTGCAGTAATCTTGTACAGGTGCTTTGCGTTGGTTAGAGCAGTGATTTCCCTCCTAGGAAATGAATCTTGGCTTACCAGGTGGGTTGGTATTTACCCATACAAATCAAAGGGCTCCCTTTCAGGTTTTTGGTGCTTTCAGGCAGGGTGGTTTATTGGAGGCTAATACTGTCACACGATACCCAGCTGAAAGCACGACCCTATTTTCATAGATAAATGGCAACAGATGAACTGTTCAGGGGATCGGGTTTTATGCCCATTGGTTCTTAACTCTTGGAACACCTATTTCCTTTTCTGCATCATTGATTATTACAGATCTGGGATATTTTTAACTCCTGTATAGTAGTTTAGTACCTATTTAAACTTACCAATACATTTTTGAGTCTGCATTATTTTTGTGAAGTCAGTTTCTATTTTAGTGTTGGTTATGCTTCAGTTACTCAGGAAACAAAGTCAGACGGAACCTGTGCATTTCAGTTTAACCTGGGGCTTAGGCATGTTCACAGACTGATTCGATATTTAAACTTTTTATCTGCTGTCTGTAAACATGCAGAAAGCAAATTCTTGACACTGTAATGTACAATGAAAAGTTAACTTGGAAGTAATTTACAGCGGTAATGTTGAGATTTTCATACAATCAGGAGCTACTTAATGGGAATCTCCCAATGACTATATATTTTTTAAAAAATGTTGACAAGTGTTTTTGCTTAGCCAGGGCTGAGTCAAAATTTGAAACTGCTGCAGTAAGGTAACAGTCTCTCCTCAGTGTAGTATGCCAGACAGCTTGTGGCTGAGGTGAGGAGCTTTGCTTTCTTACACCTGGAAGTGGAAAACCGTTGCTTTTCCTGTGCCAGGCAGAGTTGCCTTGTGAACTCCCATGGGCATCTGTATGTAGCAACAGGTAACGGGGAAAAGCATTCGTGTGCCTCATGATTATTCAGTTGAGGGCAAATGCTTTTTGTACGTGGGGGTGGGGGGTGGGGGGGGAGGTTACAAATTTTTAACAGTAAAATCTTGAAAAATGTGCTAAGAAAAGTTAAGTTTAACAAAAACTAGTTTGCATCCCATTACTAGGCCTGTGTACGGAGCAAAGCTCTACCTTTTTTCCATACGAGAGGATTCTACGGTGCTGCAGACCTGTTCTGTGCTCTGGAAGGGTCTTTTTGCACCATGTATAGAACTTAGATATTCACTGTTAGAATTATTTTCTATATTACTGGTCTGTAACACTTCAGTTAGACTAACTTGCTTAATTTCAATTATTTATACCCCAATTTGTTCAGAAATAGACCTTGACAAAGATAAACACAGCCTTAAGGAGTATTTGGTCCAGTGTATCCTTGTCCAAGAGGCACTTCCAAGAGTTAAGAATACTGTTTGATGGCTAGGTTTTCCTATAGTGGCTGCTATTGAAAATAGCAGCTGGAGATGGAGATGTAAAGATGTAAAGTTAACGAAGCATCGGTCCCTAAGCTGCAGTTCTATGGAAGTTTATTTGATACCTAAACCTGTGTGTTACTCTAAAAGCAAATGGTACTTCCAGTTAGTAAAAATGTGTTTCCCCAGAAGCGGCCCAGGTTGATGCAGATGTGATGAGTGTTTTGATATTATTAGAACGTGGAAATTAAAATGCAGTGTCTTAATTTTTATATCCCTTAAATGTTTAAGGTGGGAAGGGGAATGGTCCTAGTCTTTCAAGCATTGATTGTGTGATGTACTGACTTGCTGTCTTTGGTTCCTGTGTTTAAGACATTAACGTGTTTTCATATTCTGTCTACACTGCAGTGGAATATTCGCTTACATATTGGTTTGTGGTCTCTGACAAGTGTTTGTATCTTAAATTGTGTGGAGCATGAAAGAACTTGAGTGTCACTAAAATTCAGATATCTGATGGGTGATTCTTTTTCTGCTGTGGGTGCTACAGGTTGACATCTCTATCTAAGATTAGCTTTTTCCTGAACTAAAGTAATGCGAGTATCTCCGTAGAAGAAAAAATGGCCTTCATATAGAAGATAATATCGCAAGATTGGAAACAGAATAATATGTTGTAATAACTGGCAAAGACTTCAAGAGCAATGGTGCCAGTGTGCTGAAATCTTAGAACTTGTGGTTAAACAAGTTTAAAAATAGCATGGAAATTAAAAATTTCAGTATAGTCCATAATGGATTGAAATTTGTTGAAATATTTTGTATCAGAATAAAGTGTATATTGTCAAATGACTTACAATCTAAAATGCGTTGCCATCACCTTTTTTTAGTGCTGTGAGGAACAAAGTGGTCTTAAATTACTGCAACATGCTGAGTTACAGGATCATCTTTCCAACTTGGGACTGCAAGCCAGAAAACCTTGGTTCAGCCCAGCTCCTCAGCTTCACTCTTAATAGTTTTAACACTGAATGTTTTGATCAAGAAATAAATGGTCTCCACGTGGAGACTTGTCAGTGTATGAGGTCAGCATTGTGATGCATTAGACTTGGCAATGTCACTAGTCACTTTCAGGTCTGGGAACATACTCTGTACCTCAGTAATAATAAAATGAAAGCTATGGTTTGCAATCTGATGTTTTCACGTACCAAAATAATCTAACGTGGAGTATTTTTTTTTTCCCTTAATGCTGTGGGTGGTTTGATGTGAGTACAGCAGTCACTGTGTTCATGGTATGAAAAAAAACTCGTTTAAACTGAATGCAAGTTGGCATGCTCTGAGTTCTTTCAGACTGATTCTTTGCCTGGTGGAATTCAAACAAGGCTTTTGTGTTAATTCATGTTTTCGTTGTTGCTCTTTTCATCCTGGTAATGGAATAAGTATCCCTGTATTAGGTTTTAGACACGTGGGTAGTACAAATGCAACAGCCCTTGCAAAGGCTCTAAGAACGCTGTTTGCCTTCAGCTTTTGCATTAATGCTAAAATAAGGAGCAAATTAACGTGGAGGGCAGGGCTTTACTCGGGTCTCTGTTTTATAGCCAATTTGTAATTCAAGTATTTATATTACAGCTAAAGAGAATGTTTTCTCTGTCAGATGTTTGATAGCCTAGTTAATGGTGGGCGGGGGGGCTCTTCCTCTTCAGGTTCTCTGCTTTGCCATCAGACTTCCCTGTGTATTAAGAGCTACTGTGTACCAATGTTGACTGTCCAGGGCCACAGCTTGGCACGCTTCCTCCTTAATGCCTATGCTCTAAAATTGCCATCCCTAAATATGGATTAAATCCTCTTGCCTTAAATGGCAGCAGTGACCCACATTCCCCTAGTGTTCAGCCAGGCTGAGTGATTGTTTAGGGGCATTTTCCTTCTTGGGCAGTGCTGGTGGCAAAGTCCAGAGAGGCACATTTGAACAACCACAGCAAGAAAAATATCCCTCACTGCTGCAGTATCTTTGATTTAGTTTAGCTGGTGCTTGCCTGCCCTATCTAGAGCAAATAAATCTGCTTCATCCATCAAATCCAGCCTCTAGGTTTTCAACCACTGGTATTGACCATTTGCTCCCAAAAGAGGTGTGTTCTTGCATTCGGCGTGCGTCAAGGACTGTGCAGCGGGATGGACTGACATGCTATTAACGAGGCAGGTCAGTATAAACAAGGTAAGCAGCCTCAAAGTGCAAGTTGGGTCACCTGGATTTACATTTCCCAATGTCCTCTGCAACCAGATAAACATTACTACTTGATGTAATGGGCAGGGTTCCTAGCACTTCCAGGGATGTTGGAAATCTGAGGCTACAGGGTTTTTTTTTCATGACTTCACTATCTGCTGCCTCAGAGACAGACGTTCTGTGGGGCAGGACCTCATCTGAAAGTTTGCAGCAAGTAAGACAGTATGAGAAGTTGTGTGAAAGTTTTCTCTTAAAGTAGGCAGGGCTGGAACATCTGTTAGTCCCAGGTTTAGGTACCAAAGATACTGAAGACTTTCTTCTGGTGCTGGCACTTGGCCATTACACCTACCTTTTAAAGAGGATATAGTCAATAGGATTGTGGTTCCTGGCACTACACTGCTCTGGAGCAAAACTACCTTCTTGGTGAAGCTGTTGTTACTGCTCGGCTTTCATACCCCTGCTCTTCTCTGGTTAGCTGAGGTTGCACTGCAGATGAAGCGAGAGGGAGTGCCTGTGCACACACCAGGTACTTGAGAGGCCTCTGCTATTCAGAATCAGTAAATGAGTTAACAGGAAGATGAATGACAAGGTGACAAAGACCAGAAATAAAAATATTTGTGGGGTAATAAAAGCTGATTCTGAAGTCTCACACTGATACTATTGTGACCAGCTGGACAATAAAATAGCATCTGAAATTCTGTGCATACAGGGAAAAAACAGAACTGGTACCTGCATAATCACAGGCTCCAAACTACTTAATGCTATTCAGGTGAGAGGGCTGAGGGTCACTGGGAAGTTGTACAAAAGCAGCAAACAGCACAGTCAAAACCAGGAGACCTCCCACAGCATCTTGTGACAAAATAATATTCATCAGAACTATGGCTTGCTGTACTTGGCACCTTTTTTTTTTTTGGAGGACACTTAGAAGGTCCATAAAGAGCAATATAGTATGGAATTGGAATTATGATAATTAAAACTGTTCCTTTGGCTTTCATGGCTGACCATGAGATAAGATGCTTTCTGCTGGATATGCAACTCCAGCACAGCTTAAAAGTTTGTGAAATAATCTCAAGACTGAGTTTACCCACAGCCATATCATTTTGTGATCAATGAGCAAATGGAA
Organism: Ibycter americanus; assembly: GCA_035590275.1. NCBI lineage: Eukaryota > Metazoa > Chordata > Aves > Falconiformes > Falconidae > Ibycter > Ibycter americanus. The sequence goes on along the minus strand of JAVJGI010000064.1, from coordinate 18,107,159 downwards.
GGCTGGTTTCCTAATCTGATGTCCCTCTTTAAACCCCTTTTTCCTACAGTTGAACAATCGTGGGTCCTACTCTACACCCTTCTTTAGTATCTCCAGTTCCTTCTCTTTTTTAAAAAATGTACTATAAGGTCTTGCAAAACAACTTGGTGTTTATTATATTAAATGAAGTTGTGCATAATATTGTAATCAACAAATATTCCTAAAATGATAAAGGCATCAGTGGCATAAAAGACATTTCAGATTAAATGTGCCTTCTTAGAAGTTTCCTAGGAAAGATGATAGTTTTTAATGTTCAGATCAATATGTAGAATTACAAGTTATGCATTTTCTGTATTCAAAAAAAATCCACAATGATCAAGTACAATGAATCTGCTTGAAGAGTAAACAGAGGTAAACAAAGCAATGCTATTTATTTGCCCAATTTTTATTCTCTTGTAAATCATAATTTAAACTCCACAACTCTTACTGATTAATTGAGCACAGGTTCCAAACAGTGCAGTTGGTATGCCTTTTTCCATAAGCTCCAAAGTAATAGCAGTGATAAACTGCTCACTGATCAGTCAGACATACAGAATATTTCCAGAATAATTCCTCAAAAGTATACAGAATTTTTAGTTGGGAAATGCTGAGAATGTCTTAGTTAACAGATTTTAAATGCCTTTGGAGGAAAGACCTCATGAATTTAAGCAGTGTTCAAAGAGGAAAACAAAAGTTATGTAAACCTAGCATAGACTTGAAACTTAACTTTGTGTTACACAATCCTTCCAAACAGCAGTTACAATTATGCTGAAGGAAGCATCAGTAACGCTGACCATGCTGTGCGATACATCTCTGGTTATTAAGCATATTTGTTACATGAAGACTTAGCATGGAAAACTAGTGAGGATTTCCCTTCTTTAGGGAAATAAATGTGTATGAAGTAAAGTTAAAAAAGTTTAATGAACTGGTGATTCAAAATCAAACACTAAGTATCAACTTTTATACTAAATTAAAATCATATATTAAATATAAAGCAAGTATAAATGTGTAAGAAAAATGGGAAACAAACACTACTGCATATTTATAAAAAAAGTATCAGAAGCCATACTGCTTGTCTTGCAAGAAATCAATATTTAGAAGGCTAAAATCTTTTATATATATCTCTCAAATAAATCTATGAATATAACAAGAGATAGGAACAGTATATAAATATGGTATCTTTAAATATTTACATTACAAGTATATGGAAACTAGTCAAAGTGGTGCTACAAGAAGGAAATGTCTGTTACAAAAGTGAGATTACAAATTCTGCGTATGTCCATCTGCATTATGCTATTAGTTTTAAACTCGCATCTTCCATAACTAATTAACTTCAAAATTATCATTGCATAGAATTCCTTGAAAAATATTACTTAATTCTGCATTCCACCTCACAGTAAAAACTATGGGGATGATGATACAAAAATAGTAACTTGGAGAACAGTAGCCAGCTGTGCTGCCCTTCAAAGTTTAGTCTCTGACTTCGTGCTTCTAGGAACGAGGAAGACATTGCCATCTCTAGTTTGCTGCAGTGAATATTCACTAGGAGAGTAAGACTTTCCATCTTCATCACGTAGCATGCTGAAGACCTCAAGGTATAAGGTAGTCAGTTGCTTTTTCATTTGACGAAGACTTTTGTCATGCTCTCCTTTCTCCTTAAGCAGTTTCTCTTTCTCATCTTTTAAGTTACTCAAGTCTTGCTCCAGTTCCACTATATTTTCCAGTTTTCTTTTACGGCAATTTTGAGCAGCCACTTTGTTCTTGCCTCTCCTGCGTATATCTCTAATAAGTGCAAGCTGGGCTTCATTGAACTGCTCCTTAGACATCATTTCATTAAAGTCATCAACAGGGAGATTGATGATTTTTTCAACAGGAAAAGGGATCTGCAGAGCTTTTGCTCTTTGCTCATCTCTTGTGAGATGAGCTTCAAGGCGGCCTGAAGGTTTATCTTTTGTGAACGGAGCTTTGGGGTGGCCAGGACCAGCAGGGGGTTCCTCCTTTGGTGCATTTGTACACTGCAAACTAGGTGTCCGAGTGCTCCGCCCCATGGAAGAAAACACTTGGTCCTGGAGCTGCAAAGAGTATGCACTAGCATGGCTCTGCGGCACATTCCCAGGAGCACTATCCATGTCTTCCATTTCAGAATCGCTACAACCAAAAGTCTTATCTCCATAGGCAGATGATTCAACAGAGTGTTCAGGTGATGCTACACTGGAACTTGCATTCAATGAAATACCAGAGTCAGAATCATTACATTCTGGTATGGTTCCTGAGTGGTTGCCATTAAAAGCTTTACACAGTGAGAAATCAGAAAGATCAATAGGTTCACTTAGAATTTCTGCAAGTGATTGACTGATAGTGTTTGTTGTTGCTGTGTCACCATTTGCCTTTGTGTCAATAAAGGTGGTGTAGAAATCCTCACAGAAATCAGAGTTTGAAGGGGACGTGTCATTTAAAGAGTTCACACTCAGCTGGGTGGTGTCTTCTGGTGGCAAAATGCTGGAAAAGGGATCCTCAATACTATCCAGGAAATCTGGACTGCAGTTAACATCTTTTCTCATGATGGGTAATGAGCTGCAGTAATTGTAGCTGTTGTGCATCTCTGTTGGCTTGGTTTCAGGGCTTGTGATTGTGCTTACCTCAGCCAGGTTATCATTTTCAATGTTAAGACACTACATGGGAAATGCAAGAGAAGTTGAGCAACAATTCTCCAATTGAGAAAACCTTTTTCTATAACCCACAAGCACTAAATACTTTAGCAATCAACATGCACATGGAACAGGTATTCCAACGTTGGTGTAACCTAGATGACTACAACCCACTTGTACTACAGAGAGGCGATCTAGGAAGATGACTAGATACCTAAGCAAGGGTGTGAAGCAACTTGTTCTGGACAAAGCTATTTAAAGAGAGCAAAGCCTCTCAAACTCATAGTGAGATGCTGGAGAGACCCATTCCAATGCTATACAGAAGCTGCGTGGGGCCCTCCTGTTCTGGTAAATTGCTAGTGGGGATCCTTGGAGGTGCCAGGTCTGAGCTTCTCACAAGCACCACTGCTAGAAATGGCATGAGTACAGTAAATGTAAATTACCAAATGAGACTTAATGAGCATTACTAGTAAACAATTACTCCCAGCACTCTTACTTTCATGTTACATGATAGATTCCTTTTCCTCAAAAAACAGGATTCCTAATTTTAGGATTTACTGAATGAGCAGCTGTTCGGTGCAGAGGAATGTAATTCTCAGTGAAGTAGAATACTGATGTGAAACCTTGCAAACATTAACTCACCCGACATACTTTTAGTTAAGCTGGCTAACATCAGTGTGAGCATCGAAGACTATTAAAGTTGATGGACTTTCATTGGCTACAAGACCAATGTTCTTTCCAAGTAGGTGGCAGTTCCTTAACTGAAGCTGTCCCCAAAGAATTAGGCAATTACCAAAATGATGCTGCTTCTCTTAAGAAGGGATCACACTCATTATTTACCCAGAGATCATTCAAGGCTTAAAGCTAAGGTTTAGAACGTGAGCTTTTTTCTTTTTTTCTTTTCTTCAAATATAATTTGTAAAAGGTGATGCCCTCAATTTAATTATCTCACTTCTTTCAGAAGATTATTCAATTACTATTCAGAATTACTAAAATAGATAATTTTGGTTTGGTTTCTTAATGTATTTTCAGCATCACTGCTGCCTCTTCACAGCCAATTGCCCTTATTAATTAATGTGGGGCTTTTAAGGCTACCACAGCAGTAAGATCAGGAAAGTATGAAAATTTTGAAAAATATAAAGAGACAACAGGAAAATGTAGAGCAGCAGGAAAAACGCAGCTCCTGCAAACTTTTTTTTTTTTTAAGTATGATCCAGATTTACAGGCATTCCACTGAGCATTCATCTCTTTTGCTAACAGCATGAAGTAGAGCAGCAGCATGCTGAAGCATTATGACATTCTATAGTAATATATCTGAAAATAAATTTACTCAATTTTGTAGTCAAATCTAAGGAAAATATAAAAAGAAACATGAGGATAGGAAGGAAAAAAGCCTAGATGTCCTCTGTAATGTACAACTGAGAAATACAGCAAAGTAATTTTTTTTGTTCCTTTGAAATATTCAGTTAATGTACATTACATAATTAGTTCTTACTGAACATATATAAACAGTAGTTATGTAACTATACCTGACTCTTCTATGTACCTAAATATATCTTCTATTATCATCTTTACAAAACCTTTTCCTTAGATAAAAGTTGAATGCAAAAGTAACCATAAGTGATTCACACAGACAATGCAAAAAAAGCATTTACAATAATGCTTGTAGAAACAATTCCTGTTGTAGATCCATAATTCAGAACCATCCATTTTTAAAGCAGCTAAAATTTCAACCATGATCATGCTGTAACAAGTTGCATAGAGATGCAAACAAGGATTTGGTAAAAACATGGGGAAGTTCTGACTGGGAAGACAGATTGTGTTTTATTAAGGTCTTCTGATAAACAACTGATTTCCTTCCTCTGACATGTTTTCCAGTATATTACTTTCAAAGAATTAAAGCTTCTATTGAATTATAGACATCCTACAGGCGTAGGATCCAACACTACAATCATGATCATCTGTTAAGATGCTATTGTATTGCATTCTCCAAAACACCATACTCTTCCAAAACATCATGCTATTTTTTTCAAGTACTTACCACACTAAATCTTTACCTGTAACTCTGGAAGGGACAATAGTTCTTCCCAAACTTGCTCTATATTCTGCATATTCTCCGCATCAGTAAGTAGAACTAAACCAGGTGATTCAGGTGGCTGAGTGTGATCAGACGAAATGAAGACTGGGTTGCTATCAATCTGAGCAGGAACCAGTGACTGAAATGCAGCTGAAGAAGCCTGAAGTGTTTTTTTTTTTTAAAAAAATAAAGTAAAAAAAAAAATAACCAACCCAACCAACAATAATAAAAATACCACATTCAAAAAAACAACTTTCAATTTTCCACAGCAAAAATTTGGTTTTTGGTGTTCTACCATTTCTGCAGAAGAGGCAGGTATTCCTTAATAAAAGCATTTTTTGTAAACAGTGGGATAATATAAAAATATTTCCATGAAAGGCGTTTTCATATTAATGAAACAAATAGGGGGAAAAAAGGTATCTAGAAGCTGGCTGGTGAAGGGCTTATTGTTACACATCAAATAGTCTGGGTCAGCACATGGAAACAAAGCAACTCAAATGCACTAACTCCAGAGAGCTGCACCAAGCTCAGTGTAACAAACTGACAAAGTCCACTAGCATCCTTTACAGTAGCTGGAATGGTTGCCATCAGATGGCATTACACACTGAATCCTGGCTGCAGGATTCAGTAAGCAGAAGGAACACAAGAAGTACCACTCCACTTCCTCCAGACACAGACGTAGTTCAAACCTACTACACTGCTTTATTCCAGTTGGAATCAGCTTGAGGACAAAAATCCTATCACACATTAGTGTAATATAATGTAACATAGCCAATTGCTGAAGACAAATCTTGGTAAGAGAAGACACAAGACCGATCCCCTAGATGACGACCCATGAAACCGCTGTATTGAGCATTTTTACCTCATTGTCATCTATAAACGGGAACGCTTCTGCCAAGAGCTGCATGCAGTCATCAAAGGACAAGGTCTCTGCTTCTGGTTTTGAAGTCTGTGTGCTCTAAATAGGAAAATCATGAAAAAAATGTTACGGCATCTTTGAATAACTGAAGAATCTTCCATTACAGCAATGAATGCAAATTCATTTTAGGTAACCACTAACATGTCTTCCTGTGACTAGAAAAAGGTTTAAACACACTCACAAACATGTGTTAAGAGTTTACCTGTGAAAAATCGATTGGTGGCTCAGTATTTTCTGAGTGAACACGCTGAGCTGGCTGAACAGGAACAAATTCACCTGTCTCTTCGTCTAATTCCAGCTGAGCCAGCAAGGCTTTCTCCTGCTCTTTTTGGAGCTGCTCTTGTCTTTCCTGTTCAAGTTTCTTCTGTTTCTCGAGTTCATACTCCTTCTGTCGTTGACTAAAATCAAAAACTTCACGCCTCACCCCAAGGTCTATATCTTGCCTCCAAAGGATGTCGATCAAGTTCATGTCCTGTAACAGAAATGCTTTTTTTAAGCAAGCATCCTCCACACCAAAAGTGGTTTAGAACAATAGCAAAGCTTTTAATTTCTGTATTGAACAGGTAGAGTCATTAACTAAGGCTTATTCTCCTAATCCTACAAAATTATCTGAATAAAATATGGCTCTATATGACCTTTTTGGTCATATGCCAAACTGATGGTTTGGTTGCTGTGGCCTGCACACAGGCTCAGAGAAACTAAGCAACTTGTTACAATTGGTAAGGTAATACATGAACTAGCCAGAGGATAAATATATTCTTCTTTCCTAAGTTAGCTCATAGAAAACATGAAGCTATAGAATGAATTATGTCACATTAACAATTTTTAGGAGAAAAGAAGAGAAATTGCAAAGTTTGCCCATGTAAAATTTTTTCAGATGAGCTTACAAAATTGTAAAAGCTGGCTAAAAACATGATGAAGCCTGTCTGAAGTAACTATAATGTGAAGAATGAATTATGTCACATTAACAATTTTTAGGAGAAAAGAAGAGAAATTGCAAAGTTTGCCCATGTAAAATTTTTTCAGATGAGCTTACAAAATTGTAAAAGCTGGCTAAAAACATGATGAAGCCTGTCTGAAGTAACTATAATGTGATACTGCAAAATGTATTTGAAAATATTTATGTTCCATCCTGGTATTAAGTATTAGTATTAAAGATCAGCAGAACAGGGCTTCAAAGTCGGAGGATAACCTGGTTTCAAAGTCACCAAGTGACATAACATCACTGTAGCATTAAACACAATTATTAAGACTATTACTGAAAAATTGTAATTTAAAGCTTAGTCTAAGTTGATGTTCTAAGTATGGTTCTAGGCATGGGTGGTTTGGAGCAGCTGAGTATAAACTAGGGGACAACAGGTCTCAAATATGGCTTCTGGCTCATCAGAGAGTCAATCATCAGACAGCTAACAACGACCTAGATTTCTTGGAAATCACTTCTTGCGCCTGTAGTGCTTCAGAAGACAAATTAAACTCTGCTATTTAGGGGAAACCAATCAGTTAATATTATTTGATTTGGCTATAATTTCTTTTACTTTATTGCATAAGGGTTTTTTTAGGGGCAAGGGGGTTAGTGGATTAGTTGATTGTGGTTTTTTACTCTTCAAATAGTCAGTATTTAAAGGCTGAAGTTTGGACTACTTTCTTCCGTGAAGATAAACCTAACACTCAAAAATCATCACTTTGGATGTCAGCTGACACAAAATTTTAACACTTGGTAGCCACATTTGTCAGATGGGTAACTGCCAATAATTTCTAGCTGGTGCCTGGAGTTTATATTTAATGGCATGTTTCATTATTCTTAAGATTACCCTTTAGCGGCAGCACACAAAAATAATGTTCAGTGTTGGGCATTCTCATCGTGCTAGCACACTACCGATAATATACTGAACACTAGATTTCATTTAAACAGAACTTTACCGACTCAGTTAGTTCTATACCTAAGATACATCTATTTTGCCATCATATCAAATTAAAACACTCCATTATCTCTAAAGGCTCTTTTCAAATAAAGAAGCAAAGTAACCTGAACACCAAGTCATGCTGCCTTTCAGAACAATCACTTCTGTACAATAGTTACGGCGAAAACCTTTAGGGCAAGTCCACATTTGAACAGACCAGTAATCTCATTTCTTTGTTAAAAATTCTGTACCATTAGCACTCATATTTACACATGGCATGAACTACTTCTACCAGTTACTAAAAAAAAATAATTATTTCCTCTAAAATCAAGCAGTTACACAGGCATTCCCAAATCTAAGACATATTTAATATACCTTGCTGGGAGAGACCAAACTCAGCCTTAATGGCCAGCAATGAAGAAGCTGAAATAATTACAGTGGCTGCCCAAGACAATGTTTGGTCTTTCCAGATTGGCAGGGTAAAACGAACTAATTAAGTTCTGCAGTAATTGGAGATATTGCAATATGGTATAGCTTCATTAAGGGCCAGTAGTTTACCAGCTGCTCACTGTCTCCTTCTGCAGCAGATTCAAAACTGTTTCCTAGTCTCAGAGCATTTGCAATATGTTCTGGATAAAACTGCAGGATCTGTATTTCAGGGCTCACTTCTGAATTATTCATTTAGAAGGCACCATTAAAAATGTGACTCAAAAGATCTTTTTTTGTGTGTGTATAATGCACAAGGCTGTGAATTAACAGAGCTATTCTCCTCCCCAAGTTGCAACAGACTACAGCACAAAAATAGCAAAACGGGTGCTCAGTTTCAGTTTAAATCACAAAAAACAAAAGAAGTGATCAAAAAAAGAGGTAGAGAAGGCAAGGCATAATATGTTTTCCTTAAGAAGAAAAACCACATAGCCTTAGTGCAAAAACTTAAGGCACTGCTATTAAATCTTTCAGCCATACTACTGGCTGCATTCACTATCAAAATAAATAGCTTTGGGTACTGCCTTATTTGTGGGATGAGAGACCTCCAAAGACACCAGCTGGCCAAAAAAAGAAAATGCTGTGGCTGTACACCATCACCTCTGTGTCTGTGCAGCAATCAATTCAGCAAGCAGGATCATTTTTTGAATGAATATGCTTGCATGGTTTTCAGGATCTTAGGCTGTTGTTTGATAAGTACTACAGCATTGATTGGCTCCTGTCACTATTTTTCAAGGGACCACATTTAGCCCAGTATCTTCTCTCTGGCAAAGGGCTGAGCTTTGCTAAATGGTGGTGTGCTCTACCCTGGAGAGAGATGCTTGTTGGAAGCACCTTTTTTTATTTTATTTAGTAGTTGTGTTTGTGGCACTTAAAACCAAAAGGGTGGGGTTGTTTTTATTTATCACCATATAGTTGGAAAAGTTCCCTTCTATTTTCAGTTTGATAAGTTCTATATAAATACAGCAATATTAGCCTTAACTTTGAATAACAATTCAAGGAATTACTCTTCACATGAATGGGCTGCACGGAGGAAGTGTTCTTCTGTTCAATATACTAATAGGTAATATCATCAAACAGCACAGTGATTTAAATATTAACCTGCCATTTAACACTCATTTATAATTTCAGCCAATGTTTTTAGTAATACTGCCCTTCTCAAGAAGAAAAAATTCTGGCCATTAGCCCAAAGCCTTAGGTCAAAGTTAATGGAGTCAACATTGACCCAAGTGATTCACTAAGGAGTGAATCACAACCCCCAGCACAAATTGATGGCAAAGAAAAAAAAAATTTAAAAAATTGTAGTCTAAAGCAAATATTTTGCAATTTTGTTCCTTCAGTCTCTCCACAGCCTTCCTCTTTAAATTATTCCTCTGCCTTATTGAACACTATCACATACATACACAGAGGTACCCACAGACATAGGCAGGCACTCTACATTTATCACTGAAGCATTTTCCCCTCTTCCACTGTGAAAGCATCACAAAAATCAGTGTATTTGATGCCTGGAGTGTTTAACTAAAGTTATTAAAAGGCATTTCACTTCTTGCCTGTACATCAGCTACCCTCTGATTTTTAGATGCCCCAACATGATGTGCCAGTCTCAGAAAGATTAATTTGGAGGGACAAGCAAACACAGATTCACATCCAAACTGGATCACGTGCACTGAGAGTCCTGTGAAAGGATTCATCTGACCCAGGGCTCGTTGCTGCCCTTCGGAGCCATGCTAACCACTTCCCTTAATATCAGACATATTTACTGTAAAGGCGCCAGCCTCATGTGACGGACTCCACAAACACCCGTTTGTTCTTTCCTCTGTTGTGCAACTTCTTGAATTGCATCAGAGGAAACCATGGTTTTGGCAGAGCCAAGAGGCAGCGCAGGAAGAGCCAGGGCCTCCCCTGCAGAAGGAAGGGCCTGCGCTTGGGAAGGATTGCAGCCACTGCGCTCAGCTCTTCCCACTGAACACCAACACCTATTTTGAGGGGAAATACATTATGGTATTTAATGTATTGCCATTGTCCAACATTTCTAACTTCTGGGAAAGTAACATAGTTTTAGTATTTTTCCCAAGCAAACAGTGATTTGATTTTGTTCATAATGTTTTCTTCATGATTCTGTAAACAGAGAAAGAACTTCTCTCAACAGAAGACATGCTTTGCTTTCCCATGATCCATGTAAGCAGGAGGTACCTTGTACTCATGCTTTGATTTTTCTGTTCATTTAGTGATATGCTCTTCCAACCACATCGATAGCTTCATTTGGACATATAAAGGCACTTTTAATAAGATAAACATAAATGTTAAACAATTCACATTAAGCCACCATCTGGCCCCCAATGGAAATTTTCATGTTTTAGATTTACATATCAGCATTTGCCATCTGGGCAGAGTCTGTTATACATTTTATGAGAAAATCTCTGACTACGCTACATTGTAAAGTTTGATGATTAACTCTTATTGCTCCTAAGCAAACATATTTGCAGTAGGGTAAACAACGGAAAGAGACCCTGTTTTCATGTTATTTTCATAGACTGACTTTAGTGCTTTAAACAAAATGCCAGTCTCTCATTTCATCCCTGCTTGGTTTATCTGGCTGGTTTTGGTTTTGTTTGGAATATAAGCCATTTACAGGTACAACTGGTAACGTGGAAACATCCAGCAGCCCAAGTGTCACCAGAGAAACAATCTATCTCAATACAGCATTTTCAACCTGTTGTTAGCTATCCCCTTAATACAGGGCACATTGTAAGTGTTGCGCATTTACTTCTTAACGTCATGCCTTTTGCAACATAAACTGGGATAACACTAGCAGAATCTCTCAACAGACAAGGACTTGGTTTTCTTTCCCAGGATCCATTAGCACCGAACTTCAAGAAGAGATATTTCACATGGCAGCATGAACAAATCAAAGAGCAGAGTCAACGGCTATTGCATCCAGCACAGACTGGCACCCCACAAGAAGGAAAACACTCCTATAGCTTACTCACAGAAAGAGAGATGGCAACATATCCCCCAATTAACCAGAAAGTGAAAGGAATGAACAAAAAACACCTTACATTTTTGCTTCATTCAAAAAAAAAAAAAGCGTAGGAAGTGAAGATCAAGGACCTGAGATACTCCAAGGCAAGAATGAAAGGGAGGGGATCAAGTAATAAAGCACATGCAAGAGAAAGAGCTGGAAGCTCTCACCACTTAAGAAAAGCACAGGCTGTGGAAGCAACAGCTGAATGTCTTCCCCTCATTATCCTCAGGCAAAACTGATTTTGTTCAAGTAGGTTTTATTGATGTTTTCAGATGATCTCTGAAATCAGCATAACTACTGGTTTGTTTTCTAAGTCTTTTTCAAGGGAAGTTACTTAATTACAAGTCTAATTACATAAAAAAAACCAATCCTGGACACATAAGCTTCATGCTTCAGAGAAAGCACAGAAAGCTGATAGCTAGCCCACACCGTAACTTTTTAAAAACAATTTTGATTTTGGAAAGCTGACCCATAATTTCCAATCCCTTACCACCAGAAACTGTAGAACAAAAGTTAACTCAAGACTGTGCAATGGACAGTGAGGACATGAAAAATTTAAACAAGCAGCAGCCCTTATGAGAAGAATGAGGAAAAGGGAATGGCAGAAGCTATTTATGCTTGAGGGCAGAGGGGTACAACAATTTTAGACATCTGGATTTAGGATTTGGAAATGTGACAGAACAGACAGCTGTCAAGCAAAGCCACATGACAGCAACCTCTGATTCGTGTCAAATCCCTGACTGCCCTGTGGAGCTGCCACATTCTTCACCAACACCTCCCAGGCAACCAAGGAGGAAACAGGGTGCTTGGGTGGGTGTCATGGTTTAACCCCAGCCAGCAACTAAGTACCACACAGCTGCTTGCTCACTCCCCCCAGGTGGGATGGGGAAGAGAATCAAAAAAGTAGAAGTGAGAAAACTCGTGGGCTGAGATGAAGGCCATTTAATAAGTAAAAGCTGTGCACACAAGCAAAGCAAAACAAGGAATTCATTCATCACTTCTATCAGCAGGCAGGCATTCAGCAATCCCCAGGAAAGCCGGGCTCCATCATATGTAATGGTCACTTGGGAAGACAAAACACCCTAACTCCAAACATCCCCCCCTTCCTCCTTCTTCCCCAGATTTATATGCTGAGCATGATGTCATATGGTAGGGAATATCCCTTTGGTCAGCTGGACTCAGCTGTCCCAGCCGTGTCCCCTCCCAGCTTCTTGTGCACCCCCAGCCTACTCACTGGTGGGGTGGGGTGAGGAGCAGAAAAGCCCTTGACTCTGGGTAAGCACTGCTCAGCAATAACTAAAGCACCTCTGTATTATGAACACTGCTTCCAGCACAGATCCAAACCACAGCCTGTACCAGCTACTAAAAAGAAAATTAACTCTACCCCAGCCAAAACCAGCACAGTGGGTGTGAGGGTTTGTTGGCTGTGGTTTTTTAATCATTCATACTTGTGCCACTTACTACTGGTGTGACTGAACTGACACTGAACCAGTATGTCCTGACAATAAACTAGCCTACTTCTGTTTCTTGATGCCCATGTGCTCTTCCTGGCCCTAAAGAGTCTTTGGATGCCTGACATCTTGGTCAGCAAGCTCTTTTAAGCCCTAGCAGGGTAACTTAACTGAAAAAGAACTCTAAAAGGGTTGGGAAGCCATAGCTTTAAAGAATTGATGTTGTAAGAGAATTTCCACTCCATGTCTATACAACTAAGCCTGTTGAAGAATGCTAACCACGTGTCTTGGGATATTCTTCTGCCCCAACAGAGACATATGGGATAAGCTCAGTCCCTGAAATGTGTTTGTAGGCAAATATAATTTTCTTCCTGAAGAAAAATCTCTAGAATGCTTTGCCAGGCCAGGAACAGAAGCAGACTTGATATTTCATTAGCTGAAAGTGTGTAGCCTCTTTTCTCCTAATGTAGATCTCACACTTCAGACTGTACCTCCCACTATATTCCAGCAGGTTCTCCTAATAAATGTCAAACTGTAAGGATCTACTCTTATAAATCAGATTAGTTGAAAAACTCTTTGGTTGGATCATCCAGCATTCTTAAAGCTTCACTACAAGCCTTGCCTGGGCATTATTCTGACAAAAACGGGGAGAGGCTCTGGCTGGCTGGAAGGCCAACCTTCCCCTACAAGTGCAATTCTGGGAACTACCCACCTACTCTCCCTACCCTCAATCCAGAAATAACTCCTTCTCAGAGGTGGATGATTTATGTATTTCACCTGAAGCATCATCTTACAGGAATGGTATCAACAAAGGCTACAACTAAGATCTGTACAGCTCCCAACATGATGATTTTCCCATATACATCCCACAGCAAGCCAGCTTTCCAAACTGCCAGGGAAAACATATACCTCATATATTCTCCAGTAACAGTGAAAAGACAGGTTTCTTTAAGCCTGAAGAATGCAAAATGAGCAAGAATGTAATGGCAATAAAGAATAGCTGTTGTAGGCTGTTCATGGTCATTAATGTACTAACTCCAAAAGCTCCAAAATCCTAATGCTAACAGTAGAGCGAGGCCACAGCAGGTAAAGAAAAACACCCTTGTCAGAAAGTCAGCAAAGAAAAAGAAAAGGAGGGACATAAGAGCAGTTTACTACTTCACTTTGACAACAGTTTTCTCTTTCTGCAAAATCAATCAATCCCCCACCTCCCTACCACTCCTTTAAACACTGCACATTTGCAAGAGCCTCACAGCATTCCCTTCCAGCCTGGAGCACAGCAGCAGGAGTGACATTCTCCTCTCTGGCTCATTAATCTCTGGAGTCAGAAATACATACATATATCCTTTTCCCACCACATTCGGTCTGCCTTGAGGTGACCATTTCTGGTACAACAGATCAGTGGATTCTTACTCAGTGCCACAGATCTTTTTACAGAAGATTGTTTTGTGCTCTTATCTCAGAAACTCCAGAAGTAGGTAGCTGTGTTTTTCTAAATTGTTAATCAATACATACTTTAGAAGGTAGCTTTAAAATAATAAGAGTTTAATATAAAGTATGTGGTTTCCAGGGGCTGAATGGTCCCAGGACTGATCCTGCCACAACATCTTTAAATAAAAAAATTGGGAAAAAAGCATCCAAACCCATTGTCTCATTGGCTTACAGAAAGAAAAGTCTTAAATCTGACATTGGTACTTATTTTGTTTGTACGATATCTGATTTTTCAGAAATTATTCTCTAGTATTGATGGACAGATCTGTCATGCATTGTGTCTGCTCCAAATTCCCCTATTTCTGCCTTAGCCTAAAGGAAAAGACAGAGTGAGGTCTAACATTGTGAGCTGATGACTATGAACTTTTCTTGAATAAATTTAACTATGCCTTTATTTACAAGCACTACCCTGGCTGCTAAGCAAAAGCCGAAAATGGTCATGGGTGTCATCCCACTTCTTCAAACTTAGTCCTAAATCTCTTGACATCCCAGAGTGCTTTCTGGAACATCAGTATCTAAAGCAATGGATCTCACGTGTTTTCAAAGTTGTGCTGTTGCAGTTAGATGAGTTCCATTCTCCCCTTTTTGGTCTTAATTATATTGTGTTAATCAAAATTTCACTTTTCCACAGTGTATTTGGCTGGTATAAAAGTGTTGTGGTCCCTTCTACTCATATTTTGAATCCCTCTTTCAGCTTAACAGAGCCATTTACTTGCTGCTACTTTATTCTATCTTGCATCAGCAGCATTACAAAATGATTAAGGCAATAAGCACACAAAGATAATATGTATTCAAGTTACAATCTATTACACAATGAAACTGAGAGGCTGGGGATTGTTTATAAAAGAGTTAGTTGGTGTATTTGTTTTTACATGCTTGATACATCAACAAAGCTCTGCTGTGTTGCCCCAGCAAGTAAACTGAGTGATTCTGTTGTGGCTGACTTTCTAGCTGTTGTCTAATCACTGTGTACTGCACCACATAACTCCATTTTGAAAGGTATTCAAGTAGCAGCCATCTCAGAAGTCTTACTTCATTTCAGCAAAAGCTGGTCTTAATGGCTTTGTGTTTGGGGTTTTTTCCTCCCAAGTTAAAACTGTATCATAAGAAAATGGGCATTTAATGAATTTTGGCATTTACACAACGAAAAAATCCTTACCCTACACAAACAAAAAATATAACAAATATACAGCATCTGAAAATACTGCTGATCTTTTAACCATACGAATACAAAAGCCTTTGTGTCCCAATTCATTTTATATATTGAACCTACAGTACTTGGAAAACAATTACCTGTTAAATGATTACCTTCAGACTATCCTGCTGTACCCAGCCAGGCATGTACTGTGTGCGGACATTGCCAGAGGCTACTCATTAGTTTATCTACAAGAGGACTTGTTTATAATAATGGCTCAGTCATCTGGGAAGCACAATCCAGTCAAATTATAGCATGCTCTTATGTCCAATGAAACAAATCAGGGAGCAAGAAAAGATGAACAAAGAAACAGATAAAAGAACCTAACCAAACTTCAAATAACATATTTATTAGGTTAAAACCTACTAGCCACTATTCTGATTTCATCAGGATTACATACTTTTTGGAAATGTGCATTTCAAACCAAACATGAAAACAGTGTTTGCACCAGATGGGGCATTACAGCTGTATTATAGCCTGGATGTGGAAATCACTTGCTCTAGTATTACAGAAGCATGTCTCACCAAGTTTCACTTCACTGATCTCACAAGCAACTTTGTTGTTGTTCATGGGCCAAGCTACCATGGCAAGCAACTGGAGTCTGTGCGTGTGAGAAAGTGAAGAGGTTCACTAACTGTACTGCCAGCACACATCCATTGGCCCTCCTTCAGAAACACCCGACACCTACTCCGTAAGGCTGTACCAAAGAAATTCTTCCACACTTTCAAGCTGAGCTGACAAAGAAAGACCAAGGATGCTTTAAAACTCACTTGCCACACAAACACCTCATCAGTCTAGAAGTACTATCTTAAGGCTAAAAGCTTAAGAATACAGTTACATTGCAGGGAATACAGTTTGCTCCCAAGGTGATCAGCTGTGATGTGTTCTGTATATGTCAGCCCACATCTGGCAGAGTATGCAAGTGCCTACCTCCCACTGTAGTCTGTGGGACACCGGTGTTAAAATACTTTCATGGATCAGTCTTGCAATTAATGTGCACTTTTCACAGACGTAATTTATATAGACAATGCTGGGAATTTATTGTCAGTGCACAGTTTTGAATAAATAAGCAGGGTCAAATTTTTTTTTTTTTGGTGAGTGTTCAACTTTAAATACACTTGGAAAGGTTATTTAGTTTCTACTAGGGCAAAGTAGAAAACCCCACACAACAGAAAAAAAGCCAAAAATACATTGCTATTCAACTGCTCACCACTGGACAGTACAGGATCATAACATATTTGAGGAAGGGAGGTCCAGCATGGCAAATTTTTGCTGTGGTGACACTATCTTTCCAAACAAGTAATTCATGGTTAAACGGTTTATTTGACATCATGCACTGCCTTCATTAGTGACATACCACAGAAAAGCTTCAGTAAATAAGAATACTGTTCAACTGTGCATTGATGACCAAAAATGCTCTCCCTAAATTTACATGAAACATCACAGAAGTCGTTATTTAATTTGCATGAAGAGAGTCTGTACAGCTTTTCCTCTTCCTCCAGCCACACCAAGATAAACGATGAGATTTGTTTTTCCATAGAATGCAGCAAGATAGATTTTACTAATTTTCTTAAGCACCTGCAATTTACATGTTTCTCAGCAAAAAGCAATCCTCTAGAAGTCATCAACCCCCACAAAGGTTTCAGGAAGCTCTTCCACTTGAAAGTCCTGCAAAGTTAAACAACTAAACCAGAAAGCTCAAGAAGGGCCACCATGTCAGGAACCTACATACCAATTTCTCATTCTTGTACACGATGACAGCTTTTGCTTAAAAAAGGTAAACCCACTGAGGAACTGAACAATGTGTACAAAACTAAAGCTTTGTTTCTGTATGGTGCAATCCAGCCCCCACTATTTAAAGTACTGTGTAGTATTCAGTTTATAAACTCTGAAAACAAAAGGAGCTAATTCATCTTCCAAGGCATGAACCAGAGTAGGTAAACGGTTTTATACCTCTTACTAAATCATATAAAAGCAGTAATTCTCAACATTCTCAAAAGAACAATAAAGCCTGCAGAACTCAACCATCAGTAATTGCATCTTTCCATCATCAAGAGCCTCCACCACCGACCACTTTCCTTGTGGCTTCCATGGGTGTGCCCTTGGAGTACACAGGAGGCTCACAGCCTGTACAGCTGATTATCACAGGGATGCCTCTTTCAGCCTTCAGATTCAATGGGCAGATGTACCTAAGAAATCCAGGAAGAGGCCAGTCCCTGATGTGTGTCCCCTCACACACTCTGCTAGCACCTATGATGGCCAAAACAAGACCTTTTGCCACAAATAAGAAACATGTCAATAAACCTCTTCCATCTGTAAGTAGTAAACATAATCCAGGCACGTTTAATAAATGTACGGTTAACAAATGTTAAATATTGGGGTAAGAGGCTATCCAGTTTGCAGGTATATTACAGTACACTATATTTAGCAGATTGTTTCCAAAATCAGAATTTACAGATGTTTTTTCTAGTAGAAGACATTACAGAAGATTTGATTGCTTTCCTGATGTAATTAGAATAAATTTGTTGAGCAAAAAGGTTAGAAAGATCACTTGTAAAATAATAGAATATGGTATGCAAAAAAAATGTCAGGTCTGGATCTTAAACAGTTTTCTGCCTTTGATCAGAACACTTTACTCCCTTATGCCTCAGTAGATACTTGGGGGGAAAAAAATACTCAGGTTATAGCAAATTATCAGTAAAAATGGCAAGATTCTACAATTTCTCTATAGCACAGATAATTCAGACAATGAGGGAGAGAGCTATATTGTTAGGGGAAATCACTACTCACAGTCAGCTATGAACTGTTCATTGTCATTACTACTTGCATTTTGTAAGACCTTGTTCTTCATCTCTGCCACATACACACACAATTTATCAAAAAGCTCTCATCTCAAGCTTCATTTTGAATTTAAAATAATTCTATGGCTCTGACCTTAGTAACAGTTTTTCAGAATAAATTTGAAGCCCACCATTAACAGTTTTAATTATTTAAGTGGCTTCCATTCTTCATTTTGCCAGCAAAAAGAAACTTCAAGAGATGAGAGATGTCTAGAGGTGTTCACAGTGGTTATCAGCTGAGCAAGGATTCCTGACAGTGGTAGGTACAGACTAGATTCCTGAAGTGGTAGATAATAAAGAATCACAAATCAAGCTGGAAAACATTCCATGGACCTACAACATCCCACCACTGAGTCACCACAATTTATGCTGAATTGATCTGATAATGTTCTAGTTCAAATACTAAAACCAAATTAGAAAGTACAGTATCAGAAGTCACTGCTGTAATTCTCTGTTATGGCATACACAGCTAAGAGGGACCTAAACACGCACATTTCCATAGCCAAAGAATTCCATTCAAATAATTTAGAAGACCAGCTGTCAGAAGCTATGACTTAAGTTTCAAATATAAGTTCTGGTTTTTCATATTATGCTATTTTAATAATACCATTTTCGCTACTGAAGTACTTCTATTTTCATCCTTAGGTATCTTAAATCCTACTTGTTTCAAAAGTTTACTCAGGTTTGTTTGATTTTACAAGTATCAGTGGGACAATCTTCCAGAAATTCCTCTGCTGACACAGATCTGCTCAAGACCCATCTACAGTAGAAAAAGAAAACGCAAATATAATTCAGAGTTATCAAACACAAAATACGTCCATGCATCTCATGCCAAATAATTCACAGAAGATTGCACCAAGGTCTACAGTACACTTGTTCCAAAGACAATGACTATATTATCTGCACGGGTGCATACATATCAGTCACCACTGCTGTGAGAGTGGTAAAGACAAGCTGGGGTGGAATACTCCCATTGACACATCTTGGATGCCCGCTGCCATTAATGTCTCCACACTCTCCTTCCAGCCACCAAGCTTCTGAAAAACTGTTACCCATCTGAGCAGAGCTGCACCAACCTTCAGAGCTGCCCACCCACCCCGCCACTCTCTTTCGCCCATTGTTTTATTACCCAGTTGACTGCAGAACAGGTCATCTGGTCACGTAACTGCACACAATCTAACTGGAAATACCCTGTTTTGGGACAAAATTCAGCTTTCTTACCCAACAGCACATAACTCAAGCAAACAGTTCCTGAAGACAGAAAGGAGAAATGACAAAGCATCCAGGCCCAGGCGGCACAAAACACAAATGTCAGTTGCATGGCAGACCTAAGACTGGCCATTCTACATGGCAGCAGGCAGCATTCAGTGGCAGACCTGCATCAGCTGCATGCTACCTGGGAATTCTGAGGTGGGATCTTGCAACAGCCCAAGCAGTACAGGAACTGCTCCACTAATTATAGCAATAAGTAGGGAGGTACTAATTTTACCACAAGGGTTCAAACAGACAAAACCCCCCAGGATCGTTCTATCCTAGCTCTTTGTGGCTAAACAGTGGTGATGATCTGAGCAGGAAGCAAATCAAAGTCACAGCAGCTTTTCACATAATGCAGCTGTAGAAAAGTCCCTGCTTCAACATTTAGTGCACATTAATTTCAAACACAGCAAATAGGCACACCCTTAATCATAAAACAAACCTCTTCTTAAAGGCAGGCTATCAACCAAGCTCCTTCTGAGTCAATTTCTCAAGTATGCAAACTTTGTTTTGCAAGCAGTTTCCAGCAGTAGATTTTTTTATACTTACAAGAGACAGCACGTAAAACCAATACAACAAACAGCAATAAAACTTTGAAACTGCAAGACAGAGGTGGGGGCAAGGGGGGAAAAGTTGGTATCTTTATGTTTCATAGTCATACAGAAGACACTTCCTTAAAAGGTTTGAAAGAGATGGTTTCAAACTGGTGTTACATAACTTGTTGCTGCAACATCAAACTTAAAGGAACTTTCTTTTCCTCTCTCTTCTCTTTTTTTTAATTGCATTGTTCATAATAATACTGCAGAAGTTGGACTAAAAGTCTTAAAACTGCAAGACAGTTATGAGGTTGGGTGGTCTCAACTCCCCCAGTACTGCAATAACATCAAAGACATACTTCTTCCACGTAGTTTAACTTAACTGTAAAGATAGGAAACATTAATAGTCATTTACAGCACCTTCAAAATAACTTACCTAAAAATAAACAGTTTTATATTCCTTCTTCCCAGTATGAAAACTGCAGCTAATCAGACCAAAATCAGAAATCTGAACTGACATAATGAAAAACTTCAACCAGATTTGTAGTATATAAATTGCACCCACAAAAGTATTATTTCTAAGCTATTCTACTAGATACTACTACTACCCATTCTAGTAGAGCCTTGCCAATTAGTACTTGTGCTAGGGATTATTAATATACCACTGAGCAGCAGTTACGCTGTGCTTGTAGAACAATGCTAATTTAACTTTGAGTTAACAACACTCTTACTAACTTCTATTAGCTTTCCAACATCTCCATGATCAACATATCAAAGCACTTTATTCTTTTGAAGTGAATATTACAGTAGCAATTAAGAGCCAAACATAAGGCCCCTTTATCAACACATAACATTCAAAAATCAATGTGTCGGTTAAAGAAAACTGAGCAAATATTTCACCAAGAATTCAAAATGGCTAAAGACAGAAAACAGAAGATGCTTCATAAGGCGAAGACAAATCCTCTTCTCCAAAGCAGTCAAATTAAACTTTTTTATCCTTACTTGATGTTGTTACAGACTGCTTTGTTATCCAAATATATATTCAATTTAAATGTATGGTTCTGAGAGACTTTGCTTCCATTTGAAATGGGCACCACTGGACTATGCATGTTAAGGTAAAGCTAAACTAATGTTAAAACAAGATAGTCTGCTGGGGAACATATTTATTTTATTTCCTTATTTTAAAAGGTGTAAAGAAAAATGAAGAAATATGTATCTAAAAATCATTGAAACAAAAAAATCCTGAGACAGAGATGTGTCTGTGCTTGCTTCAGCACTGTGCGGCACAGAGTAGTAATACAGTTCTTACACTTTAGAAGAACTTGAGCACTATACAATCAATTAACTTCTTGCCACTGCCAATTAATATGTGACTGTCACTAGCTTTGCTTTTCCTGTACAGAAAGCAGTTACTGGGTAGGAAAAAAAAGTACACAATACCTATCTTTACTTGAAATGTATTTGCCGGTATCCGTTTCAGATAAGCCTTCCATGACTTAAAGCAGTTTTAGACACCACAGATAGCATTGCTGGCTTCATTTCTCACTGGCTGGTTTCATTGTTTACCTTAATAAAATAAATATGCTATAAAAGTATTACTGTTGAGCAATCCTGAGGAGGATTTCAGTTTGCTGTAATCAGTCATCTTTGGGTAACACAAATTCAAAGTCATGACTTCCAACTCCTCCTACCCGACTTTTCATCGGGCTATGTAGAAAGACTTGCATAGATAGCAGATGAAGCATTTCCAAAACCAATTAAATGAGATTATTACAAAAAAAAAAAAAAAAAAAAGAAGAAAGAAAAAGAACTAATCTTGCCAATGTGTTGTATTCTTTTCCCTTCACCTAAAGCTGTATTCTGTGGCACAAAGTCCAACTTTGGTATAATATGCTGTATCAGAAAACCAAACAGACTTCAAACCCTTTCAAGTTCTCTAGGAATGTGCTATATTAAAATAATAGGTTACTCAGGGTTGGAATGACATGGAGGCCAAAACAAACTTTAACTAAGTGATTAACCTGGAGACTTTGTAGGACTTTTTGCTGGCTGCAACTCAAGCACAGCAGCAGGGGATTAATATTTAATTCATGCTGACAAGTTACTGTCTGGACTTGTACCACACTAGCTTCAGCCAACATAATCATTGCAAACGCACCACACTCACAAATCGGCCTAATGTTCCTGAACATTTAGTCATTTTAAAGCTCATCTTTATAATATAAAGGGGGGAAAAGAAGTGGTATTCTAGATACAAAAATCAAACTCCTCCTTTCCAATGAAGCACACATCCAGTGTCACAGGCATGGGCACACTTAGCGTCATTTACTGTCATCATCTGAACTTCCTATATATTTTCTCCTTCTCCCCTAAGCTCGCTCTTTTCTGGGCCTGCAATTGACCCTTTTTCACTGTCCTTTAAAAGTCTGAGAATTTTTGGAATGCAATAATGACAAACTCTTGACAGCTTCTGCTGTTTTGGTGGTTTCTTGGTTCTACTGAAGGACCAAATGTAACAAAAATTTACAACTACAGAGGAAAAATTGTAGTAAAGAATAGCATGATTTTACTGAGAACATAAATGAACAAATATTTCACTTAGCTCCTTCCACTTCTAGTGTTCCTCAACATCATCTCACAAAGCCCAGCATACTCCACAAAGGTATCTGAGATTTCTTTAACAAAGTCAGTCTGTTGAATATGCTATTGCTACATTCATTTCAGTCAGGATCACAAAAAGAAGAATACCTATCAAACAGGTATTTTTCTGCTTTGCAAACTGAAGATACAGAACCTGAGGAAAAGAAACCAAAAGAAATCAAAAGAGTATTCAGGTGCAACAACAGATACAGTAATCTGACATATTTTTAACAATATTCTTGTCCTTCAGGATTATATATAACCTGCTGCATTCTTATTCAGGGTATTACACCATCCCTATTTTTTGCAATTAAAAAAGAAGAAAAAGGACTGAGAGTCAAAATTTATTCTTGCACATGAACATTAGAGGGAAGTGTACACAAACCTTCCTAACCACCCACACAGTGATATAAAAATGTCTCAAGTTCTTTAAAGCACACGAGATCATCCAGCTGCCCTCTGCTTACACTGAATGTTCTTTTTTTTGTTCCAGTTTGATCTCTTTCAAACATTTCCCAACAAACTTTCAAAGCCAAACTCCCCCCCAACTTGAGTGCCAGCCACAAACTTCAAGTTGGATTTTCTGAGGCAATTAACAGTTACATCGGAAATAGACAGAAGTGAAAGAAGTTAATTCTCAGCACGTTTTAAAGACAAACTACAAAACAGTGTTCATACAATAGATATTTACTACAATAACAATAACATCCAGTTATCTGTTCTCCTGAAGGGATTGACACAGTTAGCTCCTATTAGTCTACATTCATTTCAGCCAAATATACTACATTGCATTACATCTACCACTGGCTTAACCGGAAGATATTCTTTTGTGAGTTCTGAAGGAAAGAAAGCTCTATCAGTGCAGCCTGATACCAAAATGAGCACAGAAGAACTGAGGGGGTCAAAATAAATGCACTGCTACCTACTCTCATCTACTTCCTTCAAACTCGTCCATAATTCTAGTAGATAACATTATATTCAGAAATGTGGATGTTCTCTTATACTGAAATTTCAGCTACATACGCAGATAAATATATATTTCTACAGATATCTTGATCAGATGTTTCTATTCAACAGGGTTATTAAACCTCAGTATCAAGAAACAAAACAAAGAAGAACCACCAACTCAAAAAATGAAGACTTGTTGCCAGGCATGGGCAGTGCACTTGTTTGTCTTTTCCTGTGGAATCTACCTCATGTGGAAATGATAGGCCATTAGGGAATAAAAAATAAACCCATTCACTTGACAATTTAATGCAGCATTTCATAAAAAAAGTATGTGTAATTCCTCTTTAAAGCCCTTTAGACTGAAGAGATCACACTAATTGAGCTAGAGACTCTTCAGGGCAGTTCTCTAGGTAGAAAAATCCTAACAGATACACTTAAAGCAGGCACTCAATTATTTGCCTACTTGTTTTGCTAGTTACAGTTGGTCTTACTCCAGCCTAAGTGCAACCCACAGCTTCATTCTTTGTGTTGGAAAGTGAATTCTTTCTGCTCTCTTCTTGTTGTGAGGCTCAAAATTTAATAACTGATGAGCTTGTTGAGCTGTTTTACAAGGTTACAAGCAACCATTTCAATAACTTCAAATTTACTGAAGAGAACAGCTACTACGAGAATAGCATGCTCTTAGAAGCGCGAAACGTCTTGACGTTTGTTCCATTGCATTTTTTCTTAGATGTTTTGATGCCTGTGTTGTTAGTGTGTAATAGGCAACATCCCATTTCACCTCTGCATACAGAGGCGCATCCTATTTCCAATCAGAGAAGCACAACAAAGGAATACTTTTTTCAAGAATATTGCAGGCAATAGCACTGCTAACTCCCACAGAAGTATGTAGCAGAAATGGGTGAGTTTGCATTCTGGTTAAGCAGCTAGATTAATTCCAGTCCTTCACATTCACCTTTACTGCCATGACAATTGCCACCAGGCATATAAAAGACTAAGACCTTCACTGTATTTGCACAAGTGCACATCCTTCCCACCTGCTGGCTCGTGCAATCTGAGGGCTAAGTGAAGACCGTGCTCCCCGTTACCCATTTTGAGTGAACATTCCATGGGAAAGGGTATTTGAATTTTCTGTTTAATAAATACATTTAAAACTATACATGTCAAAGATGGTAATCATTTACTATCTGAAAAACGCAGTGCCTTTACAGGCTAGGCCTGCAAGAGAAGAAACAGCAGCTGTCGAGGTCAGATAGGAAAATTGCAACAGGTGGCTGGGTTTGACAAAGTAGGCAAACAAGTAATAAAAGCTAGGTTTGCTAGCAGGGAAGTCACAGTGGATTGGGCAAGGAGGTACAAAAGCAGGTACACAGGAATCAGCTTGTCAAGACTATCAGAAATGAGAGCAAAAATGCCACGGCTGGATACCATAGGCAAAAAGATATTCACAGGGTGTTTATATAGCACAAGTCAAAAGCCTAATTTTTGTTGCAGTATTTTCCAAGAAACTGAGGCAGCAAGGCAGAGGTCACCGCCATGCCATCCAGGGCTAGAAAAACAGATGGGCCAGGCAGAGCTATGAGTGGCTCAAGACAGAACAGCAACCAATAAACAGAAAAAGGTATATCCAATGCTGCTGCAGATGTTACCTGTGGAAGTACCGACTTATATATCCTAAAGGACAGACAATTAAGAATTAAAAGAAACTCTATTGTGCAGCAGGTATTGTACCAACATACACTGAAGGAGCCTCAAAACTCTTCAGTCTTAAGTCTGTAGGATTAAAACAACTCCAGATTTTCAAGTATTACTTCTTTAAACCTAGTTCCTCGCTGATAAGGCTACGTCTCCCATTTCAAAGCCCAAGAAAAACACGTAACAATTATAAAAATTTGAAATGGAGTTCAACTACGTTTTCAATTATTCACCCCGCTCTTGCAACTAGTCTGCAACACAAACCCCCTGAACTTCCCCAGGCTTTTAGAGAAGAGATTTCATTGCACAAGAGCACAAAACGCAAGCGCATCCAAATACCCCTAAGCCTCCAAGCGACTCGCCTTGGAGGAGACCACCAAGAATCTCCCCCCGCGTCGAAGCCCCTGAGAAGCGCTTGGGCTCAGCCCCCCGGCGGCGTCTCCAGCGGGGCCGGGCGCAGGGGGCGCAGCCCGCCCGCCGCCCCGCACCAGCGGCACAGGCCCCGGCG